>JBCFYV010011164.1:53748874-54414109 GCA_039000515.1 Timema cristinae
GTATTTACATTCTTAAAACACGATACTTTCCAAGAGGCTTCAGTGAGGTGACGCTCTGAGAACGTTTGCAATGGTGTCCACAGTTGAATTTCATTATAATTCGTATTCGAGTACTAACGACAGTAATGAGCCACCCAAAGATCAAGCCCTGAGTACTAACGACAGTAATGAGCCATCAAACGATGCGAACACAAAGAGAGGTTTAAACACATTTTATGTTTGATCTAGAAACGTCTCAAAAGCAATATTTTAACCTCTTCTTTGTTTCTCAGCGATTCTTTGTTGAGATCTCCAAAGCTGACAATTTGAGCATCTCGTCTCGTCGTAATTCAGACCTGCCCCTTCTTTGCAGACAACCCACCTCTCAGCCCTAGAGGCTCAACTCGTCTACAGAGCAGCCCAGAGCAGTCGTCAAGACGTTTAATTCCATTCCACAAGAAGAATAAGCTGAGGAATAAAAGTTGTGTTGATCTCTTTTTCAGCATCTCTCATGTCTTGTTTCTTATTTAGCGCCGACGACTTCCTCTTTCCCTCCGTACTCACCTCACAAGTGCCATCCCTGCACACCCTCTTTGAGGCGTCTACCCTGCACTCGTCCATCCCTCCATCTGCGCTTTTGATTCCGACATGTCTCTGAAAATCAACCCTCTGATCACCGGACATGTCGTCTGAAACTAGAGCAACCCTCTGATCACCGACATGTCGTCTGAATAGAGCAACCTCTGATCACGACATGTCGTCTGGAAATAGAGCAACCTTGATCACCGACATGTCGTCTGAAAATAGAGCAACCTCTGATCACCGACATGTCGTCTGGAAATAGAGCAACCTCTGATCACCGACATGTCGTCTGGAAATAGAGCAACCTCTGATCACCTACATGTCGTCTGGAAATAGAGCAACCTCTGATCACCGACATGTCGTCTGGAAATAGAGCAACCTCTGATCACTACATGTCGTCTGGAAATAGAGCAACCTCTGATCACCGACATGTCGTCTGGAAATAGAGCAACCTCTGATCACCGACATGTCGTCTGGAAATAGAGCAACCTCTGATCACTGACATGTCGTCTGGAAATAGAGCAACCTCTGATCACCAACATGTCGTCTGGAAATAGAGCAACCTCTGATCACCGACATGTCGTCTGGAAATAGAGCAACCTCTGATCACCGACATGTCGTCTGGAAATAGAGCAACCTCTGATCACTACATGTCGTCTGGAATAGAGAACCTCTGATCACCAACATGTCGTCTGGAAATAGAGCAACCTCGATCACGACATGTCGTTGGAAATGAGCAACTTGATCACGACAGTCGCTGGAAATAAAACCTTATCACGATTCGTCTGAATAGGAAACTTGTCCAACATGTCGTTGGATAGAGCAACTGATCACCAATGTCGTTGAATAGACACTTATCACCAACATGTGTCGAAATAGAGCACCTCGCACTAAGCTGTGAGGGAATCGAGAATTGAGTCTATTTAATTCTGAACAAAACTTGTGAGGATTGTTCTAGTGGTTTGGAAGCTTCAGAACTAAATTACCATAGGAAATACAGCAGTGTGAGGGTCACAAGAGAACATTCTAAGAAAATCGAGGATTGTTTTAGTGGTTTGGAAGCTTCAGAACTGACATTACCATAAGAAATACAGCAGTGTGAGGGTCACAAGAGAACATTTAAGATAATCGAGGATTGTTTAGTGGTTTGGAAGCTTCAGAACTGACATTACCGTAAGAAATACAGACAGCAGCACGGATAATATTTTCTCCTCTTCATTAACAAAACATATTCCTGTGCTGTTCTTCATAAGCCATCCAACTCTGGATTTGTTCGATGACTCCATCTTTTTATAGTCACGTGAGTAGCCGTCATTGTTAAGACTCGCAATTAATCTCGACAGAACAAAGCCTCACGAACTCGTGGGGTTGTTAGCGCCAGGGACTGTAAACATTACCTCACTTGCATCACACCATGATTAGCCCAGGTTCGAACCAAGCTCTCCCAGAGTAAGGGGTGACAGCTCCGGGTGGGAGTCTATACGGGACTGTACTAGGCAACTGTTGCCTCCATATTACTATCTATTCGGCCGCCACAAGAACAATGTATTTATTGACTTTAAAAAGATAAGTAGGTAGCAGTTTCGGTACAGTCTCGTCAAACTTTGGTTGCCCTGCCAACTACCCACTACTGTCCCGTATTTTGGTGACCATGTCCATTATACTCAGGAGGTCTTAAGAGCTACCAACCCGGGGGTCCTGAATATATATATAACGTACCAATCAATGAATAAAGACATATTAACGAGAAGGAATGAGTCCTGTGTAGAAGTAGACTCGGTCAGGTATTGAAGCGCTTCCCTCCAAGCCGCAATCCCCTCCCTTTCCTACCGCCATGACAGCGACTGATGAATGGCCCAGAGGCTAGCAGACAGTTATTCAATTGCTGACGAGGAAATAATTCACGAGCGGGCCGAGCTTCTTTTAGAATACTTCTCTTTTTCCGGAACACGACTGTGTTTTTTATTGGTAAAAAATATACGGGCAGTCAGTCCTACGTACACAGCATTCACGATAGGTTATTACCTGGATGACAGTTCGAAAATCATATGTTTAAGTTTTGGGTTGCCAACACTTGTAAAAGATCACAGTTTTGTTATAAATGTAAAGATCTTTAATTAACCGTTATATATTTACATTTAAAATAACGAAAACTTAAGTTTTCTCATATTATTTCATTTTTTTAAATAATTTCTTTTTATCCAACTTGAAACAATCTTTTAAACATAATTAAACGTACTTATTTTTCGTTTTGGAACGTTACTGATTTTGTGTAATATAGTGCACACATCAATATCTTTTAATACAGGCATCGTATTTACTTGGAAAAGAGAAAATTGTTGTCATTTTTTTTACATACAATAAATGATTTTATGATTATTTTATCGTATTTTGAAATATTTAACTGAATAAATATTTTATCAACTGCGTGTCTGCATCATTGTAAAAAACTTGTTTACCGTTATGTTCAATCATATGGTTTAGATTCGTCCGTCGCCATTTTGAAACTATGTTCGTTAGAAGTTTGTGTGAAAGTGGTGTTAATATTTTTTTAAAGGGGAATAAAACTATGAATAAACTTTGTGTCCAACCTCAAATAAATATATAAGTAATATTGGACAAATTACTGTGGTTAACTATCACATTAATATATTATCATCTGTTTTCATTACAGTGATCCAAAGTGATAGATGTCAGCTGTTGGCGTAGTGATATATTAGGGATTACTTCTACTAACATTTCGAGCTGTCATCCAGGTAAACTTAGCTCGTGAATGACATATATATGACATGAGTGGTGCAGCAACAGACCCATAATGCTTTACAACACGAACTGGCTACAGCTTGCTACTAACATTTTATTTTAGTGGATGAACACATATTTAAAGATTAATATCATGGTGGATGTTTCATAATTATTATTGTTTTGTGTCTTGAAATAAATCAAAATTCAAAAGAGAACAAAAATGACTCACGGGATTTGCTTTTAACGAGTTCGACCCATTCGAATTAAACGTTTATGTACTAATTATGCTAATGATTTTAGGGACGTGTAAGGCTATATATATATATATATATATATATATATATATATATATATATATATATTAGTAGTATACCTATATTTTCGTGGAGGAAGAGTGGAAAATAATTTTGAAAAATAAAACCACCCTCAGTACACTCAACCAAGATTCAAACTTCGATCTCCCCGTCATCGGCAGTACAGTCTATTGCGAGAGTGACGCCTTAGGCCATGTTGCCACCGAAGTGGGTGACGAGTTATTTCAATCAAATCATCTCACAGCAGTAAACGCAGTTGTCTACTTGTATCTCGCTTTGTGGGCGCATGTACACGGGCTGTTTTGAAATATGATCAGATGTTGTGGTGCCCAAACGGACAACGCCGGCGAGGCTGAATGAAACCTTGTGATTGGTTCAAAGCTCGTCACGTGACTGTCTCTGTAAGGTGTGAAACCGCAGTAATAATGTGGCATCTTCACGGAAGTAGTTGATAAACTGCAGGCCAGGCCTGGTACTGGCTTGGCTCCATTTGGTTCCGGCAGTGGCGTACCCAGAAATATACTTAGGGAGTGGAACAGAGTGGTGCTTCATTAGGAGGAATCAAACCAAAGTGTGAATTTTACAACTCGAGAATATCTCGAGTACAGGTTGAAACATTTCCCGGTCCAAATTAAAGGACATTTCTCCATCTCACGTTTTAGTCGTGGCTCGAGTTCCTGGCTGTCGATGAGTTGAGGAACGTGAGATAGCAAGGCCCATGCACTGATAAACAACAGCTTGCAATGGTTATGTTCATACAATATTTGTTTATTGTTTACTCCCCCGACATGATGCCAGTGTCGGGAGGTTCCTCGTAGTGTCCTGAAACTGCGCGAGTACGCACAAATGGAGTTATTGCCAGGGACTGTGATAAATGGGCGGTCAATAATTGCGAGAACACTCTCGCTTCCCATCAATCAATCAATCATTCACTCATTCAATCAATAAATCAATCAATGGTGTTATTTTTTTTATGTCTACGTTCCGTACCATTTCGCCTGAGCAAGGTAACAAAGGTTGATTGAGAGGTAAAATTAATACAGTACGTCTGGGATAAGTTGAGAGTGAATACGATTGATAAACTGAGTCCGGATAGTTGAGAGTGAATACAATGATAAATTAGTCTGATAGTTGGGAGTGAATACAATTGATAAACTGAGTCTGGTTTAAGTTAATAGTGAATACGATTGATAAACTGAGTCTGGGATAAGCAGTGTAAATAAATATTCCAAGCATAATTTTAGTGGTGTGAGCTATATTTGTAAAACTGTTTTATTAAGTTGAATATTTATAAAAAAATTGCTTAAGTGATCTGGTTCAAAATTGGTATCGGGGGAACTCTTTTACATGATCAATAACACAGTTTCTTTATTTATCTAAAATAAATTAATTTAAGCGTAGTTTACTTACGACAATATGTAGAAAGTTTGAATATTTTTTTAATTAACCAAGAAAATTGAATTCAAAATTAAAATCAGGGATTAGTTTTTCATGATATATAAGAATAACCTACTTTTTTACAAATACCAAATAATTTCGGGTAATTTACAAATAATTTATTTTTGAAAATTTAAATTTGGTCAAATATATTAGAACAATTTGGTTTTAAAGTTTATATATACAGATTGGTTATTGTGATCAACAAAATTATGTGTTTGTTTTTATGAATAAAACATAGTACTTATTAATTGCTCCCATATTTCAATCAGAAATATTATTATAGAATAATAATTGATTTTTCACCTTTTGGAAATAACATTTATATTTTATCTCCAGAATATATTTTACGCCATATTCTATTTAAATTAACTAGACCCCTAACAAACTTTGTCTCTGTAAAATAACATTCATTTAATATTTTGTAACATGTTACAAACAGTTTGTTTGTCTCATTAAAAATACTACAATTAGTCTTATAAATTACATTATTATTGTTATTTAACCGAAGGTCCTCAAGTAGGTACATTAAAAATGGAAATATATTAGAAATAATTACATTAATAATATTTAAAATAATGTTTACATGTCTTTATTGGTATCAATTTCTCACACAGAGTTTGTATCATTTTAATATATATATAATCTATCTATCTATCTATCTATCTATATATATATATATAATCTATGTATCTTAGCATGTGTCCTGGTTTGTTCCTAATAAGGTGTAAGATATACTCATAAATACATATTCTAAAACTATCTCTTTTTTATATACATAAATATTCCAAGTTTTGTGTGAATATATATTTAAAAAAACTGCTATATTTGTGTTTTAATGTCTTCACCTAAACGTCTTAGAGTTAACGTCTTCACCTAAACGTCTTAACGTTAACGTCTTCACTCCTATCCTATAAATACAAGTTTATTTAGCTTAGAAGCTCAGTCTAAAACATTATGGATAAGTTGAAACGTTCAAAATAAAACATTTGAATCCTTTTACTTTCTCTTTGGGTAGCAATCTAAAGTCACAACAATTTATAAATGAATATGCCAATGTTGCCATCTCCTTCCAGTCTTTGATTCTCCAACCAACATATTCTAGGAATTTAAAAAAAATCCATTTTAATGCTATTTTTTTACTGACAATCAGCAATTGATTAATTTAAAATAAAACATTCATAACATGCGGCTACAAAAACAACATAGTGTTGTTTTTTTACGAGCAGCGATATTATTTAGGTTTGTGACCAATACAAGTAATTAAGATTAGAGTGCAACATTAATTATATAATTGTGATACATATAATTTACTTAATAAAAACATCAGGAGAGAAAATAATCTCTTCTACCATCTAGAAAATGAGTAGGAGTCACCTCCAAAATAGTTCAGGACTCGCTGAGAGGCGCTAGAACGCATATTGACAATGTCTCCACAGTTTTTTACCGGGCAATCCTACTCTTCCAACAAACTAAAGCACAATAACGTTCGGTTCATTGATGGTTTCTTCCGAGAGCACAATGTTATAACTTTTGTTTTTCTCAAGTTCATTTAAGCACTTGACACGGTTGTATTCCTCTTTCTTGATCAGGTCTAACGCACTGCAAAATACCTCCTCGTCCCAACAGGCATCCTGGTGAGCAGGATTTGTAGGTGTTTGATGACATTGATGTTTGTGCCGAATAGGATTGGAGAGATTTGCATAGGACCCCTCACAAATACCGCATTTAAATGGCATGATGGCAACTAAAGATGCAGCGAGAGAAATATCCCCGGGAGGAAAAAAATAAACACTCTTGCTCAAGCGGCAACACTCTCTACTCACAAACTGCGTTCCCCCTCTCACGTTTTACAAAATGTCATCGCTAGCTCCAATGACGTCAGCAGAATGCTACGATAACACGAGTGCGCCTAGTTTATTAATTCATTTTTAAACATCACAATTTGTCCTCCGAGATATATCATACAGCGTGCTTTAGATTTAAATCGCTTTGGAATGGAAGCACCCGACAACTTCTCAGGGCTATTCAGGAGTTGTCCCAGACCTTCGAGGAACGCATCCGGAACCTCGAGACTTCGACGGGTTCGCCAGGGAGGGGGCCGCATATCACCGGGGGGGACCCACAACCATCTGTGGAAGCCTGGTCATCCCTGCGACCTCTAGACCTGCCTACCCTCGAAGTGGAAGAAGCCCAAGCACTGCGCCTTGCCCTAGCCCTGAAAGTCAAGGGCATGGAACTCCCAGCGGGACGAGAGAAGCACCAAGTCAACTTTCTGCTCGGATTGGCATCCCACTATCGCACTCTACACCGGAAGTCAGGGCCACACTATTTCACCGGATCAACATCATCTACATTGCCCTGACGAAAGGTTGGCCAACGGCGATAGCTGCGGGCGGCGGGGACTCGGAGGCAATTTACCCACCGGGGTTTGTACCTCCGCCACCAGTGACGCCAGTTTACAGCAGGGCCCCGAACTACCCATCGACAGGAGGTGGAGGAAGATACACAGCACCAAGATCGTGAGGCAGGGGAAGGAGAAACTAGTGGACTTGGTTAGGAGAAAGCCCTACCTCATCTGCCAGATGATGAGGACACCACACGTCTTCAACACGGACTGAAGGACCTAATTTAAATTTAATTTTATATTTAATTCTAATTTTCCTAAACTTTGTAACTAACCATGTAAAACTGTACTATTGTATGTTGGCCCAATAAAGTCCCCGTGCTTCCCTTCTCGCTCGCTGCCTCCGGCCCTCCACATTACCCCGCCGCTCGAATACGATTTTCGTATAAAAGCCGGGGTGATGGGAGAATCGCATTCCAAATAATAGACAGACTTTGGAAGGAAGACGTTACTGAAATTGCCCAGATCGATTATGTGTCCTCGGGCGTTTCACCCATCATTTTAAAATTTTAATAAGTTTTGTACATTGTTAAATCCTCGAGATTTATGGCTTCTTCGGACTTTACCTCCTCCGTTGGTGGTGGGCACGCGGGTGACTCTTATGTCTGGTAGGCGGACGACTCTTGAGGCGGGTATGCTGGTGACTCTGGGGGTAGGGTCGGTGGCTGCGGTGTCGTGAAGGGTTGTTGGCGGGTGGTGTGGAGCTCGGAAGGGTGGTGGAGGCCTGGGAAACACGGCCACAACGTATACTTGGCGGAAATTGTACACAGTGCATGTCATATCACACATGCAAGTTTCCTCGATTCTCTCGTAGTGTAGTGCTTCAGTCGCTCTTATCGTGTGACAGTTAGAGTCGCAAAACTCGATGTAGCCTCGCTCCTCTCTGTCTTGGTTCACTACTTTGTAAATTACATGTCTATTGCTCACCGCCACACTGTGAATATTCTCTACAGTCATTTAGGCACGTTCCGCAATCATATGACTCACAAACATTAAATTAATATAGCTGGTTCTAAGCATGGTGAGCGTACCTGACCACTAAACGTGTTGTATGGTTTGTAGGGTCCACCGTGCGATACGGTGCACATGTATTAATTTCTTAGCTATCCGGTGTTGTTGTTAACTGCTTGACCCTTCTGCGCCATCTCTCAAACGCGTTCAAAGTTCACAACGGTAGATGAACCGGGTTTTACTCCGGTGCAGGTAAATACTAGTTCTTCTTTATTAAGCTCGAACACGTATTCATTTGTTAGAGTAGCAAAACAACAGGTTAAAAATACACAAAGCTCTCCAACTAGATATGCTATTAGGCATCTCCCGAACTTTATATTGATCGCTTTTAATTTATCCACTGTGTTCATTAATGAGTGCAGTCCCCGAAAATAATTATTTAATATACAACCAAATCTATAAAGGAATAAGAGCATCCTCGGGTACCACGTGTTAGCTAAATAAATGGTGATGGGAGGGGATTGGGGTTCAAATCCCTGTCGTGCGTATGTACTCAGATTGGTTTCCTCACTCATCATCCCAGACGGGTAGTAAGATACGGCAGCCTTAATTCTTTCTTGTGTTAAATATTAGACATGTAGAACAATGTGAGGCTGAGTGTGTGTGTTGTAAATGGACATTATAAGTTTTAATAAATATTCAGGGTAAGCTAAACAAATCCACACCATCTAGTTATAACGTGAGAGGTCATGACTGCGAATCTCGCTCGGGTGAAATGGGGCGGTTTTCTACTCTCCCTCACTCTAAGTAAACGCTGGAACATTTTTACCTTACTCCTCCGGTCAATGACGGATACCTACATCCGCGAATATCGACGGACGATACCAAAGAACCAATTTTAGTATAATTTTGGGGTGGGGGATAGTGGCCTCTAGCTGAGGATTCCGAAGCCCCGTATTGTGCATAATCAGAGCTTTGTCAATGCTATCTAGTTTCGAAAAAACCCTTTAACACATAGGGGGTTGTGACAATGCGGTGACGACACCGGGAAAACCGATTACCACATAGGAGGTTGCGACATTGCGATGACTAGTTGCGACACATACCTCTAAGGTGGGTGGGGAGTGAGGGAAAAGTGAAAGGGCGGCAAACAGCTGCCAGCCGGTCAGTGGTCGCATTCTACGCTACGATGCCGTCAGGAGAGCTTCGTGCTTCGTGATCTCTCCGATGACGAGGGAGGAACGCCCGACACCGTGGACTGCACGCCAATAAATACATAAAAAAACTCTAACGCCCCGTCCCAATCCTACGACAATAAACTCCCCCACACCAATAAAAAAAACCAACGCCCGCCCGAATCCTAACCAGACATAAAAAAAACAAGTCTGGACAAGAATAAACCACTGAAAGTGGGTCAGGGAGGGGGGAAAACCAATCAGACAACATTACGTAACAACCAATCAGAGAGTGACAACAACATTACATAATCATCCCAATACACACTCTCTTCACGTCGGGGTCAGAGGTCAAAGGTTAAAATGGAACAGGTGGTCTACTAGGTAGTGGCAGGCTACAAACACTACGTGTAAAGACTCTACAACAAAATATGAAGCAGAAATTTAATTTATCAGTCTTATTCCTGAATGTCTATAAAAGTGGGCTATAAATATGGCTGTCATCCAAACCACTTATGAAAACACACGTGCAATGAACAACATGATTTATCCTAGTGTATCTTGGAAACAAATAAAGCAAATACTCATTGACAGCATTGGTGATATTGAATTCCACCGACCAGCTCGAAAAAACTAACTGGAAAGGCTTATTAAAAAAAACACGAGATGTTTCTTTCGATGCACTTAGATTGTGGTAATGATACGGATGTGAACATGCAATGACTTTATGATGCATCTCTTTAATCCTAAAGTGCATAAATTACGCTCAACAATGGAAATTCACAGAAAATATGTACACGCCTAAGGACCTCCTTCCACGGGACGTGTATGCCTTCTTTTGATGGCTTGTTAGTGGACAAGAAGAAATAAATTCGTCAGAAAGAAAACCAACCGCCGTAAATAAAGTATCTCACAAAATGATATGGCTATGACATACAATGGGAGACAAATGCACCGTTCATGTACTGACAATATGCAGCCAAACATGTTAGGCCTCAACAAGTTGCCATAGGAATGACATTTTATCAAGCCACTATAAACAAAAGTATTGTCAATCTGCTTCATGGATTAGGCTTCTCAGGTATGAGGCTCAAATTGTAGTGTGTTATGGATGATATCTGCAAGAATAATGGAGTGCATTTACCTGCAAATATGGTCAAGAGCCAATATATATTTTTCGCAGCAGACATTGTAGATTTTATGGAAGATACCTCTAATGGAAAAAAATATTACACATGCCACAGCGCCATTTATCAGCGAAAAGAAGCAGATGAGAGTATACAAGTTCTTCAACTGTGAAAAACGTCTGAACATTGTGCACTATACATTCCTGACTGTTCAACTGTTACTAAAGATTGTTTGATGCCATCCAAACAGATTCTAAAATTCAAAACTTGTCCTGACCCCAGCCCAGCTTCTGTAGGCCACCTTGATATTACCGACATGAAGGTATGGTTTATAGTGAAGACATTCACAAAATCATATGTGCTTCCCTGCAAGATGGCACATGATGTGTAAGTGAAGACATGAGTGGAAATTCAAATATTCCAACATGGGCCACCTTCATTTCTCATATAACCACAGCTTTGCCAATAACTGCAGTTCATGTTACCTCACTGATATCTGCACCACCAACAGAATAACCAGCATTGTTAACTGTTCTACTTCAATTATCAAGTATAACTATCTAGTAATGGGTTCACAAAAAGCCAGTGCTTTGCCAAGATTTCATGCCTTCACTGGCTGTGATACCACAGAATGTTTTTCAGGCAAAGGAAAGTTGGGAATGTGTTGAAGAAGGAATAGAAAAATTTGTCTGCAAGCTTTATATGCCATGATCTACAGCATCGACAGTGGGAGAAGTAAGATGGTATATTTAAAAAAAAGGGAAATCTGAAAAGATGCCACCAAAGTTGTTTGCTCTAAAATTCTATATATTGAGAGCTATTTTATTAGTGCATAATTTGGAACAATGATTTTACTGCTCATCCAAATATACCATCTCCTGAGCCGGGCTATGGTTAGGAAGCTAGTAATGGTTATTATATTACGAAAATTATAGTCATGCCACCAGCACCTTCAGAAATATTAGAGCTCATAAAATGCTCTTGAAAAACAAACTGTCTCTTCAAATTGTGATCCTTCTGTAGTAGTTATCTCCCGTGCACCGATATGTGTTTGTGTCCAAATGATGATTCTCAGAAGTTTGAAAACAGTAGCCAAAGTAATAATTTTCTATTATTTTTATTGTGTATTTTTTTCTATTTACACTGAATAACAAATGCGTGAACAAATTCACTATGTTTTCGTGAATTACTATAAGAAATATGGTTCAGCAAATGTTTCAACTTTTTTTTTTTACTTTCCAAAACAAAGTTTTTGCAAGACCACTTAATTTCTCTTAAGCCTTGAATGTAAAAGATTTTTCCTAATGCTTTTGTTTAAAATTACACACAGGTATTTTTTGAAGACAATAATGCCATTGAACAAGTTAAGCTATTACATTAATGTGCACATCTGGTGAGGGAATATTAATCTAATGTTTTCATAGCTGCTGGCTAGATAGCCACCTCTGGGCCCCTTAATGTTTGTGATAGGGAGGCCATAGCTATTTCAAACTAAAGAGAGTTAAACACACTATTACAGTTGTTACCATTAGTAAATCTTAAAATAATAATTTGCTTACTACAACCAAAAATAACAGAAAAAAAAGTTAAAATGTTTATTAATATTTCTGGAAATAATAAGCTCATTACATGCTTTCAGCCAAATTGTAGATAAAAATATTAGCTTTAATTTTAGTTACTGTGGACTTTTATATCATAAAATCTATGGAAGTAACAGTCAATAATGTTGTAGCAAGTAACATGATATCCCCCTCCCTGTGCCATACATTCCAGCCCCCCCCCCCCACCCTGCTAGTTTTGGAAGTGGCAACACGTGTTTTCGAATTATATGGGGTGCCAATTAATAACTAAAAAAACAAGGCAATACTGTATCACAAAGTTCACACGGAAAAACAGTTGTTCCCCCACTGGGAGAGTCCAACGACTTGATTTTTTTTGTATTTTGAATATTTTTTTCTCGCTAATCTTTTAGGATGCAAAACGCCATACTTGGGTGTAAAACAGTATTTTTATTTTGGCATTAAAAAAAACCAATTAGTGAGTGAGAGGGCAACGCTTAACTCGCCGCCCCTACCCCCCACCTTTTTCCATTTTAAATATGTTTTCTTGCAAAACTATTCAGGTGCAAAACGCCATACTTGGGTGCAAAACAGAACTTTTAAGATGGCATGAAAAGAATCCAACATTTTGATAGTGGGGGGGGGGGTACCCCTAACTTGGACCCCCCTAAACATAAACAGTCGTACCGTCTCTAGAGTTAGGGTGCAAAACGTACTAATTGGGGGCAAAACGGTGCTACATTTAAATTTAAATTTAAGTGATATTTTATATTTGACTGTCAGACTCCGGTAGCCTATTTGTCTCTCTCTAAGTGGTTGTAGGTAGACGGACATACGCTTCGGGTCGAAGGAAAGGTCACCTGTTCGGTTACCGTTGAGGTCATTTAATCGATATGAACGCCTCTTTTAATGTCATACGAGCAAGATAAGTTGAGAGTGAATGTTATAAAGTTGTTAAACTGCTGTGCAGTGAAATGTTCCCCCTCTTCTAGGGTTCGATTCCCAGCATGGCCAAAAAATATATAATTGGTGAAATGTGGGTTTTCCATTTCACTGTGATGAATTGATGGCTGTAGTAGTAATTCCTCCAAAGGAAACAACATGAACTTTAGATTATCTGGGGTTTAGGGTAACCTCAACAAAAAAACATATATATAAGCATCGAGACTATAGTAAACAATACAAAAATAAAATCTTCGGGGTGTCCTCTGGGGTATTTGAAATTGGCAAGGGACTATTTTCTCCAGACTGTGTTCTGAAATGATCTCCCTCCCCCCTCTAAACCCACCTGCCAGGCGTTGCGGATCTCCACGGCTCGTCCAGAGTGCTGTCCGGAAAGGTAACCAGCCTACTCTTCGCCGACAGTACCTATATAAACCAGGGAATGGGGGTTTTTGCTCAATTAGTCATACGCCGGGGAAAAAAATGTTTACAAAAAAAACCCTTTAATAACAAAATATTTCCGGGGAAAAGTATTTTATAGGTTAGGAGCTAGAACTTTATTATGGAGAGAAAAAAAATCTTGACCTGCCTACCAGACGTCATGGTTAAGTTATAATGCTAACCCTTACAAATTAATATATATATATATATATATATGATTTTCTTATCTTAGGTAAAAAAAAATTGTTATAACATGACAAAAAACCACGCTGGCCTTGCACGGTCCAGAACCCGTGATCTGTCCGATTTAAGTGTCTTCAGGAGTGTAGATTAACTGTAAAGATCTGGAAAACTGAGTAGTCTAGTAGAGAAAAGTATATAAGATTTTGACGAGTTTTTTCAGTAATTGAACTCTGAATCAGATGATAAAAAGAATATAGATGAGGTAGGGTAGAGATAATATGGCGGAATATCACCCTGGGTTCAGTAGATTACGGAGTAGCCGTCGAGGATGGCCGCGAATTGTTTTTCTGCGAAGACTGATAAGGCCCCTCCGGTAGCATAAGAAAAGAAAATTTTGAAAACAAGGTGAGTAGAATAATGAAAATTCTTAAGAAAGGTCAAATGAACGGGAAAAGAAAAAGGAGGGAAATAAAGCTGATTTTATGAAGCTAGGAATCCAGAATGAAACATATTGTCGAAAGACAGAATTTGACGTGAAACATCCAATTTTAGGTCGGGCGGTGGTCCATCAACCCAAACCATGTGTGCCGTACGCTCACTCCCTCGTACGCTAGGGTTAGGAGCGGGGCATGCGCGCGCTGGCTTCATCTGTTCTGTGTCCGCGCAAGCGCAGTGAGGACCAGCCAAGTATCGTCTACAACTTGCTGGAGCCATTATAATGTTAGCGAGGAATATAAGATGGTCATAGTCTTCCAGGTAAGTCTGGGTTCAGGTTGAGGTTTATAATATCTTTACAAATATTTAAAATAGTATTATGGACAGAGCATTGCTAGTAGCTCAGAACATAACTACTAGCTCCTAGAAGTGCTAATAGATCAGCTCATAAGCTCAGAGAATTGCTAGTAGCTTAGAACATTGCTAGTAGCTCAATTCTAGTGGCTCAGAACATTGCTAGTAGCTCAGAGAGTTCTAAAGCCAAGCATTTCTAATAGCTCAGAGCAGTTCTAGTACTCAAAGCAGTTCTAGTAGCTCAGAGCAGTTCTAAAGCTCAGAACAGTTCTAATAGCTCAAGCAGTTCTAATAGCTCAGAGCAGTTCTAATAGCTCAAAGCAGTTCTATAGCTCAAAGCAGTTCTAATAGCTCAGAGCAGTTTAAATAGCTCAAAGCAGTTCTAGTAGCTCAGAGCAGTTCTAAAGCTCAGAGCAGTTCTAATAGTTCAAAGCAGTTCTAATAGCTCAAAGCAGTTCTAATAGCTCAGAGCAGTTATAACAGCTCAGAGCAGTTCTAATAGCTCAAAGCATTTCTAATAGCTCAGAGCAGTTCTAGTAGCTCAAAGCAGTTCTAGTAGCTCAGAGCAGTTCTAACAGCTCAGAACAGTTCTAATAGCTCAAAGCAGTTCTAATAGTTCAGAGCAGTTCTAATAGCTCAAAGCAGTTCTAGTAGCTCAAGCAGTTCTAATAGCTCAGAGCAGTTATAATAGCTCAAAGCAGTTCTAGTAGCTCAGAGCAGTTTCTAACAGCTCAGAGCAGTTCTAATAGTTCAAAGCTGTTCTAATAGCTCAAAGCAGTTCTAATAGCTCAAAGCAGTTCTAATAGCTCAGAGCAGTTATAACAGCTCAGAGCAGTTCTAATAGCTCAAAGCATTTCTAATAGCTCAGAGCAGTTCTAGTAGCTCAAAGCAGTTCTAGTAGCTCAGAGCAGTTCTAACAGCTCAGAACAGTTCTAATAGCTCAAAGCAGTTCTAATAGTTCAGAGCAGTTCTAATAGCTCAAAGCAGTTCTAGTAGCTCAAAGCAGTTCTAATAGCTCAGAGCAGTTATAATAGCTCAAAGCAGTTCTAGTAGCTCAGAGCAGTTCTAACAGCTCAGAGCAGTTCTAATAGTTCAAAGCTGTTCTAATAGCTCAAAGCAGTTCTAATAGCTCAGAGCAGTTCTAACAGCTCAGAGCAGTTCTAATAGTTCAAAGCAGTTCTAATAGCTCAAAGCAGTTCTAATAGCTCAAAGCAGTTCTAATAGCTCAAAGCAGTTCTAATAGCTCAGAGCAGTTCTAATAGTTCAAAGCAGTTCTAATAGCTCAAAGCAGTTCTAATAGTTCAAAGCAGTTCTAATAGCTCAAAGCAGTTCTAATAGCTCAGAGCAGTTCTAACACCTCAGAACAGTTCTAATAGCTCAGAGCAGTTCTAGTAGCTTCCAACAGTGTTAGTAGTAGTTCCTATCAGTACTAATAGCTCCTAAATAAACAGTCTTTTTCAGCGGGCACTACCTCACGACAAACACAACAGCCAAGATTGCAACTGAGTTAACAACCCGCTACTTACCTCCCCCCCCCCCCTTCCTCTTCCGTCTTGTGTAAACTCTTCAGATTCGTGTTTACCTTAGTTACGTATCCCTTTGGGACTTTTATTTACGTTCAGAGGCTCTCTGCCGTTCTCTAGCGACGTGTTTCACAGGGCGGGGAGACTGACAAATACGGAAAATGAGTTACTTCAAGTGAAACTGAAAGATTTGGAGCAAAAGCTGTCATCTATTTTTTTTGAATCTTGAATTTGGGAAAAGTTGTTTTTGTTCGGTTGGTAGAACACTGTGCACTTTGAAAAAGTGTGGGTTTATTTTTTATTAATATGCGTCCATTCTTTCTTAAACACAAAACTGTAGCAGAATATGACTTACAAGCTGACCGTAAATAGGAGAGAAGCATCTATAGCTTGATTCACAAGTTCGACGAAAATAGAGAACAGAGACTGCTTGAGTGGCGGAGTAATCTATAGCTGTATGTTGACCCATGATGCATTGCAACGCTAACATAAATAGCTGATTACTAACATATTATAGGTTATAATGGATATACATATATTTTAGATCATTCTCCCGAGGGGTGTTTTCAAATTATAACGCTGCGTCAGGGAACAATCCAATACATCAATAAACACTCTTTACATTAACGAGTAATTTCACCTCACAAAGGGTCAACGGAGCTGTCTGCTGGCTTCAGGATGTACGGTACAGCGCATGCGTTGTCAAATGCTCATACGCACTGATTTAAGCTGGTCGAGTTTAACAATTGTGTGGTACCCCTTGCCGAACATCTCAGGCAGAGCGAATGACGTAGAGATTAGTTGACTTTAGCAGAACAGCTCGCGCTGAAGAGGTACATTAGCCCCATGGCTTCTTTGGTGCTGACTGACAGCTTACAGCTTACAGCTGACAGTCAACATTTAGGTATATACCTAAATTTTGACTGTAAGAAGGGACAGCTGCTAAACACATGTTTTTGCAGATCATCTGGTTCGGCGTAGGGATACATAATTTGGTCTGATAACTTTTTGAAGCTGTCAGTCAGCGCCGAAGAAGCCATGGGGATGCTGTAGTGAGCTTGCGATTGGTTTAGAGCTCGTCACGTGACCCCATTTCTGCTTTGTGTTTGTTTTTCGCTGAACGTAGGAATCCACAGAAAGTTACAAAAAGTGATTTTAATCCTTGAGCTAAGTATTATCTATTAGAGTCTTAGACTGTTGTTTGACATCTTAGATCATACAGTAACGTGACTGTCCACTGAGATATGAGTCCCAAGTTTGATTCCTGGCATGAACAAAAAAATGTATCATTTGTTAAAGGTTGGGTTTTCCACTTTCACAGTGATGAATTAACGGCTGGGGGCTGTGTGTTGTGTCTGTACTAGATTTAAGTTAGCTTATAATTCGTGTACTGATATAATCAGTTGGTTCAGAAAGAGAAAATTAAATAACTCAAATGAAAATAAAACATTCAAATGAGACCACTTTAATCTTAGATGTAAAAAAAGCTTGCTTTGAGTATTCTAAGAATCTACTCGCGATAGTAAGAACATATATTTACATAATCTCTCACTCCCCCTTTATCCCCGCCCACACCCTCACAAACAACGAAATACTTATTATCTAAATATATTTAATGATAATTAATTACTAAGAAGATTTATTTCAACGTCAATTATATTACCGTATTGGTGGACACGTCAAGTAAGGAGTCAGTCTCATCCGCTCAGGGGTCGGGTCCCGCACCAGTATATTGGTTTTATTTTTTATGAATACAACTGCTGATATCATCTAATCTCTGCCTTCCTTGTTAATTTCTCGCTATATTACAGGTAGAGAAAGTATTGTGATCGTAAAAAAACTAGAGATTTGGATGAATCTCGACGTTTCATGTCCCCCTAAATCCGAAAAAGTGGTTTTTGAATTTCTGTCTGTCTGTCTGTCTGTACCTCCAAATAAAGCCTAAACTATTTTACCGATCGGGCTAAAACTTGGTATCTTGGGCTTTAATAAGGTTGCCCCAAGGGGTTTTGGAATTGGATATCTAACCCTAAAATTAAGGGTAGTTTACTGAAGAGCAAAAAAAAAAAATGTCGATTTTCTCAAAACTGGCTATAACGATTTTGTTTAAATTTCATTTCTAACATTTTTAAATATTCCAAACAAAATGGCTAATCTAAATATTTCAGCAAAATGACTTTAAGGGCTCCGGTCTGATGCGTAAATTCTCATATTTTTTTTATCATATCTCCGAAACTATTTGAGATATGAAATTACTTATCATTACAAATATGTAGATTTATTTATAAAACAAAATTTTGTTTTAAGTATATTTTTATAAAACCAATAACTTTCAAGCTATACTCAAATAGTTATAATTTTTTAACTTTTTGGACACAAAAGGAAAGTATTGCGAACGTAAAAAAGTCTAACCTGAAATGTTGATGGATGTGACCCCAAACCCTAGAAAGTGGTCTTTGCAATGACGTCTGTCTGTGTCTGTTTAAACTTAAAATTAAGTGTAGTTTAAGAAAGGGTGAAAAGAGAGAAAATCAATTTTCTCAAAATCGGTTCTAAGGATTTTTATAGAAATTCGTATCTAAGTGTTTATTAAGATTATAAATAAACTGTCTATTTTCATTTTACCATGAAAATTACTTTTAGGTTACTTTACAGAGGCAGAAACTTCCGCATCTCCGCAACTATTTGAGATACTAAACAACTTATTATTGCAAAATTGTAGTACTATTAAAAATAAAAAACTTTTATATGAAATATATTTTTATAAATCCAACCATTTCTGATATATTGGTAGATATATTAATACAATATTGTGAGCTTTAGTTGTAAGGAGATACTACTTAAGTTTTAACGCAACAATTCTCCAATGCCATAGAGTAATTAAATAAGTAAGTCTCTAAAAGTTTATGTTATTTTTCCTTAAACCTCTTAGGAGAAATGTTTGTACAACAATGATCTATATCCATTTTAGACTCAGTAGTAAATAGTTACATTTTTTATTGGTCAAAATTTATAAACGAGGAATTTAATAGCAATGCGATGGCATGAAGATTTGCAACACCTAATAAAATCTCGAAAATGTTAACCGGAAGTTAAAATTTTAGTACAAAGTGTTGACCCTTGTGGACCCAATATCGATCTTTTTTTTATCGGTCCAAACATACAAATGAGGACATTAATTCTTTAAAAACAAAATTATAAAATTTAAAACCGGGACTCAAAAAAGTTATACATAAATATAGTGCAATTTATTCTTAGGTTTTTTTAGTGTATTATATTTCGTTTCACATATATTACGAATTTTGAGTAAATATCTCAATTTTCAAACTATAGAGTTAGAAAATCCGTACCACTTATTTCTATTCTATTTGTGTAAATACGTGAATAGCCAAACTGGACTAAATATCCGGTGTTTGTAAAAACAAACATGTCCACAGGGTTTTTTGGCTAGCAGATATGTAACTGTCTGTCTTCCTCCCGGTGAGATGGTGTTATGATGATGATGATGATGATGCTTATGTGGTGTCAATGAACGTATTAAACCTAACTTAAGCCTAATTCCGGGATCACGATCAACTTAAAGTTAACTTAACGTAACTTAATGTAACGTTCACTTAATGTTAGCTTAACCTATGTGTGATCACGATTCACTTAACTTAACGTAACTTAACGTAACGTTCACTTAAAGTTAACTTAACTTATGTGTGATCACGATTCACTTAACTTAACGTAACAACTCGAGCCAAACATATGCATTCTCGAGTATGATCTGTGGTTTTGTACTATTTGTAATGTGATGATCTGTGAATGTTTACAGTTTTCAATCAATATAATAAATATCTATTACTAAACTTTTTTGATAAATTTAGTTCCCTATTTTAGTTTAATTATTTTGTTTCAATGTCTGATCACTAAAACCTACGCTAAAGAGTAAACATTGGTCATAATACCAACAAATGAATTACTAAATAACCCTGTTGACGTCACTCGCACAATGATTGGCTGGCTAGATCACGTGATACCCTTCAAGTAACGTAAAGTAAAGTAAAATATCTCCCAAGACATCTCTTATGTTAAGTTAACTGCATGTCAACGTTAAGTTAAGTGCATCGTGATCGCTTCAATTTAAACACACGAGGAGGTCCTTTACATTAAGTTACGTTATGTTGATCGTGATCCCGGCATAACCAACCAAACCACAGCATCCATAGGAACAACTTCCCTTGGGGAAACATACTTATAGTATCAGCAGGATTCGAACACGGGACCTTTATATAAGTAGCCAGGAACGCTAACCACAACACTAAGAGGCTGCTTAAGCTTAAGGAATATAAAGAAAAAAGTACTCATTATATTAAATGTTATCGATAATATCAAGTGGAAATAGGGGGTGCTGCATTTCCCCGCAATGACTATACACAAGCCGCCACTGATCTAGTCACTATAATAAATGCACTACCATATTTACCATTACATATCAGGCAAATTTATAAATGTATGACTTTGAGATCAATGTAAACATAGCCCTATTTGACATGACCACACAGAGAATAGTTTGATAGCAATGTAAACATGTCCCTATTTGACCTGACCACACAGAGAATAGCTTGATAGCAATGTAAACATGTCCCTATTTGACATGACCACAAAGAGAACAGTTTGATAGCATTGTAAACAAGCCCTATTTGACATGACCACAAAAGAACAGTTTGACAGCAATGTAAACACAGTCCTATTTGACCTGACCACAGAGAACAGTTTGTCAACAATTGATTGTAATATGGTTCTAGTATTTTAGACCTCTAATATAAACTCAACTGAGGCTGTTTTTGATGACGTCACATGTGCCAGCTACTCTTGCTCAGGCGGTAGAGCTAGCAAATAAAAATTAGATAAAAACCCTTTCCTTCCTTCTTAGTCCTATTCCCCTCATACAGCCTTCTTCTCTTCAGACACATATTTTCACACCTGCCCCCATGTAACACCAAGGATTTATTTTATCCTGACCTCTCCCTTTCAAACCTGTTTTACGTAACTTAACGTAAGAGTATGTCCATCATTTCATAGTAGCGATGTTCGAGTCATGGGCTTTGAATAGATCCTCTGGATCGATCTAGATCAAGAGCGTAGTATCGATTCAGCAAAGATCGAGTGCATTTATCGATCTTCCAAATATCGATAACGATCATGCAAATAAGTTTGCTTTATCTGACTACATAACAAAAGTGGTGCACCTAAAAACTTACCCTATTTGACACCGAGGGGAGGGGTGTATGATGTATCGTTGAGAAGGGGGCAGAAAAAATGTATCAAGGGGAGGTGTGGGGGAGGCGTCAAAATGTATTGAGAGGGGGAGGAGGCAGCAAAAATGTTTGACTTATTAAATGCCACTGGAAGATAATTCCATTATTTTTGTGTTAACCACTAAGGGGAGTGATTTAAATAGGAACAGTGAAATCAGTACACCTTATTTGTTTGAATTAATTGTTGGAGATCCAGTTATTGTATTAAAACTAAATACACTTGTTGAGGAAACCTCACTCCTTTTGTGGGAGGGAGTGTCTCAAAACTTGGGAATCCCTAGCTTGGTGGAAGTATATAACTACTAAAACTCCATTGGGCAAGTGAGGTTTTTACGAAATGCTTTCAAACAATTGATTTATTGGCTCACACGTCACCATAAATATATTACGTAATAAAAACGTGATGTGATCATTTCCAGAACCTAGAGGTAAGAAGAGCAGATCACTGGATTATTCTCTTCACTTTACTAACTAAAGACAAATAATTACTAACTAGTAGCCCAAGATTGCAAGACTTGGTTTCGAGATTTTCCTAGTACTAATATTCAACAATTTTTTTTTTCTAAAGCCAACAAAATTAAATTTACCTGAATCGATTTGAAGTTTTGATTTCTTTCGATTTTTGATTCAATCTTTTTGAAATCGCTAGAAAAAGAATCGATACGTGAATCAGATCGAGGCCTTTGACTCGATTCAAAACATAAATTAATTGAAGGCAAAGAATCGATTTTCGAAAAGATCGATCAAAAATCGAACATCCATGTTTCATAGACAAACTTCTATTTACACATAAGAGAAACTCGGGTTTAATAAGAATTTAAGTCTAAAAGTGTGATGTATCCACTCTACATGTAACACCATGTAAACATAAGAGCTCCAAACTGTAACACCATGTAAAGATTAGATTTCCCCTATGTAACACCATGTAGACATTAGAACTCCCCTATTTAACACCATGTAGACATTAGATTTCCCCTATGTAACACCATGTAGACATTAGAACTCCCCTATGTAACACCAGTAGACATTAGATTTCCCCTCATGTAATACCATGCAAACTTTAGAGCTACCCATGTAACACCATGTAGACATTAGATCTCCCCCTATGTAACACCATTAGACATTAGAGCTCCAAACTATGTAATACCACGTAGTCATTAGACCTCCCCAATGTAACGCCATGTAGACATTAGAGATACCCCTTTGTAACACCCTGTAAACATTAGAATTCCCCATGTAACACCATTATAACATTAGATTTACCCTCATGTAATACCATGTAAATTTAGAGCTCCCCATCATATAACACCATGTAAACATTATACTCCCACTATATAAGCACATGTAACATTTGAACCCCTATGTAACACCATGTAGACATTGACCTCCCACTATGTAACACCCTGTAAGACATTAAGCTCCCCTATGTAACACCATGTAGACATAGATCTCTCCTATGTAAAACCATGTAGTCATTGTAGATCCACTATGAAACAACTATGTAGACATTAGAGCTCAAACTGTAACACATGTAGACATTAGAGCTCCCCATGTAACACCATGTAGATATTGAGCTCAAACTGTAACACCATTAAACTATATATCCTCCACTATGTAACACCATGTAGACATTAGAGCTCCCTATGTAACACCATGTAGACATTAAGCTCCCCTATGTAACACATGTAGACACTAAGCTACCCTATGTAACACCATGTAGACATAAGCTCCCCATTAACACCATGTATCATTAGAGCTACATTCTATGTAACACCATGTAGACATTAGACCTCCCCCTTTGTAAAATATGTAGATATTAGAGCTCCAAACTATGTAACATCATGTAGACATTAGAGCACCAAACTATGTAACATCATGTAACATTAAGCTAAACTATGTAAACCATGAGACATAGATCTCCCCTTATGTAACACCATGTAGACATTAGAACTCTCCTATGTAAAACCATGTATCATTATAGATCTATTTATGTAAAACATGTATTAATAATCTCCCCTATGTAACACCAAGTAGACATTAGATCTACCCTTATATAACACCATGTAGACATTAGAGCTCCCCTATCAAACAACATATAGTCATTAGATCTCCCTCTATGTAACACCATGTAGAAATTAGAGCTCCCCTATGTAACACGATGTAGACATTAGATCTCCTCCTATGTAACACCATGTAGACATTAGAGCTCCAAACAATGTAACAGGTTGTAGTCGTTAGATCTCCCCCTATGTAACACCATGTAGACATTAGAGCTCTCCCTATGTAAAACCATGTAGTCATTATAGATCCACTTATGTAACAAAATGTAGTCATTAGAGCTTTCCCTATGTAAAACCATGTCGTCATTATAGATACACTTATGTAACAACATGTAGTAATTAGATCTGCCCCTATGTAACAACATGTAGTGATTAGATCTCCCCCTATGTAACATCATGTAGACATTAGAACTCCCCATGTAACACCATATAGACATTAGAACTCCCCCATGTAACACCATGTAGTCGTCAAGGACGTGATCTATTCCTGTCTTGACACGTTAAGGCGACAAACTGGAACCGGGTTTGATAAATCAGGGAAAACTCTTTGTCACATATAATGGGGAAATGGGAAAGGTTGTGGTCACGTGACAAGCTTTAAACCAATTAAAAA
Source organism: Timema cristinae (assembly GCA_039000515.1). Lineage (NCBI taxonomy): Eukaryota > Metazoa > Arthropoda > Insecta > Phasmatodea > Timematidae > Timema > Timema cristinae. The sequence continues at coordinate 53,773,005 of JBCFYV010011164.1, forward strand.
GTTGTTCCTATACGCCCCACACACTATTTACGTCACATAATATACGTAATACATTATTTATATACCTATAGCTTAGTCACACCCTCCCCTCAAACGTCATATTCTTTTGATGTCACAAATAATTATAATTCATTCAAACCTAATTTTATTCACTTAATAAACGTCATTCCCCTACACGTCATTGTTATACGTCACATAATACACGTAATTAATTATTTAAATACCTCTATCTTGGTCACACCCTTCAATATTATCATTTGCGGTCGATGGGATATACTATGCTCATTACTACTAACAAAATATGTTTGTATTTTCTAAAAGAGACTTCCTATGAAAATGAGACTGACTATAAAACACTGATTATTATAGGCCACACACTTTGATTAAACGTCTCTATAATCTGGCGTTTTATAAACATTTCTTATTTGATTTTTATAGTTACAAAGCTCATTTAAAATACTTAATTATTGACTACTGTATAATTTATATTTAAATAATTAATTAAATGGACTAAGAATGTATATACAATTGTAACTTTCTCCCGCCGTTGTGGCAATATAAGTTTACTGTTTTCAAATTATGGGTTTACCATGAAAGTAAGACTGTATATTATATAGGCCCATATAAATCCTATTCATATATCTCTCGTGAAATAGATCGCTGTGCTGCCAAGGTCGACTTCTTTCTTATAATCAAATTAGAGAGACGACCTCAACCTACCACTCATTTAATATTGTATTGTCAGCCGTTTGTTTTCAAAGTGAGCCCATGGGAAAAATTCGTAATATTTTCATACTTTTTGTGTTTGTTTATATTTTAAACCTTTACATTCCATAAATCAATGGAATTAGTGTCAAGAATAAACGATTTAATTAACTGGTTCTATTTAGATAAATGGGTATTTTTCACAAAAACAAATAGAATATTCTTCAAACGGAAAATGTTCTCTATCAAAACTCTTGGTGTTACAGCCTATGAAATGGAAAGCCGGGACTTCAATCGCGGTCAGATACACCAAGGGTGTTTTTTTTTCAACTGATGTTTTTCCATCCTCTCTCCAGGCATCAAGTTAATACCGTGTCTTTAAGCCATTTAATGTGACCCATGGATAGATCAAACGCAGCTCTTTAAAACAATATTATTGACATTTAAAAGAAATATAAATTGTAATTGTAAAGCGAAGCGTAAGATAAATTTAGAATTTAATTTTAAAATTTGGGACATTCAGAACTATCCCAGGGCTACTTAAGCATAAAATTTCTATCCTTAGAGGCATCTTTACAAATGTACAAGTCATTTCGTGCAGCTCCTATTAAGTTAGCATAGTGTATTTTACAACTTTTAATTCTACGTGGGATTAAAAGTGTACTTTTGGGTCTGAAGTTATTTCCGAACTACCGCCCCCCCCCCCCCTTCTCCCTTTTCTCAAGGTCTATAGAATAATGTTCTAACTGGAACAATATGGTAATATTTTGTCCGGGAGCCTAAAGCCGAAACTTCTTGAGAAAACTTTATAATTAGGATTTAAACATCGCCCTTAAGATTGAAGTATTACAATTCATTTAAACTTTGTCCTGGATTTTGTTCCAAAACCTTCACTGCAGGAGTACCGACCTGTTAAAACACTTTGCAAACTGTTCTTTAATAAAAAAAATTCAATTAAGAGAATAATTACTTTACAATACTATCACAATGACGGAACGTAATTATTTGCTTTTGTTTCGATTTTTTTATATTTTTACATTCACGCAGTCTTAATGAATTCATTAGAGAGTTTTAATTAAATTATAAAAGGATTTTTTAATATTCGTAGGCCTGAGGGAGGATATATCTAATTACATTTTTCTTGATTCATAATGAATTTTAAAATTTGCGAGGAACGTATATAAATGTTATAAATACACATAATATATTATAGTAGGAGAATGACAATTCGAAAGTAAATTACCAACCTCCACATAATTTAAAATAAAATGTATGTGGTGGCACGCTTTTTTACATTACTTATATGTGGCAGTAACCTTTGCTTGCTACATCTCCTATATGTTGTGGAACTATTAGCTACATCTCCTATATGTGGTGTAACTCTTTGCTACATCTCCTATATGTGGTGTAACTCTTTGCTGCATCTCCTATATGTGGTGGAATTCTTTGCTACATCTCCTATATGTGGTGTAACTCTTTGCTGCATCTCCTATATGTGGTGGAATTCTTTGCTACATCTCCTATATGTGGTGGAACTCTTTGCTACATCTCCTATATGTGGTGTAACTCTTTGCTGCATCTCCTATATGTGGTGGAACTCTTTGCTACATCTCCTATATGTGGTGGAACTCTTTGCTACATCTCCTATATGTGGTGTAACTCTTTGCTACATCTCCTATATGTGGTGTTATTCTTTGCTACATCTCCTATATGTGGTGGAACTCTTTGCTACATCTCCTATATGTGGTGGAACTCTTTGCTACATCTCCTATATGTGGTGTTATTCTTTGCTACATCTCCTATATCTGGTGGAACTCTTTGCTACATCTCCTATATGGGGTGTTATTCTTTGCTACATCTCCTATATGTGGTGGAACTCTTTGCTACATCTCCTATATGTGGTGTAACTCTTTGCTACATCTCCTATATGTGGTGTTATTCTTTGCTACATCTCCTATATGTGGTGTTATTCTTTGCTACATCTCCTATATGTGGTGGAACACTTTGCTGCATCTCCTATATGTGGTGGAACTCTTTGCTACATCTCCTATATGTGGTGTTATTCTTTGCTGCATCTCCTATATGTGGTGTAACTCTTTGCTACATCTCCTATATGTGGTGGAACTCTTTGCTACATCTCTTATATGTGGTGGAACTCTTTGCTACATCTCCTATATGTGGTGTTATTCTTTGCTACATCTCCTATATGTGGTGTTATTCTTTGCTACATCTCCTATATATGGTGGAACTCTTCGCTACATCTCTTATATGTGGTGTTATTCTTTGCTACATCTCCTATATGTGGTGGAACTCTTTGCTACATCTCCTATATGTAGTGGAACTCTTTGATACATCTCCTATATGTGGTGTTATTCTTTGCTACATCTCCTATATGTGGTGGAACTCATTGCTACATCTCCTATACGTGGTGCAACTCTTTGCTACATCTCCTATATGTAGTGGAACTCTTTGCTACATCTCCTATATGTGGTGTTATTCTTTGCTACATCTCCTATATGTGGTTGAACTCATTGCTACATCTCCTATACGTGGTGGAACTCTTTGCTACATCTCCTATATGTGGTGTAACTCTTTGCTACATCTCCTATATGTGGTGTTATTCTTTGCTGCATCTCCTATATGTAGTGGAACTCTTTGCTGCATCTCCTATATGGGGTGGAACTCTTTGCTACATCTCCTATATGTGGTGGAACTCTTTGCTACATCTCCTATATGTGGTGGAACTCTTTGCTACATCTCCTATATGTGGTGGAACTTTGCTACATCTCCTATATGTGTGGAACTCTTTGCTACATCTCCTATATGTGGTGGAACTCTTAGCTACATCTCCTATATGTAGTGGATACTTCTTTGCTGCATCTCCTATATGTAGGTGGAACTCTTTGTACATCTCCTATATGTGGTGGAAATATTAGCTACATCTCCTATATGTAGTGAATCTTTGCTACATCTCCTATATGTGGTGGAACTCTTTGCTACATCTCCTATATGTAGTGGAACTCTTTGCTACATCTCCTATATGTGGTGGAACTCTTTGCTACATCTCCTATATGGGGTGGAACTCTTTGCTACATTAATATTAAGTAATTTATCTTCACGGCACATCGGTAAAGAATCACTAATCTAAACACTAGGGCCGGTTATTTAAATGTAGTCGCACTTAACTAAGCTTTGTTTGTCGTGTGCAAGTTTAGTGTTTGTATCAATAAATTTTGTGATATTGTGTACTAAAGACAATCCACGCGAGCTCAACTTAGGAGTTACGATAGTCTTCTAAACAAATATTTTGTCTCCGTTCTATGTAATTCATTTTAAAATGAGGAGTATTTTTCAATTTAATTTGATAAAAAAGTGTATATCGCACTTGCATGCTATGTTTTTTTAATCGATCTTATTTAAATTTGGCTACTAGGTTAAATTTAAACGTTCAATTTAATTTGCTTGAACGTGCCCTTTGAACGAAAAGAGAGATGGAAAGGGTGTGAAAGGGTATTTACGATAGACCGAAAGGTCAAAGGTCAAGAAGAATCTCTGAACAATTCGTGGGGCCGGTTTCCCATCTTGACTCCCAAGGGGCTCCGGACCAAGCACTGAGGCGGAGCACGCTAGATACCAGACCTTACCTCTCTGTCGGAAGGTCTGAAACAGACGTGAAGTTCCCCTCTACCCCCCAACCCCTTCAACAAGGGTTAGAGGTCAGCTAAAACAAGCACAGTGTTCCAGGGCAGAGTGTGCCAAGTGACGTGAAATAGGACAAGGTTAGACAAGGGAATATTTCTGAATTAGAGTGTACTCGCAAAGAGGCTGGGAAACAATCCCTCAAGCGTGGTTGGTCGTAAGTAAACCCTGGCGAGAGTCCGCTGTTCGACACCGGTCCAAGTTTGACCATTGAATGAATAGGTCTACATCCATGGCTTGGAGCTAGAGGGGCTTCATATTGTAACTGTTAGACATAAGGGAGAGGGGTTTAGGGGAGGAGACGGTACTACGCCATTACCTCTCACACAGTGGCGTTCTCAACATGGTGCAAGGGTGCAGGGGGGGTGTCGCAATATATTGAGGCTATTATTTTGGTACTTTTCCTGGAGGGCAAATTTAACTTGAATTTAGAGGAAGTGTATTAACACTTGCTTAGAGGGAGGGTGGAGAAGCAATAAGGGAAAACCACCCTTAGTACACTTGATCAGAATCCGAACCTCGTCCTGTCGTCGGGAGTCTAGTTTATTGCGAGAGTGACGCCTTTGACCATGCGTCCACAGACATTTTAACTGTTATTCTAACAGGCGGTCCTCTGGAAACAGAATATTAAAAAATAAAGTGTTGAATGGAATACTATGAAATGTAATGTCTCACTAAAGCAAGCTTTTGTTGTTTTAATCGAATAGATAATTAACACGGGGATCAAAATGGCGCGACTCCGATAAAGCCCATATTTTGATAACAATCGCGAGACGGAGGTGAGGTTCAATCTGACAGCTCTGTTAATTAAGGCAGGCCGATAGCCGATGCGTGATACTACTGTATGCGCGTTATAGCGTGTGAATAGGCCTCACTTATCATGAAGAAAGCGAGGATTGGGAAAGTTGTAGCTACTGGTGGAGAGTATTAGGGTAACGTTCAGGGAGAAGAAGTGTCAGGGTAACGTTCAGGGAGAGGAAATATTAGGGTAACGTTCAGGGAGAGGAAGTATCAGGGTAACGTTCAGGGAAAGAAAGTATTAGGGTAACGTTCAGTGAGAAGAAGTGTCAGGGTAACGTTCAGGGAGAGGAAGTATTAGGGTAACGTTCAGGGAGAGGAAATATTAGGGTAACGTTCAGGGAGAGGAAGTGTTAGGGTAACGTTCAGGGAGAGGAAATATTAGGGTAACGTTCAGGGAGAGGAAGTATCAGGGTAACGTTCAGGGAGAGGAAGTATCAGGGTAACGTTCAGGGAGAGGAAGTATTAGGGTAACGTTCAGGGAGAGGAAGTATCAGAGTATCGTTCAGGGAGAGGAAGTATTAGGGTAACGTTCAGGGAGAGGAAATATTAGGGTAACGTTCAGGGAGAGGAAGTGTTAGGGTAACGTTCAGGGAGAGGAAATATTAGGGTAACGTTCAGGGAGAGGAAGTATCAGGGTAACGTTCAGGGAGAGGAAGTATCAGGGTAACGTTCAGGGAGAGAAAGTATTAGGGTAACGTTCAGTGAGAAGAAGTGTCAGGGTAACGTTCAGGGAGAGGAAGTATTAGGGTAACGTTCAGGGAGAGGAAGTATCAGGGTAACGTTCAGGGAGAGGAAGTATTAGGGTAACGTTCAGGGAGAGGAAGTGTTAGGGTAACGTTCAGAGAGAGGAAGTATTAGGGTAACGTTCAGGGAAAGGAAGTGTCAGGGTAACGTTCAGGGAGAGGAAGTATTAGGGTAACGTTCAGTGAGAAGAAGTGTCAGGGTAACGTTCAGGGAGAGGAAGTATTAGGGTAACGTTCAGGGAGAGGAAGTATCAGGATAACGTTCAGGGAGAGGAAGAATTAGGGTAACGTTCAGGGAGAGGAAATATTAGGGTAACGTTCAGGGAGAGGAAGTGTTAGGGTAACGTTCAGGGAGAGGAAGTATTAGGGTAACGTTCAGGGAGAGGAAGTATCAGGATAACGTTTAGGGAGAGGAAGTATTAGGGTAACGTCCAGGAAGAGGAAGTGTCATGGTAAGATTGAGGGAGAAGAAGTGTTAGGGTAACGTTCAGAGAGAGGAAGTATTAGGGTAACGTTCAGGGAGAGGAAGTATTAGGGTAACGTTTAGGGAGAAGAAGTGTCAGGGTAACGTTCAGGGAGAGGAAGTATTAGGGTAACGTTCAGGGAGAGGAAGTGTCAGGGTAACGTTCAGGGAGAGGAAGTATTAGGCTAACGTTCAGGGAGAGGAAGTGTTAGGGTAACGCTAAGAGAGAGGAAGTATTAGGGTAACGTTCAGGGAGAGGAAGAATTAGGGTAACGTTCAGGGAGAGGAAGTGTCAGGGTAACGTTCAGGGAGAAGAAGTGTCAGGGTAACGTTCAGGAAGAAGAAGTATCAGGGTAACGTTCAGGGAGAGGAAGTATTAGGGTAACGTTCAGGGAGAGGAAGTATTAGGGTAAGTTTAGGGAGAGGAAGTATTAGGGTAACGTTCAGGGAGAGGAAGTGTCAGGGTAACGTTCAGGGAGAGGAAAAGTTTGGGTAACGTTCAGAGAGAGGAAGTATCAGGGTAACGTTCAGGGAGAAGAAGTGTCAGGGTAACGTTCAGGGAGAGGAAGTATTAGGGTAACGTTCAGGGAGAGGAAGTATCAGGGTAACGTTCAGGGAGGGAAGTATCAGGGTAACGTTCAGGGAGAAGAAGTGTCAGGGTAACGTTCAGGGAGAGGAAGTATCGGGGTAACGTTCAGGGAGAGGAAGTGTCAGGGTAACGTTTAGGGAGAGGAAGTATCAGGATAACGTTCAGGGAGAGGAAGTATCAGGGTAACGTTCAGGGAGAGGAAGTATCAGGTTAACGTTCAGGGAGAGGAAGTATCAGGGTAACGTTCAGGGAGAGAAGTGTCAGGGTAACGTTCAGGGAGAGGAAGTATCAGGGTTACGTTCAGGGAGAGGAAGTATCAGGGTTACGTTCAGGGAGAGGAAGTATCAGGGTAACGTTCAGGAAGAGGAAGTGTCAGGGTAACGTTCAGGGAGAGAAAGTATCAGGGTAGCGTTCAGGAAGAAGAAGTATCAGGGTAACGTTCAGGGAGAGGAAGTATCAGGATACGTTCAGGAAGAGGAAGTGTCAGGGTAACGTCCAGGGAGAGGAAGTATCAGGGTAACGTTCAGAGAGAGGAAGTGTCAGGGTAATGTTCAGGGAGAGGAAGTGTCAGGGTAACGTTCAGGAAGAGGAAGTGTCAGGGTAACGTTCAGGAAGAGGAAGTGTCTGGGTAACGTCCATTGAGAAGATGTATCAGGGTAACGTTCAGGGAGAGGAAGTATCAGGGTAACGTTCAGGGAGAGGAAGTGTCTGGGTAACGTTCAGGGAGAGGAAGTGTCTGGGTAACGTTCAGGGAGAGGAAGTGTTCTGGGTAACGTTCAGGGATAGGAATTATCAGGGTACTATTCAGGGTGAGGAGGTTTTCCAATGCTAGTTGTTTGATATTAGGGTAATATGCAGGAAGAACAGTTACTCTGGTAAAGCCATTCTTGAAACATAATTATGAAATATTGGAAATATGCTTAGGAAGTCAGGAAATTATTTGGCCAAGGCTATTTTTATCTCTGAGCACTAATATTTATACTAGATGACCCTGCGAATTATAAACTTATTCTGACTATTTTTAGGTGGAATACTAACCAGTTACTAGGCAAGAAGTAATTTATTTAAAGCCTAACTTTTGTTTCGTCATGTGAATTGACGTAATATTATTGAAACCTTGTTAAAAATACGTGCTGCCCTCATTGTGACTAGCTCCTGATAAGTTTAGAACGCAACCCACCACAGACAACTGCTAGAGTAAGTGCCTATCAGATATAAATCACGGCGGAATTACAGGGGGAGAATATATGTTCTGTTAGTTTTAACATTTATTGCTTGTTTGTTTTACAGTATTCTATACGTTTTAATGTTGCAGATTCTATTAACAAGAGTAGGTTTAAACTTTCTTTGAGATTTTTAAAATTAAAATACAAGGATTAAAGGAAAAACAAATTGAATACTTTTTCTAAATATCTGACACATAATTATATTAGTGTAACTAATTTCAAGATCCTTTCCAAAGATCTAAGCAAAGTACCTTTGTTTGGAAATGTCCTTTCAGAGTCTTTGTAAGATTCGTGGAATAGCTTTATTTAATTTAATATTAATCTATTTATAATTATTACTTAACTCACTGGTGTAATTGGTAGTTTGTTGATTAGTAAATACTATATTGACCGCCTGTGTTGGTCAGAGTTACTCGCTACAGATACAGAGGTACAGGGTTCGATCCTCGGCACCTACAGCTGTATCTGTGAAGCGGTGTTTCTGTAACAGGATCAAACTCAGTCTCTTGAGGACAAATGAAGAGCTACTTGAATAAAGAAATAACGGCTCCAGTATAGAAAACTGAGATTAATGAAGGCTGGAGGGTTTGTTGTGCTGACCCCATGACACCCTCTAGCCACAGAATTTGTCATTATCTTCGCCAACATATGACGGCTGCTTGGTTGCAGGCTGACGCATGGGGTTTTTGTGGTTTTTAAAGCAATGTCAGTGCAAGAAATAAATTATGAATCATAAGATTTTCTAGAAGGATATACGTTGGAGCGGAACTATTTACACAAATATGAATCACGAGAGTTGATATTATGTTTGGAAAACCAAGTGTTTAATTTCATAAAACTAGTGAATTTACTGCCTCATGCAGTTGTCCGTAGTTTGAAACTCTCCAGGCCACAATTTGCAATAAATCAAGCCTAATAATATGTTTTATAGTCTTGGTCTATTATCAAAATAGAACCCAATTAAAATGTCATTGTTTAGAACAATTTTTTAAACAAATATTTAAAGTTTTTATTTTTATCATAATATTTAGCTGATTTTAATTCATAAATATAATTTAGATTTTATGTTTACGGCCAATCATTTAAAATATATATACATTTTTATATTTTGTTAACTTTTTGTCAATCCGTTCACAAATAAGGTAATTTTGAGTCAAGTTAGAAATTCGTTTCATAAAATTTGAAGAAGGTTTGTGTCAAAAATAGTTAAATATCAAATATTTTTTCTTAGATATAATTTGTTCATTAGGATTTTTTTTTAAATTTCATAAGTCATCACTAAATCTCTAAGAGGATTAAATAGAATAATTTAAAATATTTGTTAAATTAATTATGTATGATATTTTGTGCCTTGAATTGAAAATAATATCACAGATTATTTTTACATAAATCATTTTACAAAATACGGGTAGTAAAGTAATATAATTTTGGCCCAGCTCCACATAATAAAAAAAATAAAGATTGTCTTGGCTCCCAATATTCTGTGAACCCAAGAGCCATATACCAAGGGGGGGGGGGGGGGGGGTGATGGTCTTTATTCTCTCCCAGCTATCGACAGTTGAACTACCAGAAACTACCCCCCACGGTTTCCTCCTGAATATTCCCAACAACCCCTGGGGCTTGCCAAACTACCCCATAAGTTCGAGTGGTGTGAAAGTATCACATTGTAAATTGAGGGGGGGAGGTTATTTAACGCGTCACTACTGTCACACTTTCAACAACAGGATCTGGATGTGTTTGAGTAGAGGCTGCTGTCTTATAGTTAGGCCCCCCTGATCACTCAGCTACGAGTACTCTCCAAGTTGAGTCGTGCTGTTGAGAGTAGTGGAAGCACGTGCTTAGTGTGTGTGACATCCCCCCCTCCCCCCCTGACTGTGACATGGGGACGATGAAGTGTCACCAGACCACTGAGCTACCTGAGCTGGACTTGAGCCACGAGGGTTAAGGGGAGGAGGATGAAATCCTATCCAACTAGATGATGACACGCCTTCTTCTCTTTCCTCTATCACAACCGGTCTCAATCTGTGCTTCAGTCAGCCCGAACCTCTGCAGGTGGAAAATACCAAGACGACAAAACTTGTCATACGCATCAATAACTGACCGGAAACACACTCGTAGAGCTTCCGGTTCTGTTTAACAGTAGAAGGAATATGATGTGAAATTATCAAGCAAGAACAATAATATTAATAAACAGTGGTGGATGGTTAGGGAGGCTGAGAGTTTTCCCACAGTACCCCAAAGTTGGAGAGTTATTACCATGGACCATTGAGCCAAGACTGTGCTCTAGAAGACTCTACTGATTTATTTGATTATTGATCTAAAGTCTTCTCGTCAAATGAAGAGATGTTTATTTGAGCGCTATTGGATGAAAGGAACTAATGGGGGAAAGCTGTTATTGACAGCCTTGTCAGAGAAAGATCGCGGGAATATAATATATCTACATTCCCTAGTCACACGCGGCTAAACGTCTATCTATCTAGTTTGGGTTGCTGGAGACACGGAGGTCAGGGTTCGGATACTAGGCCGCTATACCGAAGGTGTTGTTTTACCAAATGATTTCGCACTCTCTCTTTACGCAAATGTGGATCTATTTGTTCCTCATCCCTACTCTTTTAACATAATTAAATGTGTAAGGCTCGGACTGGTGATAAGACGTGAAAAAACTCATTACTACTGTTAAATGCTTTCTAATCCGGTGCCAGACTCAAGAGGGACTAGATTGTAGATGAAGTGTTTTTAATCGCGACCCAGTGTTCTGGGAAAGTTTTTCCCGTCCTCTCCCCACGCTAATAGAGGTGCATTCTTCTCAACTACCCTCCTTATTTCTGCTCCCTTTAATATTCCTGGTTTTTGACGTTATAATTTTTTTAATATGTCTTATTGACTGTTCTGCTCATGGCTTTTGTGTCCTAAAAAACTTTTTAACTACGGGGTACCAATGATCACGTGGTTTAAGCCGTTAGGCTACCATTGTTTAAAGTTTCCGTTAACTAGAAGATTACTCCGTTTGTTTAGAGCAGATGACGTAGACCCTGTCTTAATTAGTAAGCCCACTTTCGACTACCAGCATTGATTGAAAGTCACTACCTACAGTTTGTTATTCTAGAAATAAAGTCTTAGTTAATTTATTTATTAAAATGTTCATCTATAAATGTATCAAAAGTTTCCGATAGTACTTTATTTTACAGTATTAATTAAACGTTCTAATAAAGTATATGTAATAATTCTATGTTCGTCATTGTGGCAATATGAGTTTCCAGTTCCTATGAAAATAAGACTGTACAAATGGCGCGATCTCATTTTATATAATTGTTAACAATAGCTGGTCGTTTTGTTTGGCTAGAGACTGTGACGGCTGCTACGCCATCTGAAGTTGGATTACATTAGTTCTATGAGCCAGAGTCGATATCAAATACAGCACTTCCACTTCGATGTTATTTTCCTACGATTCAGTAAGAACCCAGTTTACTTGTACACGTCTGAGATACCTGCTTAAGATGTTTGTTTTTCTTGTATGATACTCTTAATTTCTGATTATTTCATTAACATTATTTTTTAATTTTCCAGAGCTTGTCTCGTCAAAAAGAATGACGAGACATTAGACATTGCATACTTATTTGGGTGATCTTTGTCTCAGTAGTTACAGTAATGGCCAAGAGAGGTCAGCTCTGCTATCTATCATCGTAGTTACAAACATGGCCAAGAGAGCAACATTGTAGTTACAATAATGGCCAGTAGAGGTCAGCAGATGCTTAATATCCTTAGCTTAACCTCAATGCGTTTCTGCATTCCTTGATTATATTTAGGTTGTTCTAACTATCCTCTATAGCAAAAGTACCATTTTCACAAAAAGGGCTGGAAATCTAGAGATTTAATAAGATCTGCTCTGTCTTCACGCATTCATACGCCACATCATGTTTTCTGTAGCTATCACTTTTAATATACCTAACAGTTATTAGCAGCCAGAATTTTTCCACAACCACACATCCGTTTATTATATTGGAGAGCAAGGAAGATGTAGGGTCACAACATAAGAACATCACCAACAACCACGAATTAATATATTACTGTTAATTTGGTTTTTGTTTCAAGTATTTGGAGCATGAAATTAAAACCATTATGATAGTCTTTCCTTAACTTCTTTATTTATATAGATGTACCTTGGGATAGTTGTTAAAGCTAGCGCTACTAGAGGGACATTAATAAAACTACAATTGAAAAGTAGATATATATATTGATACAATTGGCTGTCCTTTAAATACAAAATTGGTTGTTTGAAATTTCTGGAATATTATCGTTTATGCGGTTCGTTTTAAGGACAGATTCTCCCCAACTCACTATTTCATTAATTAGGGGAATTCAAGTGAACATTTTTAGTTATAATTACACTTAAAACATGTCATTTGGCTTGGGTGGAAGCTCTGGTTTCCAGCCCACGTCAACTACACAATCACTTGGATTTGGTTCTACAGCAGCACCTAAAGGTTAGAATAAGTTATTTATTTATAGCCCGAATAGTCTACTTCACGCACCATCGACCCTTGACGCTCACTTGATAGTTGCATTAGCAATCACGTGATCAAGTGTAGATCCATCAGAATAGTCACGAAGTGTGCCGATGCACCCCTCACACACCCTTGAGTCCAAAGGGACGGAAAGTCACCCTTGACACGCCCTTGATGCGGTGTTTGAATGACAATTGTTTATTTTTTGCGTCTGCTATAGATAGAGCTCATAGAGTAGGTCCTAATGTGATCTGTGATAACAGGCTGATGGCGTTTAAAATAGTTTCTAAGCCCATTGATAGGAAGCAGCACTGCAGCACTCAAGGGTATGGAAAGGATAGCTTACCGTCCAAATATTCTGTTGCAGTCTTCGATTTCAAGTGCATGAAAAGTGTACATTCATCAAGTCTGCATGAAGTCAAGTGTACTTGACTTCGGATACAGCCTAAGTCTTCCTAGTTGGACCCTCGAACGGCAACACTCTTGGGCCCACAGTGCTGCTTCCAACCAAATAACTTGGAAACTATGTAAATGCCATCCTTTTTTAAAATAGCGGAAAAAGTAAGTTAGTGCTTTAGCAGACGAAATGAACACTAAAACAATTGCCAGTCAAACACTGCAGAACAGTGCATAGCTGGTGGCCTTCATACCTACGTTGACTAAGACCTTTAGGAGGACTTGAGCAGGGTGCATAGGCATCCTTCATGACTATTCGGACAAATCTACACTTTGTTATGTGATTGCCAATGCAATTATCAAGGGCATGAATCAAGGTGACGCCGCATAAGTAGACTATTCGGATACAGCCATAATCTGTGAATACGATTCACGAAACGTTATATAGCAACTCAAGCAAAAAAACAACCAATGAATTTGAACTGTTTGAAAACATGGTTTATTCATATGGAACTTAAATATTTAATGGGATTAAGCCCTGTGTAGTGTGTAAAGAGTCCTGATCCTTAAATCCTTAGTCCTTATCACTTCATAGAAGTAGGATCAACTAGTCTAAGGACTAGTCAATGCGAAAAGCTGAGGACTACCAATCATTGCAATGTAAATATATCTGCGCACATCAAATGATAGCACCAATGGCAGAGAAAGGATCTCTTTCTAGCCTATATACACAGTAGGGCGTTTTATTTAAAAATCCGAGACAAGAAAATATTTAATGACAACATTTTAATTAAATGAGCTGAATATTTTCTTAGTGCTCAGTAGAATTTCCGATATACGAAATCAAGGACTGTTATATTTTTCATTCACTGTACTTTTATATTTAGGTTTAAAATATTATCCAGGGGTAATCAGAGTAGCTTCCTCGACCCAATCAAAAACCTGTGAGCACTGTGATTCATACCAAGAGGGGCTGAGCAGGGCAAAGCTCCTCACTCGCAGCACTCCATTTTATAACATTTCATTTCTCCAAACTACTCTTTAAAGTGTCTGGAAAGATGTGAATTCCTCCTGGAAAACACCTGGGAATTTTATGGAAGAAAATGGTGGCAGCCCTGTTTATTTATTAATTTGTGCTATGTTTCAGCTGGATTTGGTACTACTGGTTTTGGATTTGGTGCTGCCCCGTCTTCCACCCCTAGTTTCAACCTTGGAGGGGGTACAACCTCCACCACGAGCTCTGGCTTGGGGTTCGGGGGCCTGAGCTCAACTACGGCCACCTCTTCAGGCTTTGGCACAGGTTTCGGAGGATTTGGCTCGACGGGCACTACCAACACGACTGGTGCCATGGGGTTTGGTGGTTTTGGAGGCTTTGGCACGGCGACGTCAACCACACCGAGCGCAGGGTTTGGGTTCGGATCCACGATAGGATCGCAGCCATCGACCGGTACCTCGCTGTTCTCCGGGTTTGGTCAACCGAGCGCTGCCAACACGAGCACTGGTAAACTTAGGACATTATGTGTTGTGGGTTTCAAGAAAAAGTCAGCATTTTACAGGCTCGTGAGAAGTTCAGAACCACATTTTAGTTTAATACCAATTTATTGGAATTTGAGACAATTTTGAGGTTCAAAATTCTTCTTTTAATTAACCAGTATTTCTTATTTAAACCAATTCTAAATATTCTTTGAGCTATTCAAACTTGGAGAATAAATCTAATCTATCGTAAGTCCATTGTAACTTTTGATCAAAGATACTTTTTTATTTTTGTATGATTTTGATTTTTAAGTGTATATGTCCAGGTTTTGGTGGGTTTGGTGGTTTTGGGGCTAAGCCTGCCACCGGTGGTTTTGGAGGCTTTGGGACTGGTCTTACCACTGGAATCGGAGGGTCTACATTCGGCACAGGTAGGCCTATAAGACAACTTGTCCAGGTTTTGTGGTCTGATGAAACTTCCATTATTCCCACACATTCTGTGATGGATTTGTCAGCCCTGGGCAGTAAAGCTTGTACGAGCGGCAACAAAAGTCGGACCATTGGTTGCTGATGGCTGTGATTATGATAGTTCAACGAGCCGATAAATTCACAGACTCTGCCTTAAACTAGAAGTGAAGAAAGACATATCCTGGCTATCTCACCCTAAACCCATTCCCTGTGTCCACAGGTAGTTTGTTAACTAATTTAATCTACATTCTTTAAATTGAAAAATTACACCTTGATACAGTAAGGTCCCAGGTTCAATTCCCATGTCCAAATGTCATTTTTCAATCTTCAAGAATATAATAAAAAATATTCTAACTTTGATTCAGGTTTGATAATATTCTAAGTATGCAATTTGATTTTATAAAGTGGACTTGGTACACCTAAAACACACTTAGATACCTTCCTAAATATTTGAATTCATACTTAGAAATGTGTTTATTATAGCTTGGCTAGTAAAGTCGATTCAACCATGCGAGGCTGCCAACAATAGTTTTTAAAACTATGAATTGCAAGTTTCAAAAATCACAGCAATTTTAAACCAAAACATGTTAAAATTAAAATCTAAAGTTCAGTAACAAACAAAAGAAGGTTCTAAGTGTGTTAATGCTTGTGTCATGCAGCTTTTGGTCAACAGCAGCAACAGCAACAACAGCAACCTCAACAAATCAACTCGTATGAGGCGCTCCACAGTGCAGTATTCAACTGCAACGTGTACGGGGATGAGCGTGACTCGACACTGACTCGATGGAACCTCCTCCAGGCGCTCTGGGGTACAGGCAAGGGTGAGTACGGGTACATAACCGACTAGCTCTGTTAACCACTGGTTCTCTACAGGACACATTGTTTCGTAACGTGTGCGTGAGTCGTTACAGGCTACTACTCCCAGAATGCACCTCCGATAGAGTTCAACCAACACAACCCCTTGTGCAGGTTCAAGGCCATTGGTTACAACTGCATGCCCACCTCCGAGAACAAAGACGGCCTTGTCGCCATTGTCTTCAATCAGAAGGAGTCAGACATCAAGTAAGCTTTCTTTATCTGTTTGAACAGTGTTTCATCGATTATAACTGCGATAGAAGCTCATACCCCAAGGTCAGGCAGGTCACAGTAACTGATCTTGCCATGGCCGAGAGCGGTGAGGAGAGCCGGTCTTGTTTGCTATCATCTATCATTAGCGACATTTTACTTGATATAATTTTGTTTCATTAGTATGGCTTACACGCACGCTCCCGGCAGCTTAATCTCCTGGTGGTGGGGTGGTGGGGTGGTGGTAAAAAGGCTAGTTATCATCTTGGCCACAAATGTTATAGCTTGAAGTATTCTAGTCATAAATACCTAAGTACTAGAAACCTTTTTGTAACATGTTTAAAAAATGTGAGCTTTGATGTATAGAAGAAGAGTAAATGTCTAAATGTTAATAATCAAAGAATTGTGGTTGAAACTTAAAAATTGGAATTGAAAATAAGCCAGGAATTGTTAAATTTAAAAATAAATTAAGTTTGACCTATAATCTTCTTCATTATAGTTTGTAAAAATCCGTTCAAGAAACACAATTTTTAATAGTACTGTGAAATATTTGATAATTTTTAGGAATACGGAAAGTTTTCACGGTTAAATAGAATTAATGAATTCTAAGACATTAACAACATCCAGAAGAAGGCCAAGAATTGCTCATATTATAAATATTACGCACCTGCCAGAAATCTAACTGGAAACCCTTAGCACTGTAGACCACCCCGCTAGCGACTGAGCTAACGTGTCGGCCTATGATACTATAATTATATCATATTTATCGCCTGTATTTTCTTACGTTCTCTCCCACAGCTGTCAAACTGTTAAATGAGTGGCCTCTTGAAAATATGCTTGATAAGAAATAGATTTAGTATCGCCTTAAAATTGGTGTGAATGCAAGAATCTGCGTTTAAGCTGGTCATTTTTCCAGCATTTTTAAATGGCTTAAATTTTGGAAACTATTGTATTTGAATCTTTATAATGTCTCTGTTGACCCCACCTATAAGGGTATCATCAGGTAAAGTTTCAGGTGTAGTTCCTATAGAAGTAGTCTATAATGACGATGTGCCAATCAGCGAGATATCCTGTTGGGCACCTAAACAATATAAGAAGGTATAGTGTTAATTATTTATGTATTTCGAACTCACTTTGAGAGTAATTTTAGGCCCAAGTATGATATTATAGTAGTGATTGATGTTTGCATTTGCAAGAGTGTGAGCACTTTGAATTTACTTCAAATGAAAAACCGCCATTTACTATTGTAACAACAGTCTTTCTACAGATTTTCTTATTACTGTTTTGCAAATAAATAATGTAATGAAATAATTATTTCATTCACAAAGGAATGTCTTTTATTACATATGACTTTCATAAAAACATTGTGTGTGTGTGAGAGAGAGAGAGAGAGAGAGAACGATTTTTATTTGAATTAATTTAATCAAAATAACAAGCATTCTTATCCAAATAAAATGTAACTTATATATAATCGCTCTCCAGTGTTTTTAGGCACTTTGAAGTATTTAGTGATTAGGTTTTGAGGTTTGAGTTATTCTAGGGTGCAAGGAGAGGAAACAACTTTTTATAGTAAATGCACCCTATTTACGGTGAGAGGGGATGGAAAGGGAACACATGTGGAAAGCCACCAAAAATATGTATAAATTATATATATTTTTATATTGTCTAGATAAATTATTAATAAACCTACCTTTTTTTTTAATCTTGAGTTTATTGCTGCAAGTTCCTGGTAATATTTTAAATACATATTTTGGGCCCGATTCAAGTCCTTATCGAAGTTTAGATTTATATAAAATATGCTCACTTTGAAATCAGATTTGTTCAATTTTCTCTCTCTGGTGTGTGTGTGTGTGCGTGCGTGTGTGTGTGTGTGTGTGTAAAATTACAGCTTATATTGTTATATAAAACTTATTTATCTTTATAATACACTTTATCTCTATTGAAAAATCATTATTTGCCTGTTTTTATTAGAATAAATAATATACATTTTGAAATGATAATTTAGGCCCTAATATTTTTTCTATTACAGAGAAGACATGTGTGATACGGAGTACATGTCCGGTGTGGTAGAACTCCCTCCTTACTCAAATGATAACATTATTAGACATAAGTATTATGATGTTGAATGTACAAATTCAGAATTCCAAAGCTCTGAAGAAGGTGATAGTTGTGTGATTAGTTCAATTGAAAATGAAGAATTTTTAGTTGTATAGGAAAGTGTGGATGATATACCTAGATTATTGATGAGAAAGATACCTTCGTCAAAAATAATATAACAGGAAACATAGATAGATATTTAATATTTTCTTAGCTAAATTCAAATACCTCTCTTCCACTTTTGAAAATTTAAATTCTTATGGTTGCAATCATTTGTTCCTCATTTGTTTTGGATTGTATAATATATATATATATATATATATTTTTTTTACATTTTGATAAGATTCCAAAATTAATTATACTTTTACATTTGATATCCATGAATTCGCCCTTCTCCCCTTTTAAAAACAATTTTTATTTATGATTACAATGCTTCTTTCTTTGTTCTGGATTGTTCCAGAAAAAATAGTTTGCTTTGTTTTTATACCCCCATAAATTGTATGTTTACATTGCATGTCCATGAAGTTGACCTCCCTCATCCATCTTTTAAAAATCCATATTTTTATGATTGCAATCGTTTGTTCTTCATTTGTTCCGGATGGTTCCTCCAAAAACAAAAAAACACATTTTGTTTTAGCAGGACCACACATTATATATTTACCCTAGGCGTGGGGATTGACGCCTTTATGGCAACCATATTCTCCACATGAACACATACAACTTTTAAAAATAGATATTTTAACTTTGCAATCAATAATTAGTTCTTGGTTCATTTTAGATTTCTTTTGCGATGATAGGCGACCTGGCGATCTAGGTGTAAGGTGTCGGACTTCTGTGCTGGGGTTCAATCCTCGGTCCCGGCACAAATTTATCTGATTACCAAACCCTTCCTTCACCTCTGACAACCATCTTGTGAATGTGGGGAATGCCAGGCCACCACCGTGGTTCGGATTCCACATTAAACTGTAGGTCCTCCATTTCATCTCACAATCACCCTACCATCACACATTAGCGTAAGTGCGTATAACCCGAATGGGTAGTAAGACACGGTGCTAATAATAATAATAATAATAATAATAATGATAATGATAATGATAATGATAATGATAATGATGATGACGATAACAATAACAACAACAACAATAACAACAATTTGCGAACATTTCCATTTATTTCTTTTGTAAAGCCTCGATAATTTTTTATAGTAGTGGCTGTCTCACATTCTTTCAAAACTTGAACATTTTTTGTTTAAAGTTTGTTTGACTGTTCCTTAACATGTTTATCTTTATTTTGCTCTGAATTATTTAAAAAAAATGTGTTTATTTAATGTTGATAGTTTTAAAATTAATAAATTATCACTATGCTAAGCTTCCTTTCCCCACCTCAATTTGATAAAATATAACAAAATTTGTATTTTTGATTTTATAACTTTATTAGTTTGTTCCAGATTACTGTGCATTATATTTTAGTTTGTTAGTTCTTAGATCTCTTACAAACACTATATAAACTAGTGTCACTAGTGATGATGGCCTTTTGTGTGTGCGGCCTGTATAGTAACACAGGGCGTCAAGTAAAGAATGTCCCACCCTCTGTGGCAAAGTATGAAAAATATTGTCTTTGATTCGCTCACTATGCACAAAAAACAATAAAATGTGGGAGCAAGTCAGAAATACAAAAACAACTTTTTGCATACCATAAAACTCATAGTAAAGAAAAGTATTTTTACAGGCCTCACTTCCTTCTAGGCTCCAAATATTGGTTTCGTCTACTTGGGCATTTGTGAAATTACCGAAATATTCCCGAGATCTTACCTACCTCTTGACCCAGCCCCTTAATAGAGCTCATAGCTAGGTTATCCTAAAGTATTGACATCGCACCCTCCTTTTGTTTGCTACTATTACTGTTATGATGTAGTAAATGGTACCTTTGGCCGCAAAGAAGCATGATTGGAAGTAAATGTCATATATTCCAATTATTCCACAAATAAGACTAAGAAACTCCTTGACAGTAAAAAATATTTTTTCAAATCGATCAAAGTTTTCTAACAGGAACCAGAAAAAATTTCCAAAAAAAAAGTGATTAAAAAATACCTATAGAATAACATTAAATTCTAAAAAATTACTACAAATTTGCCAAAAAAAATAACAAAAAATCGAAATGAATGCATATGACTAAATCAAACACGTACTTCACAAATAGAAACTAAAAATAGCTATCTAATAAAGTCTTTTAACAGCTAAACTATTGCAGTCTGGTAAATATAATATCAATTTACAAAAATGTACTTTAAAAATAATCCCATCCCAACACAACTTTTCATTGTTTAATTTCAGTGTCTCATCGGAAACATGACAAACAAGTAGTCACATAGTTAATTGTCAACATTATTTTTTCATTTCTACAACTGTAGGATTAAAAAATAGGTTTGAGTATCTGTATTATAAAATATCAATATAATTTAAACATATACTCATTCAACATAAGTGCTTGAATATTATTCAAACCGAAATGGGGTACCATGAAGTTGGCCTCACACCCCCGATGTAATTATACTATTTGTGGGCTTTTTAAACGGAACAAACGAAAAATGTTGTGTAACATTTTGAAACAAGGAAGGAACTGTAAATAATATCCCGTCCTAATTCATGTGTTCATGAAGGAGGCGGGACATTACAATTCGTTTACCTATGTTGCATCTCCTGATGGCAGCTTGAAATAACTAAGTCCATCCATCCTCTCTATAAACCTCTATAGTTTTGCAACCTCTATGTTTTGTTTGTTTTGTTTACCATGGCAATCATTGTTAGACGCTATAATGGAGAAGGACTCTAAGAAAAAAAAGAAAAGTGACGCTCTGGTTTTGAGACATGGAAAAAAAATGTGAATGAATGTAAATAAAAAGGATTGGATTCGAGGTACGAAGTTTTTCGTTCTATCAGCGAGCGCTGGTTAGAGTCGGGGACTGGATCTCAATTTTCTCTGAAACGGGGAAGATTGTTCATTTTTGAAGACCTAGAAGTGTGTGTGCTACAGACATTGTCAGAGAAGGGTATGCAACTTGTGTTTGGCATCATCACCTCAAATACTACAGGAAAACGCGTGAGATGTTTTCATTATTATTGACAGTTCAGGACCACTAATTCGCAGTTACCACCAATTTATATGTTATTTTACTTAAAGGCTCTTATGCCGCAATGTTTCACGGCTTAGATTTTATAAATTACTCTGGTACCGGATAGGTAGGACTTTCTTTTAAAATAACAACTGTCACAATTAAAATAAATATATATATATACACTATTTGATTATTTGAATCTTAGATATTTAAAATTTCACTATACTTTATATATATGACTTTTTTCTTTTTCTTTACCTTTATTTTGGTTACATTTATGTTCCACCCTTCTGGTGAGATTGTTGGTCCTTTTTCAAGCTCATAATAAGAGTAATTTAATTTGTGAGTATCACTCAACTCACTGGCGCCCACCCGTTTATTTCACTAGAATTTAGCACTTCACGACGAGCTACAGGATTACCGTGGATACATATCAGAGTGTAAGTTTACCTGGTAATTTTGTATATTGCTACTGGGCCACATTAAAGCCACAAAAATATCTTTCCTTGCTACATCACCGCGGATACCTCGAGAGGTTAGTCTCTCAGTTTTTTTTAGGTGCTCTACCGACTGAGTTGGTCTTATGAGGGAGAGAGGTTTATATACTATACCCCCCCTATAACGTTACAGAACAAATGATTGCAATCAAAAAATCATGAATTTTTAAAAGTGTTGGGGGTAGGATTTCCTTGAAGTCGGCCCCTCACGAGTAAACAAAGTGTCAAATTCACGTCGCATTTTTGCAAGAACAAATACGCAACAAATGAAATTCTCGCAGAACAAACAATTGCAGCAATAACAATTTCAATTTTCCAACCTTGCTGAGGGGGGGATAGGAGGGCGGGCTACCGTGAAGTTGCTCCCCCCCTCCCCCCCGCAATGTAAACATAGCATTTGTGGGTTCATCAAAATGGAACAAACGAACATTTTGGCAGAACAAGCAAGGAACAAACTATTGCGATCATAAAAACATGGATTTTTAAAAGTGGGGCTACCATTAAGTTAACTCCTCAGGAGTAAACAAAGTGTCACATGTTCACGTCTCATTTATGCAAGAACAAAGGCGGAACAATCCAGAACAAACTATTGAAACCATAAAAATGTCAATTTTCCAAAGTGTGTGTGCGTGTGGGTGTGTGGCCTACTGTGAAGTTGCACCCACCCCTCCCTCCCCGCAGTATAAATGTACAATTTGTGGAAATGGAACAAACTAAAAAAAAATTTGGACAATCCTGGACAAAAGAAGAACAAATGATTGCAATAATAAAAACTAGAATTTTTCATAATGATGGACCAACTACGGACGTAAATGATGGATATCCAGCCAGAAATGTAATCGAAGAGAACTCTACTGAATGTATTGCTCTTTTTGCAAGCTAACCAACACTTCCCGGCCCTTGCTACTGGGATGCTTCATCACTGACCAGCCAACGAAATTATCAAACCCTAAGTTCAAACAGTTGACTCAGTTGTCTTACCTCTGTGCCGACACAACAAGGCTGCTTGGCGTACACTACCATAATAAAGCTGGAGTCCTGTATCCTTGTGAAGCTCGAGAGTTACCTGTGGTAGTAATGCTCTTAATAGATTTGGCTGTATCAAGAAAAGGTAAGGTCTACAGAAGAAATCTATTCCCAACTTAACAAAACCCAAGGATGCTATTTTGCTAACATCCGTGTGAATCCTTCTCTTGCCATATGTTTGACTGTGTCTGTTGTGTGGTCCCCAGGAGCAATGAAGCTAACCTCATCAACAGTCTCAATGCTATACTCGGCAGTAAACCCAATCTCACGGTGACTGTAGAAAGCATCAAGTCGACGACTGAGACCAAGACCCAAGTTATAATCCACGTCTTGGAAAAGGGGCCAACAGGTAGGAGGGTCATAGTGTAATCAGCCAAGGTAAGACTGCTGCCTTGATTTGTTCCACTATGGTATAGTTTACAAGATAGAACCATAGTGTAATCAGTCAAGGTAGGACTGATACCTTTCAGGGTAGACATAATAACTAAAAAAATAACTCCTTGGTGTCAACCCATAATTGAACCATATTGACTGAGCAGCTACCATCTGTTTGTGAAGTTAGTGCCAACTCTTACACATAGAGGGTGTCATGTGAGCAGCACAGCGAGCCCTCCGCCCATTAATCCCAGTTTTACCCAATAACAGACAATGAGGTATTTAAGTTGTTGTATGGGCTAAGCTAAAATAACTTTCAAAGCAAAGTTGAAAGTTTCTCTAAGCATTGCACACCCTTGTTGAAGACAATCACATGTTCCAGGTCCCGGGCGCCGAATACCCGCCACGGAACTGGCCACATATCTCCACAGGATGTTGTGCCAACAACCTTCCAACATTGCCGCGGAAAATGTGTTGGCTCAAATCAAGCCAGACAAGGATCAGCTGGCGGAGTACTTGGAGCAACCCCCTGCGGGTAACTTTCCACACTTTCACAGTACGGAGAAGGGGGGTGTAAAGTACTTGGAGCAACCCCCTGCGGGTAACTTTCCACACTTTCACAGTACGGAGAAGGGGGTTTAAAGTACTTGGAGCAACCCCCTACGGGCAACTTTCCACACATCTACACTTTCTGTTAAAATTTAATATTTTCAAAAAATATTTTGAAAAAAAAAAAAAAAAAAAACCCAGTCATATGCCACACATTTGAAGGTTAGGTTATTTGGCAGTTTCATGAACGCATTGTGGCTATTTATGAAACTTTATCCAATAAACTCGTTTAGAAAATGTTTAATTGCACAGCTGCTAAGTAAAATTTCATTCTAATCTGACAACTCAAATTATTATCACAACATGCAAATGAATGACATCAGGTTTTTTACACAAGTATTAATTTATAGCACACCTAACAGCTTAGATTGGCAATGACTGAACATAAATGAGTATTTTAGGTGTCCATTTTTTTATTGGCGAGGATTTGTTATAGTCATAGCCAAAATTTTTTTCAAAGCTTCACACACCCATAGAATTTTGTTATTGAATATGGATCTTAGTTTGGTTCTGATTCCAAATTCTGAAGCTCCCCGCAGGCTCATCGGTCCGTTCTTGACAGGTATCGACCCGCGACTGTGGAAGCAAGCCCAGGAAGACAACCCAGACCGCGACCGTTACGTGCCGGTGCCAATAATCGGTTTAGCGAGGTGTGTTGGCGTCTGCGCTGCCAGGAGAACGAGACGCGCCTACATCAGGCGTTCCTGGACAAGGTGTCCGATGACATCACCGAGCTGCAACGCCGTCTCACCACCACCAAGAGCAAGACTGCAGAGTACCGGCGCAAGTTTGTTGAGCTTGAGCACCGGCTTCTTAAGGTGAACCCTACTTATTACTACCCATCTGGGCTTACAAGGGAAACCACTCTCAATTTGACCTCTGACCTCCCTGTCATCAGCAAATCAGACTAGATGGTACTAATGTGCTGTTTGAGTGACAACCTATGCGGGTGGTTCTAAATAAAATATTCCTGTGCGTGAATGATATTTTCACTTTGGGAAATAACGTTTTCCCGCGGAAACGAGACGAGAAACGGGAAATAATTAAATATATTTTAGATTTGTAACTGTTCGAGTCCAAACTTAGCCTTCCAATTCATTCCAATCAAACAAATTTTTAAAAAAATGGATAGTTTTAATGAAGATAAATGTCAAAAATATTTTTTAATATCTATGAAGGGACAAAAACTTTGATTATGTTGCAGTTATTCGTACACACCATGAATTTAAATTTTGTTATTTGGTTAGATAAAAAAAGAAAATTTAAGAAAAAAAAAAACCTATACATGCTAAAATTTTCATAATAATTTATTTCTAAATTGCAAGATTTACAAATAAAAACTAAATAAAATATTGCCTTATAAGTGTTGAATAAGGTTTTTGATGTAATGTAAATTAAAAAACCTAGGACTAATGCAACTATTATAATTGTGTATTTTTAATTTTGGTATAAATATCTTCTTAAAATGGATTTTAAGATTGATTAAAAAGTCGTTAAAAACTCAAGGCATAAATTTGATTTAATACTTACACAATAAAACATCAAGCTATCCAAACCAAACTGAATGAATAGAAGTGAACCACAGTCGTGTATATAAGAATAACAAAAACACTTCTCAACTGAGCCAATGTGGCTGGTTACCACTTACATTTCAGTTAATAAACCTCTCACAAAAATATTAGTTTACCCAAATATTATAGTTTAGGATACAAAATCAAATGGATAAAATGGTATAATAAAGTCATGGCCAACTGCCAGAAATGGCTAATAAAAAGAGGGAGGATACCCCACCTGTCCAATCAGGACCCCTAATTTTGAAACTTGCGAAAATACTCGCTTGCGAGCTAACTCGCAACTTATGAACTCGCAAATCGCAGGCTGTACTGAAACAGAGCTAATTTTGAAAGGTTTCTAATGTCGTGCGAGTTGGTGTAGTGTTGTTTCGCTTGCAACTGAGTTTTCAATCCGACAACACTGTAAAACCATGACGTGCCAAAGGGTGGGGGCGATGGTATGCCACAACACGTCATTATACAAGATACGTAACTGAAAGTAAACATTATTATTGTATTGATTACATCATATACAACGGTTAGTTTAGTTTCATTGGGAAACCATCTTCCAATTATTGTATACATCTAAACTTGTTGTCTCAAAATTTTCTCAAAGTTATATGACTAAAATAAAAACTATTTCTACAGAACAATCCAATTTAGCACACTTGGTAGCGTGCTTGACCCGAATTCAAACTTTCACGAGTTCAATCCCACCTTAGGTAAATTATTTTAATTTTTGTCTGAATTTAAATCAAGTTTTCGTAATTAAAATTCAGTAATATATTTTTTTATTTTCGCAACTATTTTTAAAACATAAATATACCCTAAAAAAATTTTACTATGTGAATAATAATTAGCTTACTTAGCCTTATTTTAAAATGTGTACAAGCCTTATTTTAAAATGTGTACAATTTTATGTCATAAAACCCATTAATTTAATTTTTAAATAATCACCTACATACAAAATTTCAAAATTAATATAGGCCTAGCGTTTTTAATTTATTACCTTTTTAAATTATTTTTACTGACTATTATGTTAGTCTACGTAGGCTCAAATACCTTGTGTATTTCTATAAAATATATTTAAAACATATTAAATGCTTACTAATACGTTCATTTAAAATTAAAGTTTAAAGTCTGATAAATTAAAAAAAAAAATTTTTTTTATGGAATTGAACACGCGAACCTTAGATCATGAGATGGTCACGTTACCGACTCACCCAAATTGACGATTGAGGAAACTTAAAAAATTAGAAATTATAGTTTTATTTTCACCCAAACAAATATTTGTTTTGAAGGATTGCATAAAATGTACAAAGCGATCATATTCTTTTCTTCTGTAAACCTATTTTGTACAGTGATAGGTTTATTTCAACAAAATCACTCTCAGAAAGCTGCAACCGAAGAGAGGGGATGGCATCCATTTTGTTATTTTATTGCCTATTCGATAGACAAGGCCTGTCTCGCACGGTGTGAGGCTGGCGAGTAGAATCCGCTCGCTATTCGATCGTGTGACGTCAGTTTTCGCAGCGCAGAAGTTTCAAAATTAGGGGTTTGCGAGATTGTGTGCGAGATGAGAGAAATACGCTAGCGAATCGCTACTCGCACGTTTCAAAATTAGAGGCCCAGGAGAGAGGAAGGCTTCTCATTGGAGGAGTAGAAGAAAAAGTGTCAACTCAAAAATTAAAAAAAAAACAGTAAACAACATATAAAGTACATTTAGACTGTAATAAAAAAAAATCAAATTACAACCAAGACTGTAAAAAAAAACTAACCTGGGGAAAAAGGGAAAATATCCAATGCACACATATGTTTCAAAAATGAGGTGGCCCAATGGCTAGATAATTTTATAATAAAGGAAATTGATAAAACTAAAGAAAAAGTGAAAATGTGGGAAGAATCCAATGCACAAAGGTGACATCTTCTTCCTTTCTTCTGTCTTCTATAGTAGAAGTAGTCACACACACATTTTAACACAAATATAATAATATTTCAGCATTGTTGCCTTTATCAAACACATAGAAGAAGAGAGTACAAATAACACAAACAATGGATTACTCCATTTTGAATTTTGAATTTTGAATTTTGAATGAAACTGTTAGAAACACATCGTGCCAACCGTTTTTGGGAGTAAAGATAAATTCCTTGGCTATGGTTAGTATTTATAGAAAACTGATGATGATGATGATGATAATAATATATAATAATAATGTTAATTTTGAAAAATAATAATATTATAGAAATAAACTATCTTCTGTTGAGGCTTGGTGGTAATCTTGATTTCGTAATCCATTGGATAGGGTTTGATGGGCTGAGAATGTAGAAAGCATTCTTCTACTAGTCCCATGTAAAGATTTGCATATGAAGGAGCCATGCGTGTACCCATAAGCTATCTATGGCTTCGCTACATCGACGACATTTTCATGATCTGGCCTCACTCCAAAGAATCCTTGGACGTCTTTCTAGATAATCTCAACAACTGCAGCCCCCTAAACTTCACCCACAATAAATCACATCATAGTCTTACCTTACTTGATGTGAATCTGTTCCTTGAAAATAATCAAATTCGTACCACTGTACATATAAAACCCACCAATCACCAACAATACCTCCACTACCATAGCAGCCATCCTTCATACACACCATTCAGTCTTGCCACATGAGCCAAACGGATATGTTCAGAACCCGACGATTTAACTGAATATTGTAAACAACTCTCCACAGTTTTCCAAAGTAGAGGTTACCCCAAGCCTCTATAGACAACCAAATCTCCAGAGCACTCTCCAGGAATGACTACGACCCTCCAAAAAAAGTTGAGGACATCCCTCTCACAACCCAATACAATCCTGGTCTACAACGTATCAACACCATCCTTAAAAGTGTTGACACATTCCTAACCAGTTCTACCCAGACCCAAAACCTTCTTAGTTCACCCCCAAGAGTTACTTTCAAACGGCCACCCAATCTCCACAATATTCTAGTCCATCCCAAACTTCCTGACCCCAAGAGAATCCGAGAAGAAAAACCGACTACCAAAGGTTCACACCCCTGCGGTAGCCCCCGTTGCAGCACATGTGGAATACACCTACCAGCTACATCCTTCAACAGCAAAGTAACCAAACTGGAATACAAATTCCCTGGTTATTACAATTGTTGATATAACTACAGTGCAAATCATGTGATGCAGAATATATAGGCCTCACTACAGGTTCTCTCAGACAGCGAATGAACAATCATGGCTTTGACACAAACCACAAAGATCCGGACAAGCCTGTACCCATCCATGCTGGTACCCACAACCAGGACTTTCAAACCTGCTACACCACCAAAATATTAAGAGCATTTCTCAAACAGTGCAACAGTTCTCAACTTAGACAGTGGGAACTGGCTCACCAATGGATTACCATCAGGCCTCAACAGAAGATAGTTTATTTCTATAATATTATTATTTTTCAAAATTAACATTATTATTATTATTATAATTTATTTTTTTATCTATTATTATTATTATCATCATCAACATCATCATCATCAGTTTTCTATAAATATTAACCATAGCCAAGGAATTTATCTTTACTCTCAAAAACAGTTGGCACGATGTGTTTCTAACAGTTTCATTCAAAATTCAAAATGGAGTAATCCATTGTTTGTGTTATTTGTACTCTCTTCTTCTTTGTGTTTGATGAAGGCAACAATGCTGAAATATTATTATATTTGTGTTAAAATGTGTGTGACTACTTCTACTATAGAAGACAGAAGAAAGGAAGAAGATGTCACCTTTGTGCATTGGATTCTTCCCACATTTTCCCTTTTTCTTTAGTTTTATCAATTTCCTTTACTATAAAACAATGCACACATATGACATCTTCTTCCTTCCTTTGTTTCTTCTGTCTTCTATAAGAGAAAAAAAACACTACTCAATTCCATTTTGAACCTGTTTTAAAGCTCTGTGGTAAACACTTTGTTTTATGATCAGAGTTAGAACGTTGGATTAGGTTGTAACTATCACATATTTAATTTGGAGGATTGGAGTGAATCACGTCCACGTCAAGAGTCTGACGGGCAAGTCTCCGAGAGCAGACTCGTGCCATGGCGGGAGTTGTGATTTGTATCTCACTCTCTTCTTCCTGTCCCTTTAACTTGGTTAAAACCTGCTTCAGTGGCAGCTTGGTCTAAGCCTTCACTCTCGCATTAGACTAGACTGCCGATAGGGAGATCGGATACACTGAGAGTGCCTTTTCCCTTCTCCCTCCATACAAATGTGGATACACTTCCTCTAATTGAAACCTTCATAATCCCTACCACACTAGCAATTAATACATAGATGTATAACCTCAACAGGAAGTAAGACGCGGTGCTGAGAACCCATTGAACGGTACCATTCCTTACATTTTACTTAGTTGTGGAGACCTCGCCTCGCTATTTCTCATTGGTTATTGAATACACACTTTTTTAGGGTGTATACCATTACATCGCAAGTCCATTACATCGCAAGTCCATTACATCGCATGTCCATTACATCGCAAGTCCATTACATCGCAAGTCCATTACATCGCATGTCCATTACATCGCAAGTCCATTACATCGCATGTCCATTACATTGCATGTCCATTACATCGCAAGTCCATTACATTGCAAGTCCATTACATCGCAAGTCCATTACATCGCAAGTCCATTACATCGCAAGTCCATTACATCGCAAGTCCATTACATTGCATGTCCATTACATCGCATGTCCATTACATCGCGTTTTGGGAACAAATACATTGCAGGTCCATCACGTCGCATTTCCCCCACCTCTCTACACACTGCTAACCATATTGGCCAACACGATCCCAACAAGTTGTGTTACTAGATAAACGCACTCCCAACTTGTTGGGGATGTTGACCAACATGTTGGTGTTGGGTGAGCTAATGTGTTGTGTTGTGTTGGATCATTTGTTAGAAATAATAAACGACCAACCCAACATGTTGGCCGAGTCGGGAGGTTCTGCACATGCGCTATCGAGTTGAATAAGTGTAACCTTGGTGAAGCATGTGTTTTATTTTCAGATTAATTTAACTTTTAAAATCGGGGCTAGTATAATATCGTGATCATGGAATGGAACAAAGCTAATACCGTTAAACGAATTGATTTAAATTCTGAAAATGGAAAAATTACACCTGAACACGTGAATCGAACCCGGGACCCGTGTTCAGGTGTCATTTTTCAATTTTCAGAATTGATGGAGATGGAGAATTCCTCACTAAAAAGAATAAATAATAATAGCTTCGGCTACTAGATTCTTAATTGATTTATATCAAAAGTATTTTGTTCTTTGTGAGGTCTCATGTGCACAAAGCCATAAACTCCACTTTACAAATGTAGGTAACTCATTATTACCATAAACACACCTTCAATTCAACGTCTAGCATAAAACAACAACTTTGAACGCCCTACAGTTTCTTAAGCTTTGGTTCTTCTGCAAGAGTACACTTCCTGTCATCACAATAAATGAATAAACGGCAAATAATACGTCGTTATCCATGGCTAGAAATGTGCAAACAGATTAAAAAAAGGTGGAGGAACCAGGATGTTGGTCCAACAAGTTGGCTAGAATAAACACAGCTTACTTTTCCATATGAACAACATGTTGGATCCAACTGGTTACATAATAAACGAGGCTTCACTCTCACTATGAAGGTAGGTTTGGTTGAAAGGATTATGTGCCTGACTCCCCTTGTTGGCAAAGTTGATTAGGTTAGGCACTCATTCAACTCGATAGCGCATGCACAGAACCAACCGACTCGGCCAACATGTTGGGTTGTCGTTTATTATCTCTAACAAGTGATCCAACACAACTTGTTGGCTCTGACCAACTCCCAACATGTTGGGAGTGCGTTTTGATATTGTAACACAACTTTTTGGGATCGTGTTGGCCAATATCGTTGGTTATCTGTGTATAGAGAGGTGGGGGAAATGCGACGTGATGGACCTGCAATGTATCTGTTCCCAAAACGCGATGTAATGGACATGCGATGTAATGGACATGCGATGTAATGGACTTGCGATGTAATGGACTTGCGATGTAATGGACATGTGATGTAATGGACATGCGATGTAATGGACTTGCGATGTAATGGACTTGCGATGTAATGGACTTGCGATGTAATGGACTTGCGATGTATTGGTGCCCACCCCTTTTTTACTCTCTTGAAGTTAGTGGGTAACTAACTACCTATCAACCCATTTTGTTTGTCAAACATGTCATTTGTTTTTTTTTGTTACATCTCAGACAATGTTCATGTTCCTTTGGCTGTGAAAACATTTTTATGAGTAATTAAAAAAAATTAATAGATTTTTAGCCATTTTTGATCAATTTTTAGGCATTTATCTTAAATGATACCATATAACCCAAACAGGTAAGATGTGGTGCTAAAAAAAATATAACTATAAAAATAGTAACAATCTTTTGTAAATGCATTAAACTCAAACATAAATCATTAACACCTGTGATGGTAGCGCCCTGTGGCTATGTGAGGAACTACACACACTCTCTATCCAGGAACAAGTAGAGCGTCAGAGGTGTTACCCCAAGGACTTGTTATCTGTGGCTGTGTATTGTTATGTCATGTCTGCAACATGTATTAACAGAATAGACTGATTGATGTATATTGTCATTTCTCTCTGTAATATCACAAAACCCATAGTGGTCAAAATGAGAAGATAATGGTTATTAAATACACATTCTTGATGTAACAGTACATTTTAAAGTGAAGAGGCAGATATTTGTAAATATATATTATATTCAGCAGAAAGCAAGAGTTAAGGCATCACATATATATTTTTTGTAAAGTGCCTGTTTCATTTAGTCATGTGCTTTTACTATGCGTTTTTGTTCATATTTAGAGGTAATTATTTTGTAAATTTGAATTATTATTATTTTTTAGAATGTTTATAAATGAGCCATTTTTTTGATAAATCATTATTAATGAAAATCCGGACCCTGGATATTGTAGCGCACAGCAATAAAATAAAACATCTCTAACGGTTTGTTTTGCAGCTGCTGGTGAGGCAGGAAGTGTCTAGGAAGCTGGGGCTGGCTCTAACCCCCGAGGAGGAGGCGCTGCGGAGCAAACTGGAGACACTCTATTCCAAAATCAATGCCCCAACACAGTTCAAAGTATGAAGCTTGCAATACTCTGTAGAGGGCACTGACTCAGTAAAACTCAATATGGAAATTAATTGCTCATGCTTGGATTATTTGTGTCAATTAATCCCGTTTGGAAATGAAATATGCAGGAAGGCCAAGAACGAGAAGGGGGGAGCAGATAACAGAAAGTGTGCAAGTGAGAGAATATGACGAGTTCCGATATAATGAAACCTAGGTCGGGCAGTTA
The DNA here is from genome assembly GCA_039000515.1 of Timema cristinae. Classification (NCBI taxonomy): domain Eukaryota; kingdom Metazoa; phylum Arthropoda; class Insecta; order Phasmatodea; family Timematidae; genus Timema; species Timema cristinae. Next base: position 53,805,793 of record JBCFYV010011164.1, read on the forward strand.
ACATCAAACTTTGATTCTACCTGCCTCGGTGGCGTAGTTGGCTAACGCGCTAGTCGTGTTGATCTCTACTGCTGAGGATGGGGAGATCGAGGTTCGAATCTCAGTCGGGTGAACTGGGGGTGGTTTTTCCTAAATGGTTTCCCACTCCTTCTCCACGCAGATGCGGGTTCACTTCCTCTAATTCAACTTTCCCAATTCCTAATCCATTAGCGTAATTAGTACTTAAAGCGTATAACCTGAACGGGTAGTAAGACACGGTGCTATTATTATTATTATTATTATTATTATTTTAACATTTGATTCTCTTCAAGAGTCAGCCACTACCCCTCAGTCCATTGGCAGCAGTGTCGATTGTGAACTGTATTTTTATTCTTATTGTAAAATTCATATTGCATCTGTTCCTATTTATTTGTTCCCCCCTTTCCTGTATTGTGGTTGAGGACGTATTTGTAGTGTGTCGGGAGTGGACCAATCACAGTAGTGTGTTGTGTGTTTAGGGTCGACTCAGCGAACTCCTCTCACAGATTCGCATGGTCAAGCAGGAAGTGGCCCAGAGAGAAGTTGAAAAGTACAGCATGGACGAGACTGTTCAAGACGAAGTTAGGCAGGTAAAACATCCCATTGTCATTCTTCCGTCAGATTAGTTAATATTTTACCTGAAATTGTTATATGTTGGAGGTAGGTTCTCACGAATGAAGCTTAGAGGATTCATAGTTTTAGTGGTCACCATTTTGATACCAACCACACTAACTGATATAAACCAACTAACCAATAACACTAAATGCCCAAAAACGTAATTTATATTTTGAATTAGTCATAGTATCAACATTAGGGTTGCGAGAGTGCTAGAAAATTTGAGTCTGAGTCAAGTTTTAGTTGTTGTTCAAACCCAACTTCTCAAAGTAGTCGGAGTCCAGGAATGAATCCCAGCACCCAACACCATTTGAATTCTAAGTAACTAATGTAAAACTATTTATGTTAAGTCAATGTGGCTTAAACCTCATCAAAATTGACACTTAAAAAAAAAAAAAACTGCGATGGTCAATAAGATTTGTTTAAGAATTTCTCATATTGTTAGAAAATTTGGGGAAAGTGGTTTGCGTTTATAAATAATAAATTTAGCTTGAACATTCTGAGTTTAATTAATTTGATTCATTTTAAACTTTGAAATGTAAAAAAAAAACCAGCCATTTGTACATATTACTTGAACTCAAGAGGCAGCCATTACCTCTGTCCAGTGGCAGCAGTGTACAGTGTGAACTGTGTTCGTCTTTTCTCTGTAACAGCCATATTGTGTTTCTATCCACCTTGTCTTTTCTCTTCTTATAAACGTAATACCGGCATTAAAGAGGTAAAAACCAAGAATATTGCAGTCATGTTTGATACCATACTTCCTACTACTAACCGCAATAGTGTTACGGTATTGGTGTGTGGTATGTTTCAGTACCTGGCGATGGAGCAGAACGGTATGGCACAACTGATAAACATCATCCAGGCTGACATGGCTGACCTGACGACCATCAAGAACGGTATGATGCGGATGTTACAGGGGAACTGACCTCTGTTGTCACATCTGTTCTGACACACCTATGAAGTGGAACAAGTTTTACAAAATTCATTTAGCGGTGCGTTCACATTTGTGAAATATAATTCTTGGGACACCGTAAAATATCCAACTAATTGAAGTCATACCCAAAAACATAATTTTTCACTAAATAAACAATATCAAGCTTCTAGACTGGATGGAATTGTAATGTACTAAAGCGCGCGCAGAAATAGATCTCATCAGGAATGTATAGAGTGCATTTTTTTCGACTTGAAGCCGAACTGAAATATATTAAATATTCCCGTAGTCAAGTTCTATAAGTGTATTTTATCTCTCAATATTTCTTATTGGTGAAGTCTCATTGTTTCCAAAGCCATTTTTTTTAAGCTAAGTTAAAGCTTCACATGCCTCCAAGTTTCCTCTTTTGTTTAGACATTTTAAACTACGTAATTTGGCTTTGGTGAAAAATATATTTGAACAAAACGATTGAATAATTTGCTTGAGAAAAGATCCAGCTGGCTTGACAATATTGTTTTTATCTTTAAAATGTTTTCATTAATTAGAAATAAATAAAGTTTACTAAAGAGTTAGAATATTTTGTACAAGATGGCAGCACCAGAGACATCTTGCTTGTGCAGCTCCAAGCTGTTTAAATCTGTTGATTCACATTGGATAAAAACTGTACCATCAATATTGGAATGATTTTTTCTTAAACAGCCATCAATTTAATATGAATTTTAAATTGAACATTGAAAGGAGGATAGAATGGCAAGGCCTACCCACTTACCAGAAAACTTAGCTTCAAAATTCATAATTAAAACAACAAAACACATAATTATGTTCAATAAATACTTTTTCTGTTGAGGGATAGTTTTAGGCTACAGCAATACTTGTGCCCTTGTTGCTGTGACAGTGACCAGGCTGCCAACACATGCCTTGTTATTTATAAGTATGGCCTTGACCTTAATGTTTGCCTGTGGTTATAATTGATAATTACAGTTTATACACTTACGTTTGTTTAAATTGAATTAAACTTAAGGAAAATAATGTTATTGAGGTTCTTTTTAATCATTCAAACAATTTTTTAACCAGTTGTTTAATTTTTTTTAAATGGCATAAACTCCAAAATAAATATAAAACTTACAACATTTAACTTCTTATGATGAAAACAGTTTGATTTGTGAGCAGTTTTGCTTGAAAGTTGCTCGGTATGTGGTTAGTGTACAGTCGATTAAGAGTTAGACATCTGTGGAACGTTTTTATTTTAGTTTGAATCGAAGCAAATATTATTACTGCCTAACTTTGACAAGGTGAACTATTGATTGTGTATGTTGTTGAGCATTATTCAAAGATTTTATAAAGGTTGATTTTGGTCATTATAAAAAAGTGTGCCTTATTTTCCAGTCAGTTTGGTAATAATAAATAAATAAGTATTTACTTTGCCTTACAAGAATTATTATTAAAAATATATTAACATTTTAAGGACATTGTGGGATTTCGCAACGGCCTAAATCCATATAATTTTTTTTCTAGTTGGTTTTGATTCGAGTTATTGATAGAATATTATAAAATATGAATCAATATTGATATTAGCTAAGCTTTGCAGACCCCTATTCATGTGCTCAAATGGATTAATATGATATGTCAGTAAGCTAAGTCTCAATATTTTATTATATTCTATTGTCAAGTGGCATGGTACATGTTTGTTATGTCACACATTGACATATGTGACATGTCACCAGAGCTGCTCACAGAAGAAAGTCAGTTTGAGATGACACGTGATGTCATATGAGTAGGGACATGCAAAATTCGCATTTGCGATAAATAATAATATTTAGCACCGCGTCTTACTACCCGTTTGAGTTATACGCTTTAAGTACTAATTACGCTAATGGATTAGGAATTGGGAAGGTTGAATAAGAGGAAGTGAACCCGCATTTGCGTGGAGGGAGAGTGGAAAACCCTTTAGGAAAAACCACCCCAGTTCACCCGACCGAGATTCGAACCTCGATCTCCCCGTCCTCAGCAGTCGAGCTCAACATGACTAGCGCGTTAGCTATCTACGCTACCGAGGCAGGTATTAGCGATAAAACAAATTTTTACACGAATTCTCTTGTTTTTCACGAATAACAGGAATTTAAGCTTTTTTTCTTAATAAACACCATTTCTTTGTAATTTGGAAACTACCACGTCATGAAATAAAATTTTCAATGCAGTAACACTGGTGATAGCACTATACCAGGGCTGTCGTTTATGCGAATAATATCCGATTTTACTTATTTTATAGGTATAAAATGGGTCATAGGAAAAATGAGGGTTTTCAGGATATTTAAGCGGTTTTATATGATGTTAGCATTCAAAATCGAGATTTCTATTTTTACACGTTATGATACCTAAATTTCGATAGATTGATTCTTTGTTTACAGCCTTTAAAAGATTTCACTCTAGGTCCAATCAAGGGTATTAATATAAATGGACCTTGCTACAGGTGGTCATGTTTGGCAAAATTATATCATCTTAATTTGTATTCCCTTCTCTTTATTTGATAGTAATTTAGTCTTCTATGACGACATGTTTTTGTGCTGTTATTATTTGGTCTAAGCCTAAGTTGATACTCGATTATCTCAATATTGCTATTTGTAAGACTCAAAGGTAATAATATTGATATGAGTTTGATATTACTAAGCGTGAAATGTTTGTGTGTATTTATATTTGTTTTTTCTCTGAATTGTTAATAAATAGTTAAATACACAATACGAAGGAAAAATTTAGAAAGTTTTTATCATAGTTTTTTTTAACTAATACTAATTCGACTCATATTTACGTAAATAATATCGCTTTCAGCTTATAATATAATCACTTTTTGTAAAAAATAACACCACTTTTACCCTAAAAATAACCTCATCTTTTGCAAGTCTCTACACATATAACCTGTCACCACAGCTCTTGCTCACAAAAGAAAGCCAGTTTGAGATGACATGTGATATCATTCAATCCTCCGTTCCTGTGAATTGTCCCGCAGTCCTCCCCTGGTTTGCCTGGACCCCCTCCTGCGTTGTCAGGCTGGCCTGTCCCAGACCATCTCGTGAATCCTGTCGAGGACAGAGGTGTCCCTAAACACACAACAAATGATCAACATTTATCAGTGAGAGGTGTGAAGTCCACTTTTTCAAAGCAAAGTTGAATCGAATAATATTATTCCTGAAATGAATCAATGATAATGTATTTGAAACAATTTTTAATGCTAGTTAAACATATTATATTTTACATACCTATGTATTTTTAAGTATGTAACTAACAAAATGTTACATTGTAAACGTGACTAACATATTTCATCCTAGTTACTAATACTAACGTGGAAATGTTTGTCATGTGAATATTAATGCGCTATGTTAGGCCTAAATCTTGTAACAGGGCCATAGTTTAATCTGCCAAGGTAAGACTGCTTCTTCTCAAGCTAAACAAGAAGTGTATAACTGAAAAAAATGACAAATATTGAACACAAATGTAAATTTTTAATGTTTAATATTTTTATTTGTGAACTTTCATAATTGTCAAATTTGGATATTTTTTTTTTAAATTGAAATTCTAAGCTGACAAATATTTGAAAAGAAGTCAAAATCGGTGGTGTGTCGTCAATGGACTAGTAGGACTAGGACTAGTCCCCAGCCATTTTTAATTTATAAAATCTGAGTCTCAATTTGCGTCAAAATACTCAACGATATTCTGGCTATTTGTGCGCTTGCCCCCACCCCCCCTTTCTACAGTGACAACACTCTAATATCAGAAGCACTGTCACAATACGCAATGATATTCTGGCTATTTGTGCGGCCCCTCTCCGACCTAGCATCGGAAGCGCTCGAGTGTTATCGGCTCTTACCGGGGAGAGGACCAGTTGAAGCCAGCCTAGTTCGCCTGAATAATAAGATATATGCGAACGCCTAGCGTTCTGTCACAAGTAAATGTAATTTTTGTTTGCTTCTTATAAGTGGTAGTGTTGGACTTGTTAAGTTTATGTAATTGTTCCCATTAATGAGAGAGATCTTGTGACGTGTTAAAATGTTCGATAGTCAACTTAGTTTGACAGTGTTTGGAAGTGTGAAATATGGAAGAAGACACGGATTTGGAAACTGTTCTCTCACAACAAAGCTTGGGGCAGGGACCTGAGACTAGTAGCAGGGTTAGTGAGGGTAGCAGTGCCGACCACCAGTCTCATTTGGAGACCTCAATTTAGAATAAAAGCAGCAAATAATAATAATAAAAGGTGTGCCAATCTAAGATATTTCTGCTAGAACAAAAATGAAAGACTATACACGTCATTTCAGAACAGAATATTAAACTTCTTCAAAACTGTTAACTGCATGCAAAACAAGAAGAAGGCTGTATTGTTGGCCTTGTGTGTTTATCGAAACAAATCATGGAGTGTGGAATAATAACGGCCTTTGTGATATCAGCAATTTCCACAAAGCTAAGAAAAGACTCACACCTATCCACATTAACTAAATTAAACACTTTCTGGAAAAACAGAATAGATCTTCAACTGAGTGAGCACAATAAGCTAGACGTTTAAAACATAATGCAGCGGTTGATTCAAACTGGGAACTAATGAAATGATTAATTGATGTGCGCTGTTTATTGGCTAAATAAGAGCTGCCGTTCAGAGGTCACGATGAACGGGAAGATTCCCTTAACTGGGGAATTATATTGAACTAATGCAGCTACTTTCTAAATACAATAGCAAATTGTATTTTCATCTCCAGAGCAGGGGGGCGTTAAAAGGAACCTCCAACAAAATTCAAAACGACATCATTGAATGTGCTGGTGATGTAATTTTGGATAAGATTAAGTCTGAAATAAATGGTGCATTTTTTCTAGCAATAATGTTGGATGAAACTACGGACATTGCAAAGCTCTCTCAACTTTTGACAGTCCTTCGATATGTAAAAGATGGTAACATTTCTGAAAGATTTATTGTTTTTTCAGATGTCAGCAGTGAAAAAGAAGTGCCCAGGTGCACTCTATCCAGTGTTATGCTTACAAACTCAATCTAGTTCTTTCTCAGTTTGTGAATCATATAACAGAATGCAAGGTATTTTTAAGACATTGAGTGGCATCCCCAAATTTATTTTCACGTTAATTAAAACACATTACTGCTCTTAATCAATCTGAGGTAAAGAAGTGGTGGAATTACAATTCCAGAATTGTTAACACGGTGAATGAAAATAAAACAGAACTCATACAGTTTTTGAGAATATTGCTGGAAATCCAAATAGTCGAGTTACTGATACCTTCATGAATGCTAAAGGTTATCGTCATCATTGAGAAATATCAATTTCGCCTTTCTACTGGAGGTTTTCAACAATACATTTTTATCTCTCACCGACAAATTATTAAAAATTCTTCAAACCAAAACTTTCGATTTTAATACTGGATTGATAAAGTAAAATACGTTTTCTCACCTCAAAGATGCTAGAAACAACTTTGAAGAGACGAATAGAAAATTAGAAGATGATGACAAACGTGGACGCTCCTAAGAAGAGACGCAGAGAAGATGACTCATTGAATCCCAGAAATAAATATGTGTCTTTTTAATGAAATTATTGACACAATGGTTACATAAATGGAGCCGAGATTTCAAGATCTTAATGAGCTGTAAGATTAAAAAAATTTCAAAGCTTCAAATCTCGATTTTCTGCCAATTTATTTTTGTCACTTTAGTAAAGCTACAGTAGTCTTTTCAATTTGGCAGTTTTCAGACTGAATTAGTCTGCAAACTATAAGACTTTTCAGACAAGACTGTGACTGAAATTAGGAAGTTCCTGGAGGAAATATACTTAGCAGAAGAAGCGTTCCAAGAAACAAATAAATTATGTTGTTTGGTATCAACAACACCAGTGAGCACATCCACTGTTGTTTGGTATCAACAATACCAGTGAGCACATCCACTGTTGTTTGGTATCAACAATACCAGTGAGCACATCCACTGTTGTTTGGTATCAACAATACCAGTGAGCACATCCACTGTTGTTTGGTATCAACAATACCAGTGAGCACATCCACTGTTGTTTGAAAAGTATAAAGACAACTGTGTAACACCGAGTATGAGAACAGGCTCTCCACACTTACCCTGTTGTCAGTTGTTTGAAAAGTATAAAGACAACTGTGTAACACCGAGTATGAGAACAGGCTCTCCACACTTACCCTGTTGTCAGTTGTTTGAAACGTATAAAGACAACTGTGTAACACCGAGTATGAGAACAGGCTCTCCACACTTACCCTGTTGTCAGTTGTTTGAAACGTATAAAGACAACTGTGTAACACCGAGTATGAGAACAGGCTCTCCACACTTACCCTGTTGTCAGTTGTTTGAAAAGTATAAAGACAACTGTGTAACACCGAGTATGAGAACAGGCTCTCCACACTTACCCTGTTGTCAGTTGTTTGAAAAGTATAAAGACAACTGTGTAACACCGAGTGTGAGAACAGGCTCTCCACACTTACCCTGTTGTCAGTTGTTTGAAACGTATAAAGACAACTGTGTAACACCGAGTATGAGAACAGGCTCTCCACACTTACCCTGTTGTCAGTTGTTTGAAAAGTATAAAGACAACTGTGTAACACCGAGTGTGAGAACAGGCTCTCCACACTTACCCTGTTGTCAGTTGTTTGAAAAGTATAAAGACAACTGTGTAACACCGAGTGTGAGAACAGGCTCTCCACACTTACCCTGTTGTCAGTTGAAAAAGACTTGCTAGATTAACTGCAGAGTCAACTATCATTCTATGAAGCTGTTATCGACAAATTCATTAAGAAAGGTGACAGAAGGTTTGCAATAATATACAAATATAGGCAATATCCCACTATTAATTTTTTATTTACTTGTTTGATTATTTGTTTGTTTTTATTAATGTTTTTGTTTAATTTATATCTTTGTTTATGTATTCGTTTGTTTATTCCATGTCTAAATATTGTGAATCGGTTGAAGGGAACTAAATTTCGTAACCTGTGACCTGTAAAAGTGTATTTGCTAAGTTACATTTTGTATCTTATATGGAGAGTATTCCTCTTTAGCCCCATAATGAAAGGTGTCTTTGAACCCAGTCCTGTTTGAGAAAAGTCACCGCACGCCACTGGTCAAAACTAACATTTTGCACATCCCTAGTAATTTTAATAAATATTTGTGTAAAACAATCCTCCATGAATATTAATTTAAATCTCTTGTTTAAACAAATTAAAGTTGCAAGAACATATTTTTGGGTAAAGTATTTATCCCGACTGACACAAAATAAAGTGAATGTTATTGAAACTTGTTCTGGCCACCAAACCTCACTTACCGAGCACCGTGACATACTGTCCCTCCGTGTATCTGTCGTGGAAGCCGATGTAAGCGTAGTCCTGGCTTTCGGCTCCTTTCACTTGAAGGTATTGGGAGTAGATCTGCTGCAGCACCAATGACTCAGCCTCGCTGTTGATGACGACGAGGTGTGCCCCTTCACTGATGCACGCCTTCCTTGCCTGGTCCCAGTTGAGAGGGGACATGTGCAGCTTATAGTAGCCCACACCGGGGAACAACTCGTAGTCCGGACCGGCTATGGGTGGAGGCGCTGTCACAAATATAACACAAACTGTTCAATTGAGAATTTGTTTACCTGCAGGTCTACAGGACCTTGGTTACATCTTGTCTGGTCAGGGAGACTGACTACAGGTCTAGAGGACCTTGGTTACATCTTGTCTGGTCAGGGAGACTGACTACAGGTCTAGAGGACCCTGGTTACATCCTGTCTGGTCAGGGAGACTGACTACAGGTTTAGAGGACCCTGGTTACATCCTGTCTGGTCAGGGAGACTGACTACAGGTCTAGAGGACCCTGGTTACATCCTGTCTGGTCAGGGAGACTGACTACAGGTCTAGAGGACCCTGGTTACATCCTGTCTGGTCAGGGAGATTGACTACAGGTCTAGAGGACCTTGGTTACATCCTGTCTGGTCAGGGAGACTGACTACAGGTCTATAGGACCCTGGTTACATCCTGTCTGGTCAGGGAGATTGACTACAGGTCTAGAGGACCTTGGTTACATCCTGTCTGGTCAGGGAGACTGACTACAGGTCTATAGGACCCTGGTTACATCCTGTCTGGTCAGGGAGAATGACTACAGGTCTAGAGGACCTTGGTTACATCCTGTCTGGTCAGGGAGACTGACTACAGGTCTAGAGGACCCTGGTTACATCCTGTCTGGTCAGGGAGACTGACTACAGGTCTAGAGGACCCTGGTTACATCTTGTCTGGTCAGGGAGACTGACTACAGGTCTAGAGGACCCTGGTTACATCCTGTATGGTCAGGGAGACTGACTACAGGTCTAGAGGACCCTGGTTACATCCTGTCTGGTCAGGGAGACTGACTACAGGTCTAGAGGACCCTGGTTACATCCTGTATGGTCAGGGAGACTGACTACAGGTCTAGAGGACCCTGGTTACATCCTGTCTGGTCAGGGAGACTGACTACAGGTCTAGAGGACCCTGGTTACATCCTGTCTGGTCAGGGAGACTGACTACAGGTCTAGAGGACCCTGGTTACATCTTGTCTGGTCAGGGAGACTGACTACAGGTCTAGAGGACCCTGGTTACATCTTGTCTGGTCAGGGAGACTGACTACAGGTCTAGAGGACCCTGGTTACATCCTGTCTGGTCAGGGAGACTGACTACAGGTCTACAGGACCTTGGTTACATCCTGTCTGGTCAGGGAGACTGACTACAGGTCTAGAGGACCCTGGTTACATCCTGTCTGGTCAGGGAGACTGACTACAGGTCTAGAGGACCCTGGTTACATCTTGTCTGGTCAGGGAGACTGACTACAGGTCTAGAGGACCCTGGTTACATCTTGTCTGGTCAGGGAGACTGACTACAGGTCTAGAGGACCCTGGTTACATCCTGTATGGTCAGGGAGACTGACTACAGGTCTAGAGGACCCTGGTTACATCTTGTCTGGTCAGGGAGACTGACTACAGGTCTAGAGGACCCTGGTTACATCCTGTCTGGTCAGGGAGACTGACTACAGGTCTAGAGGACCCTGGTTACATCTTGTCTGGTCAGGGAGACTGACTACAGGTCTAGAGGACCCTGGTTACATCCTGTCTGGTCAGGGAGACTGACTACAGGTCTAGAGGACCCTGGTTACATCCTGTATGGTCAGGGAGACTGACTACAGGTCTAGAGGACCCTGGTTACATCTTGTCTGGTCAGGGAGACTGACTACAGGTCTAGAGGACCCTGGTTACATCTTGTCTGGTCAGGGAGACTGACTACAGGTCTAGAGGACCCTGGTTACATCCTGTATGGTCAGGGAGACTGACTACAGGTCTAGAGGACCCTGGTTACATCCTGTATGGTCAGGGAGACTGACTACAGGTCTAGAGGACCCTGGTTACATCCTGTATGGTCAGGGAGACTGACTACAGTCTAGAGGACCCTGGTTACATCCTGTATGGTCAGGGAGACTGACTACAGGTCTAGAGGACCTTGGTTACATCCTGTCTGGTCAGGGAGACTGACTACAGTCTAGAGGACCTTGGTTACATCCTGTCTGGTCAGGGAGACTGACTACAGGTCTAGAGGACCCTGGTTACATCCTGTCTGGTCAGGGAGACTGACTACAGGTCTAGAGGACCCTGGTTACATCCTGTCTGGTCAGGGAGACTGACTACAGGTCTAGAGGACCCTGGTTACATCCTGTCTGGTCAGGGAGACTGACTACAGGTCTAGAGGACCTTGGTTACATCCTGTCTGGTCAGGGAGACTGACTACAGGTCTAGAGGACCCTGGTTACTTTCTGTCTGGTCAGAGAGACTGACTACAGGTCTAGAGGACCCTGGTTACATCTTGTCTGGTCAGGGAGACTGACTACAGGTCTCCAGTAAACCAATTTGTCACTCCTGAAACAACTGATATTCAAAATTCTGAAACGTTTATTATGATTACATTGTACTGTTTGTGTGTGTATGTGTGATTTACAACACATGTTTTAAGAAGCACTTTGAGCCGATCATTTTGAATCAATATTCTCGCAAGTTGTCCTTGGTGCATTGCCAACCTACCACCACAAGTTGTTATGTTCGCTCATGCAGTCGGCGTGTGGTTAGCACCACCGCCACGGTCCCAGTTTGGAAATCACTCCTTGTGTTCTGGATATTCATAAAGAGAACCTCAGCACTGACGCAACGGATGACGTTGCCAAACAAAGCCAGGGTCTAGCTGTGCTTAGAAAACTAGACAATTGGGGAGCTTATGTGGTCATTACTAGTCCAATTGTCATAGGAAGGCTACTAGCGTTACTTTCATGTATTCATATCTCAAGTGATGAGATCTGTAACTCTGACTTTTGATCAATATTATTCACTATAAAATAATGTAATAAAATGTAATGAATGTTGACCATTGGACTGCAGGTTGGTAGGACCAAACTTTTCCAAATCATTTTGACCAACACCAGGATGCATCCTGCAATTTGTGTTTTGAGTGTGGTCCTGTTATTTTCATATAAGCCTTCTTTCCTCATCCTGTGACTTTATAGAAATAGTTAGTCAATTTGGTGAGAGCAAACCACACTTGGTTCAACTTGGTGACACACCTGTGAGAGTCACCTTGGTGAGAGCACAACACACTTGGTTCAACTTGGTGACACACCTGTGATAGTCACCTTGGTGAGAGCACAACACACTTTGTTCAACTTGGTGACACACCTGTGATAGTCACCTTGGTGAGAGCACAACACACTTGGTTCAACTTGGTGACACACCTGTGATAGTCACCTTGGTGAGAGCACAACACACTTTGTTCAACTTGGTGACACACCTGTGAGAGTTGCCACAATGTGAACTGTCTCTCGACCCTGGCAGGGGCTGATGCTCTGCTCCACGTCCACGTCCACGTCCCAAGAACCTCGTGCTGCGTTGATGGCGTCGAACCCAGTACCATGATCCAGAACCACCTGCGTCACAACAAGCTTGAGTTACTAGCATCAGGGACCCAACAGTCAACATAGCTGGCCAGGGTTCGATCACGGTCGGGTGTACCTAGCTATGGTTTGATACAGCATGTTGTTTTCCCCCTCAGTCCAGGCGAATGTTGGTATCTTAAGTAACTGTTAGCCCCGATTATATTTGATTCAAAATCACAATTCCCGACCTTAAAATCTAAAAAAATCTAAAAAATCCCAGAGTGAGTAATTAAACCCACCCCTAACGCTTCTGATTTGTTCTCAAACGCTCAGCGCACCGAGGACTTACTGAACTTAATTGATTCCGAAGCCGAGACTCGAACCAAATACCGTTTACCTGCGTGATCCACTGTCCAGTGATGTTCCTGTGGCTCTTGAGTTGTAGTTTGACCTGCGGGACGCTGGGGGTGGTGCACTGCCCCTCGGGGCTGACTGGGGGCGGCACGGGAACACCCACACTCCCAAGACCACTGTCAGCAAAACGGGACTCTTCATGTTGTTCCTGGTTCTAGATTACCTGCGCAACACAATATTCTCTGCTCAATATTAGTTATTCTCGAGACATCCGACAGCTAAAGAAATTGTTGGATCTACTTTTCAGTATTCATTCGTCAAGTCCTGTGATATGGAGCTGTCACTTTTGATAATAAATAATAGTAACAATATAATGATATGCCACCAATATTGGCCACAGCAAAATACGTTTATAATTTCTAAAAATTGCTTTAAATTACTACTCGCAGAAATATCAAGTAAAGCCTCGTCTACAATTAGTCGCAGTAGTGATATTGTCTCTACACTAGCAAGTAGTAGTATTGTCTGTACACTAGCAAGTAGTGATACTGTCTCTACACTAGCAAGTAGTGATATTGTCTCTACACTAGCAAGTAGTGATATTGTCTCTACACTAGCAAGTAGTAGTATTGTCTGTACACTAGCAAGTAGTGATATTGTCTCTACACTAGCAAGTAGTGATATTGTCTCTACACTAGCAAGTAGTAATATTGTCTGTACACTAGCAAGTAGTGATATTGTCTGTAGACTAGCAAGTAGTGATATTATCTCTACACTAGCAAGTAGTGATATTGTCTCTACACTAGCAAGTAGTAATATTGTCTGTACACTAGCAAGTAGTGATATTGTCTTTACACTAGCAAGTAGTGATATTGTCTCTACACTAGCAAGTAGTAATATTGTCTCTACACTAGCAAGTAGTAGTATTGTCTGTACACTAGCAAGTAGTGATATTGTCTCTACACTAGCAAGTAGTAATATTGTCTCTACACTAGCAAGTAGTAATATCATCTGTACACTGGCAAGTAGTGATACTGTCTCTACACTAGCAAGTAGTGATATTGTCTCTACACTAGCAAGTAGTGATATTGTCTCTACACGGGCAAGTAGTGATATTGTCTGTACACTGGCAAGTAGTAATATTATCTCTATACTAGCAAGTAGTGATATTGTCTCTACACTAGCAAGTAGTAATATTGTCTCTACACTAGCAAGTAGTAATATCATCTGTACACTGGCAAGTAGTGATACTGTCTCTACACTAGCAAGTAGTGATATTGTCTCTACACTAGCAAGTAGTGATATTGTCTCTACACGGGCAAGTAGTGATATTGTCTCTACACTGGCAAGTAGTAATATTATCTCTATACTAGCTAGTAGTGATATTATCTCTACACTAGCAAGTAGTGATATTATCTCTACACTAGCAAGTAGTGATATTATCTCTACACTAGCAAGTAGTGATATTGTCTCTACACGGGCAAGTAGTGATATTGTCTTTACACTAGCAAGTAGTGATATTGTCTCTACACTGGCAAGTAGTAATATTATCTCTACACTAGCAAGTAGTGATATGGTCTGTACACTAGCAAGTAGTGATATTATCTCACACTAGCAAGTAGTGGTATTGTCTGTACACTAGCAAGTAGTGATATTGTCTCTACACTAGCAAGTAGTAGTATTGTCTGTACACTAGCAAGTAGTGATATTGTCTGTACACTAGCAAGTAGTGATATTATCTCTACACTAGCAAGTAGTGATATTGTCTCTACACGGGCAAGTAGTGATATTGTCTGTACACTAGCAAGTAGTGATATCTCTACACTAGCAAGTAGTGGTATTGTCTTTACACTAGCAAGTAGTGATATTGTCTGTACACTAGCAAGTAGTGATATTATCTCTACACTAGCAAGTAATAATATTGTCTCTACACTGGCAAGTAGTGATATTGTCTCTACACTAGCAAGTAGTAGTATTGTCTGTACACTAGCAAGTAGTGATATTGTCTGTACACTAGCAAGTAGTGATATTATCTCTACACTAGCAAGTAGTGATATTGTCTCTACACGGGCAAGTAGTGATATTGTCTTTACACTAGCAAGTAGTGATATTGTCTCTACACTGGCAAGTAGTAATATTATCTCTACACTAGCAAGTAGTGATATTGTCTGTACACTAGCAAGTAGTGATATTATCTCTACACTAGCAAGTATGATATTGTCTCTACACTAGCAAGTAGTGATATTGTCTGTACACTGGCAAGTAGTGATATTGTCTGTACACTGGCAAGTAGTGATATTGTCTATACACTAGCAAGTAGTGATATTGTCTGTACACTGGCAAGTAATGATATTGTCTGTACACTGGTAAGTAGTGATATTGTCTGTACACTGGCAAGTAGTGATATTGTCTCTACACTAGCAAGTAGTGATATTGTCTGTACACTGGCAAGTAGTGATATTGTCTGTACACGGGCAAGTAATGATATTGTCTGTACACTGGTAAGTAGTGATATTGTCTGTACACTGGCAAGTAGTGATATTGTCTCTACACTAGCAAGTAGTGATATTGTCTGTACACTGGCAAGTAGTGATATTGTCTGTACACGGGCAAGTAGTGATATTGTCTGTACACGGGCAAGTAGTGATATTGTCTTTACACTAGCAAGTAGTGATATTTTTTCTACACTGGCAAGTAGTAATATTGTGTCTACACTGGCAAGTAGTGATATTGTCTGTACACTGGCAAGTAGTATCTAGAATTGTCGGACGATGGACATTGTCAATCTTTTACGTTTATATGGTGGATTTATTTCTTAGCAACCAGGAACAAATATATGTTTAATAGTCTATTCATATTATTTAGCAATTAGTTTTTTCGTCTTGGATAACAGTTTTTTGGAAACATTATATTATACTAAAGTGATAGCTTTTTAAATTATTTAATAATAGTATTAGTTTAATAACTTTTTTAATATATAAATTTGTTTTTATTAAATTCTTATTTGTAAAGATTTAGTAATAGTTTTAAACTACGTCTCTCGACACTTCATTGCAGAAAACAAATACAACTCACAACTCATCTGACCATGAAAAGCTTGTACTTACCAAAATGAAGATGATGTGTCGATGGCTTCTAAATGATAACTCCGCGACTTCATTGACAACACATTATATTAAAATATGTTGAGTGACGTCACTACTCAAAGATTAGGATTACCCTTCTCCCGCGCCATCTTCATGTGTACAGCTTGTGAAAAAATATTGTCCGCTTAGCTCAGTAAAATCATTTGTATTTAGCATACCTGACTGATCCATCTCGCCACCCCCCTTTGCGTTTAAATTAATTAAAGAACATAATATAAAACACCAAGCTCGACCTGGTTCTTGGTCGTTATACATTTATACTTTAGACTTATAGACCACGTCCTGCCACAATCCGTATTTACTGATACAAATGATGCAAGAATAAGGACTATGAAATCTGTAGGAAATGAACCCACATTTGCATGAAGAAAGAGTGAGAAACAATTTAGAGCGGGCATGAGGGAGTGCTCTTAACACACCCTACTGGATTCGATCCCCGTCACCTGCAAACCATACTAAACAAGCTTGGCGTCTAATCCGCGTTCCACGTAAATACTACAAGGCGTGAGAGTTAGCGTTTGCGCGTGACCATACAGCCTTTAAAGGAAAACAATGTAAATTGATATCGAGGTAAATTACTGAGAAATAATCTCGCGTTCTCGGAATAAATGGATGTTTTCATTTCTCTAGGGGAAAAGTTCTCATCTTTATGAAAGAATGCCGACAAAACAAAACAGTGAAGAGTAGATGACTAAAGACAAAGTGTGATAAACGCGTGGTAAACTGACGACAGTAAAACAGGTTTATGGGGAATAACCTATTCCTCAGTTGGCGAACATTGGCAGTTTCCTCACTGAAGACATACATCATTGAACTTGTTCACTTAAAAATAAATAGTGTGATATATACAAAATATAGTTATTTTAAAAGGAGGTTTTCTTTGAATTGTGTTTACAATGTTTGACTGCCAAACCAAGGATTAGACCATTGAAAGTACTGCAAGTACATTTAGTCTTTTTGTTAAATAAGAGAACCGAAAAAAACGAATCAAATAGAATGGCTGGAAGCACAATAATCATCTAATTCTACACTTTTCTACACTTTATCACATTTAAGAATATTTTACACGGTTTTTAAGCACAACACACGCTGAGTAAAAAAAAAACTTCCTTCCACCATCACGCCAGAGCCGGCACTGCAAGAGCAACAGTGCTCTCTCTACCTGGCAGTCCCGCATTCCTCCCTACTCCTTCCTATTTGCGCATGCGCACAACAGTCAAACATCACGTCGTTGCTGTGAAGCGCACAGTTCCATACAAAGATTTTTGTATCTTTTTCATAAACTGGGGATGGCTACTGAAGTGCTGACATTAAGCTTAAGAAATATATATAATATATATATATATATTGTACTTAAAAAAAAATTACAGAAAAAAATATTCATTATATTAAATGTTATCGATAATATCAAGTGGAACTAGGGGGTGCTGCAGTTCCGCAGTGCCTATACACGAGCCGCCACCACTTGAGAGGTGGCGAAAACGCACATACCATGCTACGACATTTTTAGAACATTCGATTTCACACACAGATCGCGATGTCCTACTATTTTATCAATGACCGAAAACAACGCCATGCATCTAACGTTGACCAACGCTCTCTTCCCCGTCACAAGTATGCAAGAATTGGGTATAATTATAGCATGTGGCTTATCTTTTATCTTGTGATATAACACTTTAGATATAAAAAATGTATATTGGTAATAGAAAAAATCACGACAAAAGTAAAAACCACTCTAAATGTTTGTAGAAAAGTTAAAATATTTCATAACCGTACTAGGTTATGGATGACAGTCATACACAATTAGTTACATTTATTGATTAAACGCTTTTTTTCTCATGTGCAGATATGAAGAAGATTCCAGAGTTGAAGCAAGTGACGTCATCATGTGCAGATATGAAGAAGATCCCAGAGTTGAAGCAAGTGACGTCATCATGGCAGATATGAAGAAGATCCCAGAGTTGAAGCAAGTGACGTCATCATGGCAGATATGAAGAAGATTCCAGAGTTGAAGCAAGTGACGTCATCATGTGCAGATATGAAGAAGATCCCAGAGTTGAAGCAAGTGACGTCATCATGTGCAGATATGAAGAAGATCCCAGAGTTGAAGCAAGTGACGTCATCATGTGCAGATATGAAGAAGATCCCAGAGTTGAAGCAAGTGACGTCATCATGTGCAGATATGAAGAAGATCCCAGAGTTGAAGCAAGTGACGTCATCATGTGCAGATATGAAGAAGATTCCAGAGTTGAAGCAAGTGACGTCATCATGTGCAGATATGAAGAAGATCCCAGAGTTGAAGCAAGTGACGTCATCATGTGCAGATATGAAGAAGATCCCAGAGTTGAAGCAAGTGACGTCATCATGTGCAGATATGAAGAAGATCCCAGAGTTGAAGCAAGTGACGTCATCATGTGCAGATATGAAGAAGATCCCAGAGTTGAAGCAAGTGACGTCATCATGGCAGATATGAAGAAGATCCCAGAGTTGAAGCAAGTGACGTCATCATGGCAGATATGAAGAAGATCCCAGAGTTGAAGCAAGTGACGTCATCATGTGCAGATATGAAGAAGATCCCAGAGTTGAAGCAAGTGACGTCATCATGTGCAGATATGAAGAAGATCCCAGAGTTGAAGCAAGTGACGTCATCATGTGCAGATATGAAGAAGATCCCAGAGTTGAAGCAAGTGACGTCATCATGGCAGATATGAAGAAGATCCCAGAGTTGAAGCAAGTGACGTCATCATGTGCAGATATGAAGAAGATCCCAGAGTTGAAGCAAGTGACGTCATCATGTGCAGATATGAAGAAGATCCCAGAGTTGAAGCAAGTGACGTCATCATGTGCAGATATGAAGAAGATCCCAGAGTTGAAGCAAGTGACGTCATCATGTGCAGATATGAAGAAGATCCCAGAGTTGAAGCAAGTGACGTCATCATGTGCAGATATGAAGAAGATCCCAGAGTTGAAGCAAGTGACGTCATCATGTGCAGATATGAAGAAGATCCCAGAGTTGAAGCAAGTGACGTCATCATGTGCAGATATGAAGAAGATCCCAGAGTTGAAGCAAGTGACGTCATCATGTGCAGATATGAAGAAGATCCCAGAGTTGAAGCAAGTGACGTCATCATGGCAGACATAACTCACAAATGAAGTCCAAATATTGATCCTGTTGTGGAAGACATTTATGTGGAAATTGAGGCCCAAAGTAAAGACCAATATTATGTGGAAAAATGTATAAATTGGAAGGATGAAGGATCGTAGATTTAGAATACTTATTCAGTAGTATTCAAAACATTGAGCATCATATCCTATTCGACTGTACATTCAAAGATATTAAATTTATGAACGAGCGCCGACAAGGGTTTTTAAGTGTTTTATTTTACAAATGTTCTGTCTGCAACATTACGAAGATCTTATCCACAGAGCCTCCCTTTAGTGATGGAGTTATGAATATAAATGTTCTGTCTGCAACATTACGAAGATCTTATCCACAGAGCTTCCTCCTAGTGATGGAGTTATGAATATAAATGTTCTGTCTGCAACATTACGAAGATCTTATCCACAGAGCTTCCTCCTAGTGATGGAGTTATGAATATAAATGTTCTATCTGCAACATTACGAAGACCTTATCCACAGAGCTTCCTCCTAGTGATGGAACTATGAATATAAATGTTCTATCTGCAACATTACGAAGATCTTATCCTCAGAGCCTCCCTTTAGTGATGGAGTTATGAATATAAATGTTCTGTCTGCAACTATTTAGCATGCAGTGGATTGTACAGTATGGAATTGAACTACATTATCTAATTTGAAATTTTTTTTTAGGTTTTAAATTCCTGAAACACCATCATGCATTATTCAATTTAATGAGTTTGTTATATTATAATTTTTCAGGACATTTTGACTTTTTCCTGACTAAAAAAATGGACAAAAATGGGATACATGTAATTCACTCTAAATGAAAATTTGATATAACGCAATTAGTACATAACATATATAATAATAATAATAATATTAGCATTGCGTCTTACTAGCCGTTCAGCTTATACGCTTTAAGTACTAGTTACGCTAATGGATTAGGAATTGGGAAGGTTGAATTAGAGGAAGTGAACCCGCATTTGCTTGGAGGGTGAGTGGAAAACCAACCCCCAGTTCACCCGACCAAGTTTCGAACCTCGATCTCCCCGTTTTAATTCTTATACGAATTTTGAATATAATGGGTGGTAAACGATATAAGACTATGTTCGAATCCGAAAGGATTTAAATCTAAACTTGCCCGCTACTAAATAATATTTTTTAACACTACGTCTTACTACCCTTTCGGGTTATACGCTTTAAGTACTAATTACGCTAATGGATTAGGAATTGGGAAGGTTGAATTAGAGGAAGTGAACCCACATTTGCGTAGAGGGAGAGTGGAAAAACCACTCCTCGTTCATCCTGACCGAGATTTGAACCTTGTTCTCCGCATCCTCAGCAGTCAAAAAAACAAACGCATCATCTTCCAATAAATATTAATACGAGAAAATTAATATGTTTGAATTAATAAAGAAAAAAGTTTTATCCGAAGTTTCCAAATAATAATTCTTATAATGGAGGGTAAACGATATAAGACAAATAGAAAGCGAGGGTTGAACCTGGATCGTTAACGTAGAAGTCCACCACCTTACCCTACATGTTCCGAGCGAAAAAAAAGATATTTATAATATATAAACATTGAAGCTAATATCTTAACTAATGATTGATTAATTTTTTACATTTAATTCTTATACGAATTTTGAACATAATGGACGGTAAACGAAATACACACACACACAAATTTGAATGCTCACTTAACTTCAAAGCTTAAGATGGCCGTTTTGCTATTCTTGGAGATGCCTTTGTATACAAGCAGTAAGCCCGCTTTGGAAATGTCTTCCAGCTGCTCGTCGTTGAGTAATGAGAACCGATTAGGCAACCAAACGTTATATTTTCCGTCCAGCAGTGTAAGAACTCGACGTACATAACGCGTTGATAACGCTTTTATACTCGTTACATGATAACCGTGACCAATCTCTAAATCCGTTAACTTCTTTGTTACAATTTCACTCGAACCGATTGTACTCAGAAGAAGTGCTGTATATTCACTAGACATTGTTAATCTTTAGAATGTAGATGGTAGCTAATGATTTCATCTAAAAGGGTTAACTCAATATATAAGAAGTGAAGATTAAAGGCAACGCTCTCTACAGGAGGCGTGGCAAGAAGGGGTTCCAAGCTGCAGGAGGGACTCTTAGCCCCGCCCACTACAGAGCGTGGGAGTCTAAAGTTCATAGTTCACAGAAAAAAGATTTTTTCTCACCCTAAAGTTCTAAAACCTTCCGTCAGGAGACTCATTTACCAACACGATTAAACTAATTTCTTAAGTGCTCTCTCGAAGATATTCTATTTAAAATTCCCACAGTCCACTCACGTTCTAAAATGAAACACTGACAAGTTTGAAAGCCCCCCCCCCCCCCCCCGCCCCCTCACGGATGGAAGCAAAACAGATGTTCACATCTGAAGTTCGAGAGCTCTCACAGCTAGTGAGTTCAAGGGTGCGAGCTGTGACTGAGGAAGAAATCTATCATGTGTCACATATCCCCACCCTCAAACTTTTCTGAGAAAACTCAGAAATGTCACGCAGAGATGAAAGGTTGCCCTTTTTCAAGATTGTATTCGAAAGGGGCGAGCCGAGACTAAGGAAGAAATCTATCATGTGTCACATACCCACGAGGTAAAAAACTTGAAAATGTTACGTCGAGATTAAAGGTTACCCTTTTTTCAAGATAGTACTCGAGAGGCTCCCCCCGCCCCCCTCTGGAGAGCCGGGCCAATCATACAACCCACACCTCGCACGCACCGTCACTCACGGGACCATCTCCATCCTCCCCCCCTCCCCCACCCTACCTCTGTCCTGTATGAATGTATAAGGAGAGAGAGAGAGAGGCGCGCGCGCGTCATCCAACATACTGTATAAAGCGCGAGAGGGGAGGGAGGAGTGGGGGACACACACACACACTCACACATTACCCTCTGTGCCCTAGTATATGAAGGTACATCTTACTTATGCCTCTCCATACCCTAGGTATTATATCTAATATATTTCTATTAATTTATTGTGAACTGATAGGCAGGTTGCAGTCTCTCACTGCTTTCTAGAGGTAGACGGCCCCTTTTGAATAACCCAGCAACAGGTTTGAGTTGCGAGCTTCGGTATTGGAATGTTTTGGGTAAAACATTCAAAGCCTTGAACTCCATAGCACTCACTTCTATTGTTGTCCCTTTTTTTATATTACTATTTATATTATTTGAGCATCCTCCCTTGGAGGATGGTTCAGTCGTCCATGTGTTATATTGAATTGTTAAACAAATAAACTGTTGTAAAATGCATAACAAACGTACAATGTTACACTCGCTGAGAGTTTATTGGTCAAACAAGTGGTATAAAGAGTTTTATTGTCTTTCAACTCTACACGCGCCCGCCAAAAGTTTCTACACCAGCAATATATAGATAGAACAAGCACCTTATACACAGATATATTATGTAATGTTTATAAAAATAAGTTCTAAAATCCGTGTTTAGATTTTAAAGTAATAAGACAATAAGTAAAAAGATTATATTTTTTATATTGATATAGAGATAGTGCTGCTCTCCAATAAACACGGAATGAGCTAAGGATAAGTGCTGCTCTCTAGTAAACATGGAATAAGTTAAGGCAAGTTTCTTCTGCTGCCATCTATCAGACAAGTGGTACCGCAATTAAATGGATACAATTCAGGATTTTGTGGGTATAATGCAAAATATTTCTAGGGAATACAATTCAGACTTTTTATTTGTGATGCTCGTTTAAGAAATGTCTGAATGGATACCATTCAGTCGTCTCTACTCGTACACCACCCTCTCGACCTCTTTCTTCCCACCTGCTTCGTACACCACCCTCTCTGACCTCTTTCTTCCCACCTGCTTCGTACACCACCCTCTCTGACCTCTTTCTTCCCACCTGCTTCGTACACCACCCTCTCTGACCTCTTTCTTCCCACCTGCTTCGTACACCATCCTCTCTGTCTTATTCCCACCTGCTTCGCACAAACTTGAAAGATTCAAGGCGTTACTGCACAGTGAAATATTGCGCGCTGCTACAGCGCAGGAAAATACAAACAAATGCCAATAAATGTATGTTGTGACCCACCTATTAGGTTACACCATTCGATTTGCAAAGAGCTATGCTACGTCCCTATATTAATATATGTTTGGTTTCTAGGCATTTGTAACGTAACGAACAACCCAAATATGTAGTTTTTTGAACTTTACAAAGTGGAAAATTTCAACTTTAAAACGGTTTTTAAGATATATATATATATATATATATATATATATATAGGTGTAGCATATTGTTTTTCGTTCATTCCAGTGAAGACCAAATTCGTTTACTCTCAACAATTTTATCAATATTTGACTTAAGCAGGATGTCTGATTGGCCCAATCAGCTGGCTAGGCACCCCCCTTAAGATCAGCCCTCCCCCCTGCATTCCGTGCTTTCAATCAAGATTGTGCTGCATAAACACGAACTCAGGTAGAACATAGGTGTCTTCAAGTTTAAACAACCAAAAAGCTATGTGTATAAAGAATTATGATGTTAAAATGACATTTCTTACTGAAAGTTTCAATTTTTCTGTTCACTAAAACCGAAGTTGAGAGTTGACACACATTGAAATGTATGTGGGTTGGGCCCAATGAATTAAGTTCACTAATACCAGAGTTGAATGTATTTATTTTAGTAGCTACAAACCGTAATTTGTTATTCTGTATCTTGTTAGAGGGCTCGGCTGTTGGCTAGCACTTTAATAAACGTAACTGAACATTAATTGAAAAATAAATTATTATTATTATTAATACGTTTATACTTTAATACGTTTTATTAGTGGTTTTTTTGAGGATAATAATGTACTTTTCCCTTGATCCAACAATCAGAATGTTCAATCATATGAGCCGCCTTTGTCACGAATTCATTTGAATTATCGACGTATCACAGAGAACAAATAGTTTATTATGTAACTCGATTCTAGATATTTTCTCTAAACTAGAGTGTTTTGTTTGATTTTGATAGTATTTTTTGTCTTAAGGAATGTAAATAAAAAGTCCTGGTCAAATTACGCAATGAGGTAACTAGACTAGACGAGCTTGGCGTTTAGTCCGCATGCCCACCGGTGATAATATATTATTAAGATTTTGCAAGAACCAACTTTTTAGAAAATACAAACCTAGCTTTTTGCGGTCAACCTTGATAACATTTTAGTAAGTTATTCCTATTATATTCATTATTATTGGCATTGATAATTATCAAAGTGACAGCTTCATATCACGTGACTTGACGTATGAATACGTGAAATTAGGCTTAGTAGCTTTTATAACTATCAGATAGGTAATTTTTTCCCTATGAAAAAATGTTCTGTAGCAAGATAGTGAAAGTACAGTTTGATATTATGTAATGCAGCAAGGTCGGCTTAGTAAGAAAGGCTTGAGAAGAATGTTTCAGACGATTGTCTTCTTGTAAAGAATGTTTCAGATGATTGTCTTCTTGTGAAGAATGTTTCAGATAATTGTCTTCTTGTGAAGAATGTTTCAGATAATTGTCTTCTTATGAAGAATGTTTCAGATGATTGTCTTCTTGTGAAGAATGTTTCAGAAGATTGTCTTCTTGTGAAGAATGTTTCAGATAATTGTCTTCTTGTGAAGAATGTTTCAGATGATTGTCTTCTTGTGAAGAATGTTTCAGACGATTGTCTTCTTGTAAAGAATGTTTCAGATGATTGTCTTCTTGTGAAGAATGTTTCAGATGATTGTCTTCTTGTGAAGAATGTTTCAGATAATTGTCTTCTTGTGAAGAATGTTTCAGACGATTGTCTTCTTGTGAAGAATGTTTCAGACGATTGTCTTCTTGTAAAGAATGGTTCAGATAATTGTCTTCTTGTGAAGAATGTTTCAGATGATTGTCTTCTTGAAAAGAATGTTTCAGACGATTGTCTTCTTGTGAAGAATGTTTCAGACGATTGTCTTCTTGTGAAGAATGTTTCAGACGATTGTCTTCTTGTAAAGAATGTTTCAGACGATTGTCTTCTTGTGAAGAATGTTTCAGACGATTGTCTTCTTGTGAAGAATGTTTCAGATGATTGTCTTCTTGTGAAGAATGTTTCAGATAATTGTCTTCTTGTGAAGAATGTTTCAGATAATTGTCTTCTTATGAAGAATGTTTCAGATGATTGTCTTCTTGTGAAGAATGTTTCAGAAGATTGTCTTCTTGTGAAGAATGTTTCAGATAATTGTCTTCTTGTGAAGAATGTTTCAGATAATTGTCTTCTTATGAAGAATGTTTCAGATGATTGTCTTCTTGTGAAGAATGTTTCAGATAATTGTCTTCTTGTGAAGAATGTTTCAGATAATTGTCTTCTTGTGAAGAATGTTTCAGATAATTGTCTTCTTATGAAGAATGTTTCAGAAGATTGTCTTCTTGTGAAGAATGTTTCAGATGATTGTCTTCTTGTGAAGAATGTTTCAGATAATTGTCTTCTTATGAAGAATGTTTCAGATGATTGTCTTCTTGTGAAGAATGTTTCAGAAGATTGTCTTCTTGTGAAGAATGTTTCAGATGATTGTCTTCTTATGAAGAATGTTTCAGATGATTGTCTTCTTGTGAAGAATGTTTCAGAAGATTGTCTTCTTGTGAAGAATGGTCTATTAACGAAAACATAACAAACATACTGATACTGTCAGATAATCGTTTCTTCTTGCAATCATTGGTTGTTTTGTTCACGCGGATACATCCGTTTCTAAAATTTTTAATCCTTAACAAATAAAATCAAGGCTTCCGTCCACGCACGAGTGCTCAATCGATCAATGTGAGCTATATCACGTGTAGTTTCCAAACCCTTATAATCAACCTGTTGTAGACAAGCTTACAAACTAGTTACTATTATAGTTAGATATATAAAAATAAAATAATGCACACTTATTATATTACAAATTTGTTTTATTTGCTATGAAATCTGCAATGTATTTTTATATTTAAAGCAATCTTAATATTTCTCTTTGGATTTCAAGTTGAAATATCTCCCATACTTTCTCCTTGGATTTAAATTATTATTATTATTATTGTTATTATTACTATTATTATTATTATTATTATTATTATTACTATTATTATTAGCACCGCGTCTTACTACCCGTTCGGGTTATACACACTTACGCTAATGTGTAATGGTAGGGTGATTGTGAGATGAAATGGAGGACCTACAGTTTAACGGGGATCCGAACCACGGTGGAGGTCTGGAATTTCCTACATTCACAAGATGTCTTGTCAGAGGTGAAGGAAGGGTTTGGTAATCAGATAAATCTGTGCCGGGACCGAGGATTGAACCCCGGACCCCAGCACAGAAGTCTGACACCTTACCCCTAGACCACTTGTATTTAAAGTTTATATTTTTCCCTGTTGATCAAGTTATACAGAAAACAAATAATATAGTCAATAGTACTTTAAATTAATGGATAATAGCCTTGTTCTCGTGGTTTAAGACGTTGGTCTTAAAATATCTGTCAACATTTAGTATGTCAGCTAATTGGAGTCTTATGCAATTCATAACACCCACAGCCCAAATTATGTTTAAAAAACCTTTGAATTGTTTCAAGAAGGATTTAATGTTAAATAAATTCCCTATTATTTACTATCGGGGGATTTTACCCCAAACCGCCGCTGTCCCCAGAGGAAGTGTCAGAATTCATCCCTGGGTGGACAGAGAGTTAAACGACATACTATAGTACAAATCCTGGTTTTGGTGCCAGACGTTACTATCCTTGGATAAGTTAGTTTGTAAGTCATGTGATGATAAAGCTGTGTATGTAGAACGTAGGTAAAAACCATAATAATGCAATTACACTAAATCACACCCATCCACAAACTGTAGCGGATTCAGTGTCTTAACATTAATTTGGCACCACAAGGCCGATGGTGTAGTGGCGGACCGCCACTTTATATTGTAATACGCTAAACCAGTTGTATGATAATAAACCTGATCAGAATAATGATGATTGTCTAAACACTGTTACATGCTGATACAAGGCTTGAAACCAGTATTCTCACACAGGTGTTGTGTTGTTCAATTAGCGAAACAAACATGACATGTTTTGTAACTGTTTATTATAATCAATTACAGTCAATAGATACAAAAGTGTCGTATACGTTAAAATTGAAAACTATTCACAAAGCAAAAATTGTTAGTGCATTGTGCTCTGTGAATTATACAAATAAATTGTGTCATAGAAAATACTTATCAGGAATATATATATTTTTTACTTGTTAAAAAAGTCATCCTCATTTTTATTATTATGTCAAGGCTGTGTTTATTTTAAGTTTTAATACACTTCATGAACCTTTTATATCTTATTTTAGTTACATATTTTTTATAACTATATATATTTGATTCTAATAACTTTTCTGTGTACATAAATATCATAATTATAACTACTTTTGTGGAATATTGGAGTAACACATTTGATTTCATATCGACATTATTTAGACGTATAATATTGGTTTAATTTACAGTTTTCACAATAAATTGTCTACACACTATTTACATAGGAAACAATAATTTTAATTTTTTATATCTAAAGAAATACGTAGGTCTAATTTTATTCTTGCAGCTTATGCGCCCACCTCAAAAATTACAAATAGCTTCTCCTTTCTATGATTGTCGCATGTTGTATGCTTTAAAACAAATATCTCAAGATATGTACACTTTTATGATCATTCCTACAACTTTGTCGCACTACGGTATCTTCAACACGTACCTGCGGTCTGCGATTTAAATATATTATAATCTAAACACATTTTATTATGTTATTTAATATAACTTTTATTTAGAAATTACAGAAATCATTTTGTTTAACACTGTCGAAAAAAGTAAATGCTTGAACGTTGATTTACTCTAGAAAAAATATTAACTAAAACATTTTACAGTAAACAACAGCACACATATATATATTTTAAAGATCAATAATTATATATTTCAATAAAGAGTGATTGTATTTGAACTCTTATTTTGTTGGTCACTAACCCACTACTTTCAAATTAAAAAAAAAAAAGTTTTTGTGAACTTCGGACACAGTAAACCAATTATCTGAGTCTGTAGAGGTTCATTATAACCAGAGTTGACTGTATATCTGTTCATATACAGACGATTACAATTAACAAACTATTTACAATTAACAATTAAATTTAATAAACAGAAACGTAAGAAAAAAAAAGAAACCGTATTTTCTTTCGGGGAATATCTCACAATAAACAGATAGTGATAATTAACGACTACGGGTGTTCCTTAAACAATTCTCTAATTTTGGTTATTATTTAATGGTAGCAATCGAGTCCTGGAAATGTGAAGTTAACGCTGCTTGTACAACGCTGAGAGGGCTGGGAGCTACTGACGGGGAATATTTTGAGATTTCCAGAAGCATGAGAGGGTGCAATAACACCCACAAGTTCGAGGGCGGATTGGCAACAAATATTAGTATTAAAAATGGAAACGGATATCACAATTGAGTCTTTGCGAGGAGATAGTTTGGAGCCTTAAACTAATAATAATAAAAGCTAAAAAAACTTTAAAATAAATGTAACATGAAAACTGGATAAATGTATTTACAAATTGTAAAGGAATGTTTCCTCAGTTTACCTTGAAAGGTTGCGAGCTTTGGTACTGTAGCTTTTAAGATAGGGCCATAGTGTAATCTCTTAAGGTGGAGTGCTAGTGAGCGCGTGTTTAGTGCATTAATTTTGCGGTTTTTATAGCACAAACATCTTTTGGCCAAAATAAATCAAATATTTCTTCTATAGAATCATAGAGTTTTGTTTTCTGCACATGCTAATCTCAACAGTTGTTGAATATCTGTCATGAGCATGGCAGCATTTGGTGACAAACTTTTTAAATAAAGAGAAAAGTTTGTCACCAAATGCCGCCATGATCATGACAGATATTCAACAAATGTTGAGATTAGCATGTGCAGAAAACAAAACTCTATGATTATATAGAAGAAATATTTGATTTATTTTGGCCAAAAATGTTTGTGCTATAAAATATGCAAAAATACTGCCCTAAACTCACGCTCACTAGCACTCCACCTTAAGTAAAGACTGCTGACCCTCAGGATAAACGGAGTATACATGAATAATAAACGGGTGGACGGGAGTGGAACGTATAGGTTGCGGGGACTAGGTTATTTGACAAATCGGAGAGTCGAGATTAGGATGATTAGCATTTACTGTATTTCACTATACCAAATATTTGAATGATAATCTGTATTTAAACATCACTTCATAAACAATGTTTTATTTTACTGATGGGCTTTGTTACTTTTTGTAAATTAATTTCTTATGTGTTTCTAATCAAATCAAATGTGAAAATGAAGCTCAAGATAAAGCACAGATTAGTCTATACGAGTATAATAATTCTATGTTTTCTAAGAGAAGGTATTTAATAACTCTTACAATGTTGTTATTACATGTAGTTCACTTTCCCTTTCGTGTATTTAGTAATAATCCTGGGTGATTCTCTTTCAAACAAACCTTATCTTCCCATCACTTTGTTAATTTGACACGGATAGTTATAATTCTCTGACAAATTAATTCTTTCATAAAAAAAATAACTCGAAGAAATAATTAATATAATTTTACACATTTCCTAAACATAAATGTAAGTTGTTTTTTTCGTTTTCGTTATGGTCTCTAGGATTTTTTTGGCCACACCTGACTTTAATCCGGGAGACAGCTGTACCAACCTGAATCAGCTGTATTCAAAATGTTTTTCCACCTTCTCTCCAAGCGAATATTGTCTGGCTCACTGGTGACGGGGAGAGAGCCGATAGCCCGGCCGGGTGGCATAGAGACATGCGTAGTCTCTCATTGCACACACACGACACGCACGGGTCATGCTCTAATACCACACTTTCATACTCGGCGCTGGACTAGGGCTCTGTGATTTTTTATTCCATTTCCTTGAAGGAAACGACGCTCTCCATGTTACGTCACGCGGATAGGTCACGTGACTAATTGTGTCACAGCCGGTACATTATATATTATATATATCCCCGTGGGGCAGTTACCTTCAGTCATTCACTGGTCATTCTGTCATCTATAGCAGCTCTTCCTATCAACATGTGTAGCTTGAGGGTAAGTCAACATGTGTAGCTTGAGGGTAGGTCAACATGTGTAGCTTGAGGGTAAGTCAACATGTGTAGCTTGAGGGTAAGTCAACATGTGTAGCTTGAGGGTAAGTCAGCATGTGTAGATTGAGGGTAAGTCAATATGTGTAGCTTGAGGGTAAGTCAGCATGTGTAGCTTGAGGGTAAGTCAACATGTGTAGCTTGAGACTAAGTCAACATGTGTAGATTGAGGGTAAGTCAACATGTGTAGCTTGAGGGTAAGTCAACGGTGTAGCTTGAGGGTAAGTCAACATGTGTAGCTTGAGGGTAAGTCAAGGTGTGTAGCTTGAGGGTAAGACAACGTGTGTAGCTTGAGGGTAAGTCAACATGTGTAGCTTGAGGGTAAGTCATCGTGTGTAGCTTGAGGGTAAGTCATCGTGTGTAGCTTGAGGGTAAGTCAACATGTGTAGCTTGAGGGTAAGTCAACGTGTGTAGCTTGAGGGTAAGTCAGCATGTGTAGCTTGAGGGTAAGTCAACATGTGTAGCTTGAGGGTAAGTCAACGTGTGTAGCTTGAGGGTAAGTCAACATGTGTAGCTTGAGGGTAAGTCAAGGTGTGTAGCTGGAGGGTAAGTCAACATGTGTAGCTTGAGGGTAAGTCAACATGTGTAGCTTGAGGGTAAGTCAAGTGTGTAGCTTGAGGGTAAGTCAACATGTGTAGCTTGAAGG
Organism: Timema cristinae; assembly: GCA_039000515.1. NCBI lineage: Eukaryota > Metazoa > Arthropoda > Insecta > Phasmatodea > Timematidae > Timema > Timema cristinae. The sequence continues at coordinate 53,836,708 of JBCFYV010011164.1, forward strand.
GGGTAGTTAATCAATGTGTAGCTTGAGGGTAAGTCAACATGTGTAGCTTGAGGGTAAGTCAACGTGTGTAGCTTGAGGGTAAGTCAACATGTGTATCTTGAGGGTAAGTCAATGTGTAGCTTGAGGGTAAGTCAACATGTGTAGCTTGAGGGTAAGTCAACATGTGTAGCTTGAGGGTAAGTCAACGTGTGTAGCTTGAGGGTAAGTCAACATGTGTAGCTTGAGGGTAAGTCAACATGTGTAGCTTGAGGGTAAGTCAACATGTGTAGCTTGAGGGTAAGTCAACGTGTGTAGCTTGAGGGTAAGTCAACATGTGTAGCTTGAGGGTAAGTCAACATGTGTAGCTTGAGGGTAAGTCAACATGTGTAGCTTGAGGGTAAGTCAACGTGTGTAGCTTGAGGGTAAGTCAACATGTGTAGCTTGAGGGTAAGTCAACGTGTGTAGCTTGAGGGTAAGTCAACATGTGTAGCTTGAGGGTAAGTCAACATGTGTAGCTTGAGGGTAAGTCAACTGTGTAGCTTGAGGGTAAGTCAACATGTGTAGCTTGAGGGTAAGTCAACTGTGTAGCTTGAGGGTAAGTCAACATGTGTAGCTTGAGGGTAAGTCAACATGTGTAGCTTGAGGGTAAGTCAACATGTGTAGCTTGAGGGTAAGTCAACATGTGTAGCTTGAGGGTAAGTCACAGTGTGTAGCTGAGGGTAAGTCAACATGTGTAGCTTGAGGTAAGTCAACATGTGTAGCTTGAGGGTAGTAAACATGTGTAGCTTGAGGGTAAGTCAACATGTGTAGCTTGAGGTAAGTCAACTGTGTAGCTTGAGGGTAAGTCAACATGTGTAGCTTGAGGGTAAGTCAACATGTGTAGCTTGAGGGTAAGTCAACATGTGTAGCTTGAGGTAAGTCAACATGTGTAGCTTGAGGGTAAGTCAACTGTGTAGCTTGAGGGTAAGTCAACATGTGTAGCTTGAGGTAAGTCAACATGTGTAGCTTGAGGGTAAGTCAACGTGTGTAGCTTGAGGGTAGGTCAACGTGTGTAGCTTGAGGGTAAGTCAACATGTGTAGCTTGAGGTAAGTCAACATGTGTAGCTTGAGGGTAAGTCACATGTGAAACTGTAGCTTGAGGGTAAGTCAACATGTGTAGCTTGAGGGTAAGTCAACATGTGTAGCTTGAGGGTAAGTCAACATGTGTAGTTAGGGTAAGTCAACGTGTGTAGCTTGAGGGTAAGTCAACATGTGTAGCTTGAGGGTAAGTCAACGTGTGTAGCTTGAGGTAAGTCAACATGTGTAGCTTGAGGGTAAGTCAACGTGTGTAGCTTGAGGGTAAGTCAACATGTGTAGCTTGAGGGTAAGTCAACATGTGTAGCTTGAGGGTAAGTCAACTGTGTACTTGAGGGTAGTCAACTGTGTACTTGAGGGTAAGTCAACGTGTGTAGCTTGAGGGTAAGTCAACATGTGTAGCTTGAGGGTAAGTCAACTGTGTAGCTTGAGGGTAAGTCAACATGTGTAGCTTGAGGGTAAGTCAACATGTGTAGCTTGAGGGTAAGTCAACGTGTGTAGCTTGAGGGTAAGTCAACATGTGTAGCTTGAGGGTAAGTCAACGTGTGTAGCTTGAGGGTAAGTCAACATGTGTAGCTTGAGGGTAAGTCAACATGTGTAGCTTGAGGGTAAGTCAACGTGTGTAGCTTGAGGGTAAGTCAACATGTGTAGCTTGAGGGTAAGTCAACGTGTGTAGCTTGAGGGTAAGTCAACATGTGTAGCTTGAGGGTAAGTCAACGTGTGTAGCTTGAGGGTAAGTCAACATGTGTAGCTTGAGGGTAAGTCAACGTGTGTAGCTTGAGGGTAAGTCAACATGTGTAGCTTGAGGGTAAGTCAACGTGTGTAGCTTGAGGGTAAGTCAACATGTGTAGCTTGAGGGTAAGTCAACGTGTGTAGCTTGAGGGTAAGTCAACATGTGTAGCTTGAGGGTAAGTCAACATGTGTAGCTTGAGGGTAAGTCAAGGTGTGTAGCTTGAGGGTAAGTCAACATGTGTAGCTTGAGGGTAAGTCAACGTGTGTAGCTTGAGGGTAAGTCAACATGTGTAGCTTGAGGGTAAGTCAACATGTGTAGCTTGAGGGTAAGTCAACGTGTGTAGCTTGAGGGTAAGTCAACATGTGTAGCTTGAGGGTAAGTCAACATGTGTAGCTTGAGGGTAAGTAAACAACTTTCTTATGGATTACTTTAGTTTATCATCACATTTGAATTTAACGGAATAAGAATGTAATACAATAATTGTAATAATTTTATTCACTTCATTGTATCAACATTAATTTCCAGTTTTCAACTAACAGTCTTCCTATGAAATTCAGACTCTGCTACACTCTCAAATTATTTTATTATTATTATTATTTATTATTATTATTATTATTATTATTATTATTATTATTATTATTAGCACCGCGGCTTACTACCCGTTCGGGTTATACGCACTTACGCTAATGTGTAATGGTAGGGTGACTGTGAGATGAAATGGAGGACCTACAGTTTAACGTGGAATCCGAACCACGGTGGAGGCCTGGCATTCCTCACATTCACATACACTCTCAAATAATTTCACGTAAAACATTATCTCTAAAATACTTTATTCAATAAATGCGCTAGTTTAATTAAATAGTTATATTTTATTTAATACTAGATGGCTGTTGCCCGCGGCTTTGCTCGCGTGGAAGTTGATTATATACAAATACGAAAATATACATATGTATTTACAGATTAATTTAAAATATTACGTTACGTTGATGACCATAACTTGACCTCAGATCAAAAATAATGCAAGTCCGATACAAATTTTCACCCCCTTTTTCATCCCTTATTAAATAAAATTTCCAAAATTCCTGAAACATGTATTTATTGGTTTTACGTCAATAACCGAAATACAAAATTTTGTTTATGTAACTTTCAAAATGACGGACTTTCATACATATTATCATACATATTATCATCCCCTATTTTGACCCCTTTGGGGTGGAATTTTCTAAAATCCTTTCTCAGTGGGTGCCTACATAACAAAATGACTATACAGTCCAAATTTCATGCTTGTAGCCTTGATAGTTTGCGCTCGGCGATGATGAATCAGTCAGTCAGGACATGTTATTTTATAAGTATAGATCACAAGCTCTTACCAACAGATCTGATTTATCTCGTATCAAATGCATGTTAATAACTTAAAAGCTATTTTAATGCAAAAGAAGTCACTTCCAACAGTTTTTCCAATAGTTAATTTTTCAACATAATATATAGAATATATTTGATATTATTGAAAACTGAATAAAGAAAATGTGTCTTGTGTTAAAGATATTCGCTCTGCTGATGGTTCTTTTGGCCATCGTGAACGCCTACCCGGGATTCGCACCCTACTACCCTGAGGGCTCAGAACATTATGAGCAAAACGTAAGTACAACTTGACATCCTTCAAATTACGTCACACAACGACTAGTACTTGTTCTAAAGTGACAACCTCTTTCAAGATCCATGTATTCTACTCTATTGAAAGTGAATTAACACTGTAAACATAAGAAATTATGTAAAACACAAGCTAGTTTGTTATATTCTGGTATTATTTTATATCTACCAAGAGTTTCTATGCAACATATTGTTACTATAAACTATTTTGAATCATTTTTGACCGTTATTAACAAATGAGTATGGTTGACAAGAACAACGCATAGAGATCACAATATCTCTAGCATAGAGATTACGATATCTCAAGCATAGAGATTATTATATCTCAAGCATAGAGATTACGATATCTCAAGCATAGAGATCACAATATCTCAAGCATAGAGATTACGATATCTCAAGCATAGAGATCACAATATCTCAAGCATAGAGATTACGATATCTCAAGCATAGAGATTACGATATCTCAAGCATAGAGATTACGAGATCTTAAGCATAGAGATCACAATATCTCAAGCATAGAGATTACGATATCTCAAGCATAGAGATCACAATATCTCAAGATTAGAGATTACGATATCTCAAGCATAGAGATTACGATATCTCAAGCATAGAGATTACGAGATCTTAAGCATAAAGATAGCAATATCTTCAGCAGAATCGCTGATATTGGGGAGGGGGAAGAAAATATAAACGGGTATGTTCGAACTGGTCCGATGGTTGAAGGACCACCCAATTAGTAATTGTCAGTTGTTTGCAGAGTGGTGTGCAGTGATGTTTTCAATTTTAAGTGAGAGAGGGTGTAAATTAGTGATGCATGAAGGTTTTAAATATTCTAAGGCGGACAAGACACAAACGGGCCAAAAGTGGTGGGGTTCAAGAAGGAAAGGGTGTTCGGTGCATTTATTTACAGATGACGCGGGTGAACCTAATCTAACCTAACCTAATCTAACCTCCCTCCCCTCCCACCCCTTTGTAATAACCATCGGACCCGTTCGACAACACCCATATAAACGTTTAAGCGAAACGGAAGACAAGTGCAATGTAAAATGTAATACGAAATTTAAATTAAGTACACTACCTAAACTTAGAAATAAAACATACATAAATGAATCAAAAGGTAAGTCTTTTATTTAACGTTCTTTCCTATCACTTTTCAATTTTAAAAAAATGTTGCAGATGTGTGTATGTTCGTTGTATTTCTGAAAAATTATCGTGCTTATTGGATGGTAACTAAGTTGTCTTTTGAGAAACTACTAGAATAATTTTCTTAAACTCGTTGTTAAAGATAATGTTCTAGTTTCGATATTCACATAACAAGATAATCTCTGAAAGGTGTACAGGCTTTATCTTTTAGGATTGCGAGGGGTCTGAAAAGTTGCGCATTAGACTAATGGAAAGGGGACCCCAACCAAACTATTTGTCCTCGGGCCGTTAGTGGCGCTCGACGGCACTGATCTTCAGCATAGAGATCACACTATCTCTCAATCATAGAGACCACAATATCCTAACGATAATTTCCTGCTATCTCCTTTATCTCCTTGTTATTTTTGTTGTTAGCAATTATTTTAATTAATCTGGTATTAGTGGTGTTGTTCTGGCAATACATAAATTGCATAAAGAACACATTTATAAAAAGATTAAAGTTTTTATAAAATATTACATTTCCTTTGAGATTACTCTACGATGGTTTTTATTTGAGCAGTTTTTGTGGTTTCAGAATAATTTTTTTTTAAATCTCAAAACTAAAATGTTGTTCCAATCTCCACAGGCGTACCCCGCGTACAAGTTCGACTACGCCGTGCATGACCCGCACACGGGGGACATCAAGAACCAGTGGGAGTCACGTGATGGGGACGTAGTCAAGGGTTCGTACAGTCTGGTGGAGGCTGACGGGACACTGAGGACGGTGGACTACACAGCAGACAAGCACAACGGCTTCAACGCTGTCGTCAAGAAGTCCGGCCACGCCCACCACCCTCAGCAAGCCACCCACTACGGACACGGAGGGGCGTATTAAACAAACACATCAACACTTCCGGCGATTATATCATCTGAAATTGAAAACTCTTCTATAAATTATTATTATTATTAATCTTACTATTTTGTACAAATATATTTTAGATTTAAATAAAGTTCTGTGATACCTACTTGCATTAATGTTGATATTGTTTATTGAGGGCACTAAGCGGCTGATGAAAACATAAATAATAGTTTGTAGTTTTTTATCCCTTTTACTTTTTAATAATAAAACTTATGTCTGTGGCAGCTATGTCTGTCTGTGCACGCGCTGACATTTTGAAACGTAATCAAACTTGCAACCTTGCTTGGTTCTCTATGGTGTATCTTATAATTTTAGAGCCATAGTATTTTCAATCAAGGCAAGACTGCTACCACCCAATTAGTGGTCACGTCGGATATTTGTCAGGATCATCTAGTCTGGCTTGCCTGTAAACGGGAGGTCAGGGTTTGAATCTAAGCTGGGCTTACTGAGGGCTTTTTCCCTAAATGGCTTATCACTTTTCCTACAAGCACATTTTATTTAAATTGTAATTTACTCATACTTACCCAATTAGCGTAATTAAAATATGTATAGCCTGTATGGGTAGTAAGACACGGTTAAAAAATACTCCTACCTACCAAGGTAAACGGAGTGTACATAGACCACAAGGATTGGCTGAAGATTTAGAAAAAAAAAATTGTATCTTTTTGAATCAAGTTCGACATTTAGTATGAACATAATTTCCCTCTGACATAGTTAATGCATGGTTATCTTGTCATTATTATTAATATTAACAAGATCAAGGGTAAGTACAGTAGCCCCATGGCTTCTTTGGTGCTGACTGACAGTTCACAGCCGACTTCTGACAGTCAACATTTAGGTATATACCTAAATTTTGACTGTCAGAAGTGACAGCTGCTAAACACATGTTTTTGCAGATCATATGGTTCAGCGTAGGGATACATAATTTGGTCTGGTAACTTTTCAAAGCTGTCAGCTGTGATCTGTCAGTCAGCACCAAAGAAGCCGTGGGGCCACTGTATACACCATTTTGAATATGTTCGAATAATGTATTGTGGTCCACAACCCGAGTTGAATTCATTTTTCTGAGTATACCAAGTGTTCCATAAATTGAATTCCTAATGTATTTTTGATAGTTAAATTTAAATAAGATTTACCGGCATTGGTGGTTGAATGGTCTAAGGCGTCACTCTCACAAAATACTAGACTGTCGATAACAGGGAAATTGAGATTAGATCCCGTTTGGGTATACTCAGGTTTTTTATTTTAAAAAAAATTCACTCTTCCTCCATACAAATATGGATACACTTCTTCTAAATTCAACCTCATTCAACCCTAACAAGTTAGCGTATTTAGTATATAAGTATAACCTGAACATGCAGTAAAACGCGATGGTAAAAAATATTAATGATGAATCTTAAATAATAAATAATATAATAATGATTCAGTACTTGTATTTTAAATCTAAAACTTTTATCAAGCTTTATTGTTACTAAAATAATAGGCTATTCGTAGAAATCTTAATTTTGTCAGTTGGTAAGTTGTTTACAATAATGTACTAAGCGAGTATTTATAAATGATGTTGAAATTAGAAATTCAACATATATATGTCGGGTGTGCATTTGAAAATTTCCAACTAAATATCTCGGAAACAACGCTTTGTGGAAAAAAATGTTTGAATCGAAAGTTGTTTGGTTTTGAGGGGGAAGTAACAAACACTTCTACCTTCCCACGGTAATTTATGACCATTCTAATGCCGAACAAGCGCCGGCGATGCTGAAACTTGTGAGGCTCTTATACCTTAAATAATTTACTTTAAAAAGCTTGACACCACCATTTTGAAAATGTTACGATTATAGCTACAAGAATATACAATCAAAAAATAGTGTGTACCATTGAATAAAATCAAAATGACCTTAACGTGACCTTATCAACGTCAGACAAGGTCATACTAACACACCAAACTTACTTCCACCTCATAAACCAAACAACTTTTGATTCAAACATTTTTTTTGTAGTTTTAGTTATCAATGTTACTCTTAATTTTATATGCCCCCCCCCCCACCCCCTCCCCCAATCCCTCGGGCGAATTAAAGTGCTTGCTGGTTTGCCATGTGTGAGGGCTGAGAATGTTTCGACAGCCCAGAAAGACATACTTTATACGACTATTTTTATGTGTTATCCTTCGTTTCAAAAAAAGACATAGCAAGAAAAGTTTTGTTTAAAGTCGAATATTTTACGGTAATTTTCAGTACACTTGAACTAACGTCAGCTCAAGAACGTCACAAGTAGACTATAAAACAGTTCTGTGAATAAAGATCGCCCACATTTTAAAGAACATGTGAATCTTAAAAATGATAAAGCAAACAGATAAGAACGTTATAGTGCCATCAAACTTATAGTTTCAAATATTTAAATCTAAACAAAAATTACTCCATTATCATCTACAATGTGTAACTTAATGATCACTTTCAAATCACAGAACCATCAATATCAACAAAAGATGGATCGAATAGGAATAGGCGAACCTTTTCCCTAACTCAGGATTTTACACAGGATTAGTGTTAGAACGTGAGGTCAATATGGAGTAGGAATTAAGAAAAAAATATTTTTTATTAAATTCATTTGAAAAAAAAAAGCTGAATTATGTTGCAATAAAGAAGGAAACGTGTATTAATGGATTAATTTGTTTGGCAAAGGTGAACTCAGTTTTATTAAGTAGTAGTTAGCTTTGGATTTTGATTTTATAAAATTAAGTAGAGTTTCAATCTATCGTCTGGTGACCGTCCTTTATATGGGACGATGCATGGTTGCAACAAAACAGCGCGAACAAGCGTAAAAACAGAAATACTTGGTAGTTGATTTTAATCAAATTCTAATATATATACACGCAGTTAACCATGAATGGTAGCAAGCTTGCCTTACACATTTATCTTGTAATATAGGGTTGTGGTGTATAATATAGGGTTGTAGTGTATAATATAGGGTTGTAGTGTATAATATAGGGTTGTAGTGTATAATATAGGGTTGTAGTGTATAATATAGGGTTGTGGTGTATAATATAGGGTTGTGGTGTATAATATAGGGTTGTAGTGTATAATATAGGGTTGTGGTGTATAATATAGGGTTGTGGTGTATAATATAGAGTTATGATGTATAATATAGGGTTGTAGTGTATAATATAGGGTTGTGGTGTATAATATAGGGTTGTAGTGTATAATATAGGGTTGTAGTGTATAATATAGGGTTGTAGTGTATAATATAGGGTTGTGGTGTATAATATAGGGTTATGTGTATAATATAGGGTTGTGGTGTATAATATAGGGTTGTGGTGTATAATATAGGGTTGTGGTGTATAATGTAGGGTTGTGGTGTATAATATAGGGTTGTAGTGTATAATATAGGGTTGTGATGTATAATATAGGGTTGTGGTGTATAATATAGAGTTATGATGCATAATATAGGGTTGTAGTGTATAATATAGGGTTGTGGTGTATAATATAGGGTTGTGGTGTATAATATAAGGTTGTGGTGTATAATATAGGGTTGTAGTGTATAATATAGGGTTGTGGTGTATAATTCATAAGCAAGAGGGGGAGTGTACATATGTTTATAACCAAGAAATTATTTTTTCAATATTTTTTGCAATATAAAAATACTTACAATTTTTAAACTTAAAAACGTGTAAATATTTTTTTCTTCTTCTAATATAAATGTTTTTGTGTTAGAAATTAATTATTCTTATACCTTTATTCGTTGGATACCCAGCCATTATACTCGTAATGCCGACAGTAAACAATTTGCTACTTATGTGAAGAGAGAGTAGACAATCATTTAGGAATAAAACACCTTCAATACACCCGATTAATGTTTATCACCTAACTCAACCACCCACACTGATGAAGACACGGAATACACCTACAACCAAACTCAACAACTAAATTAAAATGAGCACTTAACAAATATGTTGCTTCTTGGAGTTTCACCCCATATTTTTATTGCCAGTAAGGGCAACAAAGTAAACAGTGCCTTAGGACTATAATGATTTAAAACCAATTATAACCTAGAATGAACATGTTCAATGATCGAATTGCCTCATTGCACGGTTGACTGTACCATATGAACAATCTTTGGAGTAATTAATGGAAGCACCGAGAATCTAAGAGGCAGTCACAGACACAAGAATATCCCCTGAGGGATACAAAATGTAATGATGAGATTTACTTGGGCATGAGAGGTCTTAGTTTTATTCCCAGCAAAGTGGGTTGATATGGGAAATTTAGAATCAGTATTAAGACAGTTCACCTTTTTTTTTATCATACCCCCCTAATTTAAGCCGTTTAGAATCATTGCACTCTTTGGAGAATGAAGGATAATGAAATAAGAAACAATTTTAATAACTCCTTTAGATGCCACTTAACAGATTATTTATTTAAAGTATTTTTGGGTGCTCAACATCTTACTAACCATCCAGGTTACCTGAATATTTGCAAAGAGGATAAGGAGGGCGAAATTTAAAGTTAATATACTTGCGTTTGCGTGGGGAGAAGAGTGGGTAACCATTTTGTAAAATACACCCTCATTATAGCAGGTTTGTTTTTGAACCATGCCCTCTTTGTCACCGGAAAACCAGACCATTCTTATCACACGTGTCCACCGTTGCGGATTTTAAGACAGTTTTTTTTCTTCAAAAACATAATTAACGTGGTTATAAGTTTTGTACAAACAGTTGTATTTATTCATATTCTCATTCAATAAATATTACACCAGACGAAATACAAGCTAGGCAATGAGTTAAGATCGACCAAGGTTAGTCTAGTAGTAACCGTGTCCGTAGTGGGTGGCTTGCTGAGGGTGGTGGGCGTGGCCGGACTTCTTGACGACAGCGTTGAAGCCGTTGTGCTTGTCTGCTGTGTAGTCCACCGTCCTCAGTGTCCCGTCAGCCTCCACCAGACTGTACGAACCCTTGACTACGTCCCCATCACGTGACTCCCACTGGTTCTTGATGTCCCCCGTGTGCGGGTCATGCACGGCGTAGTCGAACTTGTACGCGGGATACGCCTGTGGAGATTGGAACGACATTTTAGTTTTCGGATTTTTTTAAAATGTATCCTCAAACAAAACAACTGATCATATTAAAAACAATCTTAAATTAATCTCAGACAAACTGTAATATTTTATATTAACTTCCATATTTTTATAAATATGTTCTTTACGCAATTATGTGTCGCCAAACAACTCCACTAATGCAATCATATCGTTCATAAGATTATTTCAAATAATTGCTAATGACAAAAGAACAAGGATAATAAATCATCATTTGGATATTGTTACCACTATGCATTGTTCTTGTCAAGGAAAAACACTCTCATTTGTTTATAACGGTCAAAATAAATCTAAATAAATCAATATAATTACTAATAATACATTTATAATGGCGTAGAAAACTTTTAACCTATTTTATATTCTAGATTATATTACCTAACACAATCTGTTAGATTTATCAATTTTTAATAAGGGTATAAACCAATGGGGTAGTCAAACGTGGTGCTAAAATAATTAGTATCAATGAACTGTTTGTGATGATACTAATTTGGACGGTAATTGGAATATCAAGTTTTCTATTTATATCCAAATATTTAAATCAATCAACTACTAATGAAATTACTAATTCATTTAGTAATTGTTAGGGAATTATTAATAAGGGCTTTTAAATTAAATAGACATCTCAACAACTTTTAGTTTTTGTGGAAATATTTAAAACTAGGTACTATTATCCGCACCTTCTTAGTAACAAGCTTGACCTTTTTTTCCAACAATGAATGACGAATGAGTCATCCCATATTAAATTAGATAATAAAATTAAAACTCATTAAACAAAGTGTATTGAAATTAAGACTAAGTTAATATTAAAGAGTATAATAAATAATATGGTTTTGATTAGGGTTTCCGATTGCAGAAATATGAGTGTGGTACTTACATAATGGTCAACATGTCCACTAGACGGGGCCAGTTGGGGGTAACCATGGTAACCAGGTAGGCGTGGACAGCAACAATAGTGGTGACGGCAACAATGAACACCTGTAATAAAAACATAAACATTTATTCCACCATAAGAATAATCTAGAATTATTTATGACTTGTAGATCATGCATTAAAAGTAAAATTTGAAATACAACAAAGTACGGTATTTCTAAATCAATATTCGATAGTAACATCTTTTATTTTCAAAAACTGAAAAAATATATAAGTAATAAATGATAAAGTACACACGTATATATATAGTTAAATCAACCGAAAAAATAATTGCGCCAACCAAGAAATGAGAATATCAAACATACAATAAAATATGTTAAGATTTACATAAGTAAGCCTTTTCTTTAAACATTAATACAGTTTGAATTGAGTCTTCATGTAGGCTACAATTTTAGATGTTCAATTACAAAGATTGATCAGGCTATCATTATAACTATATTGTAAACATAATTATTACAATACCTTTGAACAAAACATATCGGTTGGGTGTGAGAATAATTAACTTTCCCTGGAAGTATTGCAAGAGTTACTGTTGGTGCTATTGAGATCTCCCATGTTTTATACCATTACCTACAGTTGGGTGAGACGGCATACCTAGTGACCACGTGACAGAACAAACCTTTCAATTATTGGGTGTCGACATGCGTGCGTGCGCGAAAAATAATAGGAAATGTTTGGTTAATGTATTTATAAAAAATACCCCTTTTTATAAGCTAAGTTTCTTTGTTTAAAACCACGCGAAACATGTTTTTATTAATTTCTATTCATTAGTAATATATATCAGGATAAAAAGGCATACATCATGTGACATTGATAGTCACTAAAATATACAAATAGTAATTTAAATTAAATGAACAATATTTAATTAAATTTAGTACCTACTATTTTATGTACTGCACACCCCAACACTACAGAACATTCACACTTAACTCATGATGTATTAGTAACTTTTACCGAAAAGCATTAAGGGTCCCGCCCATCGGAGAGTGAGACGCGTCACAGACAAATGGAATCAAGAGTTAACTATAATTAGTTTGTTATTACAAAATATGGTTCACGCCAAAATGCAGGGGAAGAGATTTTGGATGGTAAGTTCAGTATCTAGAGTTTAAATAATTGACTAACACTTATTTAATATATTCGTACGTCAAGTCATGCGATCTACAACTACCAATTTTCTTAAATCGGATAATATCGACAGTATTTTAAAATGTTATCAAAGTTGACAACAAAACATATGTTGATATTTTATAAAATATTCTTTCCATCAAAACCTTAATATATCATCATATCCCTATGGAAATAAAATATATATTGTATGTGTTATAATTAAAAACAAATCTTGAAATGTAAACTCAAATCATGTTCAATGATGTTTAATACAAACTGTCTCAAATCTGAAATCAAAGTAAATGTTTATAAACAGAGATACGACCTTTCTTAATCAAAGTCAATTTTTGGAGGATCGCCACAAAACGTTCTTAGATAGTTGACGTTGTTTTTGACGTAATTTGTTTTTCAAACTTTCTCAGTGTTTATATTCTAAACAATGACAGTTAATATTGGTACTGTCAATGTTGTCTTTGATATAAAAGTGTTTAATTGAATATTAGGAATCCAACTCACGTAAGAAAATATTTAATTATAACAAACAAACTCTTTCGGCAAAATAAAATGAGATATTCAATACTCGAAACAGATTTACAATAATATCAATAATATATTTTTGAGAGCCATTCTGTGGGCTAATCCAGGTTATCTCAAACATACTTTATTAATATACAATTATTATTAAAATACGTGCAAAGGGATTTAAATTCCGGCGCATTGACATTTATTTATATAATTCAATTTACAAAATTTGATATGGTAAAATTTAAAAATGATTAAATATATTGTTTGAAATAAGTTAAAGATGAAACAAAACAGGTACATAGAGAAAGTTTAATATAATTACGAAACATAAAAAATCAAGATATCAAACAAAACATTTTATATTTGTTTCATTGTATGGATTTGAAGAGGTGAATAATAACTTTGTGCGTCACCTGAAAGAAAAATTAAATAATACATATGTAAAATATTAATTTAAAAAATTTGATAGATATTATTTTTGAACTTATTAAATTTATCATTTGTTCTCATATTCAATAACTAACTAATTTTGGATTTATTAATACTCTTTGACTATAAGCAGATATTAATTGAACTAATGTTGATAGAAATGAGGGAGATATAATTTAGATGAAATGTACCAGCAGTTGCGTAGGAAACCATTTAGTAGAATACACCTCAATACACCCGATAGAGATTTGAATTTTAATCGCCCCGTCCTCGATAGTCCAGTTTATATATCGAGAAACCTTGCAACCACCTAAGCGAGTAATAGCTTACCATTAAACTTCACGCTGTTTCCATTCACTGGTTAGTAATTTCAATGTTATGTTATGAAACATCAACAGAGACGTCACTCTTCATACCATGTATCGGTGGACACGTGGATAAAGGAGTCAATCTCTTCTTTTCAAGTTTCCCGGTGATGAGCAGGTCAGTGCTAGAACCCCAGCCGGGTTTATGATGGTTTTCAACCCCCACTCCATACAAATGTGGATACTATTCTTCTGAAACCTCTTCCTAATTATCCCTTCAACTTCAATGTAATTATGCTGAAACCCCGGGGGTCGGGGTAGTAAGACGGGGTGCAATAAAACATTATAAAGATTCAGTTCGTTGTTTTTGAAAGCCATTACGTGTGATGTAATGTTGAAGTGGTCAACCCTCTCTTTCTTGAGTGTTTCACAAATATGTCTACCTGTTATTTTAGGGTTTATGTAGATAGATAGCTTTGTCTTCTAGAATAATTGGATTTATCTTGAGCAGTCTAGTGCCTTAATTTACCATAGAGGGTTTGAACTAGTTTGTTATTTTATTAACATATTAAAATCAGCATTTTATAGTCAACAATCTCTTATAAATAAAATTATTTTTAACAATACCACTGCCCTTATGGTTTTAACTATGGAAGCATGGTTTAGCTGATTTAGTGGGAAAAGTTGTACTACTTTTTTGTATCTTTCTCTTTCTTAAAAACCATTTGAAATTCCGACTATTGTTGCATACAAGCTCACACGAGGGGGGACTATTGATACCGTGGTACCGGTTACACGACTTCCAGGGTCCCGGGTTCTATGTTCACAAGTTTAGTAGTAGATGTCGTGATAGTTATTTAAAACTGTGTTATTGTTCTCGGTGAGGATACTATATACCCTCACCCATAACTCACCATCAAACAAATATATTGATTTTATGACAATCGTTCCTATCAATATTTGCAAACATTTCTCACGATTATATCATTTTACAGACTTATACTTCGCTTCAAAATGTTTTAAAGTTTCAAGGAGGCTCATTATTATTTTGTAGAAATTAAATATGGTGTTTAAAGATATTCGGGCTGTCACGTGTGTTTCATTCCGGTTTTAAATTACGTATTCATTTGCGTTCATTGTTTTTATTTTGAAAAGTGGTAAAGAAATGTGCAAGTATAAGTTTAGTAGTGCAAATAGAGTGAGGACCAGGCTATTCCCTCACTAACGGGCTCGGTTTGAGCCCCTGGTGGGTTTGGTTGTGTAAATAAAGTAATAGAACTTCTGATAAAGGAATGCTCACTTCCTTCCTCCCCACTAGCGCTGTATTGACGAAATTTGTTACCTCACGCATTTAGCTGTGTATATAAGTGCACAATATCTAGTCAAACAATCACTTCTCTCTACGACTCCTACTAGAACAAGGTAGCAAAGTTCCATTGTTGAAACATGCAAACCACACAGGTAAGGAAGAATTATATATTGGAATTAATCATTCTACAAATATATACTATCACTGATAAAATTACAAAGACTGTCTTTGAAGGATAAGCTTTGTTACGTACCTACTAGTTATATATTATATAGTTGTTTTATAAGACTGTATAATAATAAAGATGTTCAAACCGATTTGAGTATCAAAATACCAGTTTTAATTTTGCTTTTTAATATTGGGATACAGGATAGGATAGCCTTGGTTTCATTCCAGATGGTTAATTATTTATAAGTAAATATTACAGATATAGACTTTACTAACGAGTGTATGGATAGATTGAAGTGTTGGTGGTTTTAAATGAGATGTTTACGAATCCCGTGTTAGAAGAGTTAAAATGTATTAAACTCTGATTAAATTAATTACAAAGTATCATGAGCATTTAAAATATTTTAGATCTACAATAAATTATATAGTTGATATAAAACATTGTGTATGATTGATAACTTATAGATCGCCATAATGATGTTGGTCACTGTTGCCGCAGTGATGGCGTCTCCTGGTTACCATGGTTACCAACACCTACAGGCTCCCGCTTCACATCTCGATCATTATGTGAGTATAGAACTTGTTATGTTCAAATTATCAGGTATCGTTGATAATATCTCAATATTATCAGAATTTAGGTTAAACTTTGATTGTGAAGGTCTATATTAATATATTTATACTATATATGCATGTATATACAACAATCGATCGGTTCAGGGCTAGCAACACAAAATAAATAATAAATATTTCAAATTCCCAAATTGAAAAATATGTTTATGGTAACAAAATGCCTTTTCTTTTTATCAAAGTGTGAGATAAAGATTAGCATTAGGTTTCACTCTATTATATATTAAAAATATATTGTTTATTTTATTGTAAATACGTGAAAATGTGGTTAAAGTAATAAAAATACAGTAAACACATATATCTCCATTGATGCATACCATGTTTACCGATGTTATATTTACGCAGGCGTACCCCGCGTACAAGTTCGACTACGCCGTGCATGACCCGCACACGGGGGACATCAAGAACCAGTGGGAGTCACGTGATGGGGACGTAGTCAAGGGTTCGTACAGTCTGGTGGAGGCTGACGGGACACTGAGGACGGTGGACTACACAGCAGACAAGCACAACGGCTTCAACGCTGTCGTCAAGAAGTCCGGCCACGCCATCACCCTCAGCAAGCCACCCACTACGGTCATGGGGCTTATTGATGCTGGTCTCTCAACGTATACGACACTTTTGTATCTATTGACTGTAATTTATTATAATAAACGGTTACAAAACATGTCATGTTTGTTTCGTTAATTGATAAAAAAAAATCTCTATTATATTTGGATATCTAGGATATTTAAACAGTATGATATATAATTAAAACTGTAATTTTAAATTTCACTTTTTAAACATGTAACTTAATATATCACCACATAACATAGCTCAACATAAGACGACCCATAAAATAACAGTAATTAACCATAGACAGGTGTGTGGATAGTTTGTGGTTTAATTTTCTAAGTGAATGGGCGTAAATTAAAAAAAAAAAGTTATTTTGATAGGATGCATGAAAAAACCTAATGTAAAACTTTTCTAAGTGAAACTATAAAAAGTTCAGCAAAGAATTCCTTAATTGACGGTCTAGGACAACTGGGCGCCACCATCTGGGCCCCACAAACTGGGTGCCAGAAATACTCGGTGCAAGGACAACTGGGCACCAAAAGTAAACCACTTTTTTTCTTAAAAAAAATCGTTTTCTTTTCTGGCATAATGCAATGCATTTTTTTAAATTAAAAAGTGATGAGTAGAAGCAAAATATGCACTCTTTGATTATGCGCAACATCATATTTTATTTAAATATTCTTTGTCTGGTATTAATACATTGCAATAGCTAGGTTGGGTTAGGTTAGGTTAACTATATAAATATGAATTAATTAAGTTTCCTCTACTAAGATTTTTTTAAACAACTCCAAAAATGAATATTTACGTAATTTCAAAATATATGATGTTGCGCTGAAAATATGATTAGTTAAAAAAAAGTTCATTTTTAGTTTTCATCCATCACATTTAATTTTAATTGAAGAATATATGAAAAAAATGGCGCATTTTTTTATATTCTAAAAAAAGTGCATTGCATTACACTAAAAAAAAGTTAATAAAAAAATAAAAGAAAAAAGGTGTTTTTTAACGTCCAGTTGTCCTGGCACCCAGTTGTCCTGGCACCCATTTGTGGGCCCAGTTGTGGGCGCCCAGTTGTCTGGATCCGAATATTGTGTTATGTCAGTATAAAAACTGTATACCTTGTGTGTTTATGATCCAGGATCATGTCTTTGATAGTTTTCCTGGGTTGGTGATAAAATAACTTAAAAAGTGTTATTATTGTGGTCTAAGTGTACACCAAGATTAGGGTTGAAATTCAAGAATTAATAGGAAAATATCTAGAGTAACACATAGAAACAATAATAGATTTAATACATTTTATAAATTATTAAACAGCATTAAATAAATAAAGTGACAATAGTTGCAGACCACCTTCACCGGTGGACAACAGGGCTTAACGACCTCAAGTTTGGTTTCCCATTGATGGGATTCGAATCACCGTTGGATATATTGAAGACGACCTTACCTAAATGGTCCTCCCTTCAAACACGGTATCGTCTCCTCTCTTTCTCATTACTAGCCCATCAGTTTAGTTAAGTGCGGTAGGCCAGAACGGTTTATAAGACAAGGGGAGTAAAATTAGTGTCGAACATGTACCAAATAAAATACAGTAATAGCAGGTTTGCCGCCTCGGTGGCGTAGTTGGCTAACGCGCTAGTCGTGTTGAGCTCTACTGCTGAGGACGGGGAGATTGAGGTTCAATCTCTGTCAGGTGAACTGGGGTGGTTTTTCCTAAATGGTTTTCCACTCTCCCTCCACGCAAATTCACTTCCTCTCAATTCAACCTTATCAATCAGCATAATTAGTACTTAAAGCGTATAACCCAAACGGGTAGTAAGACGCGGTGCTAAATAATAATAATAATAATAATCATTCAATTTCAATTCAATTTCCTTTATTATAGTGCCGGCCAACAGTCGTAATAAAAATAACAATAATAACAAAAACTAAAGAGTGGTTAAAAGCATAACAATATGCAAAAAATAAATCAGAATATTGTAAAATTTAGATATTATAGGCAGAACCTCTTAGTGATAAATTATTGATAAGGGATTTCCTTAAATAACTCTCTGAGTTTAGCTTTTATTTTATGATAAAAGTCGAATTCGACAAATCTAGAATTGGCGCTATGGATACAACGACCTAAGGGCTTTCCTTATAAGAGCTATTGAGAAAAAATAATTTTGGATTACGAGAAGCCCGAGAAGGGATATGAACGCCTACATGATCAAGGGCAAATTTGCAAGAAATTTTGCTATTGAATATATTAAAAACAATAATAATAATAGCAGGTTTTCTACTCCATCTATTTACAATTTCGATGGAAGGGAAAACACAAAATATCACAAGGTTATTATATTTTTTTTGTTTTATTGACCTATTATTATTATTGTTATTATTATTATTATTAGCACCACGTCTCGTTCGGGTTATACGCACTTACGCTAATGTGTAATGGTAGGGTGATTGGGAGATGAAATGGAGAACCTACAGTTTAAAGTGGGATCCGAACCACGGTGGAGGCCTGACATTCCACACATTCACACGTTGAGATTAATACACGTCTTGTCAGAGGTGAAGGAAGGGTTTGCCAATCAGATACATCTGTGCCGGTACCAAGTATTGAACCCCGAACCCCAACACAAAAGACCGACACCTTACCCCTAGACCACCAGGTCACCCTTTTATTTGATATAAAGCCGCACAGTTTTCTAGACGGAAGCCTACTTACTAAGGTGTTTTGTTTCAGTTTTCTAAGACAGGAAGTTACTTAACTAAGTGTTCTTGTTTCAGTTTCTAAGACAGGAAGCTACTTAACTAAGGTGTTCTTGTTTCAGTTTTCTAAGACAGGAAGCCTACTTAACTAGTGTTCTTGTTTCAATTTTCTAAGTCAGGAAGCCTATTTAACTAAGGTGTTTTTGTTTCAGTTTTCTAAGACAGGAAGCCTACTTAACAAAGGTGTTCTTGTTTCAGTTCTAAGACAGGAAACCTACTTAACTAAGGTGTTCTTGTTTCAGTTTTCAAAGACAGGAAGCCTATTAACTAAGGTGTTCTTGTTTCAGTTTTCTAAGACAGGAAGCCTTCTTAACTAAGGTGTTCTTGTTTCAGTTTTCTAAGACAAAAGCCTACTTAACTAAGGTGTTCTTGTTCATGTAGTGTCTGGATTTAAAATTGAAATATTAGACTGAATTTATGTTTACAGTTTATAGTGTAGTGAATCAATAAAGTTTTTTTTTAAAAATATTGTATTCATTTTCATATTTAGAATTTAAATGGTTTAATTTGACCATCCAACCTCCTACTGGCTGTCGGTTGTAATGTTATTGATTTGCCCCTAAAGAATGTGTGAGAGAATTGACAACAATATCGTCCTAATTTTATAAACGTATCTTATTTCATTTAAATTATAATCTATTACATGGCGCTTGAAGCCCTTTTTCTTCCAAGCAGGTACACGCTACTGTAAGTGACGTCAGAGTGTACCAGTCAAGTCAAGTTGACAATATAAGATTTTTGAATAATAACTTCCTCTTCTGGAAAGTTCTAATAGAGATTTTAAAAGGTAACTTGAGCCAGTTTCCGGCTCTGGAATTTCCTAGTAAAACCGAGATGTTTTTGTCTTGTATTTTAATTTTTTATAACACAACTTTCTCGAAGCTTCCATGAGTAATGGATATATACAAAGAATGGTGCAATGTAAGGACACTACTCACTAGCACTTGGAGTCCAGTCCTTGAAGTACTCGGGACTGCAGCTCCTGTCCGTGATCCCTACAATCGTACAATAGGTCGCGTAAATAGTTCGTCAACGACATGATCTATTTTCTCTTGAAATAAACCGAGATTTAGAAATAAAAGCATGTCAACATAATAAGTGGGTATTAATTATACAATATTCCAATCACCAATAACTCTCTAATTGGCGCTCGATCACGGGGCTACAAATACCAATTATCTCACCACATCAAAATACCGGACCGCTTTAATTAGTGCTCGACCACGGGGCAATTATCAGCTAATTAAACGGTATAACTTCAATCGACGCCCAACGCGACGAACCAGAACCATAATTCATCGATCGACGCGGAGAGGGACGTCCAAAACATCATAATTGGCGCCCATCGCGGTGCAGTAATATTTCAATAACACTTCAATTGGCACCCATCGCGGTGCGAGAAAAAGCATAATTCCATACGGTGAGGGAGGGCACAATACCTACTTGACAGCAACAGTTCCAATCTAGTTGGATTTTTTTTAAATATTAACTATTAAAAAAAACTATATTGCCTTATATCTTCATAAACAGTAGATAATAAATGAACTTTGGACATGTTTACAAATCAATTGGTACAATCATTATTCCCAACAACAAAGTAATCATTGACATTAAAATAGATTATACTATTCATAACAAATAATTACATTCGATTTAATAAACTTACATAAAAACCATAACTTTTTAATGAATCATTTTATTAATATATTTAAACGATACTTTACAATCAAAAAAATTGTAGCTTAATTATTTAATTATTAACATAACTTAAATAATAATAATAACAGATTTAGGAGAGAGGTTAGAATGTCAGGCTATACCAGCGAGCTCGAAATGTAATCCAAACTATCTCAACTCGGCCTATTTTTTCTACAGAATGGAGGTCAGAAGTGAGCCAACCCGGTCTTATAATTTTGCTGAGGCTTTAATCTTTGTTTTTGAAGTTATACTTCTTTAGGCGCGTTATGAAAAAATGATGAGAGTGAAATTTTAAGATGCGCGCGCATCACTGTAACACAAAAGTAACAGGTTGAAGCTAAACCACTCATAAGTCTCGAAAAAAAAAAAAAGCTACCAACAAAATAGAAATAGAACCTCTGTTAGTCGTGCTTGTTGGTACACTCGTCGCCTCTGATCACTGTTTTCATATATATAATATTTATCCACATGTTTCTAGTTTCTACATTCACAACACGTGTTTTAGTTTCATACAAGTGCGAATTATATATGTGCTAATAAATTATATTCAGTAGTGATTTAAATTGAATATTTTGATTACTATTATTTACTATTCGTAAATATTAGCGAAAAAAATTGTGCTTATAGACTTTTTCAAGTGCTACAATATAATTGAGGTTAACTATCCGTATGTATTATTTATTGATATAAATTAAAATATTATTATTTAACATAATTAATACTAAATATTATTAAATTATTATTGTTAAATATTTATTATTGGTTATTTAATATTTACAAAATAAAGAAATAAAATTAATAAAACATTTAATAAAAAATTTGTGATAAAAATTTAAATCGAACATCAAATTAAATTATTAATTTTTAATATTTATTATTAAATTGAATAAATAATAAATATTTATAAAAATAAATGAACAAATTTAATGAAAACTTTTTGATAAAAATGAAAAGTGAATATTAAATTAAAAAAATAATAAATATTTAAAAAATGAATAAACTTAAATTCAATTTTTGAATTTATTATTAAATTTATTCATTTACTTTTAAAATATTAAATAATCAATAATAAATATTTAAAATTAAGAATCTTATAATATTTAGTACAAATTATGTCATATATATATATATATATATTTTATAATTTTTATATTTTATTTATTATTTTCTAATTTATTTAATAATTATATATATATATTATTAAATTATTAATTTTCAATTTTAAATATTTATTATTAATTTCTAATATCTAATTCTCTACAATAAATCTTATTCATCAATCTAAATCTTTTAGTTTAGATTTGATGACTATTAATGGTACTATTCAATTTTTTAATGATGCAAAAGAAGTATAACTTCTCACGCGCGTACATAAGTACACACACCCATTTTGTTTTTCAGGAGTTCTGTTTATAATGAGAAATTCTTTGTAGCTAAGGTATTAGTAAAGAAAGTCAGAATTATTTTATTTATATTACCCTTAATTTTCTATACGGGTGTCTTATTATAACTAATACAATTCAGAACGAAACGTTTCAACTTAATTTTAGCATAATCATAAAGTATTTAAATACTTATTTATTTTTTCGGATACTTTTTGAGGTTAATTCTACACATTTATTGAACTATACCATTGATCATACAAACTTGCTATGGTAAAATGTTTGTTAAACATTGTTTTACCTTAGAGTTAAATAAATACTGTTAGTTGGATCCTATTTTTGAAAACATTCCTTATTGTTATACCATTAAAAGAGAGGCTGAAGAGGAAAGGTTTGCAGGGGTTGGGGACTGTGATGAGAATGTAGGACAGAAGGGCTAAGAAAGCTCCATAGAGTAAGGGGATTAGTGGAAGACCACGGACAAGATGCATGGAGGATAAAGAAGTAGTTTGGAGACAAGTGGCGGAGGGAGAAGTTTGAACAGATTGACAGGAATGACAGACGACCCCAGAAGCGTCAACGACTCAATGTCCAGTGCTGATGATGATAAGTTGGACGGATACTGTTTTAGTGACGTGGTTATTGCGAACAAATTACTTACTGGGCTAAAAAAGTATAAAACAGAAACTAGAATAGAAATACATATTTAATATTTAGTTGGAATGATTATATTGCTTATCTTAGCTGTAAGCTATTTTATTTGGAAATGGCAGACCTCCCATGTCCAATTAAAGCTTGTAGTTTTTTAAAAGGCAAATGTGAAAATTACTAAGCAAACTATTCTTTAGCAATGATATATTGCACCATTTTGCACCCTCCCCAGAGACGATACGACTGTATTAGTTTTTGGGAAAGGGGGGAACAAGTTCATTTTAGCTCCTCCAAAAATTGAATTAATTTTCAAGGCTAATATAACATTTTGTTTTTGCATGGTTTTGCACCTAAATAATTTTGCCAGTAAATACTTAGTCTGAAAAAAGTGGAGGCCATGTTAAGGGTAGTTTGGACACGCCCTCCACATTTGATATTTTTTTTGTTTTTCATGCCAAACTAAATGTCTTGTTTTTCACAATTTTGCATCCAAGTATTTCAGTTTGCGACATAATGTCGTAGAGATTAAAAAACCCATTTCACGTGAGAAAAATCAAGATTAGCTTAGTAATATTGATTTGTATTTCAGTATATCTGTTTTATTTTGCATGATTTGCCACACAAGTATGGTGTTTTGACCCCAGCTCCAAAGATGATACGACTATTCTTATTTGGTGGGAGGGGATAAGTTGAGTTTAAAATAGAGAAAAAAACATATTGATAAAAAGAGACGGGGGGAGGGGATGAAGCTAATCGTAGTCCTTTATACATCAGATACATGGGTTTTTCCCTTGGCAAAAATAAATGTACTGCGTTCCACACAAGTATGGTGTTTTGACACTAGCAGCCTTGAAAAACATATCCAACATGTTAAAACGTACAAAGGAAGCTGAAAATGGCTTGGATAGGGATATACTCTCAATGAAGCAATGTATACATTTAAATATATTTATTGAATCACTTTATAACGTTTTACTATCCAATAGCTTAGTTATAAAAAATATGTAATACAAGTTGGAAAATTCTTTCAATTTTAACGTAGAAGAGAAATATTATTTAATGGTAAGAGAAAGTTGTTAATTACTACCAAAATATACTTTAAACATCTAATATTTAGTCAAAAAATAATAATTTAATAAGTTAATATGAGCGTGGCTAAGAAAGGCGTTTGTGTCTTGGATGCAAAATTAGGGCGAGAGTACCATAGATATTTCTCCCTGAAGTTTGTACTTATTGAAAGTATGTATTATTCCTTCATTTGCCTGAAATGTGGATTTTTAAAAATCTAAGTTTTTTAGACTGCTAATATTTTTTTCAAGACATTGATTTTTAATGTACTCGAAGCAACTACATGCCACCCCTAAATCTATTAGCTTTTGTGAAAGCATTTAACATAGGAAATTATAGTATATTTTAGTGATAATAATAATTTTATAATGCACAACTTTACTACATATAAATTAATGAAAGATTTATAATAATATATTACACGTTTATAGGAAAATAGTATATTTCAACTCCAAGAGATGCCCACGTAGGCCTACACCCTTCCAGCTTGAATACATTCCATAAAATAAGCTCAACTAGGGTAGTTATGTTCTTATAAACTATCCACATGGGCAGAGCCCTGCGTTTGTGGAGATCGCGACAATTCGCGAATGTTAGATATGGCATTTTTTCTTTCAGATGTTCACATTTCAGGTTACCCTGATTGCAAATATATGCTCAGAATTGTCGCGGTAATTCGCGAAATCAGCGTTTTAGCGCGATATTCGCGATTTTAAACGATGTCCGCGATAATCGCGATTTAGTCGCGATTTTCGGCATTCGCACTAATATTTTGGGATATTGAAAAATAATTATTTGTGTAATATTTTGTCTTTGTGACTTGTACTTACTTTTCCCGGACCAGCTGCCGCTAAATCTTACTTTTTTAATAAGTTGACAGCACATTTTTTGCGGACTAGTGTTTTTTACCGTTTTGTCCAAACAAAATGTAATTTTTTGTTTTCACTTCAATATGTTTAGTTTACCTGTTTCAAACATTGTCCTGGAAGTCTAGTTTAACCCAACAAAGTCACCTTAATTACGAAAGTTTGGTAAAAACCACTTTTTTAACGCTTTTGTCTTAATTCGATAATTTAGTCGCAAAAATAGGATTTTTGTAATTCACCGCTTATTCACCGCTTTTGGGAAATTTAAAAACGAAATTGGGCTTTTTTATTCGCCATAAAAGCAGGGCTCTGCACATGGGCTAGATAACTATTGGGACTGACAGTTGCACAGTAAGCATGTTAAGCATAGCGATGAGAAATGTTAGAAAAGGTCATCAGCCTTGTCCATGCAAAACGTCATAGTTAGGTGAAAAACGGCGAAAAACAGAACTTTTAAGCTGGCATTAAAAAAACATGTTGATAGTGGGGGGAAGGCGGCCTACTATTAACTTGGCCCCTCCTAAACATAAACAGTCTCTGGGGTTAGGGTGCAAAACAGTGCAAAATAGGTTCAAAACGGTGGTACATTTAAATTTTAATTTTAATGGGGGGGAGGGGGACTTAAGTGATCTCAATTTTCTGCCATACCCTGTTGGACATAGCATGGTTTACTGACGAAGCATGGTTCCATTTATCCGGCTAGGTAAACTCAGAATTACATGAGTGTTGGCCAGTGATCATCCAAGAAGAGCCATCGCATCCAGTGAAAACTGTCTGGTGTGTGGTGTCCAATCGCCGTACCACTGAGCCGGTTAATATTATCTTACCATAACGATGGCATTCTTGCTCACCCGTATGACGTGCATGTTTGAATTCTGTGCGTCGTGTCCTAGTTTTGGATGAGAGAGAGAGTGATACCAGTGAGAAAGTACAAACCTCCGCGAGTTCTCGCTAGGAGCGCTAGTGGGACGGACGGAAGTCAGAGGCTTCTCGTCATGCTCAAAAAATATGCATATAAAATAAATTGGTACTGTTACGAGAGTGTTGGAATGAACCGGAAACAGTATTGTAGGAGGATCATTTGTAAAAACAAAAACAAGTTTAAAATACAAACAGTAAATGTCTTATGTATTATCAATACCTATAAAATAACAATAATAATAATAATAATAATAATATTAATAATAATATGATAAAAATCTGTTTTTATTTTACAATACGTCCTCCCTGCTACATTCTAGTGTAGATATACATATATAGTTATACTACCGGCGACATGACGGGTTTTGTTTAATTTTTCCCGCCCGTAACCTATGGCTAACTTTAAATCAGCCCGCCAGGGCGACATATGTTTTCCTTTTGTGTTTTTATGTTATTTCTATTTCGATTGAACTTGGAGAGCCCGTTAGGGGCTGGTGATTGTCTTGTCGTATCTGTTTTATTCAATGTTTTTATACATGTTAAATTTCAATCTAAGTGTTACAAAAATAAAAACCCAAACAAACAAACAAAC
Organism: Timema cristinae; assembly: GCA_039000515.1. Taxonomy (NCBI): domain Eukaryota; kingdom Metazoa; phylum Arthropoda; class Insecta; order Phasmatodea; family Timematidae; genus Timema; species Timema cristinae. Next base: position 53,863,157 of record JBCFYV010011164.1, read on the forward strand.
AATAGAAGGATTTTTAATAGAAATGGCCTTTTGAAAAAACCAAACATATTTTTTGCTGTCAACATTGATAAGAGTTTACTATATTAATATTATTATTTTTAATGCATTGATAATATCTATCAAAAGTGAGTCATTGATTTTATTACTTGACATATCAATAAATTAATTGTTTAAGTAAATTTCGTAGCTGTCAAATAAAGGTGTATTTCTATAGGGAATTGTTAGAGGAGGGGCAGTGTCTCCCTGGAAAGGTGTATTTCTATAAGGAATTGTTGGAGGAGGGGCAGTGCCTCCCTGGAAAGGTATATTTCTATAAGGAATTGTTGGATTAGGGGCAGTGCCTCCCTGGAAAGGTGTATTTCTATAAGGAATTGTTGGAGGAGGGGCAGTGCCACCCTGGAAAGGTGTATTTCTATAAGGAATTGTTGGAGGATGGGCAGTGCCTCCCTGGAAAGGTGTATTTCTATAAGGAATTGTTGGAAGAGTGGCAGTGCCTCCCTGGAAAGGTGTATTTCTATAAGGAATTGTTGGAGGAGGGGCTGTGCCTCCCTGGAAAGGAGTATTTCTATAGGGAATTGTTGGAGGAGGGGCTGTGCCTCCCTGGAAAGGTGTATTTCTATAAGGAATTGTTGGAGGAGGGGCTGTGCCTCCCCGAAAAGGTGTATTTCTATAAGAAATTGTTGGAGGAGTGGGAGTGCCACCCTGTAAATGTGTATTTCTATAGGGAATTGTTGGAGGAGGGCTGTGCCTCCCTGGAAAGGTGTATTTCTATAAGGAATTGTTGGAGGAGGGGCAGTGCCACCCTGGAAAGGTGTATTTCTATAAGGAAATGTTGGAGGAGGGGAAGTGCCTCCCTGGAAAGGTGTATTTCTATAAGGAATTGTTGGAGGAGGGGCTGTGCCTCCCTGGAAAGGTGTATTTCTATAGGGAATTGTTGGAGGAGGGGCTGTGCCTCCCTGGAAAGGTGTATTTCTATAAGGAATTGTTGGAGGAGGGGCAGTGCCTCCCTGGAAAGGTGTATTTCTATAAGGAATTGTTGGAGGAGGGGCAGTGCCTCCCTGGAAAGGTGTATTTCTATAAGGAATTGTTGGAGGAGGGGCAGTGCCTCCCTAGAAAGGTGTATTTCTATAAGGAATTGTTGGAGGAGGGGCAGTGCCTCCCTGGAAAGGTGTATTTCTATAAGGAATTGTTGGAGGAGGGGCAGTGCCTCCCTGGAAAGGTGTATTTCTATAAGGAATTGTTGGAGGAGGGGCAGTGCCTCCCTGGAAAGGTGTATTTCTATAAGGAATTGTGGTAGGAGGGGTAGTGCCTCCCTGGAAAGGATTTGCCACCCCCTGGAATAAATCTACCCTCCTAGATATATTTCAAATCCTCTGATATAATCGAATATGAAACTGAAAGTCGGTCTTAATTCAAACTACAAATTATTTCTAGATGCATCCAAATAAAATAAATGGAAAGACTATTCCAAATAGCTTATAAAAATATATTTTTTTTTTTTTTTAATTTGGGAGAAAGACCATTCTAAATAGTTTTTAGAGACATCCAATTTTCAAACATTTATCGTAAAGGGAAGTGGGGGATGGAAAGCAAGTCCGTAAAAAAGACTTTCAGCCTGCCCCCCCCCCCCCTCCCGGCCCCTCTGCCATCCTGCCTAAATATTAGGCTCTTCCGACTTCCTTGGTCAATGTTTCAATAAGTTGTTATGCTCACTTCATGGCCGCTCTGCACTTATCTAGCGAGGCGTGACGAGACATTGACATAGAATATTACTTAACAACGGTCCGGTCCGCTTTTTCACACTTCGGCCGCAAACGGAGGAATGTTACATAACGCGCACCACAAGGGCAAGTGCCGGAACGTTATGGTCTCTATAACACCATAACAAATGTTTTGAAACCAAACATAAACAATCAATAAACTTGCGCGGAAACGTAAATTAACCATTTTAAATAGGGCAGGAAGGGAAGAAAGAAAAAAAGTAAAAGAAAAACGTATTATAACTAAAATAATAAATAATAAAATACAAACAGGTATGCAGAAACTAAGCCACTTACATTACATTAAAAAAGTGCATCCCGTACTGGTAGGCCTGAGGACAACTAGCCAGCCTTTGATTCTTGCCTGGGTTCCCTGTTTATTGTTTGTTAGTTTGTTTGTAAGAGTTTTACTATCATTTTTGTAACACACACACATATATATATATATATATAACATGAATAAAACACGAGAACCATAAAGGACAGACAGTTAACACCAGCCCCGAAGGGCTCTCGGAAACGGACAAGACATAGGACGTAAAAACCAAACTCACAAAGAAAGACAATGGTGCCCTGGCGGGCTGAAAGCTGCTATCTATAGGTTGGGGGTGGGAAAGTAAGCATAAAAACCCACCCCATAGCTCATACCGGGTCGCCAAGACCGTTAAAAATACACATGGTACAGAGGAGAGAGAGGGAGCGAAATCGGAAATAAAAGAGGGAGAAAAAAGAAACATGGGAGTGGGAAATGAAGTAGCAGGAGGAGTGGCCCCGGTCGGTTGAGCCGCCGGGGTCGGTCGGAGAAAAACATAGGTTCTCCGCCAGGGCTACGCAGATTTTTCATACGTAGCCCCGGTGGGAAAATAAAATAAACTTTACCCTGTGGGCGATTTTTGCCGCACAGGGTGCGAGAAACAAAAGAGGGGGGTAAATAAAAATTATTGAACCGGTGGGAATGAAGGTTCCCCCCGCGAGCCGCGGGAGGTGATGGGAATAGAGAAAGAGGTTGTGGAGCGAAAACAGGGGGAGGGGGTGAGGAGAGACACATGAAAAAGGGTTGTAAGACGTCGATAGAGAAGGGGGGAGCGAAAAAGAAGGGACGGACACGAAACCGATTGACCCCGGTTCGACGACCGGTCAGTGCACGTCATCTACCGAGCGAGTCGCCGGGGTCGGTTCGGGGGGACGATTAGTACTCCGTCAGGATTACGTATGAATTTCATACGTAACCCTGACGGGAATTGAAGATGGACTTTTCCAGAGGGCTTTTTTGCCCGTTCTGGAGTGGGATTCGGGTGAAGGGGAGGAAATAAAGATTTTCGGACTGATATTCGGGAGTGGGAATACTACCCACCCCCGTGGGTGGTCTATGGTGATTTATGGGGGAATTCTGGGGAATTCAAGCTGAGGATGGTACCGGGGTTGGTAGGACTGGTAGGACAGGCCGTGGAGAGAACATTTTGTAACACTGGGAGAGTAGGTGACCTGGTGGTCTAGGGGTAAGGTGTCAGACTTCTGTGCTGGCGGCCGGGGTTCAATCCTCGGTCCCGGCACAGATTTATCTGATTGCCAAACCCTTCCTTCACCTCTAACAAGACATCTTGTGAATGTGGGGAATACCAGGCTGCCACCGTGGTTCGGATTCCACGTTAAACTGTAGGTCCTTCATTTCATCTCACAATCACCCTACCATTACACATTAGCGTAAGTGCGTATAACCCGAACGGGTAGTAAGACGCGGTGCTAATAATAATAATAATAATAACACTGGGAGACTTAGACAGGGTTACACCGGCCCTCAGTTCGAGGACCGGCTTGGACAACATAGACATCTTTATTACATAGTAACGGACTAGGAAACGATGCACACACATTTAACACAGAGATATTCATTATATCACATTGTATCCCGCCTCATCACGAGATATTTATTGATATATCATCTCATGTTCTTCCTCCATGCAAATGTGAAAACATTTCACAAAATCATACCTTCCTCATCCCTACTTCATCAGTGTAAATATGCGGATAGGTGGTAAGAAGCGGTGTACGAAAAAAAAATGTTAAACACTGTACCGTGTTTGAGTTCTAAGGTTGCTGATCACTTATCTAGAAGATCCTGGTTAGATACAAGTTGATTTCTAAAACAATAATATACTTGTGAATGGGATAGTTCTGTTACTCAGATAGTACAGTTCCTGATACCAGAGTTGAGGTTTTAAAGTATAAGTAAAACGCCGACTCCCCAAATCTCTATTGTCCGAATTACCAACTAACCGACTCCCCAAATCTCTATTGTCCGAATTACCAACTAACCAACTACCCAAATCTCTTTTGTCCGAATTACCAACTAATCGACTCCCCAAATCTCTATTGTCCGAATTACCAACTAATCGACTCCCCAAATCTCTATTGTCCGAATTACCAACTAACCGACTCCCCAAATCTCTATTGTCCGAATTACCAACTAACCGACTCCCCAAATCTCTATTGTCCGAATTACCAACTAACCAACTACCCAAATCTCTTTTGTCCGAATTACCAACTAATCGACTCCCCAAATCTCTATTGTCCGAATTACCAACTAACCAACTACCCAAATCTCTTTTGTCCGAATTACCAACTAACCGACTCCCCAAATCTCTATTGTCCGAATTACCAACTAACCGACTCCCCAAATCTCTATTGTCCGAATTACCAACTAACCAACTACCCAAATCTCTTTTGTCCGAATTACCAACTAACCGACTCCCCAAATCTCTATTGTCCGAATTACCAACTAACCGACTCCCCAACCCCCCCCCCCTCCCTCCCCCATTCCACAGCCTAAGTGAGCCCACGACGTCCACTTTCCTGTACTTGTTATAATCACATTTATCCATTTTTCATGTTTTAACGGTTTTAAAAGTCGATTAGCTATTTTTGTTATTAGTATTTTTTAAATATTGTTAAGAGTGACAGCAACCTTTATTGTAAATTGGCTATTGAACATGAAAGGTATTCATGTCCCTTCTCGGAACTTTCGAAATTAAAAAAAAAAAAAGTTTTTTCCTCTCATTAACAAAAAATAAAATTCTATTAAGTTCAAGGCGGAGGCAGAGATTAGGGCACGTTGGCTGTATAAGTTTATTGACAAAAGGAATTAACCTGTCTAAGACATAACACATAATAATAATAATAATAATAATAATAATAATATATCTCAAGTTCTGCCCTCTTGGCCATTGTACCCGTAACGCAAAATTTAAATAATAATATTATAATTTAAATAATATTATACCGAATTTGATGTCAGCTTTCCTCATCCCTAGTCAAGCTGAATGGAGGTTAAAGAAATGACAGTGAAAAGTCATAATTAAAATTAATAAATATTGTCATTATTTAAATAAAACTCAACAAAACAAAATTGTGCATAATATAAAACAATATTTATTAATAATAGAGGAATCCCTTAAATAACTCTCTAAGTTTTGCTCATCTTTTATTTAGTTACAATTTATATCATAAAGTATTTATTGATTATATTAATTGTTTACTTGACACATTTTAATATTTAGTAATATTCTAATACAATAAATAGCTGTACATGAGAAGTCAGTGAGGCCTAAATTGTAAAAAAATATTAATTTGAGTGTGTATTGCATTAACTACTTTCCACGTATTATGATATAACGATGCAATGTCGACACTCGATATTTGAAAGGTTTGTTCAGTCACGTGGTCACTCAGGTATGCCGTGTCTACCAACTGTAGGTAATGGTATAAAACATGGCGAGATCTCAATAGCACCAACAGTAACTCTAACAATACTTCCAGAAGTTCACTTCTCACAAACAACCAACATGTTCTGTTCAAAGGTTTGACATTCACGAAATATAACATTAACTTTTGAAGTGAAAATTGAGCTAAATAATTTATACTCCATTATTGTAGATTAAAACAAGATTAATTTTTGTAGTTTTACATATATATCGAAATATTTTACAGTTTTTCCTCATTCTGTTATCCCAAGCAATGAACTAGTAGACAAAACCTGCCCCTTATCTTATGCAAGCACTGATATAATAGTTATTTCTTAGTTAACACAGACAGTCAATACATGGGCTTCTAACAAACGTAATATTATTCCGTGAAAATATCTAAATACTCACAACAATCTATTAATCACGTAAACATTAACGTATATTTGTAAATATTTATTAAAAAAACTGAACTTTTTACACGTAATCTTTGAGCCGTCAATATATTATATCTACTTATCTCCCTGCCAGGTGAATAACTGTAGATATTAATATTGCAGGTGTTCATTGTTGCCATCGCCACCATTGTTGCTGTCCACGCCTATCCTGGTTACCATAGTTATCCCCACTTGGCCCAGTCTACTGGACATGTTGACCATTATGTGAGTACCAACACTTAGCGATATAATTATTGTAATCGAAAAATTAAATTAAAATCAACATTTATTGCTATACACTTTTATGTCAAGTTGAGTCTTATTTTCAGTATTGTTTGTTTACTCGTAATTAATTTAATTTGTGGATGGCTTCGGAAATGGTAATAAGCCTCTTGATTCGTTTTTCTTCACTTTCCTTGAAATATTCAAAAGTATATCTTTCTCGTCATTATATTTAGCCGCTCTTTCCGATTTTATAATATCTCATAATGTCAACAAACTTCGGCTAAAGCTGGGAGACTAAATACTTGAATTTTATCACCTTTTTAATTATACAGTTGATGGTGAATTGGGCTTAGACTTGGAACGACCATATTTCTTGGGTTTCAACGCAAAAAGAGGACATTTTTTTAATTTCTATTCTATCCACGAAATTAAAAGACAAATTATGATTTTCTACTTGATCTTGAACATTGTTATGTTCTGCTAGTGTTTAATGGTTTTCAATGATCTTATCGTCCATTGGACTTACTCTTGGAAAAAAACTTAAATCCGATCGCGGTCCCAAAAATTAGGTGTTCGTTTATAGATTCAATAAGCACTATTAAGTCATTCTTAATTTAATTTTTAAACTTTTAAAATAACAATTGTTTGAAATGAATATCTTATAATTTGACTTCATTACTGGATAATCTAAAAATCACTCAGTTATACAAGCTCGGCTTCTACAAAATATATAAAAATATTTCTTATATTCAACAAATTAAATGGTTATTATCTAAATAATTTATTATTTTCAATCGCTACAAATTTTGAGAAAAATAACATATTATATATTAAATAAGGGAATGCCAGGCCTCCACCGTGGTTCGGATTCCACGTTAAACTGTAGGTCCTCCATTTCATCTCACAATCACCCTACCATTACACATTAGCGTAAGTGCGTATAACCCGAATGGGTAGTAAGACGCGGTGCTAATAATATTAAATAAGGTGTAAATAATATTGATTATGGACAAATCAGCATAAAACTAAAATATGTCGCTATGTTTATTCAATTTAAAAAGGCTTGTTAAGTATTTTCAAAATAACTACTATATAAATTAATAAGAATTAATGTTGAAATGTTTATAAATAAGTAAAAAATTAAAATTTGTTTTTACAATTAGCGTATGAATATAATATAACACATAAATGCTCCATTGTCATTAAAATTAATAAATCCAACATATTGTGTTGATGGTTAATAACATCTTGAATATACAAAAGATTAAAAGGTTTTTACATACTTATATATATATTTATTAGCAACCATTTTAATTTGTCATAGAGACCACATTTTCTCAGGCATATAACTCACAATATCTTAAGCATAGAGATTACAATATCTTAAGCATAGAGATCACAATACTTTAAGCATAGAGATTACGATATCTCAAGCATAGAGATCACAATATCTTAAGCATAGAGATTACGATATCTCAAGCATAGAGATTACAATATCTTAAGCATAGAAATATCAATATCTCCAGCATAGTATTTATTCCAAGGGATGATTTGCTTCTAACTTTGTTATCTCCTTGTTTTATCTTCGCAGGCGTATCCCGCGTACAAGTTCGACTACGCCGTTCATGACCCGCACACGGGGGACATCAAGAACCAGTGGGAGTCACGTGATGGGGACGTAGTCAAGGGTTCGTACAGTCTGGTGGAGGCTGACGGGACACTGAGGACGGTGGACTACACAGCAGACAAGCACAACGGCTTCAACGCTGTCGTCAAGAAGTCCGGCCACGCCCACCACCCTCAGCAAGCCACCCACTACGGTCATGGGGCTTATTGATGCTGGTTTCTCAACGTATACGACACTTTTGTATCTATTGACTGTAATTTATTATAATAAACTATACTTTATATAATACCTTCTTATGAATTGAGCCCAAAAACAATTTTGTTTCCCAATGGTTCAAGCCCCGTCTGGACGTACAATATAAACGCCTGTAGGAAAAAAACGAATGTTTAGTAGTCCACAATAATGAATTATTTAATTTATAATGTATCTTATAAATACATTAGTGAATAATAAGACGTCTTACAGACTATATTAAGATAGGATCAGATCACTAAACACCTCTTAATACAATATATCCAAAGTTGTTATTAATAAAAATACTAGACAGGCCTGACAAGGATTCAAACTGTTCTTGGTAACATGAACAATGTGCCCATATTTTGTCTTATGCATTTACAGTCGACCAAATGAAATGTATAATTAGTTCAATCAAACCTGAAAATACTATTCAGCTTCCAGAAGTACAAACACAAATAAAATGTTAACAATTATATTATAATCTTGATTTATTTCCTCTCTCCATAAGTAGTAGTGTCTGAGCGAATTTTTGAACTCATGATCAATTCAGAGAGGGTCCGGGGGGCAGCCATTTAAGTATCTATAGGTCTTTCAAAGCTCTTAAGCTAGTTTTCAGCTTGATATTCAACGCGCTGAACGACCTTTCTACTTTCGAAAGTTCCTTCAGATGAAACTCTGATGGGTGCGCTGGACCTTCAGTAATCCTTCAATGAATATGTATTTCATTCATATTTTATTTTATCTCCTTCAAACATTTTTCTAACTTGATAACATTGAACCCGGTACCTTCTCGTGTTAGACTTTATAGTATCACACCCTCTATAAGAATACTCAATTTTATTTTAGGCTCTCCCAGGATCGATAGAAACTATCTCTAGATGTTGATATTTATTTTAGGCTCTCTCAGGATCGATTAGAACTATAACTAGATGTTGACATTTATTTTAGGCTCTCCCAAGATCGATCGAAACTATCTCTAGATGTTGATATTTATTTTAGGCTCTCCCAGGATCGATCAGAACTATCACTAGATGTTGACATTTATTTTAGGCTCTCCCAGGATCGATAAGAACCATCACTAGATGTTGACATTTATTTTAGGCTCTCTCAGAATCAATCAGAACTATCTCTAGATGTTGACATATATTTTAGGTTCTCCCAAGATCGATCAGAACTATCTCTAGATGTTGACATTTATTTTAGGCTCTCCCAGGATTGATCAGAAATATCTCTAGATGTTAACATTTATTTTAGGCTCTTCCAGGATCGATCAGAACTATCACTAGATATTGACATTTAATTTAGGCTCTCTCAGAATAAATCAGAACTATCTCTAGATGTTGACATTTATTCTAGGCTCGCCCAGGATTGATAAGAACTATCTCTAGATGTAGACATTTATTTTAGGCTCGCCCGGGATCGATCAGAACTGTCACTAGATGTTGACATTTATTTTAGGCTCTCCCAGTAACGATCAGAACTATCTCTAGAAGGGGATGAGCTGAACTATATTAATATTTCTTGGGTAGAAATAGATACTGGTTGTTAACTTTATAATAAAATCAATCATAGGAGTCGATAGCTCTTAGTTATTGGGGTATGAGTTAGAGCGAACCTAGATTCACTTTAAATTAAGAAAAGAAAAGAAAAAGTCATAGCCAATAAACAAAACGATTAATATGTTAAAGGAATTCATTTTCTATGTCAGATAAAAATAAAATATTATTTTTAATTTTCTAGATAAAATATTTTGCGGTTTCTTTTACGGTACCAAAAGTGTCAAATTTGAATAAATTACTTGGAGAGAGTCTATCCCCTGTGCCCCCTCCCCCTTAACACACTAACGACGCCCATAATTAATCAATCATAAAATAGAGTAAACTAAACATAATATAATTAGCAAGGCTCCCCATAAAAACGTTGTACGATCGATTTTAGTAATTTTATAGGAGATACTAAAAACTAAATATATAAGTCAATATGATGTTACTGGTAATTTTATTAATGATCTGTCTAGTAAACTAGAGGTCTGGTTGGATTCCTGGTTCGACATAAATCTTTATTATTTTCTAAGGTATCTAGTTTTTATTAAATATCTTTAAAAGTGAAAAATGACACCTGGACGTGGAAATCGAACCTGGCACCTTTGGCTTGGTACGCATATGCTGAGTTATCCTTGTGTCGTCCCGTAGTAAGGACCATTCTTCATATTTTAAGGTAGAGTCTGTTATGTACGTGTGGAAATCGTCAGCTATAAAATATGAACGATCAAATAAGATAACGAGCTGCCAGTTAACGCAGTTTTCTAGGCCTAAGACTCGGGAGGGCTTTATGCCGCTAATAGTACAAAGACAACTGATAGATTCAATAGACATTTTAAAATATGGTTTGAACTAAAATGTAAGTGAAAAGTTTCAACATGTTCTAAGGTAAATAAAATGTTGAACATTTTAGGTTTTAAATATATATTTTTTTTAAATCTTGAAAAGTTAAAATCAGCTTATTCTCAACGACGTTCTCCTAAAATGTTGGAAGTTTTGAGAGTAAGTTAAACGGTTAGAAACATAAACTTAGCATTCCTCAAACAAGTACATTATTTTTTCGCGTGTTAAAAACGTATATTTTCAAGATAATTGAGGATTGTTTTTATGATTTTTGGAGCTTCAAATCTGCAAATCTCATAATAAATACCTCAATGTAAGGATATATTCCCTAAAGATGACGATTTCCTTAATTTTTATGCATACATTTTTATGTAATTAATTATAGTAAGATTTTCTCCATGATGTTAAATCTTGGATTATGTATATAAAAATAGTTATACACATTCTAGCTTTAAAAAATAGAGTGGAACATTTAATGTTAAAAATAATTCAATAATTCTACTCAAGCATTGATATATTTGTGACTAAAAAATGTATGTTCAGTTGTACATTTTAGTTTTAATCTTATAAACAAGAAATAATGTATATAACCACGATGTTGTAACCGATAATAAACCATCCGAAGTTTCGACCATGTGAATTCTATACTGTATTCACTTTGAAGTAAGTGAAGTCAGTAAAATTATCTTAGTAAGTTAAATACAAATTACATATATATTATATGTATGGTATATATTCTTTATTCCCAAAAGGAACTACGTTGGAAACAGTAAAGCCGAAAAATAGAATCATTATAGACGAGTAAAAGCAATCAAATATTTTAGCCAAGTTTGTAAATTTTAGTTGGTTTTCAGCAGTGCTGCAATAATGTTTTTTTTAATAATTTAATTATTCTATTTTTATTTAACCACTTTTCAAAAAAATACTCGCGCATACGCCCCCTTGTTACTGCGTTTATTTTAGTTGCAAATTATTTAAAACACTATCCATCCTCCTATTTTTATAAATTGTTAAATGGCTTATCTTATGTTATAATAGTTTGTAAGATATTTGTTAGGATATCTATTAGAACAGAAAGTCGAAGTTAAAATAATAATGGTACATATACAATATTACAAACACCGAAGAAATTACTGTATTTTAGACTATTGACACTTAAAGCCTTCAAATAGAATTTTACTTAGATATTGGGAGATTCTTATGGGTTGTTCAATTAACGAGACAAACTTATTTTGTTACGGTTTATTATAATAAATTACAGTCAATAGATACAAAAGTGTCTTATACGTTGAAAGACCAGCATCAATAAGCCCCATGACCGTAGTGGGTGGCTTGCTGAGGGTGGTGGGCGTTGCCGGACTTCTTGACGACAGCGTTGAAGCCGTTGTGCTTGTCTGCTGTGTAGTCCACCGTCCTCAGTGTCCCGTCAGCCTCCACCAGACTGTACGAACCCTTGACTACGTCCCCATCACGTGACTCCCACTGGTTCTTGATGTCCCCCGTGTGCGGGTCATGCACGGCGTAGTCGAACTTGTACGCGGGGTACGCCTGCTTAAATATAACATCAGTAAATACGAGATACATCAATGAAGATATATGAGTTTACTGTAATTTTTATTATTTTAACCACATTTTCACGTATCTACAATAAAATAAACAATATTATTTTTAATATATAATAGAGTTAAACCTAATGCTAATGATTATTTCACACTTTGATAAAAGGAAAAGGCATTTTTTTACCATAAAAATATTTTTAAATATGAGAATTTAAAATGTTTATTAAATATTTTGTGTTGCTAGCCCCTGAACCGATAGACGATACCTGATGATTTGAAAATAACAAGTTCTATACTCACATAATGGTCGAGATGTGCAGCGGGAGCCTGTAGGTGTTGGTAACCATGGTAACCAGGAGACGCCATCACTGTGGCAACAGTGACCAACATCATTATGGCGATCTATATCAATCATACACAATGTTTTATATCAGCTATATAATTTATTGTAGATCTAAAATATTTTAAATGCTGATGATTGTAACACTATGGAATCAAATCGATGGGTGGGGCGTCGGGCGTCGATTGAAACACTACGGATTAATTCCCAGATATAATAATGCTGTGACAATGTTTAGGTTGTCTATAGCTTAGTGGTTGAGCACTAATTAAATCGGTATATTAATTAAAGAAAGAGAAGTGTTGATGGCTGTTGATTCACACACGGTTTATTTAAATTACATCTGTTAATTACTTATAGTGGAATGCCAGGCCGCCACCGTGGTTCGGATTCCACGTTAAACTGTAGTCCTTCATTTCATCTCACAATCACCCTACCATTACACATTAGCTAAGTGCGTATAACCCGAACGGTTAGTAAGACGCGGTGCTAATAATAATAATAATAATAATAATAATAATAATAATAATAACATTATACATACTCCAATTGAATGCTTTATATAAATGCACACTTGTGATATTAATGTTAGTTATTTTATACTTCGTGGATTGTGCGTGTGGCTGTGTCTGGAGAATGTGGCACAACGTCTTATATATGACATACCCCTTGCATCTTTCTCCCCTCGTCAACAGTGTAAAAACTAACTAATAGAAAGAGTCCTGGTGACAGGTGTTGTAAAGGCTAGCTTCTTATTGGTATAGAGAAGTGTGTCTTTGCCAAAGACTGCGTAGTTGTTCCTTTGTAACATTGAAGAATGGCATAAAAAATATATTTTACTGATAAAATCCCTTTCCCATTATTTCTGAGAAGCGCGTGTTTCTTCATGGATGAATAATAAAAGGATACTCTACATGTGTTACTTTAGAGAAAAATTACTTCATCCATGACTTTATATATATTTTAGATTGATCCAAACCAATATCATTTCATGATACTTTGTCATTAATTTAATCAGAGTTTAATACATTTTAACACTTCTAACACAGGATTCGTAAACATCTCAATTTAAACCACCAACACTTCACTCTATCTATACCCTCGTTAGTAAAGTCTATATCTGTAATATTTACTTATAAATAATTTACCATCTGCAATGGAAACAAGGCTATCCTATCCTATATCCCAATATCAAAAAGCAAATTAAAATTGGTATTTGATGCACAAATCTGTTTAACATCTTTATTATTATACTGTCTTATAAAACAACTATATAATGTATAACTTGTAGGTACGTAACTAAGCTTATCCTTCAAAGACCGTCTTTGTAATTTTATCAGTGATAGTATATATTTGTTGAATGATTAACTCCATATATAATTCTTCCTTACCTGTGTGGTTTGCATGTTTCAACAATGGAACTTTGCTACTTGTTCTAGTAGGAGTCGTAGAGAGAAGTGATTGTTTGACTAGATATTGTGCACTTATATACACAGCGAAATGCGTGAGGTAACAAATTTCGTCAATACGAGCGCTAGTGGGGAGGAAGGAAGCGAGCATTCCTTTATCAGAAGTTCTATTACTTTATTTATACAACCAAACCCACCAGGGGCTCAAACCGAGCCCGTTATCGAGGGAATAGCCTGGTCCTCATCTATTTGCACTACTAAACTTATACTTGCACATTTCTTTACCACTTTTCAAAATAAAAACAATGAACGCAAATAATACGTAATTTAAAACCGAATGAAACACACGTGACAGCCCGAATATCTTTAAACACCAAATTTAATTTCTACAAAAGAATAATGAGCATCCTTGAAACTTTAAAACATTTTGAAGCGAAGTATAAGTCTGTAAAATGATATAATCGTGAGAAATGTTTGCAAATATTGATAGGAACGATTGTCATAAAATCAATATATGGTTTGATGGTGGGGTTATGGGTGAGGGTATATAGTATCCTCACCGAGAACAATAACACAGTTTTAAATAACTATCACGACATCTACTACTAAACTTGTGAACATAGAACCCGGGACCCTGGAAGTCGTGTAACCGGTACCACGGTATCAATAGTCCCCCCTCGTGTGAGCTTGTATGCAACAATAGTCGGAATTTCAAATGGTTTTTAAGAAAGAGAAAGATACAAAAAAGTAGTACAACTTTTCCCACTAAATCAACTAAACCATGCTTCCATAGTTAAAAATATAAGGGCAGGGGTATTGTTAAAAATAATTTTATTTATAAGAGATTGTTGACTATATGACTTTTAAATAATATGCTGATTTTAATATGTTAATAAAATAACAAACTAGTTCAAACCCTCTATGGTAAATTAAGGCACTAGACTGCTCAAGATAAATCCAATTATTCTGGAAGACAAAGCTATTTATCTACATAAACCCTTAAATAACAGGTAGACATATTTGTGAAAACACTCAAGAAAGAGAGGGTTGACCACTTCAACATTACACACACGTAATGGTTTGTCAAAAACAATGAACTGAATCTTTATAATGTTTTATTGCACCCCGTCTTACTGCCCCGGCCCCCGGGATTTCAGTATAATTACATTGAAGTTGAAGGGATAATTATGGAAGAGGTTTCAGAAGAATAGTATCCACATTTGTATGGAGTGGGGGTTGAAAACCATCATAAACCCGGCTGGGGTTCTAGCACTGACCTGCTAGTCACCAGGAAACCGGAAAAGAAGAGGTTTACTCCTTTATCCGCGTGTCCACCGATACATGGTATGAAGAGTGTAGCTGTCTCTGTTGATGTTTCATAACATAACATGTATATTACTAACCAGTGAATGGAAACAGCATGAAGTTTAATGGTGAGCTATTACTCGCTTAGGTGGTTGCAAGGTTTCTCGAAATATAAACTATCGAGGACGGGGCGATTAAAATTCAAATCTTTATCGGGTGTATTGAGGTGTATTCTACTAAATGGTTTCCTACGCAACTGCTTGTACATTTAGTCTAAATTATTTCTCCCTCATTCATATCAACATTAGTTCAATTAATATCTGCTTATAGTCCAAAGAGGTATTAATAAATCCAAAATTAGTTAGTTATTGAATATGAGAACAAATGATAAATTTAATAAGTTCAAAAATAATATTTATCAGATTTTTAAAATTTATATTTTACATCTTTATGATTTAATTTTTCTTTCAGGTGACGCACACAGTTATTATTCACCTCTTCAAATCCATACAATGAAACAAATATAAAATGTTTTGTTTGATACCTTGATTTGGTATGTTTCGTAATTATATTAAACTTTCTCTCTGTACCTGTTTTGTTTCAACTTTAACTTATTTCCAACAATGTGTTTAACAATTTTTAAATTTTACCATATCAAATTTTGTAAATTGAATTATATCGATAAATGTCAATGCACCGGAATTTAAATCCCTTTGCACGTATTTTAATAATAATTGTATATTAATAAAGTATGTTTGAGATAACCTAGGATTAGCCCACAGAATGGCTCTGAAAAATATATTATTGATATTATTGTAAATCTGTTTCGAGTATTGAATATCTCATTTTATTTTGCCGGAAGAGTTTGTTTGTTTATAATTAAATATTTTCTTACGTGAGTTGGATTCCTAATATTCAATGAAACACTTTCATATCAATGACAACATTGACAGGACCAATATTAACTGTCATTGTTTAGAATATAAACACTGAGAAAGTTTTAAAAACAAATTACGTCAAAAACAAACGTCAACTATCTAAGAACGTCCTTTGGCGATACTACCAAAAATTGACTTTGATTAAGAAAGGTCGTATCTCTGTTTATAAACATTTACTTTGATTTCAGATTTGAGACAGTTTATATTAAACATCTGTGAAAATGAGTTGAGTTTACATTTCAAGATTTGTTTTTAATTATAAAACTTAAAATATGATATTTTATTTCCATAGGGATATGATGATATATTAAGGTTTTGACGGAAAGAATATTTTATAAAATATCAACATATGTTTTGTTGTCAACTTTGATAACATTTTAAAATACTGTCGATATTATCAGATTTAAGAAAATTGGTAGTTGTAGATCGCATGACTTGACGTACGAATATATTAAATAAGTGTTAGTCAATTATTTAAACTCTAGATACTGAACTTACCATACAAAATCTCTTCCCCTGCATTTTGGCGTGAATCATATTTTGTAATAACAAACTAATTATAGTTAACTCTTGATTTCCATTTGTCTGTGACGCGTCTCAACTCTCCGATGGGCGGGACCCTTAATGTTTTCGGTAAAAGTTACTAATACATCATGAGTTAAGTGTGAATGTTCTGTAGTGTTGGGGTGTGCAGAACATAAAATAGTAGGTACTAAATTAATTAAATATTGTTCATTTAATTTTAAATTACTATTTGTATATTTTAGTGACTATCAATGTCACATGATGTATGCCTTTTTATCCTGATATAAATTACTAATAAAAAGAAATTAATAAAAACATGTTTCGCGTGGTTTTAAACAGAGAAATTTAGTGATAAAAAAAAGGTATTATTTATAAATATATTAACCAAACATTCCCTATTATTTTTCGCGCACGCACGCATGTCGACACCCAATAATTGAAAGGTTTGTTCAGTCACGTGGTCACTGAGGTATGCCGTGTCACCCAACTCTAGGTAATGGTATAAAACATGGCGAGATCTCAATAGCACCAACAGTAACTCTAACAATACTTCCAGGGAAAGTTATATTATTCTCACACCCAACCGATATGTTCTGTCCAAAGGTATTGTAATAATTATGTTTACAATATAGTTATAATGTATAGACAGATCAATTTTTGTAATTGAACATCTAAAATTGTAGCCTACAGGAAGAACTCAATTCAAACTGTATTAATGTTTAAAGCAATGGCTTATTTATGTAAATCTTAACATATTTTAATTGTATCTTGTGATATTCTCATTTCTTGGTTGGCGCAATTATTTTTTCGGTTGATTTAACTATATATATACGTGTGTACTCTACTATATATTTTTCAGTTTTTGAAAATAAAAGATGTTACTATCGAATATCGATTTAGAAATACCGTACTTTGTTGTATTTCAAATTTTACTTTTAATGCATGGTCTACAAGTCATAAATAATTCTAGGTTATTCTTATGGTGGAATAAATGTTTATGTTTTTATTACAGGTGTTCATTGTTGCCGTCGCCACTATTGTTGCTGTCCACGCCTATCCTGGTTACCATGGTTACCCCCAACTGGCCCGTCTAGTGGACATGTTGACCATTATGTAAGTACCCACACTTGCTATATTTCTGCAATCGGAAACCCTAATCAAAACCATATTATTTATTATACTCTTTAATATTAACTTAGTCTTAATTTCAATACACTTTGTTTAATGCGTTTTAATTTTATATATCTAATTTCATATGGGGATGACTCATTCGTCATTCATTGTAGGAAAAAAAGGCACAGCTTGTTTACTAAGAAGGTGCTGATAATAAACCTAGTTTTAAATATTTCCACAAAAACTAAAAGTTGTTGAGATGTCTATTTAATTTAAAAGCGCCTATTAATAATTCTCCTAACAATTACTAAATGAATTAGTAATTTCATTAGTAGTTGATTGATTTAAATATTTGGATATAAATAGAAAACTTGATATTCCAATTACCGTCCAAATTAGTATCATCACAAACAGTTCATTGCTACTAATTATTTTAGCACCACGTTTGACTACCCCATTGGTTTATACCCTTATTAAAAATTGATAAATCTAACAGATTGTGTTAGGTAATATAATCTAGAATATAAAATAGGTTAAAAGGTTTCTACGCCATTATAAATGTATTATTAGTAATTATATTGATTTATTTAGATTTATTTTGATCGTTATTAACAAATGAGAGTGTTTTTCCTTGACAAGAACAATGCATAGTGGTAACAATATCCAAATTATGATTTATTATCCTTGTTCTTTTGTCATTAGCAATTATTTGAAATAATCTTATGACCAATTATATTGCATTAGTGGAGTTGTTTGGCGACACATAATTGCATGAAGAACATATTTATAAAAATATGGAAGTTATTATAAAATATTACAGTTTGTCTGAGACTACTTTAAGATTGTTTTAATTTGATCAGTTGTTTTGTTTGAGAATAAATAAAGAAAACATCTCGAAACTAAAATGTCGTTCCAATCTCCACAGGCGTATCCCGCGTACAAGTTCGACTACGCCGTGCATGACCCGCACACGGGGGACATCAAGAACCAGTGGGAGTCACGTGATGGGGACGTAGTCAAGGGTTCGTACAGTCTGGTGGAGGCTGACGGGACACTGAGGACGGTGGACTACACAGCAGACAAGCACAACGGCTTCAACGCTGTCGTCAAGAAGTCCGGCCACGCCCACCACCCTCAGCAAGCCACCCACTACGGACACGGTTACTACTAGACTAACCTTGGTCGATCTTAACTCATTGCCTAGCTTGTATTTCGTCTGGTGTAATATTTATTGAATGAGAATATGAATAAATACAATTGTTTGTACAAACCTTAAAACAACGTTAATTATGATTTTTGAAAACATTCTTGAAATGATTCATTAGCGAATACTAACATTTTAAGGAAAAATTAAACCAAAACCTGTTTTTATTGCAAGTGCCTTCACAATTTCAATAATCAATTAATAGAAACATTTTTTATATTATTTAAAAAAAATTGATAATTGTTCAAACGTAGATAACAATTCAAAATCATCAGCCGCTTCTATACATCGAGCAAGGAGAGGAAGTTGGCGCACCCGGAATATCCCAAGTTTCAAAGTTCTCACCCGCCTCGGTGGCGTAGTTGGTTAACGCGCTTGTCGTGTTGAGCTCGACTGCTGAGGACGGGGAGATCGAGGTTCGAATCTCGGTCGGGTGAACTGGGGGTGGTTTTCCTAAATGGTTTTCTACTCTCCCTCCACGCAAATGCGGGTTCACTTCCTCTAATTCAACCTTCCCAATTCCTAATCCATTAGCGTAATTAGTACTTAAAGCGTATAACCCGAACGGATACTAAGACGCGGTGCTAAATATTCAAAGTTCTCAGCTTCATTATCATTTCTTCAGAGGACGTTAACAACAGAAATATCAGCTGAGTTACAATAACTGTTATATTTTCACACTCACGTGCCGACTACACCACTCGGTGGTTTAATGTGTGACTAACGTTGGGTCTACTGGGGACCAGCCCCGTACCCTGGGATTGAAAATGTCACCAGCAAAACTTCACGTAAAATCTCTATTTTTAGTTGTGATTTGTGTGGAGTAACAACACCATACTGGAACCAAGAGCTTGGTTCTCAGCAACTGGTTGTTTATTGTCTTCTTGGTTCTCAGCAACTGGTTGTTTATTGTCTTCTTGGTTCTCAGCAACTGGTTGTTTATTGTCTTCTTGGTTCTCAGCAACTGGTTGTTTATTGTCTTCTTGGTTCTCAGCAACTGGTTGTTTATTGTCTTCTTGGTTCTCAGCAACTGGTTGTTTATTGTCTTCTTGGTTCTCAGCAACTGGTTGTTTATTGTCTTCTTGGTTCTCAGCAACTGGTTGTTTATTGTCTTCTTGGTTCTCAGCAACTGGTTGTTTATTGTCTTCTTGGTTCTCAGCAACTGGTTGTTTATTGTCTTCTTGGTTCTCAGCAACTGGTTGTTTATTGTCTTCTTGGTTCTCAGCAACTGGTTGTTTATTGTCTTCTTGGTTCTCGGCAACTGGTTGTTTATTGTCTTCTCGGTTCTCGGCAACTGGTTGTTTATTGTCTTCTTGGTTCTCAGCAACTGGTTGTTTATTGTCTTCTCGGTTCTCGGCAACTGGTTGTTTATTGTCTTCTTGGTTCTCGGCAACTGGTTGTTTATTGTCTTCTTGGTTCTCAGCAACTGGTTGTTTATTGTCTTCTTGGTTCTCGGCAACTGGTTGTTTATTGTCTTCTTGGTTCTCAGCAACTGGTTGTTTATTGTCTTCTTGGTTCTCGGCAACTGGTTGTTTATTGTCTTCTTGGTTCTCAGCAACTGGTTGTTTATTGTCTTCTTGGTTCTCAGCAACTGGTTGTTTATTGTCTTCTTGGTTCTCGGCAACTGGTTGTTTATTGTCTTCTTGGTTCTCGGCAACTGGTTGTTTATTGTCTTCTTGGTTCTCGGCAACTGGTTGTTTATTGTCTTCTTGGTTCTCGGCAACTGGTTTTTATTGTCTTCTTGGTTCTCAGCAACTGGTTGTTTATTGTCTTCTTGGTTCGCTAAACGAAGTTAAACTAATATTCCTCTGTCTTAGCTGTTCATCAACATGCGAACTGTAACTGTTTTCAAGAGCCCATATCACAACCGATATAACTTGTACAAATATCGGTACAGAAGGGTGTCGATAATTCGTACGTCCAAAATTTGCATCGTCGATAATCCAGATCGCTAAGAAAGAATATTATTTATAAAAAGAAATAGCCACAATGATATCAATGTTGGAAACATGGCCACCAAAAAATGGCACCTCATTTATTGTTTGGAAAAATAAATGGTATGGAACTCCGCACGGACTTTCTCGTTCTATTATTTAAAAATGGAGATATTTACTCAAAACTCGTAATATTTGTGAAACTAAATAATATACACTAGAAAACCCAAGCATAAATTACACTATACTTCTGTACAAAAAAAATTGAGTCACGGGTTTTAAATTTTATAATTTTATTTTAAAGAATTAATGTCCTCATTTGTATGTTTGGACCAATAAAAAAGATCAATGTTGGGTCCACAAGGGTCAACACTTCATAGTAAAATTCCAACTTGCGGTTAGAATTTTCGACTTTTTATTAGGTGTTGCACATTTTCATGTCAACGCATTGCTATTAGATTCCTCATTTATAAATTTTGACCAATAAAAATGTAAATATTGACTAAGATTATAATATTTAGCACCGCGTCTTACTACCCGTAATGGATTAGGAATTTGGAAGGTTGAATTAGAGGAAGTGAACCCGTATTTGCGTGGAGGGAGAGTGGAAAACCATTTAGGGAAAACCACCACCAGTTCACCCGACCGAGATTCGAACCTCAATCTCCCCGTCCTCAGCAGTCGAGCTCAACACGACAAGCGCGTTAGCCAACTACGCCACCGAGGCGGGTTATTGACTAAGAGGTTTAAGGAAAAATAACATAAACTTTTAGAGACTTACTTATTTAATTACTCTATGGCATTGGAGAATTATTGCGTTAAAGCTTAAATATTATCTCTTTACAACTAAAGCTCACAAAATTATATTGATATATTTGCCAATATCTCAGAAACTGTTGATTTTATAAAAATATATTTCATATAAAAGTTTTATTTTATTTTTTATAGTACTACAATTTTGCAATGATAAGTTATTTAGAATCTCAAATAGTTGCGGAGATACGGAAATATCCGCTTCTATAAAGAAGCTTAAAAGTAGTTTTCATAAGAAAATGAAAACAACCATTTTATTTGTGAATTTAATCAACGCCTAGATACAAATTTTAATCAAAATGGATAGAACCGATTGTGAAAAACGATTTTTTCTCTTTTCGTTTTTCACTCTTAATTTTAGGGATAAACAGACACACAGACAGACGACATTGCAAAAAACACTTTTTAGGGTTCGGGGGGTCATGAGACGTCGACATCCATCAACATTTCATGCCAGTTTTTTTTTTTTTTTACGGCCGCAATACCTTTAGTGTTCAAAAAGTTAAAATATATATATATATTTTTTTTTTGCGTACAGCTTGAAAGTTGTTAGTTTTATAAAAATATGTTTCATATACAAGATGTGTATTATAAATAGCCCTAAATATTTGCAATAAGTAATTTCATATCTCAAAGAGTTACGGAGATGTGATTTAAAAAAAAAAAATTTACGCATCAGACCAGAACCCTTAAAGTCATTTTGCCGAAAAATTGAGAGTATCCAATTTGTTTGGAATATCTATAAATATTTAGAAATGAAATATAATCAAAATAGTTAGAGCCGATTTTGAGAAAATCAATATTTTCTCTTTTTGCCCTTCAGTAAACTACCCTTAATTTTAGGGTTAGATATCCAAATCCAAAAACTCCTCCGGACAACCCTATGAAAACCTTATATACCAAGTTTTAGCCTGATCGGTCAAATAGTTTAGGCTCTAATCGGAGGTACAGACAGACAGACGTATTCGTGGGGTCATGAAACGTCAATATTCGTCAAAATCTTGAGTTCGATTTTTTTGACGATCACAATACTTTCTCTACCTGTAAGATAGCGAAAAAGTAAAAAAAAAAAAAAAAAAAAATGGAGACTCTTTTCGTTGCTATAATTTAGCCTTCAGAATAGTTAGCAAAAACATAAGTTTAAGTTCGTTGTTCAAATAAAGTGAAAATGTTTCTACCGTGATACTGAGTTTTGGTAAGTATCCCATCTTTTCAACCCCACACACTGACACCTAATTAAAAGTTGATAGTCCTCGTTCGGAAATGATCTAGACACACAATTAGGCCCTATATTACATCATCATTATTTGTATTAATTCAATATACAAAATAGGAAAACATATATTCTAATTACAAAGTTGTCACTGAGTAGATTCAAAAATTTAAAGAATAAATAGAAAGCATAAACATTTTCGTTCATAAAAAAAACCACACTAAAAACATAATATTCTGATAAATGTTCTACTAATTCTTTCGACACCATATACACTGTTATCGATAGTTTTATTTCGATAATAATTGACAACGTTCGAGCTAAGTATTATCCGGGGGATGAGAGCTATATTACCTGTAGCCAGCTATTATCCGGGAGGGAGAAGAGGGCTCTGGGATTTCCCTCGGGGAAGTCCCTTTTCATCAGGTGATTGATGGGAGGTTTTGACCAAACAATCTCCTCAAGCTAAAGTAACCTCAATTCTTTTTTTTAACTTCATTGCCTTTCTCGACCGGTTTGATCGATAACTTTGTTTGATTGTAGAGCGTCTATCAATACACATATTACGTACAGTACGATCCTCATAGGAAGAACATTTTAGAAATTATAAAAATATTTTTCACGGTCATTATTGATAATATTTTACTAAATTAGTATTGATATTTTCTAAGTATCGAAAATATATATCAAAAGTTACAGCGACAGATAACATGATTTGACGTATGGATACGTGAACGTAGCGTTTCTAGTACTCCTTAAACATCTTTTTTCTCGGGAAAGCTAATATGGGAAAAACAACACGAAACCATTGTTGTTTCAAAAGAGTAAATTAAATATATTTCTATAGGGTGGGGACGAAACACACAGACGATTAGTAACTTTAAAATTAACACTTTAGTTGAAAAGTAAATATTCACAAACTACATAACAACACTTTTCCACTTTTTGAAGGTAATGTCATTCAGGTGATCTCCACCGCGCGTCAAACAAACCTCAGCCCCACCCTGTATAACTATCCGAAATTTCAAACTATAGCGGGGATAAATACTAATAAATAATTTATCACTATTAGCAGACTTTAAACATTCCCTTGTTTATTCCCTATTCAAAGTCCATAACGCTGTCCACATGGCAATTTAGCCCATGTTACTTAGCGTAAGAATACATTATTGTTTACATAGTCAAATTTTCTTTTTAAAAACCAATTGTTTGTTGGTAACAAAAATAAATTACTTATCATTTTAGCCCACAAAGACAGTTGTGCATATTTTACCACATAGGCTAGAATAATAATTAACATCGAATTAAACTTAACTGTCCCTACTTAATTAACTTACATAATGTTTTTAATCTAACTAACGATGCAATTGTTACGATTCTGGACGATGTGTAAACACATTACGCAAACTTATAGACAAAATTGCGATCTCAATCCATTAATTATAATTAGAAGACTTAGAGTTAGTAAATTAACTGTTGCGTTTCCTAATTCCAGAACAATACCTGTAACTTCCTTAGTTTTGTGGATTCATGAACGATTCCTAGATGTGTATCTTATCTTTCCACTCCAATTATTTGGATGACACAACAACAATGCGTTTGTAAAATATCAACTAATGAGGAAACCTGGAATGTTTATTTGACAAGCACTAACAGACATTTGCAGAGAAAGCACAGTAATAATAATTGGATTATAAAATTCGGGTTTATCCTTGTTACGTAAATTGACAATACAAAAGATATTATGGTTTATTTGTGTACAGTATATGAAGAAAGAGGAAGAAATAGATGGATAAGAGGGAGAGAAACGCGATAATATTCAAATAAAATGAAAATTTTACGGTCTGTATTCAAACTACCTTTTAGATTATAATTTTAATCAAAATATTTATAGAAATACTAGAATTTGAACAATATTATTAATTTGTATTGTCATTTTAAAAAAAGCGGATACATTCCTTCTACTTATAAGCGCGCTCCTGAATATTAGGAACCAAGTCACATTTTTTCCCCCCCGTCGAATGTCCTACTCGACTATCATACTCGCCTGATACAAAAACTTCCGAAGCGTCCGCATTTTTCGTCCCGTGACGAAGTGTCGTCTCTGCAACATTCGCTAAGATTGACCGACACTCGTGAAAATTCGTCTTTACAAACTAAACTGTCAAACTCGGTTAAGCCTGTCCATCAAATGTCTGGCAGGCGTTTAATTTACGAGCTCTGGTAACAGGCGCCTACGCGCTTCAAAGAGGTGGTTGGATATTGTTAGTAGAACATCTGGTCGCTAGGTGGAAGCACAAGACGAGTCTACCAAGATCGATGTAACAGGATCAAGTCGCGACTTTTTGTTATTTACATTCTTAACAAGTATTTAAATTTTTCAAATTTCGACATACTTAAGTAAATACTGTAAACAAATCAAGATATAATATCCTATATTCTAAACCCTTACATAGTAAAGAAAATAAATTGACGGTTTCAAAGCCACGAAGTGTATTGTAAAGCGAAAAATAATATTTCTCCAGGAATCCTCAGTTTAATAAACCTTGTCTGATGTAAAAATAGTTGTAATTTTAATAGCGGTCAATTTAGACCCATAAAATAGGTCGATATTGTGTCTGACAAGAATATAGATTATCGTATTAAAGAGATAGATATATAACCATTAAGGGGTCTTCCCATACCACAGGTTGAATACCACTTTTATAAGTCGTCACTTTCGCAATAGATAGGACTGCCGATTCCGAGGAGATCAAAGTTCGAACTCCGGTCAGTTGTAATCAGAGTGATTTTTCATAAATGTCTTTCCACTTTCCCTGTACGTAAATGTGGTGACACTTCATATAAATCGAACCTCGCCATCCCTATACCATCAGTATAATTAGCACATATAGGTACAGCCCGAACGCTCCTTTAATAATATTGTTGTGCGCTGTTTTGGCTTTAGAAGCTGTCCATCCTAGGTACATTCTTCACTTGGAAGTTTCTGAAACACATTGGCAACCATTAAACGAAAATATAAATTGTATTAATGATGACAAAATAAACAATATTACTATCTAGACAATAGTAACCTCTGGACCTAACAATCTCTAATTATTCAACAATGATTCTGAAACTCATATCCAAAACGTAATCATAATATGGCCACCTCTATGATTGTTACAATTTGTAGATCTTTGCAAGACCACCTCTATGATTGTTACATCTTGTAGATCTTTGCATGGCCACCTCTATGATTGTTACATCTTGTAGATCTTTGCATGACCACCTCTATGATTGTTACATCTTGTAGATCTTTGCATGGCCACCTCTATTATTGTTACATCTTGTAGATCTTTGCATGGCCACCTCTATTATTGTTACATCTTGTAGATCTTTGCATGACCACCTCTATTATTGTTACATCTTGTAGATCTTTGCATGGCCACCTCTATGATTGTTACATCTTGTAGATCTTTGCATGGCCACCTCTATGATTGTTACAACTTGTAGATCTTTGCATGGCCACCTCTATTATTGTTACATCTTGTAAATCTTTGCATGGCTACCTCTATGATTGTTACAACTTGTAGATCTTTGCATAGCCACCTCTATGATTGTTACAATTTAACATTTTCAAATTTGGGATACATTTTTAAATTCGTTATTTAGTGTTCGATTTGCATGAAATTTTGTACAACCATGTTGTTTAGTGTGCTGATTTCGAATCTGCCACGAGTTATTTAATAAAATGCCAGGGGAAGCCCCTTCATCCTCAAGCACTAAATTACAATAAGTTTTGAATAGCATATTGACGTACCAGTATTAACATTTCAGGGCACCTTCCATGAGGCTATGAAGCAGAACATTGTAGACAGGTATAAAAATATTGTAGACATTTCGATAAATTCTATTTTTTATTGCTTTATCTTACAGTTGAAAATGTTTTTAAATAAACATTGCCAAATTTCTAACTTTTTGATAAAGTGACGAGCGAGTTCTTTCTACATCTCCGGGAGTTTACTAGAGAAATATTGATTCCAACTTGTAATAATAAAACAGCAGTTTCCAAATAGGGGGGTTTTTATTGACTTTTTCAATGATTTTAATGACTATATGAGGATGCATAATTCTAATAGAAACGTAAGTTGTTAAAGTGCTAAAAACTACCTCGTTTCCTTTTGGCTATTCCATTCTGATAGCTTCTTGCTAACTTGTTTACTGCGGCAACCTTGTAATGTTGATAACATAATATAAAATTATCCTCCATCCCTGGGCCTGTTGATTCTCTTTTACTACATTAGTCGCATAATATAATCATTATTATAATCAATTTATAATAATTAAAACAGGCATTATTGGACATATGGGTTTAAATTCACACTCTTTTAGTTTGATTTGTTAATGAAGGTGAAGTAAGAATTTTAATTATGGCCAGGGATAGTTTATCCTAATATTCCTCCAAGCAAATAAGGGTACGTTTCCTCTAAATTTTACCTATCTCTCTGGTATAGTTAAATGTAGATAGCCCGAGATGGTAGTAATATACAGGAAAAAAAACTTAAAAACCAGGATTTGAATGATTTTAAGTTATCAAAGGGTCGCGATGGCCGCATAGAGAAAAGTTGTGGTCATAAACTACAAAATATTGGAAGCTGCTATAGTAAAGTCAGTTATATCTATTAATCTAAAGGGGAATGCCAGGCCTCCACCGTGGTTCGGATTCCACGTTAAACTGTAGGTCCTCCATTTCATCTCACAATCACCCTACCATTACACATTAGCGTAAGTGCGTATAACCCGAACGGGTAGTAAGACGCGGTGCTAATAATAATAATAATAATATTAATCTAAAAAGTACACGTTTTGAACGATATCTGCTAATCCGAATAAATAGATTTTAGCTCAATTGGATATTTAGCTCAAATTCAAGTAAACTGAAATAAATAATAATTCAAGTTGCACTGAAAAAGCCTTGTAGCTTGAAAAACCCAGGATCAACAAATAAATTTAAAAATGCAGTTGCCTAAAACCTCGATTCTAGTCCTTGATTATCCCTCAAAATCTTCCTGGGAGCTTCCAAGCCCCCCCCCCTCCCCCCGCGTATATGTTGTGCAACACCCGTGGCTACCTCTATGCTTATTACAATAAGTAGATCTTTGTCATGGCCACCTTTATGCTTGTTACAATAAGTAGATCTTTGTCATGGCCACCTTTATGCTTATTACAATAAGTAGATCTTTGTCATGGCCACCTTTATGCTTATTACAATAAGTAGATCTTTGTCATGGCCACCTTTATGCTTATTACAATAAGTAGATCTTTGTCATGGCCACCTTTATGCTTGTTACAATAAGTAGATCTTTGTCATGGCCACCTTTATGCTTATTACAATAAGTAGATCTTTGTCATGGCCACCTTTATGCTTATTACAATAAGTAGATCTTTGTCATGGCCACCTTTATGCTTATTACAATAAGTAGATCTTTGTCATGGCCACCTTTATGCTTATTACAATTTGTAAAATTCCATGTTGATGAATAGCGTTGAAGTAGGAACGAGAGTAAGGAAGGAATTTATAACAGGGATTCAACTAAGCATTTTGTTTTACGCCAAAGGATATATTTATTGTAAAAAATAACTCTGTACAAATACTAAGTTTCTACAAATAACATTTCAAATGTATTTACAATTATTTCTCTACTCGAGGTAGCTTTATGAGTATATTATTAGTACACATTGAGAAATAAAATCCTACCATTTGCTATAAAATACTTGGACCATGACATCCATGGATGTTTGGTCAACATGCTCAATAAATGTACAATGCATGGTTACATTAGGCAAGTTCAGGCACTACACTCGTGAGGTGACATGTGTGACAGTGGATTATAGTCGACTGTCACACATGTCACAACCTTCTCTGGATAGCAATCATCTCATGCATTCTACAGGCAATGAAACATTGTCATTACATTCTGATTGCAGTGTTATCCGATAGATATTCAGAGAAAGTACATTTTTGTGGACATTAGTCACAGTAAAATGTGATCGGATAAAAAAAAAGTTTTTTTATCAACGCAAAATAGAACAATAATAAATGAGCCCCATACCACTGATGCTGAGACATCAAGTGAAACACTATTTACACTCACTATGCCACCGGCAATGGTTTGTTAATGTTACCCACTTGTTGTCTAATATCTTCAGCCGCTCACATCTTAAGTACACAATTTATGAAAACTACTAGCACTGAGTATCTTGTGCTCTCAACCACAATAAAGCCCACTGTACTTGCAAACACTCAAAAAACTTATCAAGTTTCATGAACCTCCACAAAGAAATATATTCCAGAAATCACATCAATGGAATATTTAAAAAAATATTTACATGCACACATCTTATGAACAAATACTTTCATGATATTTCATCGAAAAGATTATATTGAGTAAAAAAAAAAGAAGTTATTCGAACTCTTTCTTTGAACTAATAGTAGAGGTGAAAATAGTCATAAAAACAATTGATATCTTTACAAGTTTAGTGATAAAATGCCCTTGGATCATGCTTAAGAAATATTTCTCTATATCTTGAATCACAAATTTAACACAAATACATTTTATTTTGTTGTTAAAAAAGGGGACCATCTTAATTTTAGATTTACAATGATGCATCACACGGTACATATATATGATGTTTGGTTGTGATCAATTTTAAACATCTCTACAAAGATAGTTCATCCTATAAATACAAAATTCTGATTTTGTGGTAAAATTATATGGTATATTTCTGATATTTAGTGTTTTATTGTAGTATATTTAATTTATTGTTTTATCTTAAAGTGCAATGATAAAGTATTTTCAGGGTTGCCACTATTTTCTTACTACCAAATTCCCATTTTTCAAGACAGCTCAGCTTGAAAAAAAGAGCAACATGATTTCATTTTTCACCAAATTTACCCAGTGTGACATCATGTAGCTTATGTTTAAAACAAATGATTTATTTTCCATGGCGTCACAACCCTTGTTTAGGGGTAGTACGGCATGTTTGAATCAGCGTGATTAGTTCTTTAGTTCCAAAGACATGTTAGTTTAAGTTTTCAATTAAATGTCCCAAATTAACAAATATTCCAGTATTTTTTCTAAATTTCGCAAAATTCTCCGTGTTTTCTCGGCTCACCCAATTTTCCAGGGACATGGCAAACTTGATTTTTAAATATGAACCCTAAGTATGTCCATTCAACATTTTGGGCGATAATATCATAATTTGGTAACTTCATAAAGCAGTTTACCCCCCAAAGCAAAAAAATACCAAGCTTTATGTTTGAATAAAAGAATAATTTTCAAATTGTCGAGAACATTAAAAAATATTCATTTTGTAAGGACTCTCAAAGAGTTCAAAGGGCAGAAATGATAATGTTCGTAGAGTTATTTTTAATCCTGGAAAAATATTTTTGCTGACTGGATATACAAGTTTCTTAGCGTGGTGCTACATTTTTTAAATCCATAGTGTACATTTATATTTTAAAAAGAAATATCATAATATGTGTATTAAAGTATAAAAATCAATATTCTAGACTAAAATATTTACACTTGGTAAGCACACATAAATTCACAGCACATTTATTTGTCTATTTTCTAGAATTTAAAGATACTAAAAACAACACTAAGCCACTTGTGGTAGACAATAACAAATATATATATTTACAAAATATGAGTGTCCAGTATTTCAAGGTCATCATCTCATAAAGTCATCTGTGATTACTTCATTAAAAATACAAAACAATCAACATTATAAATATTAATTATATAAAAAATGTAAAAATTACAAGTAATAGCACTTTTATATAAAAATACACACATTTTTGAGGTGTTTTGTTTTCAATCTGGTTACATTGTGGTTTTAACTACAAACATTCTTCTAATTGTTTTAAGAACTACATATAGGGGTGATTTATTTGAGCCATAGAAAATGTTCCTATCTTTAATGTATATAATTAAAAAACTATGGTCAATAGGTTCTTTTTAAAAAAAGGTTTTCACATATTTTGATTACTACATTAACTTTGCATACTAAGGTCAGATGCTGTAGAAGGTGAGCTGGGGGGCTTCCCCCCCTCCTCCCACTCGCACCCTATTCTCTATGGAACTCTCAAAGTGCTCAAAGTGCACGGGTTAGTCAAATTATTATGAAGAAAAAACGTTTTATTACAAAAAAAACATTCTTTGTTATAAACTCTCACGGTGTTAGTTAAACATGTTTTGGCTGACTAAATAAATTTCACTAAGCTTAAAAGCGTTTTTGATTTGTGGACTATCTCAACTAATTATGTTGTGTTGTGCTTTAAAATGTTTATCATTTTGAATTATCTCAACTAATTATGTTGTGTTGTGCTTTAAAATGTTTATCATTTTGAATTATCTCAACTAATTATGTTGTGTTGTGCTTTAAAGTGTTTATCATTTTGAATTATCTCAACTAATTATGTTGTGTTGTGCTTTAAAGTGTTTATCATTTTGAATTATCTCAACTAATTATGTTGTGTTGTGCTTTAAAGTGTTTATCATTTTGAATTATCTCAACTAATTATGTTGTGTTGTGCTTTAAAATGTTTATCATTTTGAATTATCTCAACTAATTATGTTGTGTTGTGCTTTAAAGTGTTTATCATTTTGAATTATCTCAGCTAATTATGTTTGGTTGTGCTTCTAAGTGTTTATCATTTTGAATTATCTCAGCTAAGTATGTTTGGTTGTGCTTTTAAGTGTTTATCACCTTAAAATATCGCAGCTAATTAGGTTTCAGATTGTTTTGACTAACCAGTGTTCACCCAGTCTTCTACATTCAATGTTAAAGTAACTGTAGAGTACATTTACTATTTTCCTGTATATATATCCCTCCAAATAAATATGTATAAAAGGTTCTGTAACCACAGTTAATGTCCGTGAAACGAAAACACCACCGATCAGAATGTGCGGAACACATCTAGCCCGAAGACAAAGACAACTCTCTCCTACCACATAACACGACACCTGTATCTCGGTACTCCCCTGAGGGTCAGGGGGCCGAGGGCTACACAGAAAGAGGGGGGCTCTATCACAAGCACCCCCAATGGGGAGTCACACCGTGAGGAGGTCACTAGACGGTCAGGTCTTCCCAGTCCTCTCTCTCCCTGGGGCTGAGCAACACTCGGGGCGCGGTGATGGCCAGCAGAGCATCGTGGCTCCGGGAGGCTACAGGGTTGTTCTGCAGGTCCACCTCCTGCAGGGATCGTGCGTCCTGCAACCTTTCCACCTCCACGTCTGCAGGGGAACACACAATCAGTATTACTATCATAGCGTCCCACAACCTGTATACTAACCACACTGATATGTTGTGGATGAGGAAGGTTGCATTTAGAGGTATTGTATCCACATTTGCGTTAAAGGTTATTTAGTAATAAATTACCCGAAAGGGATTCAAACCCCTATCTTCCCATCACCGGCAAGTTCCTGTCTATTGAGAGACTGACGTCCTAGACCATTCGACCACCGAAGCACTGTAATTACTTTATTAATGTACAGTCCTACTTTCATATGAAGGGCCTTATCGGACAGCTGTAAACATTACTAGATCTACTTTCATGCACTCATACGTCAAGTCATGTGATCTGCAGCTGTCACTTCTGAAAGATCTTACTTATCAATACATATAGAATAACAATAATAATATGATAAATATGTTATCAATTTCATTTCATTTATTTTATATGAGGTATTTAAGGTGCTCTTTCTAAACCGACTGATTTTATCAGTACAGGATTTATAAACTAGCTTAAAACTAGTACAGACACAACACCCAATCCCCAGACCATTAGTCCATCTTTGTGTAAGGGGAAACCCACATTTCACCAATGATACATTTTTCGGCCATGGCGGGAATCGAACCAGGTACTCTTATTTAGCAGACAGACTTGCATTACCGACTTAGAAAATGTTATTGATCATAATTAATGTTGTGTATTTCCTAAAAGGCCCTCGCCATGAAATCTAGACTATAGTAGCTATTTGTTCCGTGTTGGGTTTTATGTGTGACCGGTAGACTCTAGGGTGCTCTAGGGGTAAAGTGCTGGCCTCAAACCCAGACAGGGTCGACGGAATTTTACCGCGTGATAAAAACCCATAGCACAACTTCTTCGGAGGGGAAGTAAAGCCGTCAGTTGTTAAAGAACTCTGGAAGGTATGTGGAAATACCTTCCCAGACAATACTGGTAAGCCCTTTCGCTCAAATATGGGACAGGAAGAGAATCGACATAAAATAATTCCCTACAGCATTATAGTGTGATAGGGTGACCTGGTGGTCTAGGAGTAAGGTGTCAGACTTCTGTGCTGGGTCCGGGGTTCAATCCTCGGTCCCGGCACAGATTTATCTGATTACCAAACCCTTCCTTCACCTCTGACAAGACATCTTGCGAATGTGGGGAATGCCAGGCCTCCACCGTGGTTCGGATTCCACGTTAAACTGTAGGTCCTCCATTTCATCTCACAATCACCCTAGCATTACACATTAGCGCATAACCCGAACGGGTAGTAAGACGCGGTGCTAATAATAATAATAAAATAATAATAATAATAATAATGATGGACCACGGTTCTGTTCCTTAGATAATAAAGGTTTGTATACGTATATGTGGAACTCCTCCCCTCCCCCCGCCAATAAGGGGATACATCAAATTCCAGAGGGAGTCCAAGCCCCCCCCCTCCCCGCTTCCCACGCTTTTGGGTACTGTAGCGCATCACCTGACGACTCGTGTCTCTACGTACCGACAATGTGGTTGTTGTTCGCCCGGAGGTGCGTCAGTTTGGAGATCTTGAAGACCACACTGGGTAAGGCGATGTAGGCGTTGTGCGAGATATCGAGTTTCTCCAGCTCTTCCAGGTCCGCCAACTCGTCGGGGAGTTTACTCAGCTGGTTGTGAGACACGTTCAAGTCTGGAATAAGACGGGATCAACACGTGTTCATTGTAACATCCTACATACTGGGCCGATAAACTTAGTTACAAGTTGATCTACGGTTCAATTCCCATAGGAGAGCCGGAAAATGCTGTATACACTAATAATATATTAAAATGTTATCAATATAGACGGGGAAAAGTTTGAAAGACTCTTCATATGAAAATTGGACCGCAGCAATATTATGTGTTCTAGAGAACCGTGTCCGCTTCATCTACCCTGGAAGGTCGCAAGCTTACCTTGCTTGTTCCCGCTATGGTGAAGCTTATAAGATAGGGCCATAGTGGAGCAAGTCAAGGTAAGATTGTAAGTTTGAACGCAGTAGACAACAGACAGTATTAATCTTATCTGATAAAACTGCTATCATTTCTGTCAGTCTCTGGATCAACAGATGTTTGCTTTGTTTGAACACGCACGTGGAATGAAATGGGACGGAAAGCGTCTCGAGTCATTGTTTAATGTTTGAGAACTTCGTCAAAACCTGATTTTACCAAATAAAAGTGGGCTAGGATGTTATTGCGATGCCATTCAGTAGATCTTCTCCTGGTATCATCAATTACTTCAACCACATGGCTATCATCTATCATTTGAATATGAGGTTTGATTTAAAGTGTTATCATCCACATGTGACGATTTGATCGCCTTCATTTTGAAACTGCTCTTACTCCTGTGAAGCTGTTTCTAAACAAATATCCATGATAGGTAAGAAGATCACCAATTGGTCTCGTAGTCATTGCAACTAAGATGATGACTAATTAATCTTGTAGTAATTGCCAAGTAAGAAGATTAATTGATCTTGTGGCCATTCTAAGTAAAAAGGTGTGTAGTCAATTTTGTCCAACTCGAGGGAACATCTTCCTGCATCATATTGTAAATAACATCTTCTTGCTAAGTATATTGCTATAGTATTACTGAGTATGTTGCGATCATATTGCTGAATGTGTAGCTTGCTTTTTTTCAAACTCTCTCGTGTGGAACATAGGACTCTTTAGCCCATCTGCTCTCTTTTGGACTCGTTCCCATAACTTCCCCGGGTTGGCCCACATCAACAGACGAGACGTAGTTTTTACTGGAATCGTAAATAAGTCAGCTTACTGCGCATCATAAGCACGTGTTTAGACCGAGTGAGGGTTTTTTTTACTGGCACAGATTTATCATCCGGGTTCTTTCGCAAGTAAAACATTTGGGGGTAATCCAAAGACGTTCTTTTTATGTTCGTCATTTGGGCAATTTCGCTCGCACGTAAACTGAACATGTCCACAACGCAGTCGGCTTCCAACCATTAAAACACTCGCTAAAACCCACAAACATGCCAGTTGTTAAGTTTGGTTTCAATGTTTCTAAAAAAAACACAGCTGTCCAACTAAATTTTACAAATTGTCTTTATCTAGGTAATATTAAAAATAATATTCTTTCTATATGCTAACTAATCATATTAAACAAACCACCTTAACCAAAGAGAAATATAATATTATTTCTCCTTGCTCATACTGACATTTAACTCATCACTTTGCCCAAAGAGATATTTAATATTATAATTATTGTATGTTCTATGATATTTAAACTCTATTCTTTAAAATACAAGGTTAAGTTGCAACATCTAGTGTTCAGATAGGAAACATTGAGGAGATACTGTACATCCCAAACAACGGACAAGTAATCAATCCGTCAGAGCGAGAAATTAGGGGCAAACGAGTTTCTATAAGCGTCTCACACACGACCATGGTGTACCTCCCACAATTCCATTCTTGATCGGACACATGGGTGAGTCACAGATCTGTGATTAGTTCACGTCTTCGCCGTTTTGGTTATGGTCTAGATATTTATCCCTAATTTTATGCCCGATTTTCCTTTTTTTTCCTCAGTGGCGATGGGGTTACGCCAAAGTAACGTGGGAAGGTAACTAATTTTCTAGCCAATTAACGATATTTTACGGATCGGTTTCATACAGTGGCGGGAATGTAGAGCTTGTGTTTTAACTATGGTACGGTACTTTAAGAAGGTCATGTATATTTTAGCCTGATTACCCGATTATGTGGGGGGTGGGGGTGGGGGAGAAACGGGGTTTCCCAATGCTATGCGATCAGTGAAACATAAAATATAAATAATAATTTGGAGTTAATTCATGAAACGGAAATGTTTACCCCATATTCCCAGTTAGTGACACCAATATGAGCGTAACAATTTACGAGAGGCTCAGAAGAAACCGTTATTCCGACATTTCCTCCCCAAATAAAACTAGACATACAAAAGTGAGTAGCGCCAGTCACCAAAACAGGGCTAAGAAATTTGATCTTTGCATCCAACCCCCCCACTGGAGACGGTAAGGTACCTCATAATTATTTACATTTACTTGTTTGCCCTTTATCATTTCTCTGATTAATTTATGTTCATTCTTTATATTTATTCCCCTGATTTGCGTTAGAAAAAACGTGTATTTTCGAAGTAAAAAATAATCAAATAATTGCTGTTTAAATATGATTTGTTTTTACATTTTTCTCCACCTAAAGCAGCTTGAAAAATAAGGGGAATGACCATTTACTAAACGTATGTCGAATTTTGTTGATATTTCAGTACTTTTGTAGTGTTGTTTTGTTTTAAAACCTTGTTGAGGTAAACCCTAAATAACTGAATATAGACGCAAGAGAAGACAAAGGAAAGAGTCACGTGTTAAATGTTTATCATAAAATAAATGTATTGTCCTTTTAAATAACACATTTAGATATTTTAAAACCCACTATGAGATCACAAACACGATTCAATCAATGAAATGTTAATATTATTTCATCTGAAACTTTTGAAGATTTCGAGTTACAACTCATTTAATAATAAACACCAGTGGTTCGGGAGTTATATAATTAGTAAGAATCTGATACGTATCACACAAATATATAATCAGGTTTGAACTCAAGGTAGGTATATTTCCGAACAAATGGCTATTTCAACGCACGGCTTACAGAATAAAACTCCACGTACTTGTGATGAAGGAGAACTTGACGGCGAATTTGGGCGGTATCTTGGTGATTACATTGTTGGACAAGTTACAACCCTTTAGAGTGGTATGACGCATCAGGTGGTACACGGCGTCTGGGACTTGCATCAGCTGACACTCTGACAGATCTGGAACAAACACAACAATGCTGATCATTCAAACCTAGAACCACAGCGCTTGGATCGTCGGTCGTAATAATGCTTTATACTTCGAATACTAACTACCATTTTAAACTTCGAACAAAAAACCCCTTTTTAAACTTCGAACATTAACTACCTTTTTAAATTTCGAACAAATCCACCTTTTTAACTTCTAACATAAAATATATTCTTACATTTCAAACAAAAAACCCCTTTCTATACTTCGAACAGAAACCACCAATTTAAACTTAGAACAAAAAAAACTTTTTAAACTTTGAAAAAAAAGCCACCATTTTAAACTTCGAACATAAAATATATTTTTACATTTCAAACAAAAACCCTCTTTCTATACTTCGAACAGAAACTGCCAATTTAAACTTAGAATAAAAAAAACCTTTTTAAACATCGAACATGAACAATCTTTTAAATTTCGAACAAAAACCACCCTATTAAACTTCGAATATAAACGTTATTTTTAAATTTCGAACAAAAACCACCATCATTTCAAACTTTGAATATTAACAATCTTTTTAAACTTCTAGAAGAAACAACATTTTTAAACTTTGAATATTAACAATAATTGTAGCTTTAATGATTAAATTTAAATTACAAACATCAACTATTAACTTCGATAATTTTTAATTGAATTGCTAGTTGTCGTTTCATAACATCAACAATTGGACAACTCTGTAAATTTCAAAGCTTTAACAGCCTCAATCAAAACTCGGTTCAAAAGCCCGTAGTTCGATTCCTAGTAACTGCAGTGTGAGTAAATTTTTAATATTATAACTGTCTATCCTATTTCACATTTAAAATTAGAGTCTTTTGATCAATAATGAGGGGATGTTGGCAATACAAGTTGGCACCACCAATCGGTGTTGCGGGCTGCATAACCTCATCCATCATTGTCCTGACACGAACATAACCTATCTCATGGTAGGCCGGACGCACCGGGCGTCTGCCAGCGTCATTCTTGGCATCTCTCTTGAACCCGCAAATGCGCGACGTCCCTCGTCAGATGTTTTAATTTCAGGTTGTCAACTGATGCCGAAATGTCTTTTACCCTGCCTCCACGCAAAGTTGGTGCATTTTCTCCTTATGATTCTATCTCTGTCCTCCTTACCTCATCATAGTGTATGTGATAGTAACCCAAACAGCTCCAGTTTATTTTGCACTGTCATCAGTCGACCAGGGTGTATTTTTACCGCCCCGGAGTGTACCTGTCGTTTCCGTGGGATGTTATCTATGACGTAACGACTAGCGGTGTTGCAAACAACACTGTTCGTTGCAGAACACGTGTTGCGACAACACTCATGTTCTCAAACATGTCCACTAGCGAGCCTTCCTCTCACGTTGAGGTACCGAGCTCAACTCTCGGTAAGGGGTATAATAATGTTCATTAAAAATTAGCTGAGATCCATCTCGCCGTGTATTAATTAACGATCTGAGGACAGGCTGTTGTGTTTGTCCTGGCGTTATGATAATGTGTCCCTAATTCAATATATAGGCATTCACCGCGTCCGGGTAACCTGCATACTCTAATGGGGCCGGGATGAGGAAGGTTTTATTTGAAGGAGATGTGTCCGCATTCGCATGAAGGAAGGATGGAAAACTATTTAATGCGCTCAGTACACCCACTGGAGTTCGAGTTCCGACTCTAGCAAACTAAACTATAGTAAAACATCCAACAGCTCAGCTCAGTCGGTGACGCGTCTCGTACTGAGAGTTAGAGTATCCGGTTCGATTCCCGGCATGACCGAAAAATCACTGGTGAAATTTGGATCAACCCTTTCACAGTGATGAATTAACGGCCGGGGGATTAGATGTTGTGTCTGTTCTATATTTGAGCTGGTTTATAAGTCGTGTACTGATATAATCAGTCGGTTTAGAAAGTGCACGTTGATTACCACAAAAAAATAACTATAGTAGGATTTTTTGAATGAAGAACCTTTTTTTAAAAATAATTGTTGCTGTCAACATTAATAAGATGTTACTATATTATTATTATTATTATTGTTATTAATATGTTTTGTTTCAAAACTCCCGCCATCCTCTAGCGCATGCGCAGTGAAACCAGCAGACGACCTTGTCTCAAACCTTACCAGTCAGATGTTCTTATCAACCAATACTTTGTGTGTAAAGCGCAGATATCTCGTGTCAATTACAACTTGATAATGTTGTCGACTTACCAAGGATCTCGGTGTCTTGGGCGTGTTCGCAGCGTAGCACGACGCGCGCCACGGAGTTCGCCATGTTGTGCTCCGCCCCTCCTAACTCAATCTACACTCACCAGATGTCTCTGATATCACTGGTTAATGGCCGCCACGCACCGGCGAGTTTGCTCTTAGGGCACCACAACTTTAGGCACGGTTGTGTTTTTTTGGCCGTCCAGAGTCCGCGTGACTTGAGGGGAACTGGGAATTATTTCTGGGCAGGTTCCTAAACTAACCTCAATCCCAAAATAAATCGGGGGTGTTCGCCTCTTTGCCAAAGATCACAAATGTGTACAGTCCCCCAAAATGGACCGCTATGTTCAAAGACTGACTGACATCTCTCCAAGTACAATGGAATAACATTTTTTACAGTAGGTATAATACAGAATTACGGATAAAATGGGATTTTTTTGTTACAAACACAGAATAAAAGGATATTCAGATTATTTTTTAAATAAAATTGTTTTGAGGTTTGATGATTTCTTGCGGACCGATCAATCTCTTGATAGTTGGAGAGGAAATTGAAAGCCTATTTTTATTTTGTTTTTTGGTCGGAAGGATGTTCCAGATAAATCAGAATTTTGGATTAATTGGTTTCTGGTGTATATCTATCTATCTACAATCCTATATGATACATGTATTGAAACGAGGGAAACTAATTAAGCTTTGATCTCAAGTAAGTGATATATTTAGATAGATAAATATGTGTAGAGGGCTGGAGAGTAAGGCCAGCATCTCACAGTTTATATAGATAGATAGATAGATAGATAGATAGATAGATATGTGTAGAGAGATAGAAAGTAAGGCCAGCATCTCACAGTTTATATGTTACTTGGTCTATTTCTATTTCCACATATTCATAGGTCAAGTGATGTGATCTACAGCTGACACTTCTGATAGATATCAATATTTATAAAATAATAACAATAATAATATATTAACATGTTTTCAACGGTGACTCTAATTCAATATATTTGTATTTTCTATAAGATCCTTTACGCGGTATTAGCCTATATTATGCATTTGTAAGTCTTACCAGGAATAATAAGACACAAATAGATATTTTTAAGAGTATGGTATATATGACCGGGAGGGACGCGACATCCGGTTGGCAGAATATTGACCGCTTTGATGGCCCAGGGTACACCTTGGAGGATGTCTACACGTCTTACCCGCCATCAGATGAAGTGGTGATAGTGAATATGAAGGTGTGGGCCAGTGACAGTCTTAAAACCTAACTTACCAACCCCTGGTGACCGTTGGGATAGTTCCACCAGCCGTGAATAGAACCCGGGTCCCCTAGGTTCGCAGCCCTGACCACTACACCACGGGGCCGGGAGACAGGTCGAATGCTGGGGTATTATTGGAAGCAGGTATCTAACGTCTTATAAAATGAACAAACCCATTTCACCCAACATAAACATTGACGTCAGTCGGAAACAAGGCCCAGCTTTGTGACTCATTCTGTTAAATGACGACCGCCTTCCTTATAGGGACAACTTCCATATCGAGCACGGAGACCTTCCCGCCAAGTCGGCCATGTTGGAACTTCCTGGTTCGCTCGCTTCCGGGCAAGAGGGCAGCACTGGTAGGGAGGGTCAAGGTCTACTTATCACCACTTGAGGACTTCTGTTACAACATTTTGAGAGTTTCTCCACATCCCTGTCCCCCGCTTTCAGGCTATACGCATATAATTACGCTAATGTTATACGAATTAGGGAGGTGCAGTTAATTTTAAAGAGATACAAGTGAAGGAAGGGCGGGAAAACCACCCCTAATGTGCCCGACCGAGATCTGAACCCCGGTCTTCCCATTACATTGTAACATTTGATCAGGAATAGGGAACGTGCGATTTTTGGTGCGGTGTTTTCACGCTTTTTTAAATCAATATGTACCTTCATTGTTTTAAAACTATACATTCTACAACGTCGTGTATTTTAATGAATTAAAATTTTAAAAAATAGTTATTTTTAGAACTATGTCAACAAAAAAATAACTACTTTGATTGATATAGTTAGTTATCTTTGATTAGCGCACTATCATATTTTGGAAAACTCTGTACGTCAGGTGTGCGGTGCAGCCCGCCAAATCTCCCCCCCCCCCCACCCCCCGCCCTTCTTCGCATAGTATACCACGCGACCAACGAAGCGGCTAAGATAAAAACGTTAACATATTATTATTATTATTATTATTATTATTATTGACTTAAGAATTAATAGGTAAACGTAAGCATTATTCGATTTTCCAAGTTTTCTAACACCCGGATTGATAAGGCAGTAGAGAATTCGACACATTTTTTATATATATTATGTTTTTAGAGATTTTTCATCGTCCTTCGACGTTAATTTAACCGCACCATCAACGCTAAGCAAACTATAGCAGGATTATGGTAAGAAGAACCTTCTAGAAAATACAAATATTTTTATTAAGGTCAACATTGAAAAGTTTTAATATATTATTAATGTTATTGATACTATATTCAACAAAAGCGACAACGTCATCCCGTAACTTGACGTATGAACATGTGAAAGTGGATCTAGTAACTGTTCCATCTGTCAGATAAGGGTATTCCTATGAAAGTAGGACTATAGATATTGTGAAATCAAGTCTGCCAATGACAATGATAA
Organism: Timema cristinae; assembly: GCA_039000515.1. Classification (NCBI taxonomy): domain Eukaryota; kingdom Metazoa; phylum Arthropoda; class Insecta; order Phasmatodea; family Timematidae; genus Timema; species Timema cristinae. Next base: position 53,904,862 of record JBCFYV010011164.1, read on the forward strand.
CTGATCGTGGATTGTCACGTTTGTTAAAACAGTTGGCTATATAATTGCGCCTGCAAGGGTAGGCGACCCGTCACTCATGACTCGCAAAACACGTGTATGGTTCAAGTACGCAGGTGTCTTTGTGGACACGCTCTAACGACACTACTCGCTAGTTTGTCAGAATGTAATATATTGGCTACGGATGTCAAAATTTAACACCACCCGTCGGCCGCCCGGGATGTTGGGGTATTCATGCATTTTCACTTATGGGGTAGAAGATGAGGTAGGTAAAGTTAGGAGGAAATATGCCTGGATTTGCGTGGGGGGAGAGGTGGAAACCCTTTAGGACTGTTAGTAACTTCCCAAACTGTAAGATAAGACTCGTAATAGGAAAATTGGACTGTAGTAACTCTTTTCACTGCCAAATAATACTCATCATATGAAATTGCATTGTTTTAATCCTTCTAGCTGTCAGTTAAGGCTCTTCCTATAAAAATAGGACTTCAGTAACTCTTATAACTGCCAAATAAGAATCTTCATATGAAAATTGTACTATAACACGTGTTTCAAGGTGATTGAGATTAAATGCAATGGATTATTTGACTCTAGGCTAGGAGTTTTGATAGTCATCTTTCAACGATTGAATTCAAGACTGGAACACGTTTCTATAATGACAAACCCTAATTAGTGTACTTTCCCGGAGGAATCGCCCCGGTAACAAATGTTACACAGATAAATGACGCGATGTTTGAAGTATTGTGTTATTCTAGACCACAACAATGCATTATATCATCCGACGGAAAGTAATTCACTCATTAGTCGCGTCCCACTAAGAGAGTAAACGAGATAAGATCCCGGGACAAAGCTCTATTGTTACGTGTGCTACGGAATGTTGTCCGGAGCTGCGCGCGCACGATTTCACCCTCTGTATCATTGTGGTGAGGATAACTAACCTGCGCGGGAAAGATGCGCGGAAAAAAATGAATAACACAGGAGCGAGCCTGACAGCTGATCGTAAAGGACTTGGACTGGACTAGGACTGGAGACTTTCTGGCACAAGAGAAATATCAAGCCAAGGTCACAGACAAGGAAATAATAGATACACAGCCTTATGGGAGATTTGCAGCGCCCCTCGTGTCAGGTAGGACTTGATTACAGCGCTTCCAAGTGAGAATCCTTTAAAACAACTGGCACCATACAAACTGCTAGACAACAAACTGCTCGACAAGCTATAAAAAAATATTTGGAAGGCTGGGTGGGTCAAGTGGCCGACACGACTTGGACCAACTGCTAGACAAGCTCAAGTATAGGAGTACAAAGTGATAGACAACCAAGCGGTCGACACGAGAGAACAAATCTGTAAAAAGACCAACTGCTAGACACGAAGAAATGACATGAACCAAGTGATCGACACGAGCTGGACCATGTGATAGACAAGCTCCCATATAAGATGACAAAGTGATCGACAGCCAAGCGGTCGACACGAGAGGACCAACTGCTCGACAAACATCAGATGAATCCAGTTAAGAGTGGCTCAAGTGACAGACAAGTTATTTCAAAACTAACAAAGTGATAAACATGGGCTTAGAGAGTTGGGTATAAGGATGGTCTGGATCCTCCTAGAAATTGCTGTCCTCCCGACACCCTAGATTTAACTAGCCCAAAAAGGGTGATGTCCCCTTATATGTGTATAAACTTAAACCATCGTGTTTTTAATTTTAATAATTTACTCACACATTGCACTCTTCAAAACATATTTTCTAACACTAGTTTAGTTATAATTTCAAATAAATAATAGGTTTTGATACATACATTATGGTATCTGAAAATAAAGAATGTTTCTCTGAATGAAACGAATTATCGGATCCGAGGAAAGTAGACAAACGTTTTGTTATAAATGGTAAAATCATACTTTAAGAACTAACAAGATTAAATAAAATTTTATATAAAAGAGCCACTGCCAGAAATTAAGTGGGTAGCTTATGATCAGGGTTCGATTCTGCCAGGTACTGTGAGGTTGATTTTTCTTAAAAGGTTTTCCACCCAGCCACCACGCAAATTCAGTTGCACTATATATAAATTTAATCTTCCTCATTCTCAACACATTAATGTAATTAGTAAATACGCGTATAACCGAAACAGGTAGTAAGACACAGTGCTAAAAAAAAAATTCTAATTGCACTAATGGATTAAAGAAGAAATGTTGTTATTATAAGATGTGTACTCTCATTTGATGTAGGGAGAATGTAAACCATTAATGAAATATCACCCTCCATACACCCGGCCGGATTTGAAGCCTGATATCCCCGTCATTGATACAGTCCAGTCTATTTTGAGAATGACGCTTTAGACCATCAACCATCGAAGCTAAGAATATTTGGTTGATGTTGCGTTAGCACCAGGTTTATTAATGGGTTAGAATAAGGAGCTAAGTTAAGATGAAATAATCCCGCATTAGTGTAAAAGTTAGATGCAAAAATCACAAGGGTGGTATGGTAACTATCAACCCAATCCACTCAGTCGGAATGATTACTCTTATTCAAGCTACTCTAAAACCTTATTAGATCGTCTGACAAACAGCGTTATTTAGGAGGTCAGACAATACTTACACCTAGCAAACAGTGTTATTTAGATCAAACAATACTTACACATAGCAAAAAGTGTTATTTAGGAGGTCAAACAATACTTACACCTAGCATAAAGTGTTATTTAGAAGGTCAAACAATACTTACACCTAGCATACAGTGTTATTTAGGCAAACAATACTTACACCTAGCCAAAAGTGTTATTTAGGAGGTCAAACAATACTTACACCTAGCAAAAAGTGTTATTTAGGAGGTCAAACAATACTTACACCTAGCATACAGTGTTATTTAGGAGTTCAAACAATACTTCGACCTAGCAGAGTGTTATTTAGGAGGTCAGACAATACTTAGACCTAGCAGACAGTGTTATTTAGGAGGTCAAACAATACTTACACCTAGCAAACAGTGTTATTTAGGAGGTCAAACAATACTTTACACCTAGCAAACAGTGTTATTTAGGAGGTCAAACAATACTTACACCTAGCAAACAGTGTTATTTAGGAGGTCAAACAATACTTACACCTAGCAAACAGTGTTATTTAGGAGGTCAAACAATACTTACACCTAACATACAGTGTTATTTAGGAGGTCAAACCATACTTACACCTAGCATAAAGTGTTATTTAGGAGGTTCAACAATACTTACACCTAGCAAACAGTGTTATTTAGGAGGTCAAACAATACTTTACACCTAGCAAACAGTGTTATTTAGGAGGTCAAACAATACTTACACCTAACATACAGTGTTATTTAGGAGGTCAAACAATACTTACACCTAACATACAGTGTTATTTAGGAGGTCAAACCATACTTACACCTAGCATAAAGTGTTATTTAGGAGGTTCAACAATACTTACACCTAGCAAACAGTGTTATTTAGGAGGTTCAACAATACTTACACCCAGCAAACAGTGTTATTTAGGAGGTCAAACAATACTTTACACCTAGCAAACAGTGTTATTTAGGAGGTCAAACAATACTTACACCTAACATACAGTGTTATTTAGGAGGTCAAACCATACTTACACCTAGCATAAAGTGTTATTTAGGAGGTCAAACAATACTTACACCTAGCATAAAGTGTTATTTAGAAGGTCAAACAATACTTACACCTAGCATACAGTGTTATTTAGGCAAACAATACTTACACCTAGCCAAAAGTGTTATTTAGGAGGTCAAACAATACTTACACCTAGCAAACAGTGTTATTTAGGAGGTCAAACAATACTTTACACCTAGCAAACAGTGTTATTTAGGAGGTCAAACAATACTTACACCTAACATACAGTGTTATTTAGGAGGTCAAACCATACTTACACCTAGCATAAAGTGTTATTTAGGAGGTCAAACAATACTTACACCTAGCATAAAGTGTTATTTAGAAGGTCAAACAATACTTACACCTAGCATACAGTGTTATTTAGGCAAACAATACTTACACCTAGCCAAAAGTGTTATTTAGGAGGTCAAACAATACTTTACACCTAGCAAACAGTGTTATTTAGGAGGTCAAACAATACTTACACCTAACATACAGTGTTATTTAGGAGGTCAAACCATACTTACACTACTTGACATATGTTTGTAGGATTTGCTAAAGTAAGAATGTAGGTGAAAATAACTTGAAATCAAGGACAAGCGTGTATTGAATTAACTGTTCTGTCACTTAGCCCACTCTTAACTGGATGATATCAAAGTTGTCTAGCAGTTGGTCTTCTCGTGTCGATCGCTTGGTTGTCTATCACTTTGTACTCCTATACATGAGCTTGTCTAGCAGTTGGTCCAAGTCATGTCGGCCACTTGACCCACCCAGCCTTCCAAATAATTGTTTTCATTTTGTCTACCGGTTGGTTGTCTATCACATGGTCCAGCTCGTGTCGATCACTTGGTCAAAGTCGTTTCTTCGTGTCTAGCAGTTTGCTGTCTACCACGTTGTCCTCTCGTGTCGACCACTTTGTTGTCTATCACTTTGCCTGCTCCCAAAACAACTCACTTGCAAAATGTACCTCCTGAGAAAGACCAGCTGAGAGCTAAGAGCTGCCTTCTCTCCGAGTACAATAGTTCAGGTAGCGGTAATCCCTTACCCCCAAACATACAATGCCGGTGCTTCTACAGTTTAAACGTAACACGAGTCTTGGGAATGAACTTGTAAATGAATTATTTAGGATTCACTTCTTCGTTAGACTGGACTGCAAATAACTGGTGATATCAGTGTTCGAATCCCGATCAGGTGTACTGAGAGTGTTTTTTCCTAATAGGCTTATAATTCTCGTTCAACGCAAATACGGGCACATTTCTCAAACATTTTACCTTCCTCATTCCTTATCCATTGGAGTAAATACGTAGATAGCTGTAATGGGAAGTAAGACAGGGCGCTCAAAATATATCAATAATTAAAATTAAATATTTAAGTGGTAAAGGTTGCATTTATTTTTACATTTTATTGTCAAAATAATACAAACAAAATATACAAGTGATAAGCTACTTTATAAACTAAAAACAAAAGTTAAAAGCTTGTAAAATACAATTAGAAGAGTTTCCTGACTATATATTTGGTATCGGCAATTCTTCCTTATTTTAAACACGGGAATGATTATATTCAACATTATCTTATACTAATACCCGCCTCGGTGGCATAGTTAGCTAACACACTAGTTTAGTGTTGAGCTAGACTGCCGAGGACGGGGAGACCTAGGTTAGAATCTCACTTGGTTAGACTGGGTTCCCTAAATGGTTCTTCACACTTCCTCCACGCAAACGTGAGTTCACGTCCTCTATATCCAACCTTATCAAATCATAGCCTATTAACGTAATTAGTACTTAAGCGTATAAACCGAACGGGTAGTAAGACGCGGTACTAAGTATCAGTATTATTATTTTATACTAATGTGTAATGAGATTTAACAAACCGGTTTTAAATCAATTTATAATAAAATTAAATATGAAAATGAAGCTTATCTCCCAAAACGCGCTTTAGGATTGCACAGCAAAAAACTATAATGTTTTGTCCAATTACACTTGTCCAACACCTTCTTTTGTTTGTATGGAAAAGTAATATCTCTTAATTTCAGTAAAGGGGAATAGAAATAGATATTTAAAAAAATACACTGAAAACTCTTTCAGTATAAGTTTATTTTACTATAATAAAACAACATTTTCATACAATTAATAATTGCAGATTTTCTTAAAAAATAAATATTTATATCACATTAAAAGAGTTTAGTAAGGTGAGTAAAATTGTTGACAGTACAGAGTATATGAAAAAAATACTCATAACTATACTTAACTATACCTAAATATTGTTTTAATCACAGCTATAGTTATTAAGTGTTTGGTAAAAAAGTTATCTACTAAAGTAAAGAAACGGGTTCTGATTATGCAGTTTGGATAGGTGTGATCACTATCATCAAGAAATTAATACAGTAATAATATAGAAATAATATATAACTGGAATTTGATTCAAATGTGTGTCAAACAAATTTGGACATTGATATATTTCATAATATTTTGGTCACTTTGATTTCATAATGTACTAGATCGAGCTTTGACGTATTTAGCGATAGCATTCTTGCTTTATTGGTGAACATCCAGCTGTCATAAATTTGAAAGTACCTTCGTGTACAATCCTAACCTAAACATGGCAATCACAAATCAATTATGGCAATTAACAACTAAACAATCTTAGAAATAAAATATTACCTAGTCTACAATCTGAGTGCACAAACGAGCGCAATCGCAGGGCGGCCGTCGCACTCCATTGACAACGAAAACTTTACCTAAGCACGATCATAGAAACATGTTTGAAAAAAGAGCATCACATTTCACCAACGAACATAAACTAAATAGTATACTCTTTTACAGAAACATATTAATTATGAAGCATCATTATTATCCAAAGAGAATCATGGTCACTAAGTTATGTCGCCTGAATTGGTTTATTTTAATTGTTATGTCTCTTCAAGATATGCGATAATAGCTAAGTATTTGTAAATCTAATATATCCACTTTAAGATAGGCTTTAGTTTGTGTGTTGATTACAAATATCGCTCCAGTAGAAATATATAGTTTAATTTCCTTCCCTTGGTGATATCAACAGTTGTTGAATATCTGTCATGAGCATGGCACCATTAGATGAGAAACTTTTTAAATGAATTAACGTGAACAATGTATCCCTGTCTAGCGACTGAAACCTGTTTTATTATTAAATTACATGGCGACATTTCAAGCTTATATCTCTACAAAAATTGTATTTATATATATTTGTAAACATTTTAAGGGAACCATCCCTCCCTATTTTCCGAGCCTTTATTTTTAATTGTAATATTTCAGGCCTTGAAATTGTTTGAGTTCATCTTTAAACCCTCCTGTCTTATGTCAATCATCTAACACGTGGAGAAGTAGTTTAGTCATTTAGTTAAAAAAATGTTAGACCCCCTATATCACCAGCATCCTTAGAAATAACTAATATTTAAAATGTATTTGTGTTATTTGATGTTACCCCTCTACATTCTTGACTAATTTAAATTTTCTACCTCCTACTTTTACACCCCTTACCCCTCCCCCGCCATATTTCCCGTGGTCCCATTTAAAATTAAAAACGTACAGACTTATAGTAATTTGACATGTCCCTTTAATTCACTTATACATTTCAATTTTCTACCACTAGGGGAATTATTTGTTTCTATTAGTTTTGTAAATATTTAAGCTAATTTTTCTAACTTTCATTTATAATTTTCCATTTTTAAGACGTATTTGGTTATTTGGAGTTTTCCTCCTAAACGACTGTCAAATTTAAGTTTGATAGCACACATAAAAGGTTTTTATTTTCTTTACATCCCCTTCCCTATGTCCCAGGGTACCACTTATTAAAAGAAAATGTTCATACTTTTATAATTATTTGGAGTGGTCCTATTGGTTGTCTGTAAAATTTCAATCTTCTGTCACCCTGGAAAGTATTTATTTATATTAGTTTGGTAGTCTTGAACAAACTTTTTACCAACGCACCTCGGGAACCATCGTGTAGATGCCGAATATAAATTAATTGTGTGCGACCCGATAACCTCTTTATATATCAAATTTCATCTTGATTGGAGGAAATAGAATTTACTGCCACTTTTTTTTTTCCCCCCTTTACACCCTTTTAGGAGATTAAATATGAAAAACCCTAAAAATGTCTCACTCATTTCTATAAAGAAACATTCATTTTAAATTTCAAGGCTCTATGTTCACTAGTTCAAAAATGCACGGTCAGTGAATTTTGAAAACTTTTGAACCCCTTTTTCATCTCTTACAGGTTGATGAATTTCACAAAATTAGGTCCTATCTCTGATCTAAAGTCAAAAAGGAGCTTTTAATAAAAATTTCAAATGTCAATGTTTGAAACCATTTAGCTCTTCTAACAAAACCACAAACTCCCTCACATCATTAATTGTCTCTACGGGTAAATTGGCCTTGTAGTTTGGAATTGTAAGCAATAATGTCTCATTCCAGTATATCCACACTCGTGTTAATATTATTAAATCAATATTTAGTTTAATATAAGAGAGAAAACATAATAAATCCTCATATTTGTGCTTTATACTTCTAATATTTAGATAAAGTATATTTAAATAGTAGTTAAAATGGAATATTTGGTCGAAATTAATTATAGATAAATGTTTTCAATAGATGTATCTTCTATTATATCAGTTTTGGTATCTACTAAGTGAGAAATAATGTTTTAATAAAGACGAAACTACAAACAAGTTTATAAGTTGCATAATATTAACTTGTGTCCATATTATTAATACTAATAACTAGACCTACCTCAATAAATAAATGGTTTGGTGCACCAAACAGACTTTCTCTCTACTTTGTCTAAAAATGAAAACATTTACTAAAAACTTGTAATAGTTGTGAAACCAGATAATATACATTATTACAGAAACATGATGGAAAAAATAGCATCACATTCCACAAAGAAGGATAAATGAAAGAAACGTTTTGTTCATTATTCATATTTTATAGATTTTACATATTTTCATCAAAAAGAATAACAATAAACTCCCGTTTTCCGAGACCTAAGTCAAATAAATTATTTGACAATAGCTCCGAAGCTAGGGACCTTTCATTAATTACGTAAGGATCTTTGGGTGAGGGTGATCTTAACTAATGATTTTATCAACGTTCATGGACAAAATCTAAATTTAAAAAACACCCCTACAGACGCGCTGTCAAACTGTTGCACCTAGCGATGAAAGATGGCGCTCAAGTATTGCCTATAGACGCACACAGCTATACATAACTATAAAATACTATTTATTTATGATCTGTTACACCTAATTTTACTGCGATAAGTATTCTATGATTTCACATCACCAATCCTTTTGTCTAGAACAATATAATTTACCAAATTGTCAGAAAATTACGTAAGATCGGTAAGGGGAGAGGGGGGAACGAAAAATCTTACGATCCCTTAAGTAGGGAGATTTGGGGGTAAGGGGGGTCGAAATAGTGAAAAAGATCCTTACGCCCCTGGAGCTGTTCTTTCCTAGTCTGTGGCCAAGAAGCATTTTGGTTTGGTTTCATGGCTTTCTTTCTGTGACGGATTGGAACATTACAGTCATATTTTCATATAAAGAACCTTTTAAAATACAAACATATTTTATTACGGTCGACAGTGATAATATTTTACCAAAGTGACTTGACGTATTTTTCCAGCTTGCTAGATGAGGGTTTCCTACGAATATTGGATGGACTGTGTTATAGACACAAAATATACTTCAAATCGATTAAACTACCGCTTTTGTTTGTTCTAAGTCTTAATACCCATCCGGGATTCACGAATTATAAGCAAAGATTATGAAGTTCAATTGTGGAACAAATGTACCCGAATTTGCGTGAGAGAGTGAGAAAGAGTATGAGGAAAACCATTCTTAACACAACCAACCTGGATTCGACCTCCGACCTTCTCGTCACCGTCGAATCAGACTGGATGAGCCCGACATTTTGTTTGCGAGTCCACCAATGCAGGTTTAAAGAGCTGTTAAAGCCATGATCGCAAGTGGTCCTGACACTAGTGACACGTTCAACCACTGAGCGCTGTAGTCGACACATGAGTTTGAGAAGAGAGCTGTTAATTGCTGTTATTGTAACTCGTTTGATATTTCTGTTCTTAACGTCCTCTGGAGAAGTTAAACTGAAGAGTGAGCTCTACGACTTGGTTCACAGGTCCACGAATATTGAGAGCAGAACCTTCTCGAGTGGCGCATGTCGAACAGTGATGCTTTGCGACGCGAAACAGATATAGCTTATTATCAATTTGATTTTTCAAACATATATTTTGGACCGTGGTCGCGATGGATTTAGTCTAAGTAAGTCTTTGGTAAATAAACAAACCATCACAGAACCAGGACTTAGCACAAGATTCCCCATCTAATGAGTTATTACAAATAATTCACTAGCAGTAGACGCAGTTGTAGGCTTACATCTCTCTCTTTGTATACGCATGCGCGTAATGAGTAGGCTGGTTTCGTATTTTGATTGGGTCCTTACACGCAGATTTTATGGAGCAACGCGGACAAAGCTGAGATTGTTTTCGACAAGCGCAGAGCGACCAACGCAGTTGCGCTGATTTCTTGTGATTGATTGGCTCAGAGATCGTCACGTGACCATATTTCTCAGTGAGCGGGGGAATCCACAGTTCAAAACTTCGAATACATAAAGTGCGTTCGTTCCATTCGGATCGGCGGAAAATTTAGCATAAAGCCAACCATTAGGTTTACACCTCGTTTCTTGATCGAGATCTGTGTTGAAACTGGTTCCGGACGACGCGAGAGTGTACGGACAGAGTCTCTCCAAGCGGACGACCTTCTTCGATGCTCTTATAAGGCAGTAAAAAGGTCACAGAACATTTTTGATCATTGGAGGTTGACCTTGGTCAGAGAACCGCTTGGGATGTCTACGATTCTGTCAGCTACACAACTTTTTGTCTGCACCTTGGCCAGGGAGTCTGAGTCAGAGGTAGCGAGGTCGATTCCCGAATCTATCATTGATCCATCGGTGAATTGTCGGCTTGGAAACGGATTGTTGTATTTTTATAATTTTTATGTCAGGAGCTGGTAATGATGTAAGGATGTGCAAAGCTTCCAAACTTAGACTTCGATATATATATATATATATTTTTTTAAATCCTGCTTCTACAATTATTACGACGCTTCGCTAAGAAAAATATTGACGGCTACAATTCTTAAAATGTGTGTAATCTTTAGATGTTATATGGGCCTACCCTTCGTTTACCCTGAAAGGTAGCTTACCTTACTTGGTTCCTTTATGGTGTAGCTTATAAGATAGTCATAGTGTAATCAGTCAAGGTAAGACTGCTACCTTACTTGGTTCCTCTATGGTGTAGTTTATAAGATAGTCATAGTGTAATCAGTCAAGGTAAGACGTCTACCTTGCTTGGTTCCACTATGGTGTAGTTTATAAGATAAAGCCATAGCTTAATCAGTCAAGGTACATAAGGATGTAAATACGAAAATAGCAAAATCTTGTGTAAATATAAGAAAAAAGTTGTTCTTACACCAACCCGACTAAATATTGGTTCATATCCCTGTTGAAGATGTTTATATTTTTATAAGTAATTTTGACAAATGGAACATATTTACGAATAATTAGAAACAAAAACGTTTCCTCGATTTGTTAAGTTTATTATATTTCTGCTGTCAAACTAGGTCTGAAACAAGAAGTGGCTGTAGTGCTCGTCATAAGTTTGGAAACAGTTGTGATGGTCGTGTCTGTACCTACTGAAACGATGGACCTTGCAAGTCTATTCCGCGCAGTTTCGTAATGAGCGGCAAGATGGCGGAAATAAACAAACCACACGCTGTCTAGGAAACCGTAGGAAAGTGAAACTGACGTTGTTATTAATTAAAGGTCCCGTCGTTATGTTGAAAGTGAACGAGGTTTATTTTCTGTCTCTGTCTCTCCACGTGAAGTCTGTGTCGTGGTCGCGTCTAGGTTAGGTTGAGAAGGTAGAAATATACCAGTTGGAAAAGGGATCCGTTCTCAACTTGTTTGGTATTCATTTTACTTACAAAACCAGTGGTTTAAAAGATACATCACAAGTCTGGGTCCCGGCTATATTCCGGATGTTGCTAAAAAGGATGTTTATTTTTGTACACGTGCCTGTTCTGTTATGAATGGGAAGTTTTGCGGAGTATTCTCCTTGGGTTTCAAGTTCAAATAAATATCTCATATCATTTTCCCTTGTATTTGAAGCAGATAGTTCTCCTTGGTAATCAAGTTAGAAAGAAAACAAATTAAAAATATATTCAATATTACATTATATTTATAGAGAATAACCGCTGTTCACGCGGTTTAAGACGTCAGTCTAGTAATTTATATCAACATTAAAAAAAAAACTCCTGTGTTGCTCGATTGACTGTTATTAATATTAAATTCAAACCAGTTGGGATGAGTTATTAGACGAAATACTTTATTTTAGCGTCCTCCATCTTGAAATTAATGACCAGATCGCAAAACAATATACTATAATACAGTAAAATGCCATCAATGTTGACAGAAACAAAATGTTTGTATTTTATAAAAATTACATCCTAGCGGAATTCTGCTGTAGTTTGTATCGAGACAGTGTCACACCGGCTGCTGTAAGTTGATGGCTCATTAAAACAAAGTATTAAAATATTTCGTTGATTTCTCACTGTGGTTTCCCATCCTTTCTTTGTGCGGATGCTGGTGCAACTCTTTATAATGACCCCTTCCGTCCTGCCTGTGAATGCTGGGATAGAGAGTTGCATGATGAAGGCGCTGAGAGCGTGAAACCAGAAATGGTTTATATTGATCGTTTAGTTTGTATCCGGCCGTCACCCACACAAGAGTTCCCTCCACCCTCCAACCCTTCACTCCCCTGGGTCAATGGCGGGATGGACACAGGATTAAGCACCTCCAAATCTTGTTTGATCATTCAAATTACAGCTAGAGACGGGGATTGAACCGGGCACCTTCAACCAGAAATAATTACTAATATTTCCTGTATGGACTCAAGACTAGCAAGCCAGAGTCTCAAAACATCCAAGCCTGAACAATAATATTTCATCACTATTGATAAATATTGTATTTACGTTTGTTTTTTTACCGACGTATTTAGCAAATATTACATTAAACATAATGAACACAGGATTGAAACTTTAAGAGCATCATTTATTTGAAAAAATAGTTTTTATGTGTTTAATTGTATTGGATTTATTGATCTAAAAAATAATGTATTCATATCCGATTCATATTGGAACTATGCCTACTCGGTAAAGTTTTTAATTAATGTATTGAGGTTCAATTTTGGTTTATGGAAAAAATTCATGTCTAGCTCTAAACATTTAATTCCGTCAATGTTATTAAACCCAAATACGTTTTATTTGTTACAGTCTGGAATCGAACTAGTCTTCCTTGGATTTAAGATCGGCTCCACTTGAATAATGAGACTAGTTGAATAATGTATTGTTATCATTATTCAAATAAATATTTACTTGGTCTGTGGTATTGCCTTCTAACCCAATAAAGTTTGTTCGCAGTAACAACATCATAATATTTCTTTTAATTAAATTAGATAAGAGATTGTGAATCGTCATTTTCCTTTGTTCCGCGTGCGTGCGCAGAACATGTCGCCGTTGCTATTGTTGCGCGATCTCGTATCAACAAATGCGCGTAATTTGTGACTCAGGTGTAGGCCTACCTTGCATAGTCCCGTGCTGGTTTCCTCAACTTGATGAAAGATAACGCGAGTGTTTTTTAAAGTGATAAGTCGCGAACATGCATGTATGTGTGTGTGTGTGTGTGTGTGTGTGAGCGACACCTTATCTAGAAGAGAACAAAGCATACTACACCTTATATTCGTGTTCGACCTTGAAATGTTAAGAAATAATGTTATTTTTTACTGAGGCAATAAATATGAAAAACACACATTATCGCGTAATTTAAAACAGAGAATATTAATTTCATGTTGTTAATTAATACGAAAAAAGATACTTAGATCCTCAAACATGTATTTTTATTATTAGTAACTAAATTTTTGTTTTTGTATGCTATGATAACTATAATCATAAAATAGAAATATTCATTCCTTGATAATTGATAATGCTGTGTGACGAACGACGTTAGTGAATAAAGCATCCATAATTTCATTCTTCCTTTGTTCTCGGCGGCCATGATGGCTCGCTTGTCGACCGCTCGAATGACAACAATGAGTCCTGACCTTTAGATGCCAGTTAGACAATGGCCAGGAATCGTGTCTAAACATCGCAATACAATATATTCTTAAGGTACCCTGATAGGCCTACTCTAGGAAATATTAATTTGAGGGCATGTGTTTTATTAACGTATCTCTCAACTCTTTCGTTATGTAATTAACTTATAAGCCCCTTCCTCTCCTTAATTGGCTCAAAACTTAACAAGTATTTTAAGTACATGTAGCGAATTCGAGTGAAAGTAGTATATTTGGATTTGGAGCTGGTCAGTAATTGCGTTGCATACGTAATATTATTAATTATTTAAATCCAAAACAAACTTGATGAGAAATTCTTTACAATTTGAACATAATTATTACAATACTTTAACACACATTATGCATACTAACTTAAATAGTGGATTAGTTTAATTAAACTAGTGATTAATCACTAGTATTATTTTAATTTCGAACAATTTAGATGAGTATAACGAATGTGTTATTTAACAAAGTGTCTACGCATGCGCGAAAATCCAATGCGCCAGTTTTGAATATAGAACAAGTGTGTTGACACGAGTGTTTTGACATTGAATTATAAGTATTTCGCCCCTGCGAGTCTCAATTGTTTATTTCGGTACGAATTTCAACTAAATGCACCAGCATTCCTTTGGACAAAAAGTATAGTTAAAACAAACCACCACTAGTGCATTCAGTTGGAAATGAACCCATGTCGGAGCTAAGAGTATAACTCCTTGCTTGCCGAATAAGGTCAATACTCCACTTGAAGGTAGAATTTAGTAGAAATGTATTCGCATTTGCATAGAAGGCTGAGAAATAATTTAAGGGAAAAAACACCTGTTGGGATTTGAACTCTGGCCTACAGGTCATTGTTAGACCAAACGAGACTGAGGCCTTATTTTTAAATGCAACTTCGAATTATTTGTATGTTATATTCGGGTAATTTAGCGATGGTCATGCTAAATTAGGTTAATATAATTACTAGTCTTGTGTTGAAAATACAATCTAGTTCACTCTATAAACACGTAGGTGCCTGGTGCGAGTGACTCACCCAAATTGCTGTTCTCCAAGGCGTCATTGCACCTTCCGACGACTCTTATGATGGCCCTTCCCGCGATGCGCGTACAGTGCATCACCGCTGGGAGGTTAGTTTCATTGTTGGTCTGGTTTGTAATGTCCGCTCCGAACTGTGGAGGTTTCATTGTTGTCTGGTAAATAATCCTCAGTGCACGACTGGCAATACTGGCTGACTAATATACTCTCGTTTCTTTTTTTTTTTCAAAGTAAAACACTTGTCATAAAACACGCAACAATGATGTATATATTTGTTATATAAACAACTATAACAAAAGCACGATCGTATATTGTCACTCCAGTACCATTCGTTCAGTCCGACCCAATTTTACAAAATCCTTTGATAGTTCCATGCTTTTTTGTTTATATAGTATCAGCTGTTGTTTTGGACAGGTTCCCGTTACTGGATGCGCGGCTGAATACTGCGCATCTTGGCACGGAGGGAGAACCGTGACGTCATAAAGAGACAGAGAAAGGTGGAAGCGTCGAATCAAAACACACGCACGCGTTTCACCTGCTGCTGCGTGTTATTTTCTACTCTGCAATGGTGCTGGCGTTCGCCAATTTCTTCGAGGGAGTTCGTTTTTCTTAAAAATAGCTGCGTCCTGTTTTTATTTTTTCAAAGAACTAAAATACATTCAGGAATGATATTTACTTGGCAGTTTCCGGCAGAATACGACTCAAATAAATATGTTCAATGAAAAAATAGTTTTGAAATGTGGACACTAAGCGTATTTACCAAGTAAAAAAAGGTGTTATCAAACCAAATATCAATAACAATAATGTACATGTCGATTTTCTTATTTAGATAGGTATCCTATGTTTAAATACAGTTTTTAACCAAATTATAGTGATATGTAAGCTTGCTATAGTTATTCTATAAAAGATAAATTCATACCCCTGGTGGGACTCGAACCCACAATCCCCGGTTTAGGAGACCGATGCCTTATCCATTAGGCCACAGGGGCTGCGAGTTTTCGTCGAATTCAAATCAATATAATACTATATTATTAAATTAATTTTTTTTATAGTTTTAACGTATTATTTTCCTGTCTAGCATAGAATTTGAAATGCTAGCGTAAATTAATGAATTGTTGGTTTCCTCGAAAATAGTTTGAAGACGTGATGCTTGAACAACTCCTCTGCAAATAGTCCGAGGTTCAACATTAAAAGAAAATAATATTGAATTATTCGGAAGCAAATAAAACATTAAGATTAGCTTTTGATTACTTTCACAAACAATAGACCGGAAAATATAGCACTACTTGCACTACTAACTGGAAACATTATAAAATGGCTGTCTAAACATTCCATTCTTGTTAATTATTTTGAATTATTATTAGCCCCTGCCTTATTTTAGGTTTCAGGATTTGACGTAAATTGTTAAACACACCTTTTTTTTAAAATCTCACGACATACAAAATGGCCTAGTATAGACCAGCAGCGGCAATCAAGCCAAGAAATCAATCGGAATATCAGGTTAACACGTGTAGATACTACTTTTTTTACCGTGGTTCGGATTCCACGTTAAACTGTAGGTCTTTCATTTCATCTCACAATCACCCTACCATTACACATTAGCGTAAGTGCGTATAACCCGAATGGGTAGTAAGACGCAGTGATAATAATACTTTTTTTTCACAGGCTAAGACATATATGACCGGGAGGGACGCGACATCCGGTTGGCAGAATATTGACCGCTCTGATGGCCCAGGGTACACCTTGGAGGATGTCTACACGTCTTACCCGCCATCAGATGAAGTGGTGATAGTGAATATGAAGGTGTGGGCCAGTGACAGTCTTAAAACCTAACTTACCAACCCCTGGTGAACGTTGGGATAGTTCCACCAGCCGTGAATAGAACCCGGGTCCCCTAGGTTCGCAGCCCTGACCACTACACAATTGAGGACACCGCATGGAACCGAACCAGACGCCCTCTGTTGGAAACTCTGCTCCCTAGCCACTGAGGTAGGGCATCTATTTTACAAGATATTGTTCTTTAGTACTTACACTCGCCACCAGTGTTGGAGTCTGACAACTTTCATCACCTTGTCTTCTGGGCTTACTAATACGAATGAGTAACGTAGATCTAAGGGGAAAATCACCCGCATTTGAGTGGAGGGAGTGCGAGAAAACGTTTAGTAAATAACGTCACCCTTTGTTCAGCAACCCAGGAATCAAACCCCAACCTCCTCGTCGCCGACAAACCAGACTAGACGTTTGATTCTCGTATCCACCGATTCGGGTCCCTGGAAACTTGTATTGTAAAATTTTAACCTAAGGAGAGAGGATGAGTAAGGAGGATTTCTATTAAATGCAGCAATATCTGCCTTGGAAGATCATAGGAGAGCCTCCCAAAGGCACCGAACCCGGTTATTCTGAGTGGAAGACAAACTTGCCATCACGCAATTAGCTCTGCCTCGGTTTCAGAAAGATCACCAACTCGAATTACCCTTGTAGTGATTCCAGAATCACCCGTGGGCTGCCTCACTTGATTCTGAATCTGAGTTATGAGTCTCGGACCAAGGTATGGAACTCTAAACTCTAGTTGAATGAAATAGTATACAATTGGTCCATAGTTCCTGCCCGCCACTAGGTCACAGACAAGGAAAGAACAGATCCACAGCCGCTAGGTTAAACGCGTTGTACTCCTTTAACGTTGGGATCGCTAGGTGCGATCACCAGTGACTACAGCGCAGTCAAGTGAGCATTTCTTAAACGACTCACTTTAAACTCGAATGTACTAGAAGGCAGATACAAAATATGAGCTGCTCGAGTTAACCTGTTGGCTGGTGGTCACCCAGCTATGTTCATGACAGATATTCAACAACTGTTGATATCACCAAGTGAAGGAAATTAAACTATATATTTCATGGACGTGCCTGGCTTTCAGACTTTGGGGGGACAAAGACACAAAATATTATAAGTGATTTAACACTCTCTAATAATAATTGTTTATATACTTAGTATAAACAACGCGTACACTAGCAATACTCTTAAATTCAGTTTCATATTCAATATAAATGTATCAAATGAACATTAATACCAATTCAAAAATTTTCCTTTAACTCAGATTAAAATAACAATCTTTTTTCTTAGTTGTTCAAAATTTTAAATAACTATAGCCCTATCTGCAAGAGTATTAGTAATTTTGTATTAAATAAATAATAGGAACTATATTTAGTGTACCACACTGACAACACAACTTATAAATAAAATACTTTTATGCCATACAAAATACTTATTTTAAATTAGCATAGGCTTCACCAAACACTCTCTTTCTTCGTTCATTAACTACAATAAACTTGTTCATATTATTATGAATGCTTATCTTGTCCAACATATCTTTATGTGTGTGGCACACAGCCACATGATTAATGCGCCTCTGTGTAATATTGTTCCTCAAGTATGTTTTAAGGCGACGTAACGAACTAAATGATCTTTCCGCCTCACATGACGAGCTTGGAACAACCAGCAGTATACGCAACAGAACCTCAACATTACTGAGCATTGCTCTCACTTCAGGAGATAGCCTTCGAAATGCGGTTAGGGCATCTTCAACACAAGTAGGTGCACTTAAACGAAAAAACATGTTTTGTTCAATTTCAAAATCTTTCTCGTTAATTTCAGGATACATTTTCAGCACTGGGTTTATTTCTCCTTTTAAAAGACTCCTTTCCAATTTTCTCATGTGATCAAGTCCTTCTTGTCTATAATGGCAAAATACTCATGGCGAAAGTAGTCCTCGACTGAAGTAGAAGTGAACGCTGTAGCAGGACCTGTGTAACGCATTGGTGGTTTCTTCTGTCTTGGTAGAGAAAGAGGCTGCAGGTTGTTGGTAACAATGATTTTGTTAGCTTCTCCCCAAATTAATAAAAACTCGTCATTTTCTGAGTCTGTAAACTAGAAGACACTATTTCTATGGCCTGCATAAGTCCGGAAGTAGTCATTTTTCTTCACTGAAAAGATTTATTCAAAATTTCTAAATTATTTATTATTTTCCTTGCCATAAGGAAGCCTAAAACAGTCTCTCCTGACTCAAACACTTTGAATAACCCACTTGCTGACTGTAAGTGATTTGCTTTAGCAGACAGTGCTTCAAGTGTTTGTAAAATCATTGAATAGTTTTCCAGAATCTCTTCAATCTGAGCACCTCTGTATATCCACCTGGTCGGACAAAGGGGCTTAATGCTGGCATTAGATGTCAAAGGACCATTAAAAGTAGCTTCTCGGATATTAATAAACTTGGTTTTAGCTGTCAATGATTGTGAAAACAAAACTCCAAGTTCATGGGCCCATTGCATTGAATTCCTCACAGTAATTGATGTATCACATGCATCCCTTGTTACCAAGTTAGTGCAGTGCGCCCCACAGTGAACAAACACGGCTAGAGGCTGTCTATCCTTTATTATAGACTGTACTCCTTTGTTGATCCCTCTCATAGGTTTGTCCACGCAAGTTCGAAAGAGGTAGTTGAACTCTGGTCATTATATCAAAAAGAATAGCTGCAATCGACTCCACAGTTGTTTTACTAGCACTGTATAGCCCCAAAAAAATTTCATGAGGCTCTAAGTTTTCATCAACCCAACGCACACGTATACTAAGCTGTCCAGTCCCAGTAATATCACGTGTACCATCACAAATCAAAGAAAACAAATTCAATTTGGAAGATTGAATTTCAGCACAAAGATTTCTCACAATTTCATTACCCATTATTTCCAAAATCTCATTTTGAATTTTTCCATCTGTGTATACCTCTCGTTCCTTATTCAACCAATTCGCAAGATAGGAATCATCCTCGGAACGTAGTTTAAGAAGATGAAATAAGTTTCCACTTTCTTGTTGATTTCCTCTTAAAGCTAAGCCTTGCATGGCTAAATATTTAATTGAAGTGAAAATTTTCAAAAGACATTCCCTAGAAATCTTACGTTCAGAAACTAAAGAAGAGTTTAACTGGTTATCAATCGGGTTTTTCAGCTGTCTATAACTTAAAACTGCTTGTAAATGACTATCTGACTTTTCATGTGAACGAAACTTGTCCAATGCCTTTTTCCAGTTTTTAAATCCATTTCTAGAAAACGCCGGATCCATTTTCCTAGCAAGATTTTTATCAGGACATAATTTATTATATCTATTACAATAAAAACAAAGAGATCCATCGGCACTGTTTGTAGAGGTATCTATATGCAGCCAAGTGAACTCCTTATACCATGCTGGTTGAAACTTTGGCTGGTTTGGTGCCAGATATGTAATACTTTCACAAATATTAACTTGTGAGTGATTAAACAAATTTTCTGTTTTATTCAAATTTAAGTTGGCTTGAATGGACTTTTGTTCAGACTCGCCAAAGCAGTGTTTTTTTAGGAGATTGTAGTTCAGTTTGTGAATCCTGTTCTCTTTGATTAAGAAACGATCCATGCTCGAAATATTTCTCAAATCACGCTGATTTATATTAAGTTCACTTTTACACACAAACACATTAGCAAATACGACATAAACTCATTTATTTACAAAACATTTAACAACACCCCACGCCACACTCTTTATTCTTAACATTCACAAGATTGCGGGTAATGTGTGTAATGTGCCACCTTTAGGCACATAACGCATGTGCTGGTGACGACAAAGATATTTATATGTGTGATTTTTGTAAATTAGCAATGAATTATTGACTTTTTTCCATTAAAAATAGAATTAATATGCAAGTAAGCTTACCTTGAATCATTGTTTTTATATTATTATGTAATAATACAGCGAAATTCCATTATTTTATTCTTTTTCTTTTATTTCCTGACATCTTGAAGCCGGTAGTCGAAATTTAGACCACAGTTTAAAAATCATGAATTGTGACAACTTTTACAAAAAAAAGAGAGCATTTTTTAAATAAAATTTAAGTACACAGGTTCGATGTATACATGTGTATTGTTGCGACAACTTTTATGCTAATAAAGTGAAAAAGGTGGTAGTCGAAATTTGGACCGTCTTCTATAGTAAAATAAACTTATACTGAAAGAGTTTTCAGTGTACATTTTTAAATATTTATTTCTATTCCCCCTTACTACTAAGAGATATTCAATTTCCCATACAGACAAAAGAAGGTGTTGGACAAGTGTAATTGGACAAAACATTATAGTTTTTTGCTGTGCAATCCTAAAGCGCGTTTTGGGAGATGTGCTTCATTTTCATATTTAATTTTATTATAAATTGATTTAAAACCGGTTTGTTAAATCTCATTACACATTAGTATAAAATAATAATACTGATACTTAGTACCGCGTCTTACTAACCGTTCGGGTTGTACGCTTAAGTACTAATTACTCTAATGGGCTAGGATTTGAGAAGGTTTGATATAGATGACATTAACCCGCATTTGCGTGGAGGGAAAGTGAA
The DNA here is from genome assembly GCA_039000515.1 of Timema cristinae. Classification (NCBI taxonomy): domain Eukaryota; kingdom Metazoa; phylum Arthropoda; class Insecta; order Phasmatodea; family Timematidae; genus Timema; species Timema cristinae. Next base: position 53,926,126 of record JBCFYV010011164.1, read on the forward strand.
GAACCATTTAGGGAACCCAGTCTAACCGAGAGAGCTTTGAGCCTTGGTTTCCCCGTCCTCGGCAGTCTAGCTCAACACTAAACTAGTGTGTTAGCTAACTATGCCACCGAGGCGGGTATTAGTATAAGATAATGTTGAATATAATCATTCCAGTGTTTAAAATAAGGAAGAATTGCCGATACCAAATATATAGTCAGGAAACTCTTCTAATTGTATTTTACAAGCTTTTAACTTTTGTTTTTAGTTTATAAAGTAGCTTATCACTTGTATATTTTGTTTGTATTAATTTGACAATAAAATGTAAAAATAAATGCAACCTTTACAACTTAAGTATTTAATTTTAATTATTGATATATTTTGAGCGCCCTGTCTTACTTCCCATTACAGCTATCTACGTATTTACTCCAATGGATAAGGAATGAGGAAGGTAAAATGTTTGAGAAATGTGTCCGTATTTGCGTTGAACGAGAATTATAAGCCTATTAGGAAAAAACACTCTCAGTACACCTGATCGGGATTCGAACACTGATATCACCAGTTATTTGCAGTCCAATCTAACGAAGAAGCGAACCCTAAAGAATTCATTTACAAGTTCATTCCCAAGACTCGTGTTACGTTTAACTGTAGAAGCACTGTCATTGTATGTTTGGGGGTAAGGGATTACCGCTACCTGAACTATTGTACTCGGAGAGAAGGCAGCTCTTAGCTCTCAGCTGGTCATTCTCACGAGGAACACTTTGAAAGTGAGTTGTTTTAAAGGATTCTCACTTGGAAGCGCTGTAATCAAGTTCTACCTGACTCGAGGGGCGCTGCAAATCTCCCGTAAGGCTGTGTATCTATTTCCTTGTCTGTGTCCTAGGTACAGATTGGAGGGAAGGGACCTAAGTAACCGAATTCCTTGAGCTAAGATTATTTCATAGCTCTTACGACCTAAATTTATTTTTGAGTCGTGTGTTGATGCAGCTATGTGTTTAGAAAGTGTACGTTAAACATTAAAATCAAATTAATAAATTAGTGTAATAAACACCCCTAGTAATATTATGATCTTGTACGGCATATTTGCGGGCTGTGGAAGCTGACTAATTTTCTGCTTTGATTGTACTTCCCGTGACTGTGAGTGTACCTGGGTGAGGTCTTAGCCCCTTCAACGAGTTCAGAAATAGTCCCAGGGAAACTGCGAAGTTTGGAATCGTAAAGTCGCCATATTGCCAACAGGTCCTGTCCGCATTAAATGTCAGGATGATCTATTCAACACTTCTATACATCTTCCTGAAGGTTTACTGCTAGAGTATGTACTGCAAGGACACTCTAGCTATGAGCTTGCCCCGTCTAACACTTCTATACATCTTCCTGGAGGTTTACTGCTAGAGTATGTACTACAAGGACACTCTAGCTATGAGCTTGCTCTGTCTAACACTTCTATACATCTTCCTGAAGGTTTACTGCTAGAGTATGTACTGCAAGGACACTCTAGCTATGAGCTTGCCCCGTCTAACACTTCTATACATCTTCCTGAAGGTTTACTGCTAGAGTATGTACTGCAAGGACACTCTAGCTATTAGCTTGCTCTGTCTAACACTCCTATACATCTTCCTGAAGGTTTACTGCTAGAGTATGTACTGCAAGGACACTCTAGCTATGAGCTTGCCCCGTCTAACACTTCTATACATCTTCCTGGAGGTTTACTGCTAGAGTATGTACTGCAAGGACACTCTAGCTATGAGCTTGCCCTGTCTAACACTCCTATACATCTTCCTGGAGGTTTACTGCTAGAGTATGTACTGCAAGGACACTCTAGCTATGAGCTTGCCCCGTCTAACACTTCTATACATCTTCCTGAAGGTTTACTGCTAGAGTATGTACTGCAAGGACACTCTAGTTATGAGCTTGCCCTGTCTAACACTTCTATACATCTTCCTGGAGGTTTACTGCTAGAGTATGTACTGCAAGGACACTCTAGCTATGAGCTTGCCCCGTCTAACACTCCTATACATCTTCCTGAAGGTTTACTGCTAGAGTATGTACTGCAAGGACACTCTAGCTATTAGCTTGCTCTGTCTAACACTCCTATACATCTTCCTGAAGGTTTACTGCTAGAGTATGTACTGCAAGGACACTCTAGCTATGAGCTTGCTCTGTCTAACACTCCTATACATCTTCCTGAAGGTTTACTGCTAGAGTATGTACTGCAAGGACACTCTAGTTATGAGCTTGCCCTGTCTAACACTCCTATACATCTTCCTGAAGGTTTACTGCTAGAGTATGTACTGCAAGGACACTCTAGCTATGAGCTTGCCCTGTCTAACACTTCTATACATCTTCCTGAAGGTTTACTGCTAGAGTATGTACTGCAAGGACACTCTAGCTATGAGCTTGCCCCGTCTAACACTTCTATACATCTTCCTGAAGGTTTACTGCTAGAGTATGTACTGCAAGGACACACTAGCTATGAGCTTGCCCCGTCTAACACTTCTTATAGACGCTATCTTATGAGCAACGCCGCAGTGGAATAATGCAATGTATGCTTGTTACTTTCCAGGGTAAACATTAACATGAAATTGACGTATTTCTGTACTAACAACATCAAACAGATTAAGAAAGAGAGAAAGAAAAGCCTGTCCCATTAATGAGCAAGTTTACCTAGTCCCCCCCCCTAAGAGCTCGTACATTCCTTGACGTGACGCCACCGTAACGTAACAACCACTATAGTCGAGTGGAAGGTAGGTAGTTGTCTTCATTTTGCGACTTGGGAATACAGCGTTATGATTCACACCTGACCTGCTCTAGATTAAAATATAACGAGTTTAATTTCACCGTCAGTTTTTTATTTGTTATTTAATCAGCTGATAACTTATCTGTCGCTACTCAATAAGAGGTGACGACGCGGGATAACTGCTCGCGAGTTGTTCCAATGTCTGACAAGAAGAGTCCAGAGTTTCCCTGACACGGACTGAGTCACGGGTGCGATTGTAATCCTCCACGATAGTTTGAAACATTGAGGTGGGATGTAAAGCCCAACGTTTCTGCAGTTTTTATAGCAAAACATTGTTTATGTCAAAATAAAACAAATATCGCTCCATTACAAATATATAGTTTAACTTTATTCACCTGGTAATATCAACAGTTGTTGAATATCTGTCCAGACATGGTGGACGTTAAACAGGACATTTTAAATTAAGGTACAGAACTACAGTCATATCCCTCCATGTCCAGGACAGATAGTCAACAACTGTTGATACAATAGTTTTCTTTAAATTCCAAGTCCAAGGGATATGTGGAAATATTCGCAAGTATCAAAGATTCGAATTAACAATTTTTGTGAGTACTTACACACATGTTACACATAAAATTAATAGCTTAAACATATGCTACATATAAGCTCACATTTTATATGTGCTATGTAAAATAAACATACACAATATATAGCCTACATATAATGAAAAAAAACTAGACAAATTTAACACAAAAGATAAAAATCTGAAAAAATTAACATAGTACAAAAATCGTAGACTCAAATGATTGAGGACGCGTAGCGGTAATATCCTTCCCCGCTGTGTGATAATATCGCGACAGAGAAGAAATGAGGGTCGAACCCACGCTACGCTGGGAAACTGTGACATTCTGGTCGATTGTGGTTTAATAAAAATCGTGGGCTGGAGATGAGTACTCTCTAGAACAAGATAACAATGTGTAGGCTTCAAATCATCCTTCTACAATTACAATTAAATGATTTAGAGAGGAATGTCATGGGGAATCAAGGTGGGTTAGGACCATCCTAATCCTACTTTATTACCAACTTTATAAAATCAAACTTAACGTTTCTACCGGAGTGATAATTTATTTAGGGATAAAAATGTGTTTTTGTTACAAGAATTGTAAAAATATGTAGTTTAACTCGTGCTCCCCTCTGTAACTTACGAGCTGTGTTGGGCAAAAGGATGTACAGAATAAGGAGGATGTAATCACCAGGATGTACAGAATAAGGAGGATGTAGCCACCAGAATGTACAGGGTAAGGAGGATGTAGCCACTAGGATGTACAGGATAAGTAGGATGTAACCACCAGGATGTACAGGATAAGGAGGATGTAACCACCAGAATGTACAGGGTAAGGAGGATGTAGCCACCAGGATGTACAGGATAAGTAGGATGTAACCACCAGGATGTACAGGGTAAGGAGGATGTAGCCACCAGAATGTACAGGGTAAGGAGGATGTAACCACCAGAATGTACAGGGTAAGGAGGATGTAGCCACCAGGATGTACAGGGTAAGGAGGATGTAGCCACCAGAATGTACAGGGTAAGGAGGATGTAGCCACCAGGATGTACAGGGTAAGGAGGATGTAACCACCAGAATGTACAGGGTAAGGAGGATGTAGCCACCAGGATGTACAGGGTAAGGAGGATGCAGCCACCAGGATGTACAGGATAAGGAGGATGTAACCACCAGGATGTACAGGGTAAGGAGGATGTAGCCACCAGGATGTACAGGATAAGGAGGATGTAACCACCAGGATGTACAGGATAAGGAGGATGTAACCACCAGGATGTACAGGGTAAGGAGGATGTAACCACCAGGATGTACAGGGTAAGGAGGATGTAGCCACCAGGATGTACAGGATAAGGAGGATGTAACCACCAGGATGTACAGGGTAAGGAGAATGTAACCACCAGGATGTACAGGATAAGTAGGATGTAACCACCAGAATGTACAGGGTAAGGAGGATGTAGCCACCAGGATGTACAGGGTAAGGATGATGTAACCACCAGGATGTACAGGGTAAGGAGGATGTAACCACCAGGATGTACAGGGTAAGGAGGATGTAGCCACCAGGATGTACAGGATAAGGAGGATGTAACCACCAGGATGTACAGGATAAGGAGGATGTAACCACCAGGATGTACAGGGTAAGGAGGATGTAACCACCAGGATGTACAGGGTAAGGAGGATGTAGCCACCAGGATGTACAGGATAAGGAGGATGTAACCACCAGGATGTACAGGGTAAGGAGAATGTAACCACCAGGATGTACAGGATAAGTAGGATGTAACCACCAGAATGTACAGGGTAAGGAGGATGTAGCCACCAGGATGTACAGGGTAAGGATGATGTAACCACCAGGATGTACAGGGTAAGGAGGATGTAGCCACCAGGATGTACAGGGTAAGGATGATGTAACCACCAGGATGTACAGGGTAAGGAGGATGTAACCACCAGGATGTACAGGGTAAGGAGAATGTAACCACCAGGATGTACAGGGTAAGGAGGATGTAGCCACCAGGATGTACAGTAGTATTAAAATATTACCATAGTTCAAATGAGTGAAATGTGCTCATCGAGACCAAGTAATATGGTGATGTCTACCATTGTAATTAGGGGTATCCCACTTCGCTGGTTCGATAGTCTAATGCGTCACTCTCGCAATGGTCTGGTCTTCCTATGATGGGGGAGATCGGGGTTCGAGTCCCGCTACAGAGGATGGTTTTCATAAATAGTTTTCCACATTTTCTCTCCACGCTACTGACGGGTGTACACTTCTCTATTCCTAACACATTAGTGTAATTATATAAGACTTTTGTGTTATACTTACATGTCCTATTAATTTTATTTATTTAGCACCGCGTCTTACTACCCATTCGGTTTATACGCTTAAGTAATAATTACGCTGATGAATTAGTAATTGGGAAGGTTGGACTTAGAGGAATTGAACCCACATTTCTGTGGAGGGAGAGTGTAAAACCATTTAGGGAAAAACCAGCCCCAGTTCACCCGAACGAGATTCGAACCTTAAGCTCCCCGTTCTCGGCAGTCGAGCTCGACACGACTAGCGCGTCAGCTAACCACGCCACCGAGGCGGGTCACACATGAGGGCCTCAGAGAATCTAATGTTGAAGGTCCCTGCGCATCCTTATCTTATTTTTGTAATCATTCTGAGAGACCACTCGCGACTCTCTTCATGTCACCATAGTTCCGACCGTCAAAATTAGATCCTCATTAGTCCTCTAAGAGGCCCTAGAGGACGAGGTGGGGCACCTCCCCACCACCATTAAACTAGACGATACGAGGCTGACGCCTTTGTCCACGTGCACACCATTGCGGTTGGTGTCTTATGTTTAACTGTGTTGAGCGAGCAAGGCCCGGTATTCGCCGTGAGCTAGATCTGATAGGCAACCCTTCCTACACCGGTGTGTACCGGTCTGACACACACTAAGGCAGAGAAAGGAGAAGTTGACAGGAATGCACCAGTATCCGTATAAATTAGTTTTTATTTTAGCAGCACGTATTTCTACCCATTCAGGTTATACGTTTATATACTAACTACGCTAATGACTTTAGGGATGAGGAAGTCTATATTTAGAGGAAGTGTACTCGCATTTGCGTGGAGATAAAGAGATAGCATTGAAAACCATTTTGAAAGAACTACCCTCAGGTCACCCAACCAAGAATCGAGGCTCGATCTACCCGTAATCAACAGTCTAGTCTACTGCAAGAGTAGCGCCTTAGACCACGTGGGTCCGCTTAGTTTGGTGTTTCATCAAATGTAATAGGCGTGCCCCCAGAGGTACACGAAATATTTCAGGGAGTCCACGACGCACCCCTGACTTTTATTAACTTTTATTAACCATAACATATTTTTTAGCAAGTCTGATAAACCAATATGAAGATGTTGGTACCACTGAAGCTGTAATAACACTTTTTACCGACCATTATACTTTGTAAGATAATGATTGTTGATATTTATGAAGATCTAGGAGGGGTACGTTGGTTCTACTGTGTCCCCGATAGGGGTAGTTTTGACAAAAGTTTGGGATTCACTGATCTAGAGAAAAGAGTTGGTGTTTTAACGCCGTCATATTTGACAACTTGTAGTTATTGATAGGGGGCTACAGTTGAACGGACTAACCACGCAACCAGCTCTGAGAGTGTTTGTTGTACATGAAATGTAACAACCCGCAAGGGGACAACAGTACTACAACACCTCATCTCCACATCATGGAAACTAAGAAAGACCTCATCTCCACGTTACGTACACAGGGTGACTAAGGCAGTGCCGCGCAGCACTTAGAACAGAAATTGAGATTTAGGGGAGAAAAGGGATGGTCATCACATTCATGATGGATATATCATCTGGACAGGGTTATTCCCCTCTGTCCTCCTCGTGAGCGACTGAAGTGTCGTGGGGCTAATAATAACCCCCTCACAAGCGGGATATTCCACTATTCCTCTCTCTCCTCTTGTGGTGCGTCGCGGCGAGTGAATAACCGTTGTAATATCTCTCTCAAAGAACGACGCAGTTCTGTCAGAAGCTGACGAGCAAACCTCTGCGTTGTAGCTTGCTGCGTGTTAGCGAGACCCGTTATAACGGCAACAGTTCCCTCCTCCTCAATCTAGAAGATGATCTGAACAAATGGAGATCAGATAACGTTGTGATCTTGTCTAAAGTATCGATACGAAATTTGTTTATTTCCTGTGACCCCCGAACTCGCCACCACCGGCGAAACAGATCAGATGAGACTGACGCCTTAACCTGTATGCCCGTAGCATCTGATATCATGATTGTGTATATAAACCCAGGTGAGTCATCGACTCATCTCAATAAACGATGCCCCCCTCCCCAGATATGACGATACCCCCCTCTCTCTTTCCTCAAGGGTGACCTGATGGTCTAGGGGTAAGGTGTGAGACTTCTGTACTGAGAGTCCGGGGTTCAATCCTCAGTCCCGGCAACAGATTTATCTGATTACCAAACCCTTCCTTCACCTCTGACAAGACATCTTGTAAATGTGGGGAATGCCAGACCTCCACCGTGGTTCGGATTCCACGTTAAACTGTAGGTCCTCCATTTCATCCCACAATCACCCTACTATTACACATTAGCGTAAGTGCGTATAGCCCGAACGGGTAGTAAGACGCGGTGCTGCTAATAATAATAATAATAATCTTTCCTCAACTGACAACGCTAGTCTCTGGACCGTAGCCGGGGCTCGCATCCTGATGATGGTACATTTACTCAAAATAAAAACAAGGCCCTTCTGATCCTGTATCTTGAAATGAGTGTAAAATTGTGATGACTGAACGGAAGGAAAACAAAAACAAGGCCCTGTAGCCAAAACACTATATAACGCTCTCTCTCACACACATTGATTGGTGTTCATACAGCTTTTCCCCCCCATCCCCAATTTTCTATTCCCGAGTCCATTTGGCAAACATCCCAAGGATTATTTGAATAGTTAAAAAACCACGAGTCAGGGACACAACCATTTCTCTCATCTTCCTTCTCCCCTAGACTAATAAACAACTGGCTCGCGGGTGTTTATTAGGCTAGGGGACTGGAAAGTTTCGAGGCAGATCTCGAGGTTATGTTTGAAGGTCAGCCGAGGAGCGTCGTCACAGCATGGCGTCTATTCTCGGATGGACATCTCGAGGTTTTGCAAATCTCTCCTACAAGTAGTTCCAAGTATTATCACCTCGCTATAATAAACAAATCAACACACAGTTTACCAGTATATTTAGTTTACCACTAGAAGTTTATTTAACTTTGGAAAGTCCTTCTTTAATTAACAAGTTGGTAGATATTTGTTTCCTTTTTATTTTATCAAGATCTGGAAGTGATACAAGACTAGCCAAAATTTGAGATACTTTTATTTTTGAGGTATTTAATGTACACTTTCTGAACCGAACAGGCTCTCATCAGCACACAACTTACAAACTAACTTAAATATAGAATAAATACAACATCCATCCCCAAGGAGACCGATTCATCACTCTGAAAGGAGGAAAGTCGAAATTCATCAAAATGATACATTTTTAATCCATGCGGGAATCGAACCCGGGACCTTTAACTTAGTGAGCCAATGCTCTAACCATTGAGATATCCAAGAATTATCCCTCATCCAAGGCCATTTCACTCATATCACTCATATTCCCAAATTCTGCCTTATATATGAGTGAAGAAATACCCTGGGAACGAAAAATTCCTGGATAGCTCAGTGGTGAGAGTATTAGTGTGCTAAGCCCGGGTTCAATTCCCGCCTCCAGATGCCATTTTCCAATTTAAAGAATATGATATTTAGATGTGACTCTAACCGTAACTAGCAAATATAACCGCTTGTCAATCAATCCATCACAGTCTTTTAAAATTTCAAATTGTCCCGAATATTTTCATTGCACAGGCTTATTTTTATTAGTATCTCCTACGAGAATTGTCTTAATGGGCCCCTACAGGACACTAATATCGCCCCCTTGGTGGTCCATGTTGCAAAGAACCTCTACGATAGCAGTTATTGGAAAGTAGTTGTATCCCGCGAGGAAAGACTTGCTAACCACTAAACTAGTGTAGGTTGAGCATTAAAACATTTACAAATATTTCAAGAGAAAATCTGTAAAATAAACCATCTGTATACAGGGTGTATTTTAATTGGTGTCAAATATTCTAGGGGCGTATTCCCATCTACCAAACATTAAGAAAAAAATGTCATATAAACATAGGTCTTAAAAAGGCTTAGTTTCTGAGGAATTTGATTGTTTGATTAATAAGCAATGGATCAAAAGAAATAACACAATTATATAAGACAGTTTAGCAAAAATAACTTAAAACACAAGACGACAGAACATTTAGTTACAATAATTGTTCAAAATGGTGTTCTGATTTGATGCATTCTCTGAGCCTGCGTTCTATGCTTTGTCATATTCTGTTAAATACACCCGGACTGTAATCCATTTACGATACACCCTTAAAAAACCTTAACACCACAAACATTAGTTGAGTAAACAATAGACTTTAAATGTCAGCAGAGATAAAAATCCATAGGGTGCAAATCTGCTGGTTGGGCATTCAATGGATAGCTCGCACGCAATCTATCTTCGAGGAAACTCTTACGTAGGTAACTCTAAAAACTAAAAGTTTCTAGAAACATGTTTGTATTAACTTTTCTTAATGTTTGGTATATGGGAATATGCCCCTAGAATACTTGACACCATTTAAAATACACCCTGTATAAAAGGTGTCTGGAAAGTCTGATATTTTTATTCGGAGCAAAGTCGAATACAATATAGTAAATGTTTCTTGAAGCAGGATTTAAGATTGAATGCTTCATAAAAATTGGTTTATGTAGTAAAAAAATATCATATCGTGCATATTTATAATGTTTTTAAAAACTAAATATATCAAAGTTTTTTATGAAAAAAAAAAAAACTGTACAGATTTTGTCATAAATTAATAAATTACATAATTGTTATGACATGTTATTAGATTACTGGTACTGAGATGGCATGGACATGTAATGAGGATGGAAAAAGAGAGGATGCCAAATATATTATGGAAATGAAGTATGTAGGGAATCCGCAAGAGAGGCCAAATAAGAGATGGAGGAGTAGATAACAGAAAGTCTGCAAGTGAGAGGAGAAGATTGGAGACATTCTACTTATCTGATCGGGCTACAGGCTGGAAACAGTTGATGATGATGATGATTATTATTATAAAACACCTGAAGAGAAGAATCCCAAAAACATTATTAATGGCTGAATCAAGTCAAGCGTAAACATTACAAACCAAGCTCAAGGCCGCCGATAGCTGAACTTTGACCTGTGTGATATCTGCATTCCAGATGGAACAAAATATTTATTTTTTACAAGAAAATTTATAACAAACACATTCATTATATTTCAACTTTTAATCATTTTGCATACATTTAAATAGAAAAAAAAAGTTTAAACCATATAAAAATATATATTTACAAACAAATACAAATTAAACATATAAATAATGTCTCACACCAGTTACAGCTAAAACTATCTTTACTTCTAAATTCGCCTAAAAACAAGAATAATGTTTTAAATACATGAACATTAGGCCTTGGATATACTTTACAACTACAACCTAGTAACCAGTTGACTTAAAATACTAATCAGACAACGATAAAAAGTGAGGCCTGTGCCAATACATTATTTTCAATTTAGAATCAAATACCAAATCTTTGTTTATTAGCTTAGATTCTAGTCTGAATAAAATAAATTTATGGTTAAATGTTTCAAATCAAAATCAAACATTAAATCGAGTCCAATAAACAAAAATGAGTTAGTTAAATTGTGTTTTAAAATGTTTAGATTATTAATATAATGACATCCTGGAGTTTTTACAGTAAAGTCAAATAATGAATGTATGTTGATTTCTTTAAAAAGTTTAAAAGGTTTAAATCTTAAACTCAAATTTTCTAATCAATTTACATCTGAAACCGAAATTGGAATTTATTTGGATTTGAACTTTTAAGTCTGATACAAATATTTATAATGCAAAGATTAGGCATTTTAAATATATTTCGAATCCTAGCAAGATTCAGTATTTGATTAAAAAATTTGAGGTTTCGCACAAGTTTATAACCCACATTTAAACAATAGCAAATAAAAGCATTACACTGAAAGTTAGTTGTTACAAGTTTCTATAATTTAGTTTGTGTGTATTAACAATATAACCCAGTTAATATTTGTCTACTACATATCTTTCTACGTTCGATAATTACAAGCATTTGGCCCATTAACTAGATTTTCATAAACTGTAATTATGGAATTGTTTATCTACTAAAATAACCACAAAATAATAATACTTCCCGCCTCTCTTGGGATTCCTATCCTACTTGCGACCCATGCCACGGTCTGGTAATACAACACTCGCTACTTCTCATGTCTCGGAGTTATAAACCATTTGAGACTCGCAACTTACAACTAGTTGCGCAAGGTCTTAAATTCAATGTAGTTATCAGTGGGCATGATCACATTTTCAATTGTTAGTTTTCATCACATTAGCAACATTTGAATAATAAAATGTTGACCCCAGTGAGATATGTAGTCCTCTCCACGTCCAAAACTAAACACTTCAACAACGTCCAAATTGTATGGCGTTCCTCGCTTATTCGATGTTTGTTAATGCTCACACCTTCATTTTTAGAACAAATTGGACGTGATGGTCGGTATGTTTATCCAATAGTGTACATATAATGTTTATATTATTTCACAACATCAAGGAGTACAAATTAATTGTATAATTATTTATGTATAATACACCATTAAGTTGTAGTGTGTTTAAATTTAAATAATTTAAATTGTACATAGCACATAATATAATAAACACAATCGTTAATGTACAACACTTGTTTACAATAAAAATGTCTTGATTTTTTTTATATATATAAAAGTACACTTGTTTTAGTATTTCCTAGCAGAGTCTTGTGTGTTTTGTTTTGGTAAATTCAGCTCTTTATGCTAGTACTGCTAAGTATTGCCATTGGTGGTGTTACGTGGTGTTATGGTGCCAATTTAACATTTATCTTACAGATCGTTTGTTGTTTCAAACCTACAGCAGTCTAGTTTAGTTTGGGCAGTTCGGGGCTCGAATGTTGCCTAGGTATGTTCAAGTGGTTCTCCCCCTCTCCCTTCCTCGCAAATGTGGGTATATATTTTCTGAATTTATCCTTCCTGATACCTTCCCCATAAATAAGCGGATGTATAAAAGAATGGTCAGTCGTACAGCTCTACCATGACGGTTTATTTAAATGGAAATGTCCTGTTGAATTTGTGAAATATGTCTTGTCACACATTCTAAATATTCCCAAATTTCCAGTCCATACCCTTTCAAGGCATGTACCCCTTCACACAGGGTAAACAAAGTGTGACGACAGGGAAACAAAGTGTGACAACAGGGAAACAAAGTGTGGACTGACGACAGGGAAACAAAGTGTGACAACAGGGAAACAAAGTGTGACACAGGAAACAAAGTGTGACAACAGGGAAACAAAGTGTGACAACAGGGAAACAAAGTGTGACAACAGGGAAACAAAGTGTGACGACAGGGAAACAAAGTGTGACAACAGAGAAACAAAGTGTGACGACAGGGAAACAAAGTGTGACAACAGGAAATAAAGTGTGACGACAGGGAAACAAAGTGTGACAACATGGAAAAAAGTGTGACAACAGGGAAACATAGTGTGACAACAGGAAACAAAGTGTGACGACAGGGAAACAAAGGATTATTAAAGTTCACAACATCTTTGTTGATGTAACAGTTTATAAAACCAAACCTTCTAAGAATATGTAGTAAAGAGCGTATGCATCATTGCTAAGGAAGGAAATGATTTAAACTAGATTGTTGCAACAGTCATTGAACATTTTATATCAAGTATAACACAAAGAAATGTTCAATATACTGATTGTTTAGCATTTATTAGTGTTATACTTGATATAAAATGTTCAATGACAAAGTTACTTGAAATCATTTCCTTCGTTGATAAGAGTTTATTTATAAGACATACTACTGCTAATTAATTAGGTAGCGAAGAGACCGCAAGAGAGCCAAGAAAGAGATGGGAGGAGCAAATAACAGAAAGTATGCAAGTGAGAGGAGAGGAATGGTAGAAGGATAGAGGCATCCTACTAAATTGACCCGGCCACATGCTGAAATCATTGTTGTTGATGATGATGATGATTTTGTGGCTAACATATACAATAAATATATATTTAAAATACCTATTGGGAAGTTGCGTGTCGCTTCAAGGCCTTCACACACCCTTTGGGGTACATACGTCCTGAAAGGCAACAAAGCCTACCTTGCTTGGTTCCTCTATGGTGTAGTTTATAAGATAGTCATAGTGTAATCAGTCAAGGTAAGACTGCTACCTTGCTTGGTTCCTCTATGGTGTAGTTATAAGATAGTCATAGTGTAATCAGTCAAGGTAAGACTGCTACCTTGCAGGGTAACAAACACCGCTAATACTGATTCAAGGAAAGCCTAGGCGCAGTGTAATGTTTTTTTAGAGCCCTACTAGTATTTGTAGAACCAAGATAAGAGCTTTATGCAATATAAAAAGGACATGAATGTTCTAACTTCATCAATTTGTTTTTTCAATATTGATATTCTCTTTAAAACCTTTTTGATTATTTTGATCAGAAAATGAATTTCCCTCCCTCTATTCGATGACCTCTGTATTTATACTAAGTGCGAGTATAAACTTTATTTTTTTGACAAATTACAATCAATTGCTATATTTAAATTCACAATAATAATAATAATAATAATAAAATATTTGATTCTTCACAATCTTATTCATTATAAGAACATGGACTATATTCAAACTGTTTGATGTATTTTGGTGTTTATTGACATTATTAATGATTCCTATTACTTATTAGGTTTTTGTAGCAGCGCTACAAATACTGACGAACAAACATACACATCTCTATTATTTATTACATTTGACTTAGGCTGCCAAAATGTTCTAGAACACTCTCGAAAAATACACAAAGTGGAATATTTGAGAAATACATTTTAAAACATCAGTCTTTTGATTAATAAATAAATGTCAAAATTATTAGACCAATTTTTAATCAATTTATAGGGTATTGGAAAATAAATATATTTGCATAGTTGGAAAATAAAACATTGAACTCATTTATATCGACTAAGACACTGTAAAATATTTTATTTTAAAATTCCTTCATGCTTGATCAAGTTGAATATTGTTTTAAAACTTAATTTGGAGAGATTTTTGGACCACCTTTCTTTCTCTCTGATATACAAATAAAAAATATATATAAATTTAAAACTATATAGTTATTTACACTTGGACTTTGATATTTTTAAAAGTAAACCTTTGTTAACACAAGATTTCTAATTTCAAATAGAATCCGGGTATTTACTTACTGGCTCAAATCTAATCAAATGTTGATTGAATATTTAAAATGAAACTGTTTCGATCAGAATATTTTAACATTAAACTTTATATAATTCAAATATTAATCTAGGATCTATTTAAACTTAAATGTCTCACTATCGCTGGAGTCACATATTTATGTACCAACTACTATAGTGAATTAGGGATGAGGGAGGTAGAATTTTGAGAAAGTGCACACACATTTGTGTTGTGGTAAGAGTGGAAAAATACCACCTTCAGTACACTCGACTGGGATTGAACCCCAATCTCCCCATCACTGTCCATTCCATTGTATTGTGATAGTGACTCCTTAGACCATTTGACCACAGAGGTAGATAGATATAGAATCTGTCTGTGTCTTTTATAAAGACAAAATTCAGAATTTGAATTGAATACAAATTCTAGCAAGATACATTTTCGAATTCAAAATTTTGAAGCTTCACACAGGTTTTTTTTCAAAATTTTCCTTTTCACATGGGAAAAATAACTTTGTACACCCCCCTTTAATGACGATAAACCAAAATTATTTGGAATGTGAAAATAATATCCAACTAAACTGTAGTTTAATGTAATTCTTAAAATGTCACCATAAAATATTAAATTTATATCCATTTCAAATATTTTTCAAATAATGGTATTCTATTTGGATAAGATTTGTACTTGTAAATCTTGGTTGAAAAAATAATTAATGTCTCCATAAAATATGTTTCCGGGCAATGAGTTGACCAAAAATAAATAAAATAGAAGATACTACAAGAACTATATCTATAATATCAATCCGCAACTAGACCAACTCACAAATATTTTTAAAAAGATCTATTTAGGCTAAACATTAAAAACTTACAACTAGTCCAAGGACACAGCCAATTGTTTAAACTTAACAAACCTAAAGCACAAACATTATTGTTTTAGTATATATGGAAGAAGATATAGAAGAGAAGAACACAGTTCACACTTTAGATGCAATGTTCCTCTCTGTCCAGTGGCAGCAGTGTAAAGTGAGAACTGTGTTCCTCTTTTCAATGTAAATGCCATGTTGTGTTAATTAATACTTTTCTCGGCCTTCTACCTAATATAGCCAAATGTACATCAAAAAGATAAAATAGATTGTCCTTAAAGATATCAACTTTATATTAGAGATAGGTTCAATTTAATTAATTTTGTTTTAATTTAAATTTAAATTTTAAACCAGAACCTTAGAAAATACATCAAAAGTTTATTTTCAAATACTTAAACCTAAAGGTTTTATAAACAAAATGATTGATATATTTTTTAATTCGATGATAGTATTAATTTGAAATTAAAATAGAAATAGAACCTAATTGATACATCTTTTGTAATAATGTTGATACACTTTCAGCTGTGGTTAAGGTGCTTTGTATAAATTCAGTTAAATGATAAATTAAGAGTCTTGGGTCACATCAACTTTATTTTACTCAACATCAAAAGTTGTATCTGTAATTTTAAATAAAAAATATATATCTAGTTATTCCATAAAAATCACAATTAAAAACAACAGTGTACAGTAATGTAATTGACTGGGAAGTAAGGATAGTTAGGTTGGAAACAAAATGAAAGTAATAAGAAGTCGAAAGTGTGAATAAATTAAGAAAAAAGTAACTAGTTTTCTCCTTCCTTCCTTATCACTCACATTACATTGTACACAGTTTCAAAACTGTTTTCACGAATATAAAAATAACAACTTACCATACAAGAACAGTTTGTGGGATGACATACACCAGTGTCGCGACTAACCGGCCCGGTTCTCGGTGTTAACAAGTTGATTTTTAAAATAAACAAACGTACAGATCCACTATAAAATAAACACAAACCCGGTACAGATCCAATATAAAATAAACAAACCGTACAGATCCACTATAAAACATTTACAGAATGTATAATGTACTCCATTTGACGCTCTATCTTCACTCGTTCTTTTGTAGCCGATGTTCTATTTCTATAATAAACTACTGTGAATTAAAGATTGAAAAAATTTCTTTCTTGTTTAGTTTTTAATGTCCCCCCCTCCCCCCCTTACAATTAATGTATTCCTATTTTACATCACAATCAGGGAATGGGCAGATAATATTAAAGTAAAAAAAAGTTAGGCAAACCCGCACTGAAACTTATTTACACCTGGATTCCTCATTATCCGGCCTGGAATGCCACCACTTTAAGTCGGATAATCGCATCTCTAGTATATTTCCATTCAAACCTTAATTAATTCTCAAATCTTTTCATGGCTTTAGATATAAAAAAAAGTAAGGTTAGCTTTCCATAATAATTTAAACACTTAAAATAAAATTTATATTTGTAAGATAGGTCACATATTATCAGTCCTTAGAAACCAACAAACTATGTCCCGTTGTTCATTTACATTAATAGAACTTTCACAATCTATTCCTTTTAAATATATTACACTGCCTGAAATACAAGAATGAATTTAAAAAAAAAACATAATTTATTATCATAATAAAACTAAACATATAAATACATAAATTACCAAATTGATTCTTACAAGTTTGTAAATCTATGAGAGCGTTGATAAAAAAAATGTTTTCTCATGAACAATCTAAGAACGAGACCAAGATAAAGTTAATTTCTTCCCCACATGTACTCGCATGTGTGGAGTACGAGTTTTGTATGTGAAGAGGAGTTGAATCCAATATATGAAACACTCTATGAAGCAGAATTGATGGATAAATATTTGATAAAAAAAATCTTTTTGTTGAAATAAATACTATTATGTGCATATTTCGATAACTTTTGAAACAAAAAGTGTTTTAGGGTGTGTAAATGTAAATATTAATTCAAAATACATTACTATTACAACATGTTATTCAATTACTACAAATATGTTTCATGTGTATAGCAACAAAAAATGATAAAGCTTGAACATATCATTTATCTTTTAATATATTTTCTTTCAACGCTTCACACACTCTTAATCTGTACATCACGTCATTCTAAGTTAAAGTAAACATTTATTTTTAAATAAAATAAAGAAATCATAGTCAAATTCTAAACATAAATAGCCAGCTCTCAAATATCAATGATCAGATCAAACTTTCAAATTTAAATAAATAATATTCTGACAGATATTAAGAAATAATACAAGTTTTGAGGTATAATTTACCAATAAACAATCTATCACATTTATTCAGACAACTTTGGTTTTCAATAAGTTAATTCTATAACTCAAAATTGAGGAATCATGTAATCAACTCAAAGTATCTTTCATAGGTAATTGTGAAAAACTTGAGTAATCAGCACAATTTTAGAAATATATGAAAGTATACTCCCTCCAAATAAAAAAGTAAATATGTATCAGTAATAAAAGCTATGCAATTAAATATCTAATCCTATTTTTGTTGGGAGGGAAGTTAAATTATCTCTCTTTATATATTTTTGTGAATAGTCCATGTCATAAAAAAGTGGTCTGATTTCCGACAGACACATTTCCAAAACTGGGCTGGCTGTACACACCCGCAAGTTTAATTAAAAACCGTATTTTACAGTCAAGGAAACCCAAGAGGGCACATGGGGATGAACCCTAAGCCCGCTGTGCCCAGCCATTACAAAACTGAACAAGGATTTGAACTTAGTTTTCTAAGCTTAGAGTACACCAATCAACATAATTAAACCAAGGTCACGAAGCTCAATTTTTGTAACGCTGAAGAGTGGTCAGTAAAAAAAAATATGAAAATTTTTGGCGTGGATTGTGGACTGATCGCAAGTTGACTCTGATGGTTTTCTAAAATTCTCCCAGAGTAATATTGCAGTATATTTTCCAAGTTGAGTGGGAGAGATGACTAACCTAGAGCCGATGTCAGGTCTATGATATGTCGGTGGTCTCATGGAAGGAGCACGATGTAGCGACGGAGAGATCTTCCAGGGGAAAAGATAGGTCCCGAGACTGCAATCAAACAATCTGCAATCCGGTGAAACAGAGGGTACACCGAACATGCACATGCAGGACTACCAACAGTCTGTCCTAGTGGTTACGGAGGCTGATTACTGGTTTAAAGGATTCTGGTTATATTACAGGTGCCATCATTATATTTACCTTAAGAAAAGCCTTTTGGAGCACATAAAAAAATGCCATTGCAAACAAACATTGACTAAAAGTAAGTAGTGCCAACCACCGTAGAAATAATTTTTTATTTTCTTCGTAAAACTATATAGTTAATGAGAAGAGTTATCAGAAGTTTCTACTAATAATTCCTTAAGGATTGCTGTACAATTGACATTTTCATAGCTCATAGAAATATTTAAAAATATTAATAAAATCATTAGGGTTTTTTGTTTTTACAGTCAGGCAACATGAGATAATTAATGCATGCATGAAATAATTGATTAAAAAGTATTATATTCATACTTTTATCTTATTATAACTGGTTACCATTTATGATCAAATAAATTAATATTTTGTTTAACGAGTAAAACCAATCAAATGACAAGTTTCAAAATAAAAAGGTTTTATTTTGTAAGCACGAGCGCACAAATACAGGTTGTATTGTAATTTAATAAACCGACTTCATTTCTTCCAGTCCACCTTTTTTATTTCTGAAGTGAACACAACCTTTTAGAAGATCTAATTTATGATCATTATTAAGTGAACTACAGGCTACTAAAAAAAATATCAGTGATTTTAATAATTTCACTTTCGATAATGTAAAAAAAGCTTAAGACTAGAGAAAATAAAAATCTAATTGTTTATTGTGAGAGTTTTGACTGTTGAAAGTGTAATGTAATACAAAAGATAAGGCTATTCATAAGGAAATAAGGATTTACCTGAAGTTATTTTTATTTTTTAACTCTTTGTCTATCCTCTCTTATTCCTCATTCTTGGTTGGCGTAAATTACTTGGTGTTGTTGTTGTATAACTTAAACCAAAGTTATACCTTGAGCAGGGATGGATACACAGGGGTGGGGGGAATCACCCCCCATTTCTCAATGGTAAGGCAAAGGACAAAAAAAAATAATCTAGAGCAGAAATAAACACATCTGAGCATATTAACGAAAAAGGTGGCATGAAAAGAGCCAGACAAACGGATAAGAATGTATTATAAAGCAGAAATTGAGATTGAGATTGAGGTATAGGGAAGATTGTTAAGAAGTAGTGAGACTCGTTGTCTTGGCTCTTCTAAATTTCCGCAATGATATCATTTAGACCATAACGAGTAACTGAGTGTTTGCCAAAACTCGCAAACACAGACGGTCATGTAAATAACATCTTGTAACATACATTTAGGAAATATTATAAAGATGTTATAATACATAGTGATTCCGGACTGCCTGACAAGAGTTGACCCTCCAAAATTTCTCCTTGAATCCACACTTGATCTTGCTGCGCTGCTGTGTATAAAACTTCACATTAAAGACCATAAATAACAATAAAGCCATTCATGCACATGCACATTAGCGATAGTTAAGGTTCATTTCTCGGTAGGACTAAGACCTCTCAGTAAGTGTAGAGTTCTAGTATAGTCCAATACAATACAAACACATTTGATTTGTCATATTTTATTATTATTATTATTATTGTCATTTTATATGTAGTGATAATATACATCAAAGTGATAGCTGCAGATAACATGGAATGACTTATGAAAAGTAGATCCAGTAGCTGTTGTAGTTGTCAGTTAAGATTCTTCTTATGATGGTTAAATTGTAGATTTGTTACATGAATATTGTGTCGAACACAAAGAGTCAACCAAAGCTTGGCTATACAAGGAGAATGTATTGTCTGTCTAACCAGAACATTAGTAGACAAGGAGAATGTAGTGTCTCTCTAACCAGAACATTAGTAGACAAGGAGAATGTAGTGTCTCTCTAACCAGAACATTAGTAGACAAGGAGAATGTAATGTCTCTCTAACAAAGCTTGGCTATACAAGGAGAATGTATTGTCTGTCTAACCAGAACATTAGTAGACAAGGAGAATGTAGTGTCTCTCTAACCAGAACATTAGTAGACAAGGAGAATGTAGTGTCTCTCTAACCAGAACATTAGTAGACAAGGAGAATGTAATGTCTCTCTAACAAAAGCTTGGCTATACAAGGAGAATGTATTGTCTGTCTAACCAGAACATTAGTAGACAAGGAGAATGTATTGTCTCTTTAACAAAAGCTTGGCTATACAAGGAGAATGTATTGTCTGTCTAACCAGAACATTAGTAGACAAGGAGAATGTATTGTCTCTTTAACCAGAACATTAGTAGACAAGAGAATGTAGTGTAAGAATTGTTCTATAGGTGTGTAAGAGACCTGCTATGGAGAGTTGTTCTATAGGTGTGTAAGAAACCTGATATGGAGAGTTGTTCTATAGGTGTGTAAGAGACCTGCTATGGAGAGTTGTTCTATAGGTGTGTAAGAGACCTGATAAAAAGAGGATGCCGAAGAATAGGTTGGAAATAAAGTATGTGGGAAAAAGACTGCAAGGGAGGCCAAGAAAGAGGTGGAAGGAGAGAGGAAGAGGGAGGCATTTTACTAAACTGACCGAGTTACAGGCTGGAAACAGTTGATGATGATGATGATGATGATGATGATGATGATGTCAATAACATATAATTTGAAAATTGATCTTATCCAAGAAAGTCCTGCCTGAACAGTTAATCAGCTGAACACTTGGGGAATAATGAGTGAACGCCTCGAGCTCACCTTGTTCGCTTCCTCCTGATCCTGAGCATGTTGCAGCCCTGCACAGAAGTGCAACATCAACACGGCGAGCGCCTGAACGCGCTCGTCAGATTTGCCGACCAGGAATGCTATTTTTGTGTTGGTCTCTGGGTCCTTTCTTTCTTGCTGCTCTTTGGCTAGCTGCATCCTGCTCTGCGTCTCAGAGTCCATCGCGGCTTTCAACTTCACAATCTGAAAAAAAAAACACTCGTGTGCTTTTAGTTGGTAATAAATGCATCAACATGTGTCTACATATAGTTTTTATTTGAGGTATTTTGAGGTATTTCTAAACCGGCTAATTATATCGGCACATAGCTTATAATCTAGCTTAGAGCTAATACAGCCACAACACCCAGTCCCCAGCCATTAATTCATCACTGTGCAAACCTATATTTCCCATAATATAACTTTTCAACCCTTGCCAGGAATCAAACCTAGCACCCTTAGCTAAGTAGGCAGACACACTACCTACTGAGCTAAGACATTGGATACATTCTTGTGTAGAGAAGATCAGAAGTTACGTTATAATAAGCTGTAAAAGGCGATTAAAAGTGACAAGAATTTCCCAGCGGTATAAATTATTTATATATTTTTCTTTGTTCCCTACCAAAAATACTAGTTAAAACCAAAGTTTAACTTAACTTTAAGAAAACCACCAAAATTAATTTAAAAAAAATAGTGTAAGTTGAGCTTTGATCCTGGATAGGGTAACATACAAACAATGGTTAACACATTTTATTTTGAAAAGGAGTTATAAAAGACAATGAAATCATATTTTAGATTTTGTGTTAAATAATAAAGTTATTAAAGATGTGTTGCATTTTTTCAATTTTCTTTTGAAAATAATTTCTTCCTATTTTGTACGTGGAAATCACCTGCCAACAATGCTTGGGCAGTTCTTCTCCCTGGAAAACTCTTCTACTTCTTCAAATCTTTACGCAACCTTTCATTAGTTTCTGGGAACAATTGCAGTTTTGCATTTTTCTTCTTCAAGATTTTAATTCTATTTTAGTCCATCTTCATGTTTCAAAATTTCTCTTACCTTTTGTGATGTTCCTTAAATTTTCTTTTTTTTTATTCTTTCAATGCATTAATTTTTTTCCTCTATTATCATAAATTGTAGCTTTATTTTATTCCAGGTAATATTGATATCGTTTGTGAGCAGCTCGGCCAAGAGCTAATAACTGTCTTGTAATGGGCGCTCGCTCTGGTTAGTTATTATACAGTTGTGATGCATCTTATGTAGATAGATACACACTTTATGTATGTTATGACATTTGGGCCCGATCTTATGTGAGGATCTATTTGAGGAGGAAAACCTTCTTTCAAAATTTGCATTTACATAGGAAGAAAAGAGGGGAATCTTTGACAACTTTACATAAAGCTAGATATTTTTAGTTCAGCTGGATTATACAATGTGAATAAAAGGCTCCAAAATTCGTCTAATCTAACACCTCCAATTTCATGAATTTGGTCCTCAAGCTGCAAAAACTTCCCCTCATCAATCAACCTATTGTCAGAAACATTAAATAGTTGACCAAAGTTCAGTTGTAGGCCTATATAGTTAAAATAAAATTGCTGTACATTAATACAGCTTTGGATCATTTCAAAACAAAACTGTGTTGGGAATATTTTATTGAAAACATTATAAATAATTAATACCGTAATAAAATATGTTGTTAACACTTGTATCTTACTAACTGTCCGAGTTAATTGCTTGTGTACTAATTATGCTTATAGGTTAGGGATAAGGAAGGGTGAATTTAGAGGAAATGCACCCGCATATCAAGCAAAACCTTTAGAAGTCTATATATTTTTAAGAAAACCCCCTCAGTTTCTCATAAATGAGATTCACAGCCAGAAAAACAACAAAAACTAACATGTGGCTGATACTAAGCAACTATTAAATTTTATACTCCTTCTTGAAAAGCCTTTAAAACTGCTAAGTGAACTTAATAAATTTGTTTAAAAGTGACAAAAGTGACTTAAGTGACTAACAAAAATGACTAAAAGTGACCCACTGGCATCACTGCGGGCATTTTTTTCCTTAACGGTTTCTTACTCTCGCTCCATGCCAATGCTGATACACTTCCTCTTAGTTCTACCCCCTCATCACTAGCTTATTAATTCAATTAAATGGGATAACCTTGAACAATGTTGTGGACTTTAGAAACTACAACAATGAAAGAATCAACTGAAGAAATGACAAGTTAGGTCTTTCTTTATTTACCCCTAAGTCTAGCTTACATACTAATGAAACATAACAATTAAGACAAGGAAAACCACCCTAATGAGCAATTAGCAAACATATTGCTCTTTGGAGAGTCATAAACCAACTAACAGTAATAACAAGTGAAAATAGGGGAAAACTCCCCTATCCGATCGGAAAAGACTTTGGAGAGGTGGTAAAAAGAGAGACAATTAAAAATTCAAAGCAACATAGTAAACAAAGTACATTTGGACTATTGTAAAACAAAAATAATAAATATTTTACAATTGAGAGTGAACAGCCACGGAGAAAAACATATTGTTACCATTTGGTTGATCTTGTCCCGGCGCTCCTGCAGGGACAGGCTCGAGTACAAGTCCTTGCCCGTGGACTTGGCGATGCTCATGAGAGTGTCGTCATTGGGGTGCTGCAGGAGGTGGTCCAGGGCGGCTGTGACGTCGCTGTCGAGCAAGGAGTGGGGGAACTGGAAGGGGTTTCCCAATAGAGAGGCCTGGAACACACACCGTTGCCAACGTTACAACACAAGTCAGTCCGATGGTACCCCGATTTGACTTGGAAAACCACAGGAGTGGGGGAGGATGGGAGGTGCACATTTGAAGGTATTTGGTTTAAATCCTTGTTGGAGCCTTCAGTAGAGACAGCCCAATGTCAACTGTATTTTTCATTTATTTGAGGTATTTAATGTGCACTTTCTAAACAAACTGATTATCTCAGCAAACAACTTATTAGCTAACTTTAACCTGGAACAGACACAACACCTAGCCCCTGATCATTAATTTATAAATGTGAAAGCGGGAACTCATATTTAACCAATGATACATTTTTTTGGCCATGTCAGGAATCAAACCTGGGACTTGCACAAAGCTGACTATAATCAGTCAGGAGGTCTCGGGTGTAGAAACATATATCTGAACAAACTTCACCAAAAGTAAAATATAGTTATGACATTTATTTGTGACATCTTACATTACACTGTTATATAATGCTTGTGAGCCCTAGAAATAATGCAAAACAAGAAAACTACCAACATACAAACAAATACTTGCCTTTTAGTATCAGGAAACTTGGAATCTGATTCTTTAACGTGCGATTATTATTTGGTTGGTTTTAGTGTGCTCAAATGTTAGTACTAGTATTTTAACTAGCAATGCCATGTTTTATTTTGATGGATTTTAGGTTCATTTGTTATAATCATATTTAATCAAATATTTTTATCCAAAGCTCACTAATAGGCTCTTCAGTCAGTACTCACCTCACCCCATGGATAACACCCGACAGGTTGGTAATACTGCTCGAACCAGACATTGTATAGTGGTGCGCTTAGTTTAGAACACCGCAGAGCTGAGACCAATGAAACCATTTTAGAGGTAATCCATTATAATCACATTATGCATTTATTGGCTTTTTTTGACACCTCTTCCCCCCACCTTCATGTAACATCAAGAAGAACTGTCCCCCCCCCCATTTGCCCCTAAAACAGTGTTTGTTACATTGTTTATGGATTACCCATTACTATATTTTTAATATTACAACAAAATAACTAACTATCAAACTGATTTATATTTTGCTATTGTAAAATGCAGAAAAACTGCACTTCGATATGTTTCCCGGTTCAAGCGGTTAATGGTTCTCGAGACGGACTATTAAGGGTGTCCGGGTGGTCGGATGCGCATCCGGTTAACTTTCAATAAACAGATATTAAAAAATTGTACAGTATGAAGTAAATTTATCAGTAATATTTAAAAAGTATAATAATAGTACTAACGTTTATAAAAAGTATCAGCAGTTTTTTTTACTGCTAACACACCCATTTTTTTGTTTTTTTAAATATATTATTTTTCATACTAAACAGAACATTGAAAGTAGGTTAAAAGCGCAAGGCCTGCACTTACCAGAAAACTGTAGGCCTCAAAGTTCTCTATTGAAATTAAAAAAACAAACAATTATTTAATTTTCGGGGTACACCAGTCCCCTTCTTGAGAACTTGAGAACAGGCCTGAAGTTCTCTGTTAAGTGTGTAGGTCCTGCCTTTCTATTCTCCTCTCAATGTTTCATATAATACAGCCATTTGGCGACATTTTCCCTTTGTTTAACATATTCATTATTATTTTTATTATTATTATTATTATTGAATAAAATAAGCAAACTAACCACATCAGGTTTGAATAATAAACAAAATGTGATGATTTCTTATTTATATTCGCTATGGTTAATTTATATCGGGCATGCCTTTAAAGAGATACTGTATGATTAAAAAAAAATATTTAATAGTAAATGCAGATAAAAACCGAGCATTAATTGTATCTTTGATTGTGAAATTTAAAATACAAGATGCAAAAAGAGTGAAATAGAGAGAAGAGTGCTTGTGACGAAATAGAAATGATGTCAGCCGCAAAGCAATACTAGAAGCTACAGTCACATTTTAACAGGAAGGCAAACCTAAAAACCAACTAATTTTATAAAATTAAAAACTAGCTAGAACTAAAAAAGAGAAGAGGATGGATTCAAAATCCCTGGGGAGAAAAAACAAACAAACAAATATTTTATTTAAAAAAAAAGTTGTGTCTCACTACCAGTTAGGGTCAATACCGGGTGTTATTTGAAAGAAAGTTGCGTCTCACTACCAGTTAGGGTCAATACCGGGTGTTATTTTAAAGAAAGTTGCGTCTCACTACCAGTTTGGGTCAATACCGGTGTTATTTTAAAGAAAGTTACGTCTCCATACCAGTTTGGGTCAATACCGGGTGTTATTTGAAAGAAAGTTGCGTCTCACTACCAGTTTGGGTCAATACCGGGTGTTATTTTAAAGAAAGTTACGTCTCCATACCAGTTTGGGTCAATACCGGGTGTTATTTGAAAGAAAGTTGCGTCTCACTACCAGTTTGGGTCAATACCGGGTGTTATTAGAAAGAAAGTTGCGTCTCACTACCAGTTTGGGTCAATACCGGGTGTTATTTGAAAGAAAGTTGCGTCTCACTACCAGTTTGGGTCAAACCCGGGTGTTATTTGAAAGAAAGTTGCGTCTCACTACCAGTTTGGGACAATACAGAGTGTTATTTGAAAGAAAGTTGCGTCTCACTACCAGTTTGGGTCAATACCGGGTGTTATTTGAAAACTTTCCACCAAAATAGCTCGGATACAATGCAGAGGCGGAAGTAAGGTGGTAAGGGGTGGCGTTGCTAAGGTGACGTCAAGGTCACTTTGATTGTTTTTAATGAGACTGATGTTTTAGAGACGAGGACAGTTAAATTTGGAGGAAGTGTACCCAGAGTTATGTGGGGAGAGAGTGGAAAGCCACCACCAGTACAACCTATTGAGAGAGTGGAGCTAAAAACCATTCAATCATCGAGGTAGGTATCGACATTTTGACAGTCGACTCTGACTAATTATTATATATGGTAATAATGCACCCTTTGTCTTACCTCACTTGGTTCCACTATGGTGTGTTTTATAAGATAGGGTCATAGTGTAATCAGTTAAGGTAAGACTGCTACCTATGGTGTAATTTATAAGATAGTCATAGTGTAATCAGTCAAGGTAAGACTGCTACCTTGCTTGGTTCCACTATGGTGTAGTTTATAAGATAGTCATAGTGTAATCAGTCAAGGTAAGACTGCTACCTTGCTTGGTTCCTCTATGGTGTGGTTTATAAGATAGTCATAGTGTAATCAGTCAAGGTAAGACTGCTACCTTGCTTGGTTCCTCTATGGTGTAGTTTATAAGATAGTCATAGTGTAATCAGTCAAGGTAAGACTGCTACCTTGCTTGGCTCCTCTATGGTGTAGTTTATAGATAGTCATAGTGTAATCAGTCAAGCTAAGACTGCTACCTATGGTGTAATTTATAAGATAGTCATGAATGTGAGGAATGCCAGGCCTCCACCGTGGTTCGGATTCCACGTTAAACTGTAGGTCCTCCATTTTATCTCACAATCACCCTACCATTACATATTAAGTGTGAGTGCGTATAACCCGAACAGGTAGTAAGACGCGGTGCTAATAGCAACAAAAATATTAGTAATAATAATAATAATAGATAGTCTTAATGTAATTATTCAAGTAAACAAAATGTTCACACCTTGCGTGAAGTAATGGAGGTAAAGCCAGAGGGGAAAGTGAGGGGTATTACCTTGCGACTGACGTTGGGCGAGTGTTGAGGGGAAGGGGGGAGACTACGAGAGAGGTTATTAGAGCTAGAAGACACGGGCAGAGCGAGGTTGTGGGCGGAGCCAGCTCGCTTCAACCCGCGGCCCTGCGCGGCGCTCGCCACGCTCGCCAGCAAACTACCCAGTCCGCGACGCTGGGCCTGTCAAACAGCCGCTCAGTTAGCATTCCCTCCGACATTACAACAGTGAAGGTACTCTAGGCCCGCCCATGTACCCCAAAACGAGGTACGGGTCTGTTCATGTAAAGTTGCCGAATGTTTATATTTTACTTTTATGAACATAACTGTAATTCCTTAGAGCCGAGATTATTAATTTGGGGTGCAAGCTAAGACCAGTAATTTTACA
The DNA here is from genome assembly GCA_039000515.1 of Timema cristinae. NCBI lineage: Eukaryota > Metazoa > Arthropoda > Insecta > Phasmatodea > Timematidae > Timema > Timema cristinae. The sequence goes on from JBCFYV010011164.1 coordinate 53,954,247, forward strand.
GTTTAGGTTATAAAAATCTTGTTAGCCCAAAGTATATAAATATTGTTCCAAGAGATATATTTAGTTTAGTTTTCCACAGTTTGTGACTATCTGCTATAGACATCATAGAATTGGACCAAAAACCTTTTAAATGAAGATATAAATAAATTCCTTGTTTAATTTCGTGATGTCCTGTGATACATAACGAAGAAATATTTATATGATCATGTGTATTATTATTAGCACCGCGTCTTACTACCCGTTCGGGTTATACGCACTTACGCTAATGTGTAATGGTAGGGTGATTGTGAGATGAAATGGAGGACATACAGTTTAACGTGGAATCCGAACCACGGTGGAGGCCTGGCATTCCCCACATTCACAAGATGTCTTGTCAGAGGTGAAGGAAGGGTTTGGTAATCAGATAAATCTTGCCGGGACCGAGGATTGAACCCCGGCCGCCAGCACAGAAGTCTGACACCTTACCCCTAGACCGCCAGGTCACCGATCATGTGTAGAAAACTATACTAAACATATCTGCTGGAGTAATATATTAATTTTTTTGGCCAGAAATCTTTTTGTTGTAAAACAATAATAATAATAACAACAACAACAATACTAAACTTAACTCGCCACTTCCTTCCATTTCACCTTAAAACTGGTGTTTCAATTGCAAATTGTCTATTAGGTATCTTGCTCTCCATTGGTCCTCTGTTCAAGTCTCTGTGTAAGTCTTCATTTAACAACCTCAAAATTGGAGGCAGTTCAATCATTCTTTTAAAATTGTAAAATCTTTTAGTTTTCATATTTTATTGTATCTTTTAAAATAAGGCAAAACAGTTTTTTTCTGGTCACAATTCCACTAGTTTTTGTTATTTTAAAGTAGAATACTAAAGTTGGGTCAAATTCACTATTTTATGAATCCAAATCTCAAAATCCTATTTTCTAATTTAACTTTGAATCTCGAATCTTGTAAAAAATTATGAACATAAAAGGAAATATAAATAAATATAATAATAAAAATACAAATAGTAACTAAATGTTAGCTTACTTTCTTATAATCCAGTCACTATAAAATTCATACATTCAGTTGAGTGTTAAATTACTGGTCTAGGGTCTGGTTGTTAATTCATCCTATAATTGTAATTGGTTTTGTATCACCAATAAGTAGTATTAGAGCTTTAAAACACATTTCACTTGAAAAATTGAAACAATTTTTTTTTTTAAGAATATGAGTTGAGATTCATTCAAAAGTTTTTCGAATCCTTGAATAACTTTAAATATCCGACAGTCCCACCCCGATGTCTGGCTCGAGCTGTGTTACCTATGCCGGGGGTGAGACGGGCTCCTAAAGAAAAAATTAACTAATTGTGTTATGATTATAAATGGCACTTTGAATTACAATTCACAAATTCTGTACTGATTTAGTTCCCACGGTAATAAGTGTTTCAGAAGGGATGTTTGTATTTTGTATCAAGTCCGCAAGAGTTCTAAATGTTTTGAGTGTAAATAGCTAGAGAGGAGAATATAGCCCTCGTGAAACACTTATTACCGTGGGAACTAAATCATACAGAATTTGTGAATTGTAATTCAAAGTGCAATCTCTTCAACATGCACTGTGTTAAAGTACCAGCAGGTCGAGACCAAATAAAGGGTTGTGGTTTCTTTCCCTGCCATTGTTTTAAAATTACAAAAATAATTTCAAGAGGAATTATTATTTTCATTTTGAGAGTTTTTGAATTTATACTAAAAAAATCCAAGTACAATATTTTCTGAGTTTCTTTTTATTCAGAGGATAGCAAGAAGTTGATCAAAATTTACATGTCCTATCGGCCAAAAATTAACCTATATTATTATATTTTTAATAATGCAATTCAGTTGTCATAATACTTTACACCCATAACTGTCTCCAGCCTATGGTATGGGTTAGTTTTTTATTAAAAGTCATATATTTTTCACTACCAGCTTGCTAGGCCTGTAATAGCTTCATATGCCTTATAATCTAACTTAAGACTAGGACGGGCACCACATCCAGTCCCCAGCCGTTAATTTATCATTATTAAAGGATAAACCCACATTTCACAAATGATAAATTTTCGTCCATGCCGGGAATCGAACTCGGGACTCTTAGCTCAGTAGAGAGACATGCCATTGACTGATATAAGGTGTCGGACAGTTGTCATAATATTATCATTATTTAATATGATGACTCTTGCAACAATTAATTCTTTTTTTTTACCAAAACAATACTGGTAGCCTTATGAGTAATTTAGTAATAAGGAACAGTTGTTTAGGGAGAACATATTCACTTTTTATGTCAAGTGTTGCAATATATGGAGGAAGGATGTGAACATATAAAATAATGTATAACAAGACAGTGTAGAAACACTCTACTGTCTTCTTGAATAAAGAGAGAAGTTTGTTTGTTTCTATGTTGCTCATTCGTTTTACACGTTTCTATTTATATGTTCTGTCACTATTTACCAATTTACATTCTCTCCCTTTTATGTTTGTTGGTTCCCTTTTTTAGGAAGTTGCGTTGTGCGTTTCCCCCTCCCTCCTGATGAGTTCCGATAGAATCAAACCTGAGGCCAGAGGATTCAGTTGTAACGATCTATTTTTTTTAAAGAGACCTCTTTGACCAGTGGCAGCAGTGTAAACGATCACTAGAAGGTCGTGTCTCGTACTCACAGGCGCAAGGGTCTCCCCCTCATCTGCGGTGGTGGTGATAATCTCTGGCTGGGCGGATGCCCTTCTGGCCTGTGTTTGGGGGACTCCCAGGGTGTCGCCCCCAGTCACGTCCCCAGGGAGGGCAGAAGCTCGCCTTTGGAACCCACATGTGGTGGTGCTCTGACACTTGTTGACACATTTCTTGTGACAGGTCATGGAACAATCGCAGCACTGGACTGCGTCCTTCAGCCAGATCTGCGGGCAGTTGAAAAGTGTTAGGCGAGATTGTGGCACCCCTGACCAACTGAGAGTTCCGTTACTTGGGGCTCAACAGATCTCAGTATTTTTGTAGTTTTTAGAGTCAAAATAAATAAAATATTGTTCCAGGAACTATGATTAGTTTAGTTTTCTACAATTATTAACATCAACAGTTGTTGAATATCTGTCATTGGGACAGTGACAGTTGGCCAGGACTAAAACTCTTCATTTATCTAATGCCATGATTCTCTTGACAGATATTCAACACCTGTTTGTATTAATATTTTATTTATTTTGATCAAGAAAAGGTTTTCGTTATAAAATTTTATCCTAATTCCCTCGCGTCCCAGCTGATCGCAGAATAAAAACCAAAGCTTTGGAAACATTTATAGATGGGGCAGTGTTTGTAGTCCGACAACTCAAATTCTTAAACATTCCACCGAGTATTTAGTTGACCTGAGCTTTAATTAAATAAATATATACTTTTAAAGATTATACTATTTGATTAAAAATTAAATTGTGATAAAAAAAAATAGAATGAGAATGAAACTCATATATTTAAACTACATTAAAACATCTTTAAATTTGCAATAGAATTAATATTAAAAACATTAAAAAGACATATGCCAACACACATTTCATAAACAACATCCATACAAATGTAGAAAAGAATAAACAAAGCGTCATATAGTTTAGTGGTGCGCGAACCTGGGGTCCCGAGTTATCAAGGAGCTACGGACATTTATTTTCTGGATCACAAAGAGAATACAAATAGCCCCTCTTAGACAAGTAGCAGTCTTTCTAATCCTGTAAGCAAATGATAAGGGCAGTAGAACTACTGTGGCTGTAGACATTACATACGCCTCGGAGACCTGGACAACGACAACGATACAGGTGGTGATGACATTCCTACCAAGTATTTTAGGAAATACAAAAATAGACAAGAGTGAGAACTGAGAAAGCAAGGAAAGAAATGTTGGTGGAAAAGCTGAATGAGAGGATAGACAGGAGTAAGATGAGATGATAATGATTGGAAAGAGATCCAAGGATAGAGGTTAAGAATGGTGTGAGGAGAAGATATGTGGACTGGAACAGGATGGTGGAGGGGAGGGAGGATATACCATTCAATCCTTGACATGGCAAAGGACGGATAAAGGAAAATGATGATGATGATGATGATGATGATGATGATGATAAGACATTTGACAGCCTTAGAAACATTTACAGGACATCTAAAATTCACTGGTAACGAAAGGTGTAGGAGGGGAAGGGCTCACATAAGTAGGGGGAAACGTTTATTCTATTTACATGGGGTTTTCTAAATAAACTAATACTTCAGTGGAGCCACACACTCCTGAATACAGGCCACATATGCTAGTGAATCAGCAACTCATGACTCACTCACAACTCACTCACCTTCTTCCCACAGAACCCGCACTGAGTTGTCCTGGTAAAGTGAGTCCTGATGAAGTTGTGCTGGCCGACCTTGCTCCTGTCCGCCTCTCCTGGTGACAATGTCTGGTTCATAGGGGTGATAGTGGGAGTGGGGGGTCGAGGAGGAGGGGCCCCGCCCAAGGTATGGTACTGGAACGACAGTAGAATGTCTCCATAGCAGAGACAGGGCTCAAATCCAGAGTGGCCCGACAGTTTGTGGGTCTGACTGAAATAAACCAGGAATGTTGACTGTTGTTTACTAATTGTAAAGGTGTGACAGGTCCCTTTTTACAACTTGAACCATTGTTTGTAATATTTCAGTTTAATCTGATAAATCAATGCAACTTCAGTATTAATATTAATTTTTAATGTACACTCTGTTTATCCTGAAAGTAGCAGTCTTACATCGACAGATTATACCATGGACCTATCTTAAAGGTCGCAAGGATTGATATTTTGTCTGGGTTTAGCCCATCCTCACTACTCAATATTCGAGTGGCGCGTGAGTGCAAGTAGCGCGCCCCTCACCTCATGGCAATGTGCGGGTCTGGGGGTAGCAGATAGAAGTTGTCGATGTGATGACCCAGCTTAGTGTTGCTACATTCCACCTCAAGAGCAGCCAAAGGGACGCTGATGTGACCCAATAGTATGTCGCGTCCCGGCACTGGCCCTGCAGTTTGTTTGTTGGGGGGCTCCACGCAAGCTTTGCTCCACACGCTCACGTTCAGATACTTGTGATCTTCCTGGATGTTGAAGAGTAGCGTCTCGTTGAAAAGTATCACCTGAGGAAAACCACGGAGATACTTCAGTTGTGTTCTTGTGATTTGAGCTATTATGAGACATCATAGCACCCACGTCGGTGATCAAATGGTCCAAGGAGTCACTCTCACAATAGAGTGGACTGACAGTGACAAGGATAGCAAGGTTCGAATCCCAGTCGGGTGTACTTTCCTAGAGGGATTTTCAATCTACTTCCACATAAATGGTCGTATACTTTCTCTAATTCCAACCTTCATCCTCCTAACACATTAGCGTGGTTAGTACACACGTGTATGGTTCAAATGTGAAGCTAATTAACAAGAAGGCAGGAAAGGTAAGGAGAGCATTTGTAGTTACTACAGATAGGAGATAGTCTACCTGGCTGTGCATCATCTCCCTGGTCTTGTTGATTTGTAGTTACTACAGATAGGAGATAGTCTACCTGGCTGTGCATCATCTCCTTGGGCTTGTTGATTTGTAGTTACTACAGATAGGAGATAGTCTACCTGGCTGTGCATCATCTCCTGGGCTTGTTGATTTGTAGTTACTACAGATAGGAGATAGTCTACCTGGCTGTGCATCATCTCCCTGGTCTTGTTGATTTGTAGTTACTACAGATAGGAGATAGTCTACCTGGCTGTGCATCATCTCCCTGGTCTTGTTGATTTGTAGTTACTACAGATAGGAGATAGTCTACCTGGCTGTGCATCATCTCCCTGGTCTTGTTGATTTGTAGTTACTACAGATAGGAGATAGTCTACCTGGCTGTGCATCATCTCCTTGGGCTTGTTGATTTGTAGTTACTACAGATAGGAGATAGTCTACCTGGCTGTGCATCATCTCCTTGGGCTTGTTGATTTGTAGTTACTACAGATAGGAGATAGTCTACCTGGCTGTGCATCATCTCCCTGGTCTTGTTGATTTGTAGTTACTACAGATAGGAGATAGTCTACCTGGCTGTGCATCATCTCCCTGGTCTTGTTGATTTGTAGTTACTACAGATAGGAGATAGTCTACCTGGCTGTGCATCATCTCCCTGGTCTTGTTGATTTGTAGTTACTACAGATAGGAGATAGTCTACCTGGCTGTGCATCATCTCCCTGGTCTTGTTGATTTGTAGTTACTACAGATAGGAGATAGTCTACCTGGCTGTGCATCATCTCCCCGGTCTTGTTGATTTGTAGTTACTACAGATAGGAGATAGTCTACCTGGCTGTGCATCATCTCCCTGGTCTTGTTGATTTGTAGTTACTACAGATAGGAGATAGTCTACCTGGCTGTGCATCATCTCCCTGGTCTTGTTGATTTGTAGTTACTACAGATAGGAGATAGTCTACCTGGCTGTGCATCATCTCCCTGGTCTTGTTGATTTGCAGGTAGCTGCCCCCTCCGTCCCCCTCCCCACGGTCCTCCTTGTCTAGAGTGTTGCTGGGCTGGCCGGACTTGTTATTCCCGTCAGTACCTTTCTTGGCTGGGGACGCTGTGGGCACATAGATTGCTCGCTGATCAATGCAATGGAAATTAATATGGGTGTGTCAAGCTTTGAAAACCTTTTCACTGCTATTTAATTGATTTGATCAGCTTTCTGGGTTATTCATTAGAAAATAGTGTAGACGTGAAGCCATTTTAACATATTAAATCTATGGCCATGTAATGAGGATGGAAAAGAAACAAAGTGTTCAAATGAGAGGAGAAGAATGGAAGAGTGGAGGAAGGATAGAGAAAGATGAAGGTATTTTACTAAACTGACCCAGCCATAGGTTGGAAACAATTGATGAAATTGAAATTTAATCATTTTCACTGCCAGCACTCTGATAAGTTTGAGCGTGACAATGAATCTAATAGCCCAGTTAATCTGCTGTGAGGTGGGCTTTAAACATATCATTTTGAGCCTGTTGAGCTTTTCTCTGCGTCTAGCGAGCGCACCTGGCATCGAGGCAGGACTCGAGCTGCTGCTGTCGCTCTCTGTCTTCTCCCCCGAGTTGCGGCGGTGTCTCAAGCCCGTGCGACCGAGCACTGGGGACCCTGGGAGTGAGAACTGTCCCCCAGACTTGCTGCCCTCGGTGACCTTAAGCTGCGCCGTGTCAGGATCCTGTAAGGGGTACACTAGAGTCTCAGTCTGTCTTTGTTAGTTTTCGCTTTATGAGGTAATTGTATTATATTTGGCAGAGGGTATAAGAAAGTTGGAAAGAAACAAATACAAGGGGCGAACACAAGATGGCTTTTACTATGAGAATATGAACACAGTTCACACTTTACACTGCTGTCACTGGACAGAGAGGAACACAGTCCACACTACACTGCTGTCACTGGACAGAGAGGAGCACAACTAACACTACACTGCTGTCACTGGACAGAGAGGAACACAGTTCACACTTTACACTGCTGTCACTGGACAGAGAGGAACACAGTTCACACTTTACACTGCTGCTGTGTTTGTCCTTTATGTTAGACCTTTTATATGTCCTATCATTCTTTACAATTTTAGATTTTATCCCTTTTGTGTTTTTTTTTTTTGTTTCCTCTTTTAGGAAGTTGTGTTGTGCATTTCACACTCCTCCCTGACGAGTTCCGATAGAATGAAACCTAGGTCGGGGGATCGGGTAGTGACGATCGATTATCTTTAAGAAGCAACCATTACCGCTTTGTCCAGTGGCAGCAGTGTAGAGTGTGAACTGTGTTCTTCTTTTCATTGTAAAAGCCTGACTGTATTTGCCCCTTTTATATGTTTCAAACTACCTTTACTATACCTTCTCCCAAATATAATACAAATAATTTTATAATATTATATTTTTTATGATTATATATATAAAATAATGTTAATTTTTTACAATTAAATATTTATATTTAACTTATATTATTTATATTGATAGCCACAGCCAAAACTGTGGAATTTTTATTTTTACTCCTTTAAGAGTTGGCAAAGCGTTTTTATAACCTTTTATTTTTTAATTCAAAATGGAGTAATTTAGTGTTTGTGTAAAGTGCATTCTCTTTTCTTCCTGTTTGATAAAGACAACAATGCCGAAATGTTATTAACTCTATTTGGGATTAAATGTGTTTTATTACCATTTCTGCTACAGAAGAAAGAATTATTATTATTGGTTATATGTCCATCAACACAGTGAGGTCATTAGAGCCTTGAACAATATAATAATAATATTTAGCACTGCGTCTTACTACCCGTTCGGGTTGTACGCTTTAAGTACTAATTACGCTAATGGATTAGGAATTGTGAGGGTCGAATTATAGGAAGTGAACCCGCATTTGCGTGGAGGGAGAGAGGAAAACCATTTAGGAAAAACCGCCCCCAGTCCACCCGATCGAGATTCGAACCTCGATCTCCCCGTCCTCAGCAGTCGAGCTCAACACGACTGGCGTGTTAGCCAACTACGCCACCGAGGCGGGTTTGACCAATATAAAGAAACAGTAAAATCCCCATAAAGGAGAGACATAATACTTCACCAGCATATGAAGGGGAATAACCAATATAAAACAACAATATGTGGTATCTATCTATATATGTATAAAAAAGAATAGATCTCACTATGATAAAATACCCATTTGAGACACTCCATAGGAGTGCAGAATGAATGAAAGACCTGCTAAAAAACCACAGGTGTTACACTACATTAAAGGTACAGAACAAAGTGTTAAAATATAACACGTTAAAAGGACAAAACAAACATATTAAATATGGAAGATAGAAGAAAGGAAGAAGATGTCACCTTTATGTATTGGATTCTTCCCACATTTTCCCTCTCTCACTTCAATGTAAACTTATTAGTTTATTTTTATCAATTTCCATTACTATAAAATTACTTAGATAATTTGTGATGTAAAACTACATGTTTCAATTGTGGTGCTTTGACCTTTGGAATGTACGTTTTGGACACCACACAAGTTGTGTGTCATGTTCTAATTAAATAAACATGTTCAATTTCAAACAAATAATTCAACAGATGGGGGTTTGGGCACAACTATTAACTTGTTAAAAGTATTTTTTATTTAATTAATTTCAAACACACACACACAACCAAGAAGGAATTCCATGATATGAACAAGTTAAAAGGAATGTAAGACGGGAAGTGAAGTGATACCACATAAATGCGTATTTGTGTCATATTTAAAGGGGAGGAAGTTTTGTACTCCATCCATATGTCGCCACATCTTGGGGCAAATGGGGGAGATAATTTTGTAATTCTTCAGTGGTCTCTACAATGTGGGACAGTATACAATCAACGAAGCTAATTTTAAACTTCTTCAGTTTGGACCACAATTTGGGGCGTTAACTCTATGATATACTTTCGTATTTCTTCAGTACTAAAGTCAACAACACAAAAAATATCTGAAAAATAACCCAATTTTGAATACTGTCATTTTGTTAAATATCATAACTTTCATTCACTAAGAATTAGGTAACAAATCTCATGATATTAAAATCGATTCAAGATTGTTTCAATATCAATAGTAATCAAGAATATTTAGTTAGACATCCATTTTAGACCCGCAAATTACAAACCAGTAAAGATACTCGGTAGTCACCTTCTCTGAGACGATGTCCTTGTCGCTGATGGTCTCCAGAGTGTGCACTCTGTAGTTAGACTTGCGCTCCACACGCACCTGGAATCTCTCCCCTGCGCTCTTCGTGAGTTTTCCCACCTGTCCTATAGAGGTCACCTTTTTACCCTCCACCGCCACTAAGATGTCCCCGCACCGGAGATCAGAGCAACTAGCGGAGGATTGTGGTGTGATGCTCTCTACCAACACGCAACCCTGTGAAACATTCACATTTGTTATCATCACAAAGTTGGTAACAAGAGAAATGAAAGTAAAGTTGGTAACAAGAGAAATTAAAGTACAGTTGGTAACAAGAGAAATGAAAGTACAGTTGGTAACAAGAGAAATGAAAGTACAGTTGGTAACAAGAGAAATGAAAGTACAGTTGGTAACAAGAGAAATGAAAGTACAGTTGATAACAAGAGAAATGAAAGCACAGTCGGTAACAAGAGAAATGAAAGTACAGTTGGTAACAAGAGAAATTAAAGTACAGTTGGTAACAAGAGAAATGAAAGTACAGTTGGTAACAAGAGAAATGAAAGTACAGTTGGTAACAAGAGAAAAGTTGATAAAATATTATAAATAAAAAAAAGTATGAATTTTATCCAAAAATTGACAGATTAAATTAGTTTTAGAGTGTGTTATACAATCAATACACTTTTTATTTCATGTACACAACAACAACAAAATGGAAAAGAGTGAAAATTTTGTCTGTGAATATTTTAGAAATCCCAATAACATTTTTTTTAAAGCAAAGTCAAAGATAATCAAATATTCTAGTTGATGCAAAGTTTTCAAAGCTTAGTATAAAATGTATCAATTGTTGAGTTTGTAAGAAGACTAGGAACTAAACCTCACCTGGTAACGGTCGGAAACAAACTCTTGCTTGAAGACGACCCCCAGGGGCTGAGAAGGGAGCTTATGGAGGGACAGGTCCAAGGTCATGTAACTGGAGTTTTCCGAATGGAACATTTCCACCCAGGCTGTCGAGTCTGTGAAACAATTCCCTCGTTACTCTTAAGGGTTGAGGCAAGAATACGCGAGCTAAGGGCAGTATTCTTACACTTTTATAGTAAAAAAATATTGGGGCTAAATTAATAAGATATTTCTCCAGTAGAAATGTTTAGTTTAATTTTATACATTTGGTGATATCAACAATTGTTGAATATCTGTCAAAAGTACCATGGCATTAGATTAGAAACTTTTTAAATGATGAAAAAAGTGCTTATATAAGTTCAAAAGCCCATATTCAACAACTGTTGATATCACCAAGTGTGGAAAATTAAACTAAATATATCAACTTGAGCAATATTTGATCTATTGTGGTCAAAAGAAATGTTATAAAAACTTAAAAATACTGACTTTAACTTACACTCTCATGTACTCCGCCTTAATTATGAAGATAAATTAGAGACATCAGTGAATATGTTGGTGTTGTAACAATTGGAAAATAATCAATTTTTGTTTAGATAATAACAAATTAATTTGTTAGATATAATATTTTACATCCATGACTGTTTCCAGCTTGTGGTCAGTTTTTAATTCAAGCCATAATATATTTTCCACTACCAGCTGGCTAGGCCTGTCGTAATTTAAAAAAATGTATATATATTTTAAATATCTTATATAAAATATAAATATATACAAATATATATATAATTTAATGATGACCCCTGAATAATCAGGCCCATATATAGAGTCAGCCACAAGAGATCTGGTCAAAAATAAATATAATTATTATTTTATATATTTATGTAAAAAAAGGGAAGTTTTGAAGAAGCCAAGTTGGCAGAACTGAGTGATTGTAAAATTATCAGTATTGGAGTCAGATGAAAAAGATTAAATCATTATTAACAATTGTAATTTAAAAAGCTAAATAGTCAAATAAATACTAAATTGGATTGAATTGAATCTAAATAACAAATACCTATGATATCAAAAAGAAAATTCATTAACATAATTTTATGAAAGTGAGCTAAATTGTAATAATCGGTGATGTTATTTTTTAAACAAATTAGGAATAGATACAATTGGTCAAAGGAGAAAATTTAAGATATCAAAAACTAAGAGACAACAAATCTTCATCAATTGGTACAATAAAAAAAAATATTCTAATATAATATTCACTATGATGTAATCAGAGCTTAATATTTAAACTCCAATAACCGAGTGTTTGGGGGTGTCAATGACAGGACAACTGTAAACTGACCAACAGCGAGTGAGCAGTAGATGTCCCCTTGTACCAGGAAGGACTTGAGTCTGGTGACCTCCTCCACCGTCACCTGGAGGGTCCCCGGAGTCAAGCTGTGCCCTGACCACTCCTCTTCCACCTCGCATTTGGAGAAGAAAGGCTTGTAGCGGAGCTTGTACTGTGGGAGGATGTGTTTCTTCTTCAGGGACTTGCGGATCTACACAGGGACAGATCAATGACACAGGAACCTTATCATGGGACTTATAGGTGAGAGGAATGGAGAGAGATGAAAGAGAGGAGACATGAAGGGTGGAGAAGGGAAGGTCTTCATTTCCGAGAGGTAATGTGAGCCCTTCTTGGACTGACTGGGCAGACACACCAGGTCTGATGCCCTAAACTCTGGTTAAGGGTCATTTTAAGATGACAGGGCCTGTCCCTGACATTATAACTGGAGGTGCAACTCGAGAGTAAGAGAACTCCTGCTCTATGACACGGGAATCTCTCACCCTCCAGCAGAAACTGTGTAGCTCTTCCCGCGGGTGAGAACAGGCGAGGGTTACCTGGTTGGCGATGAGCGAGTTGATCTGGGGCAGCGGTCGACCCTGGAACTGGGACTCTACCTGAAGCTCCAGACATGGTTCGGTGTAGAAACTGAAGGACCAGTGGGTGTATGGGTGACGAGTGAACTGCAGCCGCGCCTGGCCAGACAAGTGGTTTACTGTCGGCGGAGGAAACAACACCACATTAATGTCCTGTCCGACACAATCACAAGTGGTTTACTGTCGGCGGAGGAAACAACACCACATTAATGTCCTGTCCGACACAATCACAAGTGGTTTACTGTCGGCGGAGGAAACAACACAACATTAATGTCCTGTCCGACACAATCACAAGTGGTTTACTGTCGGCGGAGGAAACAACACAACATTAATGTCCTGTCCGACACAATCACAAGTGGTTTACTGTCGGCGGAGGAAACAACACAACATTAATGTCCTGTCCGACACAATCACAAGTGGTTTACTGTCGGCGGAGGAAACAACACAACATTAATGTCCTGTCCGACACAATCACAAGTGGTTTACTGTCGGCGGAGGAAACAACACAACATTAATGTCCTGTCCGACACAATCACAAGTGGTTTACTGTCGGCGAAGGAAACAACACCACATTAATGTCCTGTCCGACACAATCACAAGTGGTTTACTGTCGGCGGAGGAAACAACACAACATTAATGTCCTGTCCGACACAATCACAAGTGGTTTACTGTCGGCGAAGGAAACAACACCACATTAATGTCCTGTCCGACACAATCACAAGTGGTTTACTGTCGGCGGAGGAAACAACACAACATTAATGTCCTGTCCGACACAATCACAAGTGGTTTACTGTCGGCGGAGGAAACAACACAACATTAATGTCCTGTCCGACACAATCACAAGTGGTTTACTGTCGGCGAAGGAAACAACACCACATTAATGTCCTGTCCGACACAATCACAAGTAAGTATTGGGGAAACAATTGCTTGGCTCATATCAATGAACATTGAGAGAGAAGAATCACCTACACTTACTAGAGGAATGTAGACAAGTAACTCGGTGTTCCGCCCTCTCTGCGAGAATTAGTGTCAGCTGTTTGGTTTTATGTGAATCTTTAGGCCTACATTTTTCTAGTAATTGTGTGGGCCTTGATTAAAATAAGGCTTTTACTACAAAAGGGATAATACAGTTAACATTTACACTACTGACACTGACCTAATGGTTGCTTCTTGAAGAAAATCTATTATTATTATTATTATTATTATTATTATTATTATTATCATCACCATGTATTACTACCCATTCAGGTTGTACACACGTACACTAATGTGTAATGGTAGGATGATTGTGAGATGAAATGGAGAACAACAGTTAACGTGGAATCCGAACCACGGTGGAGGCCTGGCATTCCCCACATTCACAAGATGTCTTGTCAGAGGTGAAGGAAGGGTTTGGTAATCAGATAAATCTGTGCCGGGACCGAGGATTGAACACTGGACTTCCAGCACAGAGGTATGACACCTTACCCCTAGACCGCCAGGTCACCCAAGAAAATCTATTCTTAGCCCTCACTCACTCAACCTAGATTTTATTCTAAGAGAACTCGTCCGGAGGGAGTGTGCAATGCGTAACACAGATTCCTGAAAGAGAAAACCAAAACTCAAAAAGGGAGAAACATAATTGAATGATAGGATGTTACATTGCACATTTCATACGTCCTCCTGATGAGTTCCGATAGAATGAAACCTAGGTCAAGGGATTGGGTGGTAACAATCGATTTTCTTCAAGAGGCAGACATTACCTCTCTGTCCAGTGGCAGCAGTGTAAAAAGTGAACTGTGTTCTTATCTTCATTGCAAACACCCCATTGTGTCATTTGAACAAACCTTTGACAGCGAGGTAGGCCGCCTTGCCTAACAGCATGTTTGCATCGATGGAAATCTGGAATCCCCCGGAGTACTCCAAGTCCACACAAAGGTCGACAGTGTCCAGGTTCTGGTGCTCCTCGTATAGCACAGCGTCCTTGACTGTGATGCTCCTGATGGCCGGGAACTGGGACCCCAAGTCAATCTCTCTTATCTGCAAGTAACCGCCGTGTTTGTCAATAGACTCGCAAATATTACAAGAGACAGTTCCACTTGAGTCTCCGGTCAACATATGTATCACTTTTCTCCATTTCACCCGCCTCGGTGGCGTAGTTGGCTAACGTGCTTGTCGTGTTGAGCTCGACTGCTGAGGACGAGGAGATCGAGGTTTGAATCTCGGTCAGGTGAACTGGGGGTGGTTTTCCTAAATGGTTTTCCACTCTCCCTCCACGCAAATGCGGGTTCACTTCCTCTAAATCGACCTTCCCAATTCCTAATCCATTAGCGTAATTAGTAATTAAAGCGTATAACCTGAACGGGTAGTAAGACGCGGTGCTATTATTATTATTCTCCAATTTTAGTGAATATTTCTAGAGAGCTCCAGTATACTGTCATCAATTTATCCAGGCTGACCCTCTATAGCCATTAAAGGAATTCAACACACAGAACATTTAGACGCTATCAACAAGCGTTACATGCTATATTAGTTCATCTTCTCGCAATAGACTGGATTGTTACCATTAAATTTATTGAGGATGTTTTATTCCTTGTAGAGACTATAGAAAGTATTACAATTGTGAACATTTTCAAGATATAAACAGAATCAATCTTTTCATTTTATGTTCCCGGAAAAATAAATGTTTTGTTTGTCTCTCTGTACCTGGAACTAGGGCTTGAATGGTTTGACAGATTTCTTTCAAACTTTATAAATATATGCTATATTATCACATCTTAGGATATTTTATTTAGTATCGATTCTAACTCTCAAAATTATGATTATAGAAAATTTGAAATTTTTTTTAAATGGCTCTTTAACAAAATAATATATTTGTGTTTCTAAGAAAAAATTAGAAGGTTTGTAAGATTGTGTTGTATTTTAAATGTTTTCCCACCCTATCCACACTAAGAGTTTACCGCTCGCATTCCTAGTTCATTAGTCTATATAAGCAATCACTCAAATAAATTAATAAACATCCTACACTCAACCTCCTGATATTACTAGACTCACCGTGACTTTGTCGAAGAGTTTACCCGTGGTGGTGTGGTAAGAAGCTAGACTCACCGTGACCTTGTCGAAGAGTTTCCCGTGGTGGTGTGGTAAGAAGCTAGACTCACCGTGACCTTGTCAAGGAGTTCTGGTGTGTAAAGTGACTCACCGTCCTGTAAGGGTTCCATGGTGGTGCGGAAGAAGCTAGACTCACGTGACCTGTTGAGAGTTCCGTGGTGGTGGCTAAGCTATCGTGACCTGTCAAGGAGTTTACCCGTGGTGGTGTGGTAAGAAGCTAGACTCACCGTGACCTTGTCGAAGAGTTTACCTGTGGTGGTGTGGTAAGAAGCTAGACTCACCGTGCTTGTCAAGGATTACCTGGTGGTGTGTAGAAGCTAGACACCGTGACTTGTAAGGAGTTTCCCCGTGGTGGTGTGGTAAGAAGCTAACTCACCGTGACTTTTTTGGGGTAAGAAGCTAGACTCACCGTGACCTTGTCGAAGAGTTTCCCCGTGGTGGTGTGGTAAGAAGCTAGACTCACGTGACCTGTCGAAGAGTTTCCGTGTGGTGTGGTAAGAAGCTAGACTCACCGTGACCTTGTCGAAGAGTTTCCCTGTGGTGGTGTGTAAGAAGCTAGATCACTGTGACCTTGTCAAGAGTTTACCCGTGGTGGTGTGGTAAGAAGCTAGACTCACCGTCACCTTGTCAAGGAGTTTCCCCTGGTGGTGCGCGTAAGAAGCTAGACTCACGGTGACCTTGTGAAGAGTTTCCCCGTGGTGGTGCGGTAAGAAGCTAGACTCACCGTGACCTTGTCAAGGGGTTTCCCCATGGTGGTGTGGTAAGAAGCTAGACTCACCGTGACCTTGTCGAAGAGTTTCCCGTGGTGGTGTGGTAAGAAGCTAGACTCACAGTGACCTTGTCGAAGAGTTTCCCTGTGGTGGTGCGGTAAGAAGCTAGACTCACCGTGACCTTGTCGAAGAGTTTCCCTGTGGTGGTGCGTAAAAGCTAGACTCACCGTGACCTTGTCGAAGAGTTTACCCTTGGTGGTGTGGTACGAAGCTAGACTCACCGTGACCTTGTCGAAGAGTTTCCCCGTGGTGGTGCGTGTAAGAAGCTCCTCAAACTCGAGAGTGAGCTTGTGTCTGAACCATCGTCGCACCCTCCTTGTGTTGCGCAGCTCTTTAAAAAGGAACTGGAACAGTAGGTTGAGCGCCAGACAGCTCTCCTTCTTGGGGACATCGCTGCTCTGGAGCGCTTCAATTAGCATCTGGAACACATGCAGGATATTTTACCACTATCACAACCTGTTCAGGTTTCACATCCATGTAATAATGTAACAACATCATTGTGTTAAGGTTGAAGAAGGTTGAATTTAGAGGAAGGGTACCCACATTTGTGTGGAGGGAAAGTGGTAAGCCCTTAAGGTTAAACCAACCTCTATACAACCCACAGAGATTCGAATCCCGATCTTCCTGTCATCAGCAGTCCAGTCTATAGCGAGAGTGACGCCTTAGACTATTTTGTAACAGAAGCGGGTAGCGGTACATTAAAACTCTAAAGATGCTAAGAAACATTGTAAATTAAGTGTTTCTAAACATAGTTTGCAACAAAAAGTATAAAAAAACTTTTAGTATACTGGTTAACAATTCAATAAAAGCCATTAATAATTATAAAATAATATAAATCTTGATAACTTCTGATCCACCTCGGTGGTGTAGTTAGCTAATGCGCTAGTATAGTGTTGAGCTAGACTGCCGAGGACAGGAAGATCGAGGTCCGAATATCGGTCGAGTGAACTGGGGGTGGTTTTTCCTAAATGGTTTTCCACTCTACCTCAACACAAATGCAGGTTCACTTTCTATAAAGTCAAACCTTCCATATTCCTGACCCATTAGTGTAATTAGTACTTAACATATAACTGAAATGGGTAGTAAATTGCAGTGCCTAGGTAAATAACTTTTGTTCATCTTTGGAAGCCATGAGACATAGCTATTCCTTAGTTGTAAAGATGTGGTTAGATTTAGAGGAATTTCATCTCCATTTGCTTGGAGAGAGGATGATAAACCGCCCTTAGAGCATCTGGCCAAGAGTCGAACCTCCACCTCCTCATGACCATCATCAGTAATCCGGCCTGACGCCTTAGAATGTGGGACTGCCAGTGAAGTTGCTTGGTTAGGGATTATTCAATTTGGTGTGAGAGATACATGGAGGGTACCCTCTGGGGTTCAATGTGCTATTAATCATTGGAGGGCGCCCTTTTAGGTTCAATGTGCTATCAATCATTGGAGGGCACCCTCTTAGGTTCAATGTGCTATCAATCATTGTATGAGTTTTAAAAACTTACACAATCCTAGAGAAAGTATTTGTTGCCAAATTATGTCCACTAAATGTAATATATATAAAACAAGAATCTACGGTTTGTCATGCGCTCTATGGCCACATTGTCTAAGACGTCACTCTTCCAATAGACTGGAATTCCGATGATGGAAAATTTAAGGTTTGAATCCCAGTTTTGTGGTTTTTTCTTAAATAGTTTACTGACACGTAAATGCAGGTACACTTCCTCAAATTTTAACCTTCTTCACCTTAACAATTTGGCGCAATTGATACGTAGACGTTTTACCTGAATAGGTAGTAGGCTGCGGTGATAAAAAAAAGTTTTAAATGTGTGTGCACAATTGAAGATGATCAAACAGCATACCTGGGGTATGCGGACCTGCGCCCTGGTGGGTTTGTCTGGGGGACCCACATAGGGCAGTCGCATCAAGTAGCGATTGAAGAGGACCCACTGGACGGCTAGGGTGAGGCCAACTCCCACTAGCAGGCATACCAACATGAGGAACAGCAAGGCTAACATATCCATATTAAGGTGGAAGGTTTGTTGGGGACGAGTGAAACGGTGCCACGAGTTTATTGACGCTTCTGACGAGCGGCCATTTTCCTGGTGACAGCCGAAACAAGAAACATTGGCCCATATACAATAACAGTAGGAAGTATGTTTATAAATCTTAACACTTAGGATGCAAACAAAAAGCATTTAAGCCAAACATATACAAGTATTTTACTGCAAGTTGTTCCTAATAAATATCCCCCCTCCTCCTAACAAAGAGTTACAATAGTTTAACCCTATCAATGTGATGAGCTGTATTGATTTGCTAAAAAGTTTAGACCCATGAGATCAGGTTTCCAGATTAGCTCTGGTTCTGGTGTTCCCTGATAGATGGGGTAGTAATGTAGTTATGTCCTCCCTATGATAGAACATTATAAGCAGGTATAAACATTGGTTCAAAAATAACTGTTTGGAGATTTGTACAATTTAAACTATGAAATAATTGTGCTACAGTGGCGCACCCACGATTATGGTTTTGGGGGGGCTATTTGAAACTGTATTTGAGGACGTAGTTACATACAAAAATACAAAAGTTAGCAAAAGATAAGTTTGAATGGACCGTAGACTCGACTTATTGAATAGACGAGAGTTTGTGCCAACATAGCCTACGCCTTTTGCTAACTAAAGGACAAACAAACAGTGACAAATCATGACAAATTCATGATTTTAACTTGTCCTTTCACAGTTCAGCCCAGGAACTATGCCCTATGACAGAACGATCATTGATATAGAAAGCTCACCGTGATTGGTCACCTGTCGTGTGTGGAAGGTTTGATAAGCACACACCCAATGATTGATTGGTCAGCGTGGATGCTCCAAATAAGAGAGTTATAGAACTGTATTTTTTCAAAATTTCCAGCTTTTTTATTTTTTATAAAAGGTTGTTGTAAAGAAACCATTTACATCTAGGCCTATTTATAAATGAATTGTTTAAAATATCACTTTCCAAAATTATAAGACACAGACATGTCAGTGATTTAATTAAGGTTTTCTTTATGTTCTTTCTCTTTATTTCTTTTCCTTTCTTTATTTTTAGTGTTGGGGGGCTTGAACCCCCTTAGCCCTTCCTGTAGGTGCAACAATGAGCTGTAGTATTCTTAGAACACAAAACCCTAAACATACCTGGCATTCTTTGTGCGTGAATCTGGTAAAGGTGTGGCACTAAAAGGATTAAACACAGTACACAACTTAACTAGTTTAACCTAAGACATCATCTAGCAATAAATGCCCCAACACCACCAAACAAAAGTGATCAATGGCTATTGATCCTTTAGGAAATCATGAGACTTGGTAGTGAGATAAATGTATCTTCCATACTGAGAGAATATTGTAAGACAAACCATTCAATGTTGGCCCCTTCCAATCTAGTGAAATAGAAATGTGTGGGGATAGTATGTTTTGTGGGAATGTTGGCAATGTGTTTTCTTTGTTACATAACACTATAAAAATGCATTGTTGTCCACCAAGCATTGGGACATAGAAATATTAAGGTTGTTTGTAGGTTTTCTATTAATGTACTTCCCAACATCACAAGATAACAGTGCTACTTAAGAATGATTAAAACAACTCAACCTCATAACTCACGTATATCTCCAGTCACATCCTAATATATTTAAAGTAGGCGTAAATTCAAAAAAGGTATTTTATTGCTTGATAGTAGGACCTAAATGTTAACCTTCCATGCATCAACAAATAAAAGGTCTAAGTTTGGATGAGTAATTTTAGTAAAAATAAACCATTTGCTTTTGAAATTATTGTTAATATTAATACCATTATTCCTCGGCTCTTTACGTTTTATTGTTGATAATAAATAATTTTTGTAAAGCAATGCAACAAAGGAAACATGTTTCTGACATTTATCTGACGAGTACAATAGCCAATTAATATACTTGTAATAATCTGAGTATAATTTAACAAATAAATAATGAAGTGTAAAATTTAATTTCATATAATTTCAGTGGAGAGGAGTCAACCTTTAATCAATTATACACTGGTATCATAAAGAAACAAACCTAACATCAGTTATTAAATGATTACGTTTACAGTTACCTTTCTCAAAACATTGTAAGTTATTCTAAAGATTATTCAAATAAAGTGAAAATATTCACCCATTATTTACATGGGAAAATTATATTAAAACCAATCAATAAAAGAGTATTTAGTTGTGATTCTATTCCTCTTCTATAATTCACATTTATAAAAGATAATACCAGTTAGTCAGTCAATGACAGTTCAGCGAGTGAAGCAGCCGACAGAAGCGCACAACAAAACACATTCGATTTTCAAATCAAATGCTACCACCCAACATCGTTAACTCAGACACGGAAACAAAATAATATTAGCCTAATTAATGTTTAATATTAAGAAATTATACTACTGATAAAATATTATATTAATTATTGTCTCGTAAATATTTGTTTTTTAATATAGATATATTTTTAGTTAATCTAAATATGTTACTTATTATCATGTGCTGTTGGTTGCAGCGAATACAAAAAGGATAAAGAAATAGGAAGATAACCCAAAGAAGAAAAAAAATCTGTACTAAATTTGGATAGGTAAGAGAGGTTATAAGTTATTAGAAATAATAATAATGAACATTTGTTTATGCCCTTCGATTTGAAGGCTAAGTATTCTTGAAATTTAAGTTTTAGGTAAGTATTTGTAAACTTAATCAATTATTATAATGTGTGATGGGTTATGATGACAACTACTTTGAGGCTTAGATATTTTATTTGATTTGATCTACCTGATTATTTAGAATAAAAATATGAATGTTATGCCAATTAAAGTTCATTCTTTGATATTAAGTTTGTTAAATTCCCTGATTATTCTATTTAAAACCGTAAACTTTTCCCTTACAAAAATGATGTTCTCTTCTAAGAAAAGTGTTTATAGCCTTATTTGACATACAAACTTCACTTATTCAGACTTTAGGACTCAATTACACTTCATTCACTCCTCATATTCTAGTTTTATATATTTCTTTTGGACAATCCACTACTCTAGCAAGGACCTGGTTCTGTCAGACTATTGCTCTCGCCTGTTTCAGATGTACACCTACGTGACCTTGTGAGAAGGGCGTGTTGTCAACGATGTCCCTGGTAGCCGGTGCCGGTGGCAGTACCGTGCAAGGGCGACACACTCGTCAGTCCAGCAAGAACACCTTGCTCAAGGTGGTGATCCTGGGAGATGGCGGGGTGGGGAAGTCCTGCCTCATGAATAGGTTCGTCAGCAACCATTTCGACGAACACAGCTTCCACACAATCGGAGTGGAGTTCCTCAACAAGGACATTGAGATCAACGGAGAGTTGTACACACTACAGGTCAGTGGAACTCTCTGTGGCATCACGGAGTTTAAAACTTTCAAATCCAAGGACCCTGGTTTGATCCCGTGATTTCCCATCCTCTCTATAGGCAATATTTACATACATTTTCTAAAACTCCAGAGTCGAAAGTACCTGTAACATTGGCTGCAAGGTCAAACATGTGACTTGCTTGTCATACATTTATTGCCTACGGTGTTTTAATCCTGGTTTGGTGTACTGAGGGTGGTTTTCTTAGCCCTCCTTTCATGCAAGTGTGGGTACATTTCCTTTAAATTCTATCTTCTCATCCCTATTATAGCACCTTAATTAATGTATGTGTACGAGCCAAACATACACTAAGACACAGTGAAAATGTGTAGTTTTGTGTAGAGACGACATTTAACTTTGATCAAAGGCGTTAGACTCACGTCACACTTGGTCGCTTTTGACTCGGAGATCAAGCTTCAAACCTCAGCTAGGTGTGAGGGTATTGGTTTTGATAACTTCCTCACCATCTTGTTTTGCTTGTAAAGAGACGAGGGCACCTCCTCTGTGTCAACACTGCAGGATTATATTCTATAAAATTGCTTAGATCTGGGATACGGCCGGCCAGGAGAGATTCAAATCTCTCCGCACCCCGTTCTATCGAGGATCAGACATCTGCCTGCTGACATACGCGGTGGACGACCGGGCGAGCTTCCGCAATCTGGCCCTGTGGCGCGACGAGTTCCTCTACTACGCCGACGTGAAGGAGGGGCCGTCTTTCCCATTCCTGGTGGTGGGGAACAAGGTGGACACGAGTCCTGACCGACACGAGGTGTCTGCAGACGAAGCGAGGGCATGGTGTCAGGAGAACGGGGCACCCCCTCACGTCGAGACAAGCGCCAAAGATGCCACAAACGTGGAGGAGGCGTTCTCGTTGGCAGTACAGAGCTGGGCCAAGTTGGAGGCAAAGCTAGACCGGCCTTATGTTGGTGACACTGTGGACCTGCGAAGGCAACAGCCGGA
Source organism: Timema cristinae (assembly GCA_039000515.1). Lineage (NCBI taxonomy): Eukaryota > Metazoa > Arthropoda > Insecta > Phasmatodea > Timematidae > Timema > Timema cristinae. The sequence continues at coordinate 53,976,915 of JBCFYV010011164.1, forward strand.
ACAACGGGCGTCGTGTTGCTTGTCTGTTGGGGGTATCGCGGAGTAGCCGCCCCCCTTCTGGACCATTATTTTAATGTGAGTCGTCTCTTTATTCTTAGACCTAAGGCTGAGTGAGGATATTTACCAAAATATATATTTAAAATATTAATTTTAACAACCCCATCGTGTATTTTAGCTAATATTTGTAGCTAAGGTTGTAAACACATGCACATGTCACATGTCAAGTTGAATCTTGGGCTTGCATGTGTGAGGTGTGTCTAGAATTGGTTTATTTCTGGTAAAAATCTTCGCTTCACTGTCTAAGGTAGCTATTCGCTGCAGTGTGACCGTCACAGATTTTTTATCTTAAAACAAAGTTAGACCAAACTTAAGCTGAAAAACACTGCTTAGATAAGTGGCTTCAGTAGCCCTGTCAGTGGCGTGGCGTAGAATGTTGCAAAGGTAAGCAGAGCTTGCTTGAACTGGATCTGTGATTTGTTCTCATTGGTCCGGTATCGACGAATATACATTCCCATATGAGTTACGTAAATCAGAGCCTATTGGTTAGTAAAATGGGTACATATCACAGGTACAGTTTTAACAAGCTCTGCTTACCCTGGCAACACTCCACAAAAAGCCACTGAGCCCAATCGTGCTATGTTCAGCTTTCTGCAATGTACTCATATATTTTTATCATAGCTCACAATATTGATTGCAATTTTATATTTGTAAGTGTGACTGATTTTGTTTGACAAACTCTGCAATATTATACATTTAACATTCTTAGAGGCAGTGATTCAAGAAGGATAACCACAATATTCTATTGTATAGGTCTTAATATAAGGGCAACCCTTGTAACTATATTACTATAGACTTTACACAATTCTTTCTTGGTCAAGTTTAAGTAATTTTATGCTTGGGGAGAACTTAGTTTCAAATAATGTGATTATAAGAGTCACTTTAAATTATTTTAATTTTATTTGCTGACAGTTTCATAAGTTAGTACTAAATAGGCTATACAGGAATATATATGAACTACAAATACACGTATTCTCAGGTTTTCGCTGTATATGGAATTAAATTTTCAGTTCAAACTATAAACAAGGTTATAACATAAAAAAAAAAGCTGAAAAATGTCACATGTACACGGGAATCGAACCCTGGACAAAGAGAATGGCTATATAAGTACCAAAGATAGTTTCCACATATTAAGTCTATAACTGCTTACTAATAAAATAGGGACTAAATTATTATTAGCACCGCGTCTTACTACTTGTTTAGGTTATACACTAATATGTAATGGTAGGGTGATTGTGAGATGAAATGAAGGACCTACAGTTTAACGTGGGATCCGAACCACGGTGGAGGCCTGGCATTCCCCACATTCACAAGATGTCTTGTCAGAGGTGAAGGAAGGGTTTGGTAATCAGATAAATCTGTGCCGGGATCGAGGATTGAACCCCGGCCGCCAGAACAGAAGTCTGACACCTTAACCCTAGACTGCCAGGTCACCATAATAGGGACTAAACAAACAAGAAAAGTTTGGTGTTAATACAGCTCGAACCAGACGTCTTAAGAGCCCATCTCACCCCTTAATAACACCTAGATTGTCAATCGCTAGAAGGCCATAACTTTGTTATTCAGGAAACCTTACATAGGTCTATGTGTATTTATTGTTGTAATTTGACAGGAACGGTACTTCATTAGTACTATGAGAACAGTTCCGTATGTATCTTTGACTTATATCTTAATTGTAAACCATGATGGAAATGAATACCAAGACTCTCAAGTAGATACTAGCTTATACTACATTGTATTTCCATTATATTATTAATATTACTTAGTACTGGTTCAGAAGTCTACTTGTCATACTTAGACGGTGTCACAATCTGTTCTATGGGTTGGCTTTCATTTCCTTTAGAGGGGATATTTGAGTGTGCATTTCACTTTTCAAACTAGAACCTCATCATCATCATCATCAACTGTTTCCAGCCTGTGACTCGGTCAGTTTAGTAAAATGCCTCCCTCTTCCTCTCTCCTTCCACCTCTTTCTTGGCCTCCCTTGCAGTCTTTTCCCACATACTTTATTTCCAACCTATTCTTTGGAATCCTCTCTTTTTCCATCCTCATTACATGACCAAACCATCTCAGCCTTGCTTCCTCTACTATATCATGTACTCCAACATCCTCATTACATGACCAAACCATCCCAGTCTTGCTACCTCTACTATCTCATGTACTCCAACATCCTCATTACATGTCCATACCATCCCAGTCTTGTTTCCTCTACTATCTCATGTACTCCAACATCCTCATTACATGCCCATACCATCTCAGCCTTGCTTCCTCTACTATCTCATGTACTCCAACATCCTCATTACATGTCCACACCATCTCATTCTTGCTTCCTCTACTATCTCATGTACTCCAACATCCTCATTACATGCTCATACCATCTCAGTCTTGCTACCTCTACTATCTCATGTACTCCAACATCCTCATTACATGCTCATACCACCCCAGTCTTGCTTCCTCTACTATCTCATGTACTCCAACATCCTCATTACATGCTCATACCACCCCAGTCTTGCTTCCTCTACTATTCATGTACTCCAACATCCTCATTACATGTCCACACCATCTCATTCTTGCTTCCTCTACTATCTCATGTGCTCCAACCTCCTCATTACATGTCCATACCATCTCAGCCTTGCTTCCTCCACTATCTCATGTACTCCAACATCCTCATTACATGTCCATACCATCCCAGTCTTGTTTCCTCTACTATCTCATGTACTCCAACATCCTCATTACATGTCCCTAACCTCTCACTCTTGCTTCCTCTACTATCTCATGTACTCCAACTCCCTCATTACATGTCCATACCATCTCAGCCTTGCTTCCTCCACTATCTCATGTACTCCAACATCCTCATTACATGTCCATACCATCCCAGTCTTGTTTCCTCTACTATCTCATGTACTCCAACATCCTCATTACATGCTCATACCATCCTCAGTCTTGCTTCCTCTACTATCTCATGTACTCCAACATCCTCATTACATGTCCACACCATCTCATTCTGCTTCCTCTACTATCTCATGTACTCCAACATCCTCATTACATGACCATACCATCTCAGCCTTGCTTCCTCTACTATCTCATGTACTCCAACATCCTCATTACATGTCCACACCATCTCATTCTTGCTTCCTCTACTATCTCATGTACTCCAACATCCTCATTACATGACCACACCATCTCAGCCTTGCTTCTCTACTATCTCATGTACTCCAACATCCTCATTACATGTCCCAACCTCTCACTCTTGCTTCCTCTACTATCTCATGTACTCCAACCTCCTCATTACATGTCCATACCATCCCAGTCTTGCTTCCTCTACTATCTCATGTACTCCAACATCCTCATTACATGTCCACACCATCTCATTCTTGCTTCCTCTACTATCTCATGTACTCCAACATCCTCATTACATGACCATACCATCTCAGCCTTGCTTCCTCTACTATCTCATGTACTCCAACATCCTCATTACATGTCCACACCATCTCATTCTTGCTTCCTCTACTATCTCATGTACTCCAACATCCTCATTACATGTCCACACCATCTCAGCCTTGCTTCCTCTACTATCTCATGTACTCCAACATCCTCATTACATGTCCCTAACCTCTCACTCTTGCTTCCTCTACTATCTCATGTACTCCAACCTCCTCATTACATGTCCATACCATCCCAGTCTTGCTTCCTCTACTATCTCATGTACTCCAACATCCTCATTACATGTCCACACCATCTCATTCTTGCTTCCTCTACTATCTCATGTACTCCAACATGCTCATTACATGCTCATACCATCTCAGTCTTGCTTCCTCTACTATTCATGTACTCCAACCTCCTCATTACGTGTCCATACCATCTCATTCTCGCTTCCTCTACTATCTCATGTACTCCAACATCCTCATTACATGTCCACACCATCTCATTCTTGCTTCCTCTACTATCTCATGTACTCCAACATCCTCATTACATGACCATACCATCTCAGCCTTGCTTCCTCTACTATCTCATGTACTCCAACATCCTCATTACATGTCCACACCATCTCATTCTTGCTTCCTCTACTATCTCATGTACTCCAACATCCTCATTACATGTCCACACCATCTCATTCTTGCTTCCTCTACTATCTCATGTACTCCAACATCCTCATTACATGTCCACACCATCTCATTCTTGCTTCCTCTACTATCTCATGTACTCCAACATCCTCATTACATGACCATACCATCTCAGCTTGCTTCCTCTACTATCTCATGTACTCCAACATCCTCATTACATGTCCAACCATCTCATTCTTGCTTCCTCTACTATCTCATGTACTCCAACATCCTCATTACATGCTCATACCACCCCAGCCTTGCTTCCTCCACTATCTCATGTACTCCAACATCCTCATTACATGTCAACACCATCTCATTCTTGCTTCCTCTACTATCTCATGTACTCCAACTCCTCATTACATGTCCATACCATCTCAGCCTTGCTTCCTCTACTATCTCATGTACTCCAACCTCCTCATTACATGTCCATACCACCTCAGTCTTGCTTCCTCTACTATCTCATGTACTCCAACATCCTCATTACATGCTCATACCATCTCAGTCTTGCTTCCTCTACTATCTCATGTACTCCAACATCCTCATTACATGTCCACACCATCTCAGTCTTGCTTCCTCTACTATCTCATGTACTCCAACCTCCTCATTACGTGTCCATACCATCTCATTCTCGCTTCCTCTACTATCTCATGTACTCCAACATGCTCATTACATGCTCATACCACCTCAGTCTTGCTTCCTCTACTATCTCATGTACTCCAACATCCTCATTACATGCCCATACCATCTCACTCTTGCTTCCTCTACTATCTCATGTACTCCAACCTCCTCATTACATGTCCATACCATCTCAGCCTTGCTTCCTCTACTATCTCATGTACTCCAACATCCTCATTACATGTCCATACCACCTCAGTCTTGCTTCCTCTACTATCTCATGTACTCCAACTCCTCATTACATGTCCATACCATCTCAGTCTTGGTTCCTCTACTATCTCATGTACTCCAACCTCCTCATTACATGTCCATACCATCTCAGCCTTGCTTCCTCTACTATCTCATGTACTCCAACCTCCTCATTACATGTCCATACCACCTCAGTCTTGCTTCCTCTACTATCTCATGTACTCCAACCTCCTCATTACATGTCCATACCACCTCAGTCTTGCTTCCTCTACTATCTCATGTACTCCAACATCCTCATTACATGTCCATACCATCTCAGCCTTGCTTCCTCTACTATCTCATGTACTCCAACATCCTCATTACATGTCCATACCATCTCAGCCTTGCTTCCTCTACTATCTCATGTACTCCAACCTCCTCATTACATGTCCCTAACCTCTCACTCTTGCTTCCTCTACTATCTCATGTACTCCCTGTACCCCAACTCTTCCACCAAGCCTTTGGCGCCGACTCCTTTAGAAATGATTAAAGTATATTAATTAGTAATAACAAATTTACTGCATTAAAATACTTTATTACAGATTATATCATATGAAACATCTTTGGCATTGTGTTATTTGAATAAATTTGTCAATCCAGATTACAAATTTATGTTCCGAATAGTAAAAAAAAGTATAATAGATCTCTATAAAGTAAACCTCTTTTCACTTTATCTTTCCTTACCTTCTTCCAAATATAATAAAAATGTATATAATATTGTTATAATATTCTATGTTTATATTTTGGAGTCGGCACATCTTCACTGACTCTTAATCTGCCCAAAATTGATTCCAACTCCACAGCTTTGATTGTATGAGTAATAGCTATAGTAAATGTGCAGTACAATTTTCATAGACTATATGACATCTGCAGATTACATGACTTCACATATGAACACATCAAAGTAGATCTAGTAATATTTTTAGCTGTTGGATAAGGCTCTTCCTACAAACACTGATCCTCTTGAACAAGTTGTTTCTTCAGCGTGATTTAAGCACAAAAACATTAGTTTCATCTATCTTGTTAATGTTTGTACACACGATTGACTGTATCCCGTTACTTGAAACATGAGGGTCGAACTAAGGACTTTTAACTTTAACTCGCCAATGTTCCTACTTCTGAGCTGTCTGGTTTCTGTTAACTATCACAACTTGTTAGCCAGCCTCATGGGGACAACTGTACAAACTTAACAACCGTCAAATCCTCATATGATTCTTATTCATATTTATTTCAAATTGAATTTAAAATCAAAATAGATCCTAGATTCGGACTCAACGTAATTTATTTCACAATTTAAATTCAAAAGTTAAAATTTTGAATAGTTAAATATTTTTAGCTAAGTTAGCATGGATCTATTATTTAACTATAACATAGCAACTTGTAAATATATTAATTAATATATTAATAAGCTATTTGTATAACCTGAACGGGTAGTAAGACGCGGTGCTAAATATTATATTATTATTATTATTATATTATTATTATTATTATTATTATTATTATTATTATTATTATTATTATTAAGCTATTCATTATTTAAACACAGTTTTATGAAATTATGTATTGGACTCTGTCTGGCAAACATCCCAAACTGTTTATTTAGATAAACATGTCTGTTAAGGAATTGTTGATTTGGGGTGTGGTAAAGAGATTAAATTTACTATTAAAATTGATTATCCATGGTTTTTGAATACCTTTGCAACACTCCTCTTTCAATAATTTGGGTTATTGCGAGTTTAATGTAGTTAGGGATTGCTACAAATTATTTTGTTTATCCTATTACTGCGACCATTCCACTGACCATGTAATGTTTGGAGTGACATGTCCTTTATTATGTTTTTAAGATCATGTACAGATTTTTATATGTTTATAAAAAAAACAAATTTAGATGCATTATTTGTATGTAAAATTTTTGAAAACAATTTTAAACCTATTTTCTCGCTAACATTAATCATGTTCCGATATTAAGATGTTTAAAACTTTCTATCGCATTGGAACATGTTTTGACGCGATTGTGTATTATATGCTATGTTGCCTTATTGACCGTGTGTAGCCTCGTGCGTCTGCAAGCTTGTGTCCGTTTGTCTAAAGGGCTCTACGCGTATCTTTAATGACTGTTTCTAGATGTTGTGTCGAAACTACCAATCACAGTGAGATTAAATTAATACGATAGCATCTAGCTTCACTATATTTATACAAACTTTTTCAACTAGGGTTTTGTTGTGGGCACTAAGGGGCGAATATATAGTTGAGGTTTGCATGTCGACCAATCTCCCACTCGACTTGTTATTTATATACTGGAGGATTGGTTGACTCCCGGGACTAGACTACAAATAAAGCCCTAAAATAATGAGATTCAAAGATATTTTGTGTAAAATTAGAATAGTTTTATTTTACTTAAAAATATGACTTGAAAGCTTTTATCTTCTTGTGATTGATGTTAATATATTCACAATTTGTTGTAATAAAAACAGGCAGGTGTTGGCAAACCTAGAAACATGCTAGCAAGGTTATAAAAATAATAATGTAAATTAAGATTGGAGAGAAAATGTTTTTGACTCATCTCTACAATATGTTGTATGTCGAGCTGCTAGGGGTGGTCTAGGAGTGCCACATACCTTAAAAGGGCTCTTGGTTAGCACAGTTGACATCCGACCCAAGTCTGCCCAGGCGCTTCTCGGAGTGTTCCTTACCTTGTCACTCACTCTATCTCTTGGAACACATTCGTGCTAAAATCCTCAACACTAATCGAATGAATAATTATATTCTCTCATACTGCTTTTGATAACCTTCACATGTAAGCCAAGGTTCGCTAAACAGGTTTTATAGATGTGAGTACTTAGTAATACGCATTCATTTCTTAGCATTTAATTTCCTTTATAATGAAATGTAATTTTAATGATTTTAAGTTAATATTTCTACTAAAAAAATTGCCTTTTTTTAACAGTTAGTGGGAAGTTCTTAAATAAATTCTTTATTCCAGAATATGACACACTATCTTGATTTGAAAGAACTTTATATCTTGAGTTCCACAGCAATAAATACTCCTTTTATAAACAAAGCAAGTCATATGATCTCGAATATGTGGTACAAAAATTTGAAAATATATTCCCATAAATAAAGAAAAATTTTCTTCTTCTTCTCTTGTGAATGTTTTGGAAATTATTTTCTTCTCTACACATTGCAATATAAGAATAAATCTTATAGAATTCAAATTATAGGATCTAGTTTTTCTGGCCTAAGTGTTGTCCTTAATTTGTTAAAAAAAAAAACTTCAAATGGATGTATAACACAAAACTAACGATGTGTTTTTTTTGCCTTAAGTACTTGCAATGCAAATAAAATAGTTTATTCTAAACATATATGATAAATGCTTATAGCTTTTTTTTCTCAAGATGACATTTGTTGATCATATTTTAGTGAATAATATTATTATTTATTTTTTTAACAATTTGTGAGACACTACGGAGAAATATCTCATTTCGATTTGTAACAGACCATTGAGTGGTTGAGAAATACCATGAAGTATATACATACAAATGTACTTTTCCTGCTAAAATAATAATTACTCAAATTCTTAGTGAGTCTTGGCGACTGTTACCGGATGGTAAATATTTGCCTGAAATTTATTTTTACTTAATCTCAGGATTCTTGAACAACTTTAATATTCCATCAATAGATAATATTACTATTGTTAGACTTCATTTTGTACTGTAATGTTTCATTTGTTTAAAAAGATATAAACATGGTAGTATTTTAATTTATTTTATTTTTTCTGGCTGTGTTTTAGTATATATTTTATATGATTTAGTAGAGAAACCAAAAAAATGTTAAATGCTGTATTATCCCGTCTAATAAAACTTTTTTTTGTGGAAAAAGTTACTATATTGGTGTGTATTATGTGTGCAGAGGTTACCTGCGCTGTAAAGCTAATACACAGCTTTATTGCGTCTATCAATTACCAGCGTCGATAAATGAGACATTGTTACAGTGAATACATATATTTAACAAACACATTGAAATGCTTTCTTTTATAATCCTGGTGGGTTTTATGGTGCCGGATATAATATGGTAATTCTGTTACCCAATTGTTTGTTACTGTTACATTGTTATATTATGTTTGTTATTGCTATTACCTAGGTCTACAAAGCACCATATATTACATTAGCATAATATTGTGTATCTTATCCTCTAGTATTTTTTGTTGTAATTTAGATGCAAGCGTTTTAGTGGTTTTTTGTAAGTTTTTTATAACATACTAGTGATCTCTGTAATAATTATATGCTTGTAATGTACTATATTTGTGGATTAAATTATTTATACAGTAAGATTTAAAACTTTAATTTGTTCCATTTTATCATTTTATGTTCACAAACAAACTAGATGTCCAGTAATACATTTTTACTAACCCGTTTGGCGACAGTAATTGTGATCGTAAATATTTTCAACCTCGAGATTTTTTTTAAATTATAGCCCTTGAATTAAGGGTAGTTTACTGATAACCTTTTTGTGAAAATGTTGTTCCAAGCTATAATACACTATATGAGAGTTTGTACATTTGTGTCATAAATTTATTTTATAATGTTATAATCTTTATGAAAGGTTTAGAAATAACCTTAGCGTCGTCATGATCGTCATGAACCGTTTCCAGCCTGTGGCTAGGTCCGTTTGGTAAAATGCCTCCCTCTCCCTCTGTCCTTCCACCTTAACTCTCTTCCGCTCTCCTCTCACTTGCAAACTTGCCGCTATCTGTTCCTCCCATCTCATCCTAGCTTCCCCTACTATCTCATGTACCCCAACTCTAGACCTTACATCTTCATTCCTGATCCTATCTCTCTCTCCTGGTGACAGCCAGCCTGCTCCTCAAACACTTCATTCCCATGGCCTCCACCTTCCTTGTTTCACTTATACAAAGTGCACGTTTCCGCAGCAGACATAACTGTGGGTATGAAGTATGCTCTATACAGCACTTCTCTTCTATACTAGGTCTCTTACACACATGTAGAACAACTCTCCCTGCTCTCAACACTTCTCTCTTCTATACTAGGTCTCTTACACACATGTAGAACAACTCTCCCTGCTCTCAACACTTCTCTCTTCTATACTAGGTCTCTTACACACATGTAGAACAACTCTCCCTGCTCTCAACACTTCTCTCTTCTATACTAGGTCTCTTATACACATGTAGAACAACTCTCCCTGCTCTCAACACTTCTCTCTTCTATACTAGGTCTCTTACACACATGTAGAACAACTCTCCCTGCTCTCAACACTTCTCTCTTCTATACTAGGTCTCTTACACACATGTAGAACAACTCTCCCTGCTCTCAACACTTCTCTCTTCTATACTAGGTCTCTTACACACATGTAGAACAACTCTCCCTGCTCTCAACACGTCTCTCTTCTATACTAGGTCTCTTACACACATGTAGAACAACTCTCCCTGCTCGCAACACGTCTCTCTTCTATACTAGGTCTCTTACACACATGTAGAACAACTCTCCCTGCTCTCAACACTTCTCTCTTCTATACTAGGTCTCTTACACACATGTAGAACAACTCTCCCTGCTCTCAACACTTCTCTCTTCTATACTAGGTCTCTTACACACATGTAGAACAACTCTCCCTGCTCTCAACACTTCTCTCTTCTATACTAGGTCTCTTACACACATGTAGAACAACTCTCCCTGCTCTCAACACTTCTCTCTTCTATACTAGGTCTCTTACACACATGTAGAACAACTCTCCCTGCTCTCAACACTTCTCTCTTCTATACTAGGTCTCTTACACACATGTAGAACAACTCTCCCTGCTCTCAACACTTCTCTCTTCTATACTAGGTCTCTTACACACATGTAGAACAACTCTCCCTGCTCTCAACACTTCTCTCTTCTATACTAGGTCTCTTACACACATGTAGAACAACTCTCCCTGCTCTCAACACTTCTCTCTTCTATACATAGGTCTCTTACACACATGTAGAACAACTCTCCCTGCTCTCAACACTTCTCTCTTCTATACTAGGTCTCTTACACACATGTAGAACAACTCTCCCTGCTCTCAACACTTCTCTCTTCTATACTAGGTCTCTTACACACATGTAGAACAACTCTCCCTGCTCTCAACACTTCTCTCTTCTATACTAGGTCTCTTACACACATGTAGAACAACTCTCCCTGCTCTCAACACTTCTCTCTTCTATACTAGGTCTCTTACACACATGTAGAACAACTCTCCCTGCTCTCAACACTTCTCTCTTCTATACTAGGTCTCTTACACACATGTAGAACAACTCTCCCTGCTCTCAACACTTCTCTCTTCTATACTAGGTCTCTTACACACATGTAGAAACCTCTCTTCTGCCTCAATCACACTACCCAGATACTTCACACTCTTGTTTCTTTCAACTCTACTCCATCCAGTTCTATCACCTTTCTTGGCCCTGTTATAACCCTAGAATGTGTTACTTGAACAGCTTGCTATATATAAAACTGTTTTTTTTAAATCTGGTTCATGTAGAAATGACTGACTGGTGTGATTATGTCTACCTGGAAGGAAAGGTGAGAAGGTTATCTAAGGTTGAGACCGGGGATTTGGTAATATATTGGTGAGAAAGTTCCCACCTACAAATATGCAACTACTGGGGAGGGCTCATATAACTCTAGTACTATAGCATGAATCATGTGTTTGGCCATAAAGTGCTAAAGGTTTGTCAGGGTTGTTGTGGTTGGTGTCAAATCCAGTCTCAACCTTAGATAACCTTCTCTACTTTCATTCTGAGCAGGTCTACTAACACCAGTCAACTCATTTCTATATCAATAATAACAGATAATTAAATATAATAGAAATACAAGATTGTATCCATCTACCGACAGTCGATAACAAGGTTGAACAAGCAACTTACACTGTTTAGAGGCAATTTTACAACCCCACTCAAGATCATTAATTTACTACTGAAATGATTGCAATATAACTTTTAAAAAAGGTTAGTTACAATTTCTATTTTCTTCAAAAACTTAATAATTAATCTGGTAAAGTGAAACTTATATGATTACCAATGTTTCTAAGATTTATATTCTAGACTTGAAACTAAAATGAAGATTTGGATTCGTAAAATGGTGGATCTCTGACCCTTCTTTATCTTTTATTTTAGAAAAAGTTTGTTTACAGTAATAATATGAACATTTGTTAAAATCCTCGCTCAATTGTCATGCAAGTGCAACATGAGGTCTGGAATATCTGAGCTGTTTCGTCGCTCCGAGTTCAGAGCTGTGTCCTTTAGCTCGGGTTGGTACTGCTCTACTCTGTCCAGGAGTGTCTCAGGGTATCCAGGGGAATAGTACCTGGAGCGAGAACAGATTACACTCGACTGGTTAGAGACCTGCTGTCGCTTCACTCTCGTGATAGACTGGACAGGCAGACAGGGGTTAGAGACCTGCTATCGCTTCACTCTCGTGATAGACTGGACAAGCAGACAGGGGTTAGAGACCTGCTATCGCTTCACTCTCGTGATAGACTGGACAGGCAGACAGGGGTTAGAGACCTGCTATCGCTTCACTCTCGTGATAGACTGGACAAGCAGACAGGGGTTAGAGACCTGCTATCGCTTCACTCTCGCAATAGACTGTACAGGCAGACAGGGGTTAGAGACCTGCTATCGCTTCACTCTTGTGATAGACTGGACAGGCAGACAGGGGTTAGAGACCTGCTATCGCTTCACTCTCGTGATAGACTGGACAGGCAGACAGGGGTTAGAGACCTGCTATCGCTTCACTCTCGTGATAGACTGGACAGGCAGACAGGGGTTAGAGACCTGCTATCGCTTCACTCTCGTGATAGACTGGACAAGCAGACAGGGGTTAGAGACCTGCTATCGCTTCACTCTCGTGATAGACTGGACAGGCAGACAGGGGTTAGAGACCTGCTATCGCTTCACTCTCGTGATAGACTGGACAAGCAGACAGGGGTTAGAGACCTGCTATCGCTTCACTCTCGTGATAGACTGGACAGGCAGACGGGGTTAGAGACCTGCTATTGCTTCACTCTTGTGATAGACTGGACAGGCAGACAGGGGTTAGATGCACTCTGATAGCCCAGCTGTCGCTATTCACTCTCGCAATAGACTGTACAGGCAGACTGGGGTTAGAGACCTGCTATCGCTTCACTCTTGTGATAGACTGGACAGGCAGACAGGGGTTAGAGACCTGCTATCGCTTCACTCTCGTGATAGACTGGACAGGCAGACAGGGGTTAGAGACCTGCTATCGCTTCACTCTCGTGATAGACTGGACAAGCAGACAGGGGTTAGAGACCTGCTATCGCTTCACTCTCGCAATAGAATGGACAGGCAGACAGGGGTTAGAATTCCGGCCGGGTGGCTTGGATGGGTTTTTCCCTTAAGTGGTTTTTCATTCTTCATCCACGCAAAAGCAGATATACTTCCTTTAAATTCAAACTTTGGCATCATTAGCACATTATCATAATTAATATATATGCATACTTACTGAACGGAGAAAGACGCGCTAGAGAGACCTAGCCCAAATCCCATAAGATTGTTAATAGCAATGGTTAACACTGTTGTTAAAACCCTTACGCCCTGTATCGGTGGGGCACGTCGCCTAAGGTGACAAACTTATCTAACCAGGTTTGCTGATGGGGAGCGGGGTTTGGAGTTCGAATCTCGGCGAGCGTTATGAGAATGATTGTTCCTGATTGGTTTCCCACTCCGCCATAATGAAAAAACGAATATATTTTCTCAAAATTCAAAGTCTGAATAACCCGGACGACTATCAAGAAGCGTGGAAAATATTTGTTTTAGGCACTTTTAAAAACACAATTGAAAAGGCTATATGTATTGTTTGGTTCCCGAGAAATAAGGGTAATATTCCCGTCAACATGGCGCTTGTGTCTGTACCTGACGATGTCCTCCGGGAAGCAGCAATTGATGATGGTTATGTACTCCAGGAGGGTGGAGCCTGGTTCTGCTTTTATCTCCTGGACTCTCTTGAGGCTCCCTGTAGTCACAAAGAGTCGCCGAGCTTTAGCGTCGTTAGGCAGGATCTGCAGGACATGAGGGGACATTTATCACGGCACAGGATCTGCAGGTGACATGCAGGGACATTTCTCAAGGTCACAGGATCTACAGGTGACACTCAGGGACATTTCTCAAGGTCACAGGATCTACAGGTGACACTCAGGGACATTTCTCAAGGTCACAGGATCTACAGGCGACACTCAGGAACAAGGGGACAATCCTCAAGAACAGATAAACAGTCCAAGGCGTCACTCTGCAATAGAATGTACTGCTATTGATGGGGAGATTGAGGTTTTAATCCTTCTCAGGTCTACTGAGGGTGGGTTTCCACTCTACCTCCACGCAAATAAGGGTACACTTCCTCTAAATTGAACCTTCCATATCCGTGATACATTAGTATAATTAGTATCCATGTGTATAACCCGGACAGGTGATGAGACATGAGACGTAGCCTCACCTTGCTGAACTGGCCGACGATATACTTGAGGATGTCCGGGGGAGCCTCGTGTAGCAGAGGATCTAGGCAGAGATGTTGGTGCACTTCTGGAGAACCACCTTGAGTGTGTGCCGGCACTTGTGCTTCAAGTCCTCGGAGCTGTCAGGTGCCAAGTAGAGCTGGGCACAAGGACACAGACTAGTGATGCACAAGGACACAGACTAGTGATGTACAAGGACACAGACTAGTGATGTACAGGGTCTATACAACTGTTTCTAACACGTGGGTTCCTGATAGGAGCTGTCAGATGACAAGTAGAGCTGGGCACAAGGACACAGACTAGTGATGTACAAGGACACAGACTAGTGATGTACAAGGACACAGACTAGTGATGTACGAGGTCTATACAACTGTTTCTAACACGTGGGATCCTGACAGGAACTTACTTTCAACATCTTGGGGAAAATGTTGGCTTCTGCGAGTGACCTGGAGTGGTGAGGAGTGTGTTTGCCTATGTGTCCCAGAGCCCAGATCGTGGCTGCCTTCACGTGGTCCTCCGTCTCTGTGGACAGCACGAGTGCCAGGACTGGCACCCCCTGTCAACATAATACGAGTCAGGCTGGCACTATACAAGGAGATCAGCGTTTGAATCTCAACTAGGTGGAATAATTGTAGTTTTCCAGTAGTGTAGTGGAGAGAGAGTTACTTACCTCTGACTCAATGATTGCCATTGCGAGCTGCTCGGAGTGAGCTGCCATATGTCCGAGTGACATGATCCCTGGCAGTCGTGTTTCACTCTTGGTGGTACTGACGAGCTGGATGAGGGCCCCAATGCCCCCTGTGTTCACCACCAGCTGGCACAGCTGGCACAAGGTGCACAATATTGTTAGAGTGGATATACCAGCTGGCACAAGGTACACAACATTGTTAGAGTGGATATACCAGCTGGTACACAACATTGTTAGAGTGGATATACCAGCTGGTACACAGCATTGTTAGAGTGGATATACCAGCTGGCACAAGGTGCACAATATTGTTAGAGTGGATATACCAGCTGGCATAAGGTGCCACAATATTGTTAGAGTGGATATACCAGCTGGCACAAGGTACACAACATTGTTAGAGTGGATATACCAGCTGGTACACAGCATTGTTAGAGTGCATGTGTCCATACGCACCTCCAGAGTGTGCTTGGTCACCTCCCTGACCACGAAGGCAGCGCTGCGGGCCACCAGTTCATCAGGGTGAGCCAGATGGATGAGCACTTGTGGGAACACTTCAGCCTCCACCACTAGTTCTGCGAGGTCCACCGAGTGTTTGGCAACACTCGCCAGTGCTGACAGGGCCTGTCTCTTCATGGTGGATACAGGACAAGCTGTCACCTGACTCCACTAACATCACAACCAATCAAATAGTCTCTACTTTCTCCACCCACTTCGGACTGTGGAGATCGGGCTTCAACCCCGATAGGGTGTACTGGGAGTGGTTTTTCCTAAATGATTTTTTCCTTTCCCTTCACACAAATATGGGTACACTTCCTCTAAATGTAACCTTCATCGTTCCTAACACCATAGTGTAATTAGTATATTGGCATATACCCTGAATGGGTAGTAATACACAGTGCTAATTAATACATACAAACCTCCAAGTGTACTAATGCAGCTATAAGTACCAGGACTACAAGAGTTCATCAAGGACTTTAAACTATGCAGTTTTCTGAACCAACCCACAGTAGGAATACAGTCAACTCTCGATTCTACCACCTTTCACGGTTCCCTGGAAAAGGGTCGTTATTTCGAAGGAGTCGTTATTGGAATTTTAACAGATTTTGTTCCACCCCTGACCTTCATACGAAAAAATTGCATTTTTTATACAACAAATAGCGTGGGTCATCAAAAATCGTTCACAAAATCCAACCAAAAACGTAACCCAATCAAAATAACAATAGCATGGGTGGTCAAAAATTGTTCACACAATCAAACCAAAATAGTAACCAAATCGAGAATCGAAATAATAATGGCAAAAGCAAACCTGGCGCGTGATGTAGTGGCAGTCGCGCGCGGGGAAACATTGTCTTGCTTGTGGGAGGGGGTGGACAGAGTCAAGTGCTATTGGCTGGCATTGATGAGGTGGTGTCTATTTTTATACCTGACCCACCCCAGTTACTAGTAATAAAGCGCTCACAAAGATAATTGCAACGCAGTGACCTAAATAAATGCAACAAACACATTTTACAGCCGATTTCCTTTAACTTTTCAACCTTTTTTCCCACCATTTTCACGGTTTCCCAAAAAAGGGTCGTTACTTCGAGAGGGACGATATTCCCGGGGTCGTAGAATCGAGAGTTGACTGTACTAGGTTGAAACAAACTGGTTCTTTCAGACAACATTATCATGGAAGGTTGTGTAAAGCTGGATGATCAAGGTTCAAATCCCTTTACAGTTGAGTAGCTAGACCACCTGTAACAGTGCTCTAATTGATTGAATTTGGTCACGTGACCACACGTCCTCGCTCTCTGATTGGCTGTTGGTTCCCCCCCATCCCCTCCTGACCTCCTCCACTACTTCACACATAGCGTTAAGTCACTTGTGTGCTGATGAGATAATTAAATCTTTTCTTATAATTTAACTTCAAGCTTTGATTCAAAACATTGTTGATGACGAATACATTTTCAGAAATAATTTCAAAGATTTATCTTTCTTATAATCATCGGTGAGAGAACAAACTAAATTTATATCATATTTTTATAAAGTTTCGTGTATCAACAGAGTTTTTTTTTTTACCATATCTACGTTTTGCAGATTATACCGTCGACTGTCAAGAATGAAGATAAAAATAATTAAATAGGGATTCTTTAAATAAACATATTTAACTAAACTCTCAAGTTTTCTACTTAATCTTTATCCTTGTTAAGTGTGTGAGTTCAATGTTATGCTTAAAGTCTATTCATTTTTATCAAGTTTTTAAAGGTTGAAAAAACAATTATTTACCAATTTAGACTGAGTATCATATTTACCTCTTTCCCGAATAAATATATATTTAACATAATATATGTCTCTCCACTACTGAACCAAGCAGCATTATCACCATTATCGACTGGCAAAGGTTTTGATTAACTGTCATTCTTGTTTTAAACATTTTTCCCCATAGAAAAAATTTGGTGTTCCATAGTAAAACCATTCAAGGACAGCTTTTATGTTTATTTTTAAAGTACAGTTTTTCGACCTTACACATTTTACACGTTTAAAATTCCATACTGTAATCATTCTGATAAATAAGTGTAGCATCGGATGGTGTACCATAGACTCTAAACAACAACAAAGCGCTGACTTACCCCGTTTGCCCGCTGCCGAGGCTCCATGCAAGATAGACACAAGTCGGATGTAACTTCGCGGGACCGAAACAAAATTAATACTAACTTGAAGAATGGGACGCAAATCAGCGATTCCCGTAAAGTGGACTGACTGACGCAATGCGGATATCCACATCGGGAAGATTCCCGACCGGCCACGAACTTCCCCGAAGTTCGTCTTAGGCATGCGCAATATGTTCCCTAGCGATCCTGAATGTTTTCCCCCTTATGTCTCCCGTCTTTTCCCCCTCTGTGGCTGATTGTATTTATACGGGCATCTGAGCCTACTATCGATACAATTGGGCCTTAACCGTACTAGGAGTAGGAGAAGCTCCGGCTTCATTCGTATTATAATGTAAGATCTAAATTATTTTCTGGCAACTCTAACTTCGCATTCTATTAATATTAATTATTCAAAATTCCCTATTGACGTCATTTCAATTTATCTCTAAAATATGGAACATAGTAGTAAATTTAATCTGACCTCGTTGATATCGATTAGTTACAGGGTATTAGCATCACAATGCGAGTCGAGTCGTAATCCTTGCTGGATAATAATCGATTATTAACCTTTGAGAGATATCGATTTTCTTTACATCAATATAGAATGTTTGTGTTTTAACTCGATATTTCTGTGAGAAATATTTAAATGCATGTTCGCAGGAACATTGAGTTGGTTGAACTTAGGATTAAAACTTTTGTACCTTTGCTATAGACTCGTGACTATTTATTGTTATAAATTATTCGGAGTAAATTTGTGGATACCAAATTAGGGTATTTTTCTTATGTTTAGTTCAAGGAGGTTATTAAGTGTAAATACGCTTTGGTATTTAACTGTTAAGATATAAACCATATTATTGTAAGCTTTCTCTTGTAACGTATCTTAATCATCACAAACATTATGACTGCCATTAAAAAAAGAAAAGGGAACCAAAGCCTATAAATGTTTTGTAGCCTATCTACTCTGTCAACGCTAAAGTAAAGTAAATGATTATTTGGTTGGTATGAACTTTGTAAAATCAACTGATAATACTATAGCATTTTTACGACGTTTTGGTGAAAACCATAAATATTATACAATTATATATATTACAACTATATTTGATGTTCAATATTTAATCCTTTTAAATAAATTTGATATTCTATATTCTACAAACATCTTCTTGACGTGATTTCTTCCATAATATAAGATTTTCCCACCATACCCTAGGTATACGAGAGTATATTTAAGTAAGTTTTCTAATATGGTGAACATGAGGGGCAGTATATATTCTTTACCTTCTCTTGAGATGGACTATCCATATGTTTTACTCTGCGACAGGCGGGAGTTGCGAGATCTGATGATTTGAATGTTGTCTTTAAACCTTGAAAGGACAGAACTCCTTGCATTCACTCCTGATGTCCCCCCTTTTTTGTATGTACCTTTCTTGTAGTTTGAGCCTCCCCCCCATTAGGACGGTTCATAAGAATAACCTACATTTTTACAAATACCAAATGATTTCGGGTAATTTACAAATAATTTATTTTTGAAAATTTAAATTTTGCTAAATATATTAGACCAATTTGGTTAAAAGTTTATATTTACATAGTGATTATTGTGATCAACAAAATGATGTATTCGTTTTATGAAGAAAACATAATACTTATTAACTTATCACATATTTTAATCAGTAATATTATTATAGAACCCTAACGAACTTTGTCTCTGTAAAGAAAATTCATTTCATATTTTTTATTACATGTTACAAATGGCTTGTATCATTAAAATACTACTTATTATTCACATTATTATTGTTATTTAACCGGAGCTCCTCAAGCAGGTACTCTAAAAATGAATATATATTATAAATATTTACATGAATAATATTTAAAACCATTTTTACATGTCTTTATTAGTAGCATTATCGCTTACAGAGTTTGCAACATTTTAATACGTATATTTATTACCTATCCCCGCCCCACTGAAATTCACTACTCTTTATTGTCTACAAATATATTTTTGATTAATAGGAAATGTTTGTTAATTCCCATACAGACACAAATGATTCGTGTTGAGCTATACCGCTGAGGACAGGGGGGAGCTCGAGGTTCGAATCTCATTCAGGTGAACTGGGGGTATCACTCTCCCTCTACGCAAATGCAGGTTCAAGCTTCTCAATTCCTAATCCGCTAGCGTAATTAGTACTTAAGCGCATAAACCGAACGGATAGTAAGACGCGGTGCTAAAATGTGTCGAGTTGGTGTGAACTATAGATATTATCTGTGCCAGATCACCAGGTAATTACGTTTGAGTTTCCGTTTTAGATACAGGTTATGAGGGAGGTTGGGCTTTGATCCCACAGCAAGTTATTTTTTTGGGGTAAATTTTCATAAATCGTTTTCCACCTCCAACTCTGGAAAATTGAGATACAGTCCCTTAGTAAATCTAATTTATTCAGCCTTACTTCTTTCTTGTGATAAATATTAGACATGCAGAACGATGGGAGGCTGTGTGTGTGTGTGTGTGTGTGTGTAAACGGACATTATAAGTGTTAACAAATATTCAGGGTAACTAAACAAATCCACGCCATAGTACTCAATATTATAGATTCCTTCATCAGCGTCGAAATTCAAACTTACCAATTATCAATTCGTTAGTGTAATTAGTACTTAAGGAGTTTGAGGTTCGAATCCTTGTCGGGTAACTTAGGGTGTTTTCCACTTTCCCTCTACGCAAATGTGGGCTCAAACCTCCCAATTATCAATCTGTTAGCGTAATTAGTACTTAAGCGTATAACCAGAACAGATGGTAAGACGCGCTACTAAAATGTATCGAGTTCGCGTGTGTGTGTTTGTGTGATACCTCACCTTAAACCAAATTTAGTTAAAATTATAAACAAATATTTAATCAGTGAGATAATAGTAATAGTATATCTATTCCTCCTTTCTGTTCATATATTATACTCGCTAAAGCTATATTAACTACACGTGTGTAAGCAATAAAGCTTAACATTTAACCGTTTGTGCTCTTTACTATTTATTCCGGCAAAGTTGTATATTTCCAGCACCTTTCTGTTACAACATATTCTAGGGACCGAACGGGTGCGTCCAGTTTGAAACGTCATATTCTTCTCTCGGGTTTGACAACTAGAGGGCATGAAGCACCCGTCGAAAGATATCAGGATTCGAATCTAGGTTGGGGGATTTGAATACCTGCTGAGGTGTACCGTTGGTAGTTCTCACTAAATGGTTTTCCACTATCCCTCCACGTAAACTCTGGAACATTTCCTTACTCCCCCTCTACGCAGATGTGGATTCAATCTTCCCAATTCAGAATCCAGCTGGACTCGCGGATCTTCTTCTTCTTTCAATGTGTTGTAATATTTGGTTTGGTTGAAGTGTACATAGAGAAGAGTCAGCCTCGTAAAGATTGTTAACTCTCTAAAAGAGGACATAGGGATAGATACCCGCCTCGTTGTAACGCCCTACTCAAACCGTAGATTATATTGCCCATGACTGGGAGATTGAGATTTGAATCTCGGGCAGATATACTGAGTTCTTTCGAAATGGTTTTCTACTTTTCCTCCACGTGCAAATGCGGGTGCAACCTTTCTAGTTCCTAGTCCATTAGCGTAAATAGTAGTTACGCGTATTATAGCCCGAACGGTTAGTAATACGTGGTGCTAAAAAGAGTAAAAGATAGCAAATTCATGCTAATCGGAACGGCCATGGTTTAGGAGGGTGGGTCGCTGGTTTGGTGCCACTGGGGGGAGACAAGGGACTTCTCCAATGATCGACCTCCTCCCTCCCCTCCCCCTACAACCTCCATGGTTATATCGCGTGAGGGTGGCTTTAATTTAGGTCTATACCCACGGTCATTAAGGGACTCTAGTTTGAGCCCATGCCGAAACTTGGAAGGTTTTGTTTTGACTATTTTGTTTATGATGTCAGCCTCTCATAGTTAAATAAGTATAGTAACACCACGGACTACAAGACGTCAGGCTCGCACTAAGGTGGGAATAAGTGTAGTAACACCGCGGACTACAAGTCGTCAGGCTCGCACTAAGGTGGGAATAAGTGTAGTAAAGCCCGAATCGGCAGTAAAAAAACGCTGTGAAAAAACAACTGTTTATATGTAGATTACAATTTTTATAAAATAATACTACAATATCGTTGATATTTTATAGGTATTAATAGTATATCAAAATAGGTTGCTGCAGATCACTTGTCTTGATGTATGAATACGTGAAATTAGATATAGTGGCTTTTCTAGTTGTTCCTATGAAAATGGGTTTGTAGTTGGGTGAGATAGTGCTCAGATGTCATGTTCATCTCTAGGATTCGGTTCGAATCTCATTGGAATGCAATGGAAATAAATCTCGATATTGAGATTTTCGATCTAGTTTTCTCTCTTGCGTGCGTCTGGGCTATCAACATATTTATATTAATGAAACAGGATTCTATAATAATAAAAGGAAGTGTTTGTCTGTGTGTGTGTTTTATGTCCGATGCCCAGCCAAAACTACGGCACGTAGAGATCTGAAATTTTTAACATAGGTGTACGGTAGGGGGTCCGAATGCACCTCGGAGCAGGATTTTTAAAATTTTAATTAGGCTATTTTTTAACACAATACCACAGTGGGCTAGGAGCAACGCCGTGTGGGATTGCTAGTTATGGATAATTTAAAAGGTAAGTGTGCCCTCATTTGCGTGAAGGTATATAATTAAACCATCAATCCATCCGACCATATTTGAACCCCATCACTGGCAAAAAAAGACTAGGTCCTTGGGTAGCAATCTACCATCTCAATGCATTTTATACTTGCATCGATGGTCGCATGTTCTAAGGCGCCATAAGACGGGCGATTATAGAGTGATCAACGTTTGAAGAAAATACGGGTACACATTCTGCCTGGTCTAGAAAAATCTGGTCGACCAGCAAAACCCCTTCAAAAATGGTGAGGGTGCAGGAAGTACGGCCGTTATAACAGACATCAGCTGTGCTAAAGATATCTAGGTTCGAATCCCGGTGTAAACTGTAGGTATTTCTCCCTCCGTATCATTTTCTTAATCATCCCTACCACACGTTTTGCCACAAAGGGTACTTGTCACTCATATAGTTATTGCAGGAGAGGTCATAGTTTCGAATCTCGCTTGGGTGAACGGGGGTGGTTTTCTACTCTCCTTCACTCCACATAAACTCTGGAACATTATTACTTTACTCCTCAGGTCCATGATGGATACCTACATCCACGCATGTCGATGGACGATGCCAAACAACCAATTTTAGTAGACTTTTGTGGTGGGGGATAGTGGCCCCTAGCTGAGGATTCCGAGGCCCCTGATTGTGCATAATTAGAGTGGTGTCAATGCTCTCTAGTTGTAACATCACCAGAAAAAACCCACTACCACATAGGAGGTTGCGACATTGCAATGACTAGTTGCGACATCACCGGGATAAAACCCATTGCCGAGGGTAGGGTTGCCAGAATAAATTACCTAGCTCATGGTTTCAAGGTCACGATCTATTCCTGTCTTGTCGAGCCGCCAAAATGGCACCAATCATTGGGGAAAACCCATTGTGACATCATTCAAGGTCACGATATATTCTTGTAACAACTTGTCTTGTCGACCCACCAAACTGACGCCTGTCATCAGGGAAAACCCATTAACCCATAGGGGGTTACGACATTACGATGATGACACCGGGAAAACCCATTACCACATAAGGGGTTGCGACACATGACTTGGGGAGGGTGGAGTGAGGGGAAGTGAAAGGGGTCTCAAGACAGGGGAACCATTTATGACACTCTACCCCAAATGGTCGTCAGGAGAGGTTCGTTCTGTTTGTTCCGGGAAGTGAAAGGCAGTCCAACAGAGTCTTGTGAGAGGAGTCCAATGTTCACTCTACGCTACGCTGCCGTCAGAAGATGTTCGTGCTACATGCCGGTGTCAAGGGAGAAGCGCCCGATGCCGTGGACTGCACACTAATAAATAAATAAATAAATAAACTCCAACGCCCCATCCCAATCCTACCCAGACATAAATAACCAATGAGCACAAATAAAAAAGCAATAAGCATACATAAATAACTATTGAACACAAATAAAAAAGCAATGAGCATACATAAATATTCATTGAGCATACATAAATAACCAATGAGCATAAATTAAAAAAACAAGTTTGGACAAGAATAAACCAGTTAGGAACACTTGAAAAGGGTCCAGGAGGGCGAGAGGAGGGTCAGGAGGAGGGAAGGGGGAAAACCAATAGCCAATCAGAGAGCGAGGGGACGTGGTCAAGTGACCAAATTCAGTCAATCAGAGCGCTGTTACAGATTGTCCCACTAACTACTCAGTTGTCATTTATCTATATTAACACAAAGTATCCATCAGCATATAATCTGAAAATGTAGACTGTTTGTTTGAATGATGAGAAGTGTTATTAAAACGCTGTAGCATATGGAAAGTAGTGGAATGGTTGAAGGAAAGAGGAAGATAGAGACATTTTACCAAACTGACTCGGCCACGGACTATATTGAAAAGGACAAAAACAATATGGTTTCACAATAGAAAGAACAAATTAACACAATACACTGCTTTCACTGGACAAATAAGTTATGGCTGCCTCTTGAAATAAAATCTGTCGTTACCGTTCAAACTCCTGACCTAGTTTTCATTCGATCAGAACCTGCCAGGAAAGAGAGTGAAATGCGTTATGTAACTTTCTAAAAGGGAGCTTAAAACTTAGAGCAATTAAAAAAGTGACTCGTTCTCGCATATTATGTTTGTTATCATTAATATTATTTCAAGACTGGCATCTAGAGTAGCAACCATTCCAACACGGCTCTCATGGACGCAGTATCTGGGCGAGAGTACCTTAAACTTGGGGTCAGGGTTTGCGATGGAACGCGCCAGGAAAGGAATACTCCTGCATCCACTACCACCTGTGCCAGCTCTAGGGAGTGCTTGGCAATGTCACACAGGGCGGACGCAGATACCTGCTTCAGACACAGCTCAGGCTCTTGGAGGCTGAGGACCAGCAGAGGAACCGCACCTGTATCACGGTTATTATAACAAGACAGTCGTATATAGCGCCGGTACAAATATAATCCCAGGAAACATGGGGTGGAAGTGCAATTTTACAGAAATGTTCAGTGATAGCAATAGAGAAACCAGCTGGGATCAAACCTTGGTCTTCCAAGTAAGAGGCAAACACACACTGCTTCTACAAGAAACACTGTAGCGATTTTGGACCTATTTATAACATTTTATTTGTTGCGAAGCCATTTGTCATCTCTTGATTACCAAAATGTTGTTTGGGATATTTTCTAAAATTGTCATAGCTATATTAAGATTACTACCATATTTTTGAAGTTGTATTATAGCCATGGAAATGTTAGGAACATTTTTTTTTTTTGACAATTAAAGTTTATTAATCAAAAGTGTAACGCTTCCTTGGTTTCCCAACAAAAAATTGAAATGTTAAAAACTATTCAATAATTGTTTGAACACCTCTAAGGTGGGTTGGTTGACAACACGGGATAAGATAAATGTTTTTACAGTTTTTACAACAAAACACCTTTTTTGGCTATACGTAAAATATTGCTAGATGTATTTAGAATAATATTCCACACTTGAGAATATCAACAGTTGTTGAATATCTGTTACTAGTTTAGCGGACTTTGACGAGAAATTTTTCTCTTCATTTTAAGAGGTTCTTTTCAAAGTCCACTAAACTCATTTAATATATTAAAAAACTGATAATATTACCAAATGTGAAAACACAAGCGCAAGGTGAATGCGGTCGGAATGAATTATCTAAGAAAGATATGTGTGAAAACTCGTATGGACAGAGTCATTGATGAATGGGTGCTGAAGGAGTGTGGTTTGAAAGGGAATCCAATAGGTCAATGGGAAAGAAATATCTTACCTTGGTTTGGGCATGTTGAGAGGATGAGTGTGGATTGAGGGATGAAACAAATATATGAAGGTAGAGTGTGTGGCTCAAAAGGAAAGATTAGGCCATGTAAGATGGGGTTAAATGTGGTAGATGAATGTGTGAAAAAGAGAAACATTAAGAGTTTTAAGAATAAAAGAGCACTTGGTATATGGATGTTGTTGAAGTGAAGGAAGTATGCAAAGATAGGAAAGTGTGGAGAAAGTTAGTGAGGATGGATTAAGTACGAAGTTGTTTTTTGAGATATTTGCACAGTTTCTGCCTATCCCATAAGGGAACATTGTGTCTGTATGTTTGTGTGTAGAAATAAAACTAAACGTATCCATGGAGCAATAATTTATGTATGTTGAATAAAAAATATTGTTATAAAACTGCAAAAATACTGAGATTAAATCACATCCTCTTCCATTTCTTCTTTTAAAGTTTTCTTCCTGCTTACTCTAGATATGATTGGTGCGAGTTCGTTGTTAAAAAGAAAGAAGTGTAACCTGCGTCCACTACTGCCTGTGAGAGTGTCTGGTTGTGACGACTGACGTATCCAATGGCCCAGGCAGCCGCTTCCTTCACAGTGGGGTCAAAGTCCTCCAGGCATATCACCATGGCCTCCAGTCCACCAGCCTGCACTACCACATGTGCCATCTCGGGCGAATGTTTGCCGAGGGCCCTCAGGGTGAACAGGGCGGCTTTCTTGTAGAATTTCTGTGACAGGCGCACAAAAAGATATAAAAAACTATCTGGCTTAGCTTATACTGAAGTAACTGGCTAGAGCAGCAGTCCCAGTGGTACAAGGTCCATTTCCCTCTCAGTTAAACAATTTCAAAAAATTGCATACCACTTTATTAAAAACTATCTAAATGCATGGGCAACGTTAGTGGTGAAGAAAGGGTGTGCATGTACCCCCTCCCTTTTATAATCCGATAAAATGGGTCACTCTAAGTTCAGTAAAAGAAACCGTTAATAGTTTCATCAAGAATTTAAAAATTCATGTTTGTAGCAACACACATGAATTAATTACATTATCGTGTTATACATTGTTTTTTGTGACTGTGTCTTGTACTTGTTTGGGTTGTGTACATATGAACTAATTATACTAAAATGACAGGGATGAGGAGGGTTAAATTTAGAAGTATAAATCATTTGTGTTGATAGAGAGTGGGAAAACCATTTAGGAAAAACTATCCTCAGTACACCCATTGAGGTTCAAACACCAATCTCCCTGTTTATGGCAGAGAATGAACCCTTCTTAAAACATTCGACCACCAAAGTAGGTAGAAAATTATGTCAAGTTACACGGCGCTTCCTTACAGTTTGTTTGTCGATAGAGCGCAGCAGTTGGGCAGTACATCCTTGTGTACCACGGCCTGCGCCATCCCCTCGTCGTGGTTGGCCAGCCTCCCTAGCGCGACAGCGGCCGTGTGCTGGACAGATGGAACCACGTCGGACAGTAGTGGTTTCAACAGGTCCAGAACCCCCGCGCTATCCAGGTACTCGATGTTGTTGGCTCTTGACGCCAAATCAGACACAGTCTGAACAAACGTCATTCGCGCCTTCTGGTACTGTTCGAACACTGACAGGAAAACAAAATATAAGAAGTCTCAAGAGAAATTAATTAGTTTGAGTTGTGGATTCCTGTATAAAAAGCTTGTGTATCACAGACAACACACAAAAAAGTTTTTTTTCAGAATCAAGGTGTCAGGGCAGGCAGGATAAGCTCAGTTATCCCAAAAGGTCTCGAAAAAGGAGAGAAAACATCCCTTTTGCATAAAATAGATGTAAAATTGATATTTGAATTCTCATTTTTTTAAAGCTTAGTGAAATTTTAACAAGAACCTGAAGTGAATGTGTCAATTCATTTTGGCAAGATAAAATTATACCTTTCAGCTAACGCATCCAGAGAATCAGGCCTGCGGGGAGCTAGGAGGGTAATGCACGCGCAACGGTTCATCTCAATCACTGAAGGCGACCAGTAAGCGGCTATCCCCGACTCGTGTTACATTATTAGCATACAGAGTGTGTTTCAAAGGTTTAAGTAGCCCTCTGACCCCGGCAGTACAGCGCTCTCATTAGCTGAAATTGGTCACGTGACCACGCTCCTCGTTCTCTGATTGGCTGTTGATTTTCCCCCTCCAACTCCCTCCCCACCCGCCACCCTCCCATCCTCCTGACCTGTGTTCCCAAGTGATTATTACGAAATTTCCTCCACTACAACCCCTTAAACTCCTCTCCCCCTCCCCCTACAACCCCCTCGCCTACCACACCAAACATGTGGTTTCTTGACGATTAATTATTAATGATTGTTAATTGATTATTGCATGTTAATTATTGGCGAGGATTGAGGTGTTGGAATTTTTGTTATTTGAAATTAAAGGGTTTTATATTAATTGAATGGGGGCGTTGTAGTTTATTTGGGGGAGCATAAGGCCACGGCACGAAGCTCGCGGTTCGCAGACAACCCCGGAACCTTTGAGGAGGCTAACGCAGGCAACAAGGGATTTGAGGCCCGTCGCACTCTCACCACAAAAAAGTAAGACGGTGAATCTTTTGGGGTATTTACACGGTGACGTGTTTAACCAAGAGAAATACCTTTTGAACGGCACCGAACTCAGAGTCAAGTTAGTCCGTTCCAGAGACGAGTTTAGTTTTATGGCCATCCCTGAACTCACTCACTTTAAGGTTCACATCGCTGAAGCCGGCCTTCTAGTGCGACGTGCACCTTCTATATTGTTGGCACATGCCAAAGCATTAAACGTCAGTCCTGCAAAGTATCCCATTACTCGTGTGAAAGTAAAAACACTTACTATTCCTACGGGCGTGCAAGGGAAATCGCTGGACAACTTATTCACCGGAGAGTTACCCAAACGATCCATCGTGGCATTCGTATCAAACGCGGCGTTCAACGGAGACGCCACCAAGGACCGTTCAGCTTTCGAACCTACGGCATGAACCATTTCTCGCTGTACGTGGACGGGGAACACGTGCCGTCGAAACCACTACAGCCCGATTTTTCAAACGGACATTATGTCATGTCCTACCACACACTGTTTTCTGGAACGGGTATCCATTTCATGAACAAAGGTAGCGACATCACACTACAAGCCTTTCCCAAGGGATATCATCTCATGGCTTTCTATCTCACACCTAATCTGTCCACCCACATGACATCGCATTGGAATTTGACGAGGCACGGCTCTCTGAGCATCGAAGTGAGCTTCACCAGAGCTCTCGCCGAAACTGCCAACTGTATCGTGTACGGGGAGTTTGCCAACATCATCACCATTGACAGGGACAGAAACGTCGTGACCAATTATGGAAGTTAATATAAACGGCTTCCCGCCCCTTACCCCCATCATTTAAGCCATGGAAGTCATTGTGGATTTCCAGATCTTCATCTACGACAACAAAGAGTTTATCGTCAAGGAACTGAGTGTTTTATCTTTTTGCGGTACATTACTTCAACATTGGGTGTTAAAACCCCCATACGCTATCGAGGAACTTTCCACCGATGCCAGAAAGAAAGCCGACTATATCGTCAACAATCTGCATGATATTCCCTGGGATAGCGGTGATGTGGATTACAGCCTGCTCGAATCCCTCATCTCCCGTGCCTCAAAGCGTGCAGAAACCGTCTACGTCAAGGGGGCAGAAAAGAAAATGTTTCTAGTCAAATACACGTCTACACCCATTGTAGATCTTTACGACAGAGGTTGTACGTCACTGAAAACATTTAGAATGGCCGCACCATGTGCATGGTATATAGTTCTGTATGGAATTTCTGTTCGGCCTCTATCGTCTGGGGACTTCGAGATTGGATGATTAAAGATGGACACGCACACCATAAGACGTGCGCTGAAAACAAACCCTGGTTCAGTTCTGTACGGTCGGGTGTTTTCCCTGCTGATTAACTACCCACAAGAATAGTTCGACCTGCCGCTCTAGTCATCAACACTGATCCACACACCAAGCCTGGGAGGCGTTGGATCGCCATCTTTATCGACAAGAACGGCGTGGTAGAATATTTTGACAGTTGTGGTTTTCAGACCCGTATAAAGTCACATATGGCGTTTATACGCGAAAACACTTCTCGCACGTCCCATAGCACGCTACAACTCAAAGCATCGCATAAGACGTTTGCGGCCATTATTGTCTTATGTACATTATCTATCGCGCCCAGAACATTCCGATGAAAACTTTCCTAAGCCTATTCTCACCCACAAATCATACAGGCAACGACGCTAAGGTGGTGAGATATTACAACACATTTTTCAAGACTGTAGGGTCCTGCCACCCTTCAAGAGGTTGCGTCCAAGCAGCGTGCGCCTATAAAAGGGGCGTCCCGGCAGCATGCCAACCATAACCGCTAAACATCATCGAAGGTAAAGACGTTTGCGTCCGCAAAGCAAAGCCGGCGAAGCAACTCGCCATCACCAGCATTTTCAACACGTTGTTCCCGCTGGAAAGAGTCGATGCCAAGCGACTCATCGTTGGCATGAGCGTCAAGAACGACTTTACGCCCTATTTCCAGCTAGAAAATGCGGAGGGAATTGTGCGGTGTTTAACCGTACAGAGTGACAAGACCTGGGCAGCTACAAGACGGTCATATCAAAGTTTTTCAGCAACACGCAACCTCCTCAGAAGATTAACCTGACTAATCATGAAATCTCACTGAGACGCATGTGTGGTGACCGTATGGTTGTCATCAGCTAGAAACAAGACGCCGGACTCAAACGGGTTGCCTATCTTGCACCTAGCTGGGCGCGTCTTTGTGAGGTGTGGGACCACATTGACGTCGTCGTTGAGCGTCAGGACATGTGGTTGACACCCGTCGCATGATATTGCTACGATTTGATCGGCACACTCGTCGGGGATGTATGCGACACGCTAACAGAATCGGTGGATGTCGTCGACCTAGATCAGCCTACGGTGGAAACGCACATCAAAAACAGGGATCTTATCAGTGCTACTTAATATACACGTCAATTCAGCGGTTTGGACTATTACATGCTGGATTGTGAACTAAAAACAATTTTACTAACGCATCTAAAACACACTTTAGAAAAATGTATGAACGAATATATGAGGCATTCCTTTAAAAATGTATGATTGTAAAACCTTTAATGTTTAATAAATATATATATTTGTAATATCTGTGTTTTATTCACTGTTTGTTCCTTACGAGTCCCAACTTGTTTTGTCTGCCCGCTAAACCGGCGCCAGGGTTGCGATGCCATCATAGGGAAAACCCTGATGCCCGGGTCAATGACCTCAATATCTATTCTTGTCTAAACTCGTTTTGTCGGGCCGCCATGCTGGTGCCAGGTTTGCGATGACATCATCGGGAAAACCCAGTGCCCGAGATCAATGCCCTCATGGTTTCAAGGTCACGATATATTCTTGTCCTGACTTGTCTTGTTGAACCGACAGACTGGCGCCAAGTATGAGTCAACCCATTACCACATAAGGGGTTGCGACACATACCTCTAAGGAGGGGAAGTAAAAGGGGTCTCAAGGCAGGGGAACCATTTATCACACTCTACCCCAAACGATTGTCAGGAGAGGTTCATGTTGCTTGTTCTGGGACAGTCCAACAGAGTCTTGTAACAGGGAGCCATTATTCATTCTACGCCCCACTACCGTCAGAAGAGCTTCGTGCAGAGCCCTCATGCCAAAACGTCATGGACTGTATGCTCCTCAAATAAGTAAAAAACTCCAACACCTCAATCCTAGCCAATAATTAATTAGCAATAATTAATTAACAATCATTAATAATTAATCATCAAGAACTAACATGTCCGGGGTGGTAGGCGAGGGGGGTTGTAGAGGAGGAAATTTTGTAATGATCACTTGAGAACACTGGTCAGAAGGAGGAGAAGGGTGGTAGGGACGGGATCGGGAGGGAAGGGGGAAAACAAACAGCCAATCAGAGAGTGAGGGGCGTGGTCACGTGACCAATTTCAGCCAATGAGAGCACTGTACTGCTGGGGCCAGAAGGCTACTGGTTTATTTTAGTATAGATTAGTTAAGTTTTGTGAATTGAATTTTATTATTT
Organism: Timema cristinae; assembly: GCA_039000515.1. Taxonomy (NCBI): domain Eukaryota; kingdom Metazoa; phylum Arthropoda; class Insecta; order Phasmatodea; family Timematidae; genus Timema; species Timema cristinae. The sequence continues at coordinate 54,008,787 of JBCFYV010011164.1, forward strand.
TATTGAAGTGTTTTAAATATTGTATTATAATATATATCAATCATTTTTTATGATTTAGTGTATGTACCGTATAAAAAATGGGTGACGCTGTAGACATCTAAAATGACGTTTTAGGATCATTTGACTTTTTATAAAATAATTCTATTAAACTAAAATTGCATTTAAAAGGAAAATTAGCAAGACCAAAATTAGTTATTTCATAAAAAGTATTAAAAAATTATTAGGGCCTATTATTTTAGTAGTAATAGAAGTAGTAGTAGTAGTAGTAGTAGTAGTAATAGAAGTAGTAGTAATCTGCCAGTATTGTAATTTAAAACTTCATAAAATTCCTATTTTCCACATTGTTGAGTGTGCCCCTTTATAAGTGTTCTTGACTCAGCTTACCCAAATATTATCATGTTTCGTCACTGTTTTTTTTTTTTATGAAAATGGTGTTAAGATAACAAATTGGGAAAAAAATATGTTCTCCTGTTTATGTTTTAAAAATAGTAGGTACCCAAGTGATTACTTTCGGTATTTTCTGGTTTGGTAGGAGGATCACCCGAAAATTATATAGTGCATCAGTATTCACTCATTTTTTTATGACATAAGCTACATATTTTTATAATAGGTACTCTGTGAGTTCCACAAAATTAAGTTTTATTTAAAAAAAATAATTCAAAAGCCAGTTTCCTTTAAAATCAATGTACCTTGAAGAATCCTTTTGGCAGTCATTTTATCTCAAGATTAAATTAAAATTTGAGAGGAGCCTACAATTTTTTTATTCTTGTATTATGCTTTGTCAATTATTTAATTTGTTATTCATCAGTACACTCAGATGTAAAGAATAAAATGGTTGACAACAATGTTCATTTGTTTGAGACTAAGAGAAAAGAATTCTTTTTAAATAGGCTTATTACCAATAGATGGTCCCAGTCTAGTTTGTAAGGTAACAAGCTTACCTTGAATTATTCAACTATAGTTTCGGTCAACAGTGTAACTTTAATCCAGGGGTCAAACTCTTTTAAAGGATTGCTACATTACATTTTTGAAAAGTTGTCGCTTGCCAAACCATGCAATCCCTGTTCTTTTTTTATATATCTTTCTATTTTTTTTAGATGTTTTTACTTTTTGTTTTCTACAACAAGTTTACTACTTTTGTACTTATATCTTGGACAGAAAGAGCAACAAAAAGTACAAAAGAATTATTATTCTATGACGCTAGTTATTATTAGACACATGAATATAAAAATTGAGCTGAACATAACACACAAACAAAGAAATGGATAGTTTTAGTGAGATGTATAGCGTTGTTTCTTTTTTGAAATTTTGGCCCCTAGCTATTTGTGGCTCAAAATTTCGTGTTCCTTATCATCAATATCGACTGCAAATGTTCATTGGACAACTTTGATCGGTAGTTACCTCAAATGTTTCATTGTTGAATATGTTTTCCCCATAAACATAGGCTGTGCCAAAGATTGAAATAAATTATTATTATTATTATTATTATTATTATTATTATTATTATTAGCACCGCGTCTTACTACCCTTCCGGTTATACGCACTTACGCTAATGTGAAATGGTAGGGTGATTGTGAGATGAAATGAAGGACCTACAGTTTAACGTGGAATCCGAACCACGGTGGAGGTCTGGCATTCCCCACATTCACAAGATGTCTTGTCAGAGGTGGAGGAGGGGTTTGGTAATCAGATAAATCTTTGCCGGACCGGGATTGAACCCCGGCCGCCAGCACAGAAGTCTGACACCTTACCCTAGACCACCAGGTCACCGATTGAAATAAAGCTACTAGAAAAGTTCTTTAAATTGCCATAATAGTCATCAGGAAGACTGTGGTAAAAATCTACCAAGTTTCCTTCTTTATATTTGTCCTTCAGTACGTTGCTGGACTGCATGTCAATTACTTTCAGTTGAATTTCAGGTGGAACGAGACTTTCAATGCTGAAATCAAAGGGGCTTTCAAATATACTTGTGTCTGATATATGCGCGTCTAGATCTGAAAAACGAAATTTAAACTGTGAATTCAAATCAGTTATGGTTTTAACAGCAAAGTCTGCAGGAAATTGTATTTCTGTTTCATTATATAATTTTTCACAACTATTTTGTTTTCTTCTTTCTTCAATGGAACTGAAGATATTGTCTTCAATAAGCCAGGAGCACTTATATTTGATTTACTCACGATTCCACTTTCATGATTTTCCTATTAGTTCACTCCAGTTCTGACTCAACCAACCTAGCCCTAACTCAACACGAATTGACATTTTGTTCGTATCTACACCAACATATTTATATTAAGGAGGAAATTGTACAGCCTCTTATACAAAGTAAAGTTGTCTGAACGTAATACATTAACTAAAGAAAAGTCATATAATTAAGAATGTAACTTCCCCGAGTCAACTGATGTACAGGGCCGGTCATAAATATATGTTCTAATGTGGCAAACCACACAATGTGAGGACGGTACCTTGCTCATCAAATAAAGTCGGTCTTTCGTGCAGGCGTGTCCGAGCCAAGGGCGGATTATTATACAAATAAATTTTCGAGTGCCCTTAACTCCTGAAAAGCATGGTGTAACTATATTAGTACCACAAACCCCATGTTATCACTTTGTTTTCTGCTGACATGTGGTCTCCCACCATTCGCTCCATTTAACCCGACTTCTGAGTTTCACCCTCGGTGTAAGGTCGCTATACGGTAGCGGGATTTCCTGTAAAATGGAAAGTAAATTTACATTAGATGCCAAACTATCTACTCTCTCATTACCCATTATACCCACGTAACTAGGAATCCATTGGTACCCCAATTAGTAGCCCCTATCTCTTAGAGAGGCGCACTTTTCGAGTATTTGAATTATCATTGGATGTGATGAAGGGCTTGACAAACCACTTATAGACTCCAAAGCGCTACGGGAGTCGCATAATACCAGTACAAGCTACGGACGTAAAGATAAGATATATTTCAATGCCTGTAGGATAGCAAATAATAATTGTCTATCACTTTGTACTCCTATACATGAGCTTGTCTAGCAGTTGGTCCTCTAGTGTCGACCACTTGGTTGTCTATCACTTTGTACTCCTATACATGAGCTTATCTAGCAGTTGGTCCTAGTCGTGTCGGCCACTTGACCCACCCAGCCTTCCAAATATTTTTTATAGCTTGTCGAACAATTTGTTGTCTACCAGTTTGTATGGTGCCGCTGTACATGCCAGAAATGAACCCATTTTCATCTTATGGCTTGAGATTTAAACAATTCAGGTGTGTCATCAAATCTTTGAGAAAATTTAACTTTCACAGCCACTCACTGTCAGTCATCAAAGTTAATGGTTTGTTTTTTCATTCAGGAACATGGTGATTTCACTTCAAAGTTCAAAAAATCATGCTAAAGCTGTTTCACAGAAAAGCCATCGTATTGCTGTATGGTAATGCAAATCATGATTGGACGCCTCTATTTCCTCGAGAAATGTACGAAACTGGCGTTGGTTAAGTCCACGCGAGCAAATTACTTCACTGTCAAATTTACAGGTTCGATTACACACGCGATATCCAAGAATTTACCACATAATGCTTCCTGATGAAGAATGCAATGCAGAACCATTGGTTTGGGAAGACCCTCAGTTTCCATTGCTTTGTAGATTTGTCCTACCAAGCCAGATTTAGCCCCCCTCATATTCTTTCCAGCATTGGTCGTAACACATTTAATTTGTTTCCATTGCAAATTGTATTGAGACAGTGATTTTACCACTTCTCTGAAAATGTTGGCACCTGTAATAGCTCCATGCATACTGCTAGGAGATACCAATTCCTCTGTAATTTAAAAATTTGTGTCAATACCCCAAATGAACAATAGCAACTGCGAAGTGTCCGAAACATCAATTGACTCATCAAGTGCAAGAGAGAGAAAAGAATTTCTTAGTTATTTCAGTCAGTTGAAAGACAATATTATTACCAATGTCCTCGGAACTTCGAGAGCAACTGTATTCACCGAAAGACTAATAGATCCGCTTTTTATGGACATATCTCTTCTACCTCTTGAAGCATGTATGTTTTAACAAGTTCACCATCATAAATGGCTTCCATCACTTGGCTAATAAATGTGCCACTAGAAAGCTAGCTCACGTTCAACCTCACTCTGTTGTTTATCTTCTTAAATGTTAACTGCTACAACGATAACTAATCCAAGTTTGAAAGTGTCTAGTTTTTCTGACCAAAGTTTTGCCATGAATTTCGAGTATTCACCCTTGTGGTTATTCTCATAATGTCTCCTAATGTTAGACTCCTTTAACACTTGAGACGATTTCATTGTATAATAAGCACAATGCTTTATGACCTGATTATGTAACAAAATAGTCCACACTACACTGTTCTTTGAGCACGCAACATTCAGTGTCCACTTTCCTCCTTCGTGAGTTGGCTGACATTTCTATATCAACAGATTAGATCTAGGTCACAATAACTGTAATCACATGATAAACTTTGGGACATCAATGTAACAATAATACTGAACGTATATCTGGCGCAAAATGAAAAAACAAATGCTCGCTATTGAATCAATAACTAGTCATTCTTTTTTTGTATGTTTCAATGTTACACTGGGGCTGTAAACCCCTATTCTCCCATGCCTAAATTCATAGATCAATGCCGTCAACTTGTCAGAGTGGTGTTTGAAACAGAGAGGTGAGAACACATTGCGTGGTTTAACAATTGCAACACTAAGATTACCTTGAAACAAATCTTCCTGAACCCACCAAAAACACCATCTGTGCACCAAAGACTCAACTAATGTCTCATGCTTGGTACGTTCATCGCTAGTCTGAAAACTGGGAATTAGGTAGCGGGCAGATTAAATCGTTGCCATGGGCCACATCTGGCCGGATACCTCTGCTTTAATCCATCATTAACCTTGCAGGGTAAACGGACTCTACATAAAATTAAGCCCAACATATCCTAACTGTAGTAAAATTGCCAACGTTCCTGCCCTTATGATGCCCTCTTTTGACTTGCATACTAAAAAGTTAAATCTATATTCAAAATAATGTATTCTACAATTTTATTATGATTTTGTTGTTGTTTCAAAAGTCTTATTCAAGCAGATTTTTCGATTGTATACAGTCTACATAGTTCATATATTTTTTTTTACTCATTAAACTATATGTAAACATATATAATACATTTTAGTGAAACTACGCAAGTTAACTTTCTTATCTTTATGGATTATTCTATAGCCCAGAGTCTTATAAGCTTGGCCATAGTGGAACATTGTGAGCAGTGGTGGCTCGTGTATAGGCCACAACGAAACGAGTGAGTCCTTCAATAAAGGTAATTACGTTGAACTAGTGAATCTTTTAAGTGAGTAGGATGAAAAATTGAATAACCATTTAGAACATTAATCTATATTTACGGGACTATCGAATTTGATCCAAAATATTTTGATCAATGCCCTTTCAAAATATGTGTTTCTATCTGATATAAAAAAAGAGTTCAATAAAACCAATTTTGTTTCCATCACACTGAATGAAACAACAGATGTAAATAATTTTTCCCCAATTGTCTTCTGTCTTTCGCTATGTTAAATCAAGATGACAGATAGGCCTACATGAGAGATTTTCGGGCTTTAGAAATATTTCTGATGACAGAACAACGGAAGCACTATCTATCTATGTTGTAAAATTGATACAGAGGTATGGTTGAGAACAAAAGCTGATTTCGTAAAGCTACGACGGGGCTGCGGTTGGTCATGAATGGGCACGTGAATATATTGCAGTCCAAGGTAAGAGATACATTTCCAAATGCAATTTTTGTACACTGCTTTGCTCACTGGCTTAATCTTGTAGTGTCGCAAGGCGTATTCCTTATCAAATACTTAAGAATACTTTTTCTTACTTTGAATAGCCTACCGTAATTTTTTTTTTTTTTTTTTTTTTTAAATCAACCAAAAGAACACGCGCTCTGGATGAAGAAAAGTCTTTCCAAGAGTAACTTTTACACGCCGGAATTATAATTATAGATTGGTTGAAACTGTTTACGAGCACAGGAATCAATTAATTTCGTTGTTTGGCAAGATTACAGATTACAGATCCAGAGAAAAAATGGGCTCAAGAAGCCATTGCTGCCCGTGGATTCGAAGTATCGATGCATTATTTCAATTTTTATTTTCTACTAAATACTTTTGCTGATATTTTCCCTCTTACTGATAGATTATTTGATATATTGCAAGCAAAAATTAATTACATCGGTTATTGCATAAACAAAGTAAAGGAATTTCAAGATCAATTAAAAGTCAAGCGTGAAGAATTTGAGAGAATCTGGACAATATCTAACAAAGAGTTGGACGTGATTGAGCTTGAACAAAAAATGTCCAAGAAATATTGAAAATACTGACATCTTTGATGTAAAAATATATTACAAACGCCTATACTGTGAGATTTTGGACACACAGCTAAGTGATATGTCCAAGAACTTGAACTAATTATGTTTTTAGAACTTTTACAAGTAGATAATTTTGAACAATACAAATGCAGTTTCCTAGAAATGGCTTTCTAGACCTTAAAAACAGCTATAGTGATTATGTTTGATTTCCCTTCTTTAAGATCACAGCTCGTAGCCATCTTCATTTCACAGGATTTGCGTCACACAAATGTCAGTGATTTGCTTAATTTTATTAAATCAAATGATCTACAAAGAACATATTGTCAAGTGATAAAACTGTGTCAACTAATTATAACCATCCCGGCAACAAATGCTTCCGCTGAGAGAAATTTCTCAGCATTAAAAAGAATAAAAGATTATGCACGCAATTCAAAAGGCCAAGAGATGCTCACAAACTTGTCAGTGTTATCCATTCAAAATAGTCTTCTACAACGATAAAGCAAAAATCCACAGTTTAACGATCTCATGATTGAGAAATTTTGCTAAGTATAATAGAAGAATCCAGATCAATTACAAATGAGGTACGTAACTTAATATATTTAATATAAAATTTAATTTTTACATTCAAAAAATCTTGATAGCTTACCCTAGATAATTATTCACCACACGCCACTACAAGACTGAGATGGTATGGGCATGTAATAAGGATATAAACCGGGAGGATGCCAAATAAACTGTTGTAGATAAAGTATGTAAGAAAAAATATCGCAAGGGAGTCCAAGAAAGAGGTGGAAGGAGTAGATAACAGAAAGTGTTCGAGTGAGAGGAGAAGAATGGTGGAAGGATAAAGGAAGATGGATGCTTTTAATTAAACTGACCCAGCCACATGTTGGAAACAGTTGTTGATGAGTAAAGGCACTTCTAATTGTCAACCTACATTTGTTATTTATGTACTTAGATCAAAGAAAAAGAACTGCAAAATGTATTACGTATTTGAATTAGACTAGTTCGACTCGTCGCTCTTTGGGATGACTCCCCGACTATCCTCCTCGATTATAAAATTACAACCAAGCTGAAGAGGCCTTTATTATCTATGGAAGAGGTTCAAAAAGGAATGTTTGCTTTGTATATGTCATCTATGTAGTTTGTTATATTAGAGATTTCTAAATTACGTCTTGAACCTATAAAGTGTACAATAATTATTATTACAATAATATAAAGAATTACAAAAAATTCGCAAAACATACTGTGTCAATCTGATCACCATTAGTACAGGTAAATACAGTGACATTATTCACCTATTTTGTATTAATGACTAAATTTGTTGAGGATTCCACACAAGTTAATTCACCATAAATTGATAAACGCCCATGGGTTCTTTCAACAGAATTAAAATCTATCTTAAAAGCTTGCGTTTATTTGAAGTATTTTAGTAATATTTTCCAATATTATAATAAGTAATGTGTAGAAACAATATCACTGGCACATTGAATTCCTAATCTTTTAAACTAACAAATATTAAACCCTTATTTTGCAAACGTTTTTGAAAGAAATTGAATTTAAATAATTCAAGTACTAATTATTAGGCCTACCATGTGGACTTCTATAAGTTACTAGTTTTTATAGCGTGTATTTAATAAGAGTGATTGACAGTGAAAGGATGACCCTTATTTGATAAAATGAATAAGTCAAGTTAGAGACTATATCAATTTAATATATGAATACAAACCCATTTGCAATCCACCGCTGGGATGAAACATATCTGTCTCTGAAAGAAAAATTTCACCTCCAAACAGACCACAGAACCAGGTTATGGCATCATCACCCAAGATAAGAGATCAACCCCAGATATTGCTAAGCTTAGCAACGGAAGGAATTAGGAAAACGTTTTAAGTTCTTAGAATTGTATTGACACTTTATTTTGTCATTTTATTGATAACTATGGATATTTAAAAGTTTATTTATATAAAAACCAACTCCTTATGGATGCTAAATATACACTCACTAACAAATACTGTATTCATTTTGTTGAATGTTCAACAGCCTTGAGACCACAGCACTATTTGCTGTTTGAAACAGGGTCTAAGCGCATTTGTGACACTTTCACAAGCGCCAACAGGGCTACAAAGGCACAAGTCATGAGTAGCGTATAAGTTAGTAAAAAAACAAATGATCATGAACTGCTTCGGCAACATGGTTTGTATCAAACACTCTTACTTAGTAGTGGAAATAGGGGGTCTTATCTTAACTAGTGAGAGGGCAGCCTTTGGGACAAAACTATGGACTTGAAACCCTAAAATAGTCGATCAGAAACTGTTAAAAGCCAGAAACAAAGTGGGCTGATAATGTGGAGTTGTAAGAACAAACAGGGGAGGAGGAAAATACAAATGACAATACATTGTGTTGTGACTGTCCCCACATCCCATTAAACATTTAGCTCTCAATGATAATATGTGGATTGTTCAGAGTGGAAAATGTCAAATTTCAAACCATGTTTACAAGACTAAGGTCATAGAGAAAAGTTTTGTGTTTGTTCCAGTAAACAAACTCGTGCACTGTTAGAAAGGTTTTTGTCGATATTTAACCTGAATGCAAAAAGGTAGGCCTCTTAAAAGTATTTCTCTTAGCATAAAGTTTACCATTTTAACTTATATAATTCTTATAAAGAGAAACTGGTTTATGGTTTAAACAATCGGTAGGAGACAAATGATGAGTTACACCGTTTGTATAAAGAATTTAGCAAATATTCATCAAATTTGGTTGGGTATACAATATGTTAATTGTCAAAGAGGTTTTCTTCGCTAAGCGACTAATGAATATTTCACACTCCATTGAAACTCTGCCATAACCTCATCCTCTGTGTATCACTAAATGTACAATGAATTTGAAATATCCCTATTAAGTTAAAAATGTTAGAATTGAGGTTCAATACACACGTCCATTACAGACCTTGCCTAAATTATATTTGAATAATGACCCTAAGGGCAGGAAAGTTTCTGGATAGTTAGTGGTAAGGCACTGGCATGCTAGGTCGAGGGTTTTGGGTTTGGTTCTTGTGTCCAAATGTCATTTTTAAACTATATTTTAGAGAAATTGTTTTTTTTTTTAGCACCACGTCTTATTACCCGTCCATGTTATACGCCTATGTACTAATTACACTAATGGGAGATTAAGAAGTCTTAATTGAGAGGAAATTCACCTGCCTTTGCATGGAGGGAGAGTGGAAATTCATTTAGGGAAAACCACCCCCAGTGCACCCAACCGAGGTCTAACCCCGATTTCCCCGTCAGCAGTCTAGTCCAACACAAGAATAGCACGCTAGACAACCAAAGCAGGTGGAAATTATTGTTACTCATGTAGTTAACCTAAAGTACATAATTAATGTGTAGGGCCTATTGGTGGTTTTGCCTTTTTTTTGTCTGAAATATTGGCCGATTAAATTCACCCGTTTTATTCTATTTCAGTGTTTTCCTGCGCACCTCACAAAATGAACGATCCAGTCAAACCAAGCGACTCTTTACCTGAGAAACAACTCTCAAATGATGATAATGAAGTCAAGTTACTTGAAAATGTGCCAAAAGATGTCACAGGGGTTGAAAATTCAACCTTAAATTCAAAGTCCGATGCACTGGTCGAAACTTCTACGTTCAATTCAATGCCCCCACCACATGAAAATAATACTTCAACCCTGGTCATGGGAGATCTTGTTTCTATAGATAACTACCCCAAGGTTGACATTGCTAAAGACGTTGATTGTGAAATAGTAGAAACCGTTAGTAAACAAAACAAAGAAGCCAATAATTCCCCAAGCGATGACTTTGGTCCGAAATTCAATAACAGACGGTTCGGGAGACGCCGCAAGAACAACCGTAACACTAAATCTGCTCTTAAGACTGACCAATCTCCGCACGGCTTTGACATCTTTGCCGCTGTGGCCAATCTCACGGGAACGACAAACAAGTTTAAGTCTGCTTATTATATGAATCCACAGCAACCTCCCGCGACAGCCGACCAAGCTGTGAGTCAAGATCCTCATGAAACCCAATCTTGGAGTGATAAAATAAAACGGAGGCGCAGGAATTACCGACAGATGAGAAAGAAGGCCCAGCTTTCTGCCGGTAAAGTTTCCCAGGATACTGGAAGCTTTTACGATTCGTCTCATTGCAACCAGACATTTAATCTCGATTTTCCTGTGACTGACAACAACACTATAGAGCCATTGGGTAAGCGACCCGGTGACAACAGGAATTTGTCGTCATCCGTTGCCAAACAACAGAAACTCTCTGATCCTGACACAGACATGCTCTTCCTCCAGAGTTTGCTCACAGATATGAAGAAGTTGAGCGATGAAAAGAAGTTCCAATACAAGATGTCTATGATGGGTTGTCTAAACACTTTACTCAATGGGACATGATTTGAACAAGTTGTTTATGTTGGGTGCAAATTCCTCTGTTTTACTTTCTCTTGGTAATATTTTACTATAACTAGTTTGTAATTACATTAATTTGGTAATAAAATGGGATGTAGAGCCAAATCTTTACTGCTACCAAAAGAGTCAAGAACTAAAATTTGTCACAATACCAATAACGGAACATTCTGGTATCCAAACGAAATGGCAACATTCAAAATTGATTAACTTAACGTGGTCTTGCACAAATCAACAAGGTCTTTATATTATTTAACTATTTACACTCTTTGAGGTGTTTATAGAAAGAGAAATCCAAAAATTGAGCTTAAAATTTAAGAATTGTATTAGAGTAAAATAGGAATTATGATGTCTACTAACAAACTTCCAAATGAGTGTGTTGTCATTTCATAACGCATCATTACCCGGTTAAGTGAGCTGGTTATCGATCATACTCTTGACCAAATTTTATTATTTATTTTGCATATAAAACTTGTTTTTTTTTTCTTTCCTTCTTCGCCTTTTAATGTTTGTAAAAGTTTTTGTATTGCATTTTCCCAACTCTATAATGTCCGCTTGGTCTCAAAAATTAACAAAATACATTTTGTTCTATTATGTTTCTGTTAAATGTCATATCAAAATATATCTTCAGTCTAGTTTAAACATGGGAAAACTTTAAAAAAAAAAGAAAAAATAATAAAGAACATTAGAAGAAAATGGCTGTTGAGTTTTCATGCTAAAGATGTATTAGAAAACAGTTTGATGCAAACTCCATAATGGGAATGTAGTCTCCAATATTTCACCTTGGTTCAGTCAGTAGAGTGTCCGTCTACTAAGTTAAGTCTCGAGTTCGATTCCCGGCATGGCTGAAAAATGTATCATTGGTGAAATGTGGGTTAACCCATTCATAGAGTTGAATTAACGGCTGGGGACTGGATGTTGTGCTTGTCCTGGTCTTAAGTTAGATTATAGACATATGAAGTTACGACAGGCCTAGCCATCCGGTAGTGGAAAATATATGTCTTGAATAAAAAACTGACCACAAGCTGGAAACATTAGTGGATGTAAAAAAACATACATCCAAGCAGATCAAAAAAATTGAACTGGTTTTTCAAGTTTATTATTGTTTAGTGTCATTTTAACACCATTCATGTTTTGTCGACTCTTTTAATCGCGGACCTACTAGCCACTATCTATTTGGGACATGCACAGAAGGACTCAATTTTGAACGATATACTCCATTATTTGGCATCATTAGTTTAATATTACAGAAAAAATATTTAAAAATTGAATTTTAGAAATTATTTATGATTAATACTTTGTCAATGTTTAGCAGAATTTAAATTGTGCAGAAACATTATTTTTAATAGTATATAACAGGACTTTAGGTTACATTTATTATGCAGGCTTTTAATATATGCATGGAATACATAAAGACCTACCTTGATTTTGTTGCAAATGGACATTAGCATCTTTTAGTCAAAATGTACGTTGTTTTGTAGCCAAGGTTAAGTGATTGCTTGATGTATGAATATGTGAAAAAGTAGATCAAGTTTTTTTTTTAGCTGTCTGGACATGGCCTTTTATAAGAAAATTGGGCTAAAGCAGGGATGTAATACCAAAATATAAACACTCTTGTGTTTCATTGTGTGAGTATTTATACTATACAAGTCAGAAGAAAGAAAGTTGTCACATTAGTGCATTGGATCCTTGGCACATTTTTTACTCTTTCCCCAGGCTGGCTTTCTTTACTCAATATTCACTTATTTGGTTTTTTTTTAAAATCATTTTCCATTATAATTATATTGGCGACTTTATCCAGCGATTGTACAGCAAATTATTTCATCTTACAAGCTACTGAGAAGTACTCATAGTGAAACTTTTTTAAAAATAATTTTATGCCACAATTAAAAGTTTTCTAATGCAGTTGTTCAAGGAATAACACTATTTGTATGAAGGTACAGGACAGGTGGATAGAAACAAACACAATATTTGTATGTTCAGCACTTTAATTTTACTGCCACAACATATATTTTTACTTGTTTGACAACTTTGTACCCAGGATTTTAAATTAAATAGTTCTTAGTTCACTTTATGTAGTCAATATAATTTATAAATGTAATGTATTATTCTTGCCTATTAAATACTTTCAACCGTCACCAAACTCTACATTCTATACAGCATCGCTTTGCTCATACAAGGCTGGTTTACTTGCATCACAACACTTGCTTTATATTATATTTTCAAGTGCACTTGCTTCTCCTCACCACACAGATATTTCACAGGCAAGCTGCACTTGCCCCGTTTGACCGCGTCTTACTACCTGTTCTGGTTATACGCCTCTGTACTAATAACACTAGTTTGTTAGGGATTAGGAAGGTTGAATTTAGAAGAAGTGTACCTACATTAGCATGGAGGCAGAGTGAAAAACTACCCTCATTAGACCCAACCGGGTTCGAACCTTGATCTACCTGTCATTGTCAGTCCAGTAGATTGCAAGAGTAGTACCTTAATACCATGAGACCACTGAAGCAGGTCTTGTTTGTGGTCTGAGTGCGTTTACACAAGAGAAACTGAAAAGGCCACACCACCAAGGACTACTGGGCTATTATCGTTTGTATAATACACTTATGTACCCTCAAATGGGGTGAAGTCGACCAAGTTTTTAAAATTTGTTTATTTTTCTTATTACAATTAATCGATTACAAACTTAATTTTTTTAACATACATTCTCATTACATTTTTAGTCCAGTATGGATGCTTATAAACAATTAAACTTAAATATTTTTTTATAAAAAAATAGTTTAGCATAATGAGAAACTTATTTTCAAAAAGGCTTGTCTTTTTTTCCTAAATTTATGGGAAATCGAGAAAATGATATTTATATTTAAAATATGAACTCATCCTCTCATGAATATTTTAAAGAGATTTCTTATACCATCAGGTGGGAGAGTCTCACCTTAATATTAAAACTTTAAGACTAAAACTTTATTTGTAATAAAATAAATTAAATTGGACAAGCGACGTTTTGGAACTAAAGTATGGACAAGAGACAATTTGGTTTAAAATTTATATCCAAACCTATTTTTTTGCAATGAAAGCAACTTTTATTTTCCAAATGAAAATAATAAAATAATAATTGCTATGTTAGAACAGTATGGACGGAAAAAAAAGTTTTGTATCTTAGAAAACATGTTAAGAAAAAAAAATTAGAAATTATATTAATGTCTTTTCACTGTTATTAAAGAGGAAAAAAAATTCTTAAAAACACAGGTGACCTGGTGGTCTAGGGGTAAGGTGTCAGACTTCTATGCTGGCGGCCGGGGTTCAATCCCCGGTCCCGGCAAAGATTTATCTGATTGCCAAACCCTTACTTCACCTCTGACAAGACATCTTGTGAATGTGGGGAATGCCAGGCCTCCACCGTGGTTTGGATTCCACGTTAAACTGTAGGTCCTCCATTTCATGTACCATTACACATTAGTGTAAGTGCGTACAACCCGAACGGGTAGTAAGACGCGGTGCTAATAATAATAATAATAATAATCTTAAAAACACAGTTTGGACTTTTTATTCGGATGTCAGTTATGCGTCAATGACCACTTTTCATTAAGGCTATTTAAAAAAATTAATATAGCTAATCATTGTCTTGGTTTAACCAAGAGAGAGACTTAAAATTTCACAAAAAAGAATCAGTGGACTGGTTTAATTTTACAGCCCGAGATATCGGGCACAACTGTTTGAAACTAATACATGGCTAGGCACATATTAAACATTTTGATTTTTCATTCTTAACCTTTCTGAAAATTATCTAAATAAAGCTTTTAATGCACTAAAATAATAAAAAAAACAATCTATCTCACTTAACTCGCTAAGAAAATGATACCAGTAACACCAAACTTCAATGATTAATACACACACAACAGAATTTGAATTCAAGCCTTTCCAGCTGATCATAAGGGTTACCACTCTTGAAATTCTCCATGAAACTATGAGAAATAAATAACGATTTAAATTATTTTGGTATTTTTTCTCTGTGGTAGATAGATTGATTAGTTTCATACTGTCTTTTGTCCACTAAACAAAGTGGCAGGGTGTTTATGTTCTCCTATAGACATGAGTCATTTTGAAAATAAAAGTTAAACCTTTTAGTACTATTTTTTGGCCGCCATTTATATGTGGACTAGAGACAGTTTGATTCAAAACCTCATATTTAAACCCAATTTAAAATGATTTAGAGAACATTTTGGTCAAAAATAAAGATGTTTTAACCAAAGAGGAATGTATGAAGAATATGGTGATATCAAAATCTAATTTTCGACATCAGGTGGACAAAGAACGTTTTGAAACTAGCCTCCTCAATTGTTTTTAACCCTGGAGAAGTATTAATGCTGGATGTTTATCTATAGCTCAAACACAAAAACAAGGTTTCAAGACTTTTGAACACAACTCATATAATAGCAAGAAGAAACAATGATTTTTAACTTAAATATATCTAAAAATATAAAATTGTGCAAGTTGATCAGCCTGTAACACTTTTAATTTTGCATATGGTGTTGATGTCTTTGGAGAATTGATTTTTAAAACAAATAATTTTAAAGAAAGCAAGGTAAACATTGATTTATTAATATTTAGAAGGGTGCTAATAATGAGTATTGATAAAAAATTAAAAATATCTAAAATCCATACTATAGTGCTTTGTAATATGCTTTGGTAATTTTAAAGGTTATGTTTTTAAGAAAAATATAAGATAATAATAAATTGTGAGTTAACACAACAATAGGCCTATTCTTCTTCATATTTTATTGATCACAATATAAAATTGCCTATAAATCTAGTTGCATTTGATTATGACAGCCAAGATAGGCCTTAGCTTCAAATATAGTTGTCTACCGTTAACTAAACTTACCACTATTGTCACTGTTCAAGATGCCAGGGAAATATATTCCGAAGCCTAATAGCAAGAAATTGTGCCAATACAGTGAACATGAAATGGAAAAAGCATTAAATTTATATTTGAAGGATAAAATTATAATGACTGAAGCATGTGAAACATAATATACCTAAAGGAACATTTGTGAATCGTTTACATGGCCAAAAAGGAAAAAAAAACCATTGTGGCCGAACATTTCTTTTCAATTTGCCTAGTTGTAAACTTAGCAACGGGGGACACTGCATTTTAGATGAGTCTTCATTCTGAATAAACCTGTTCTAAAATAAGTCATAACCGGTCAAATAAATTCAATAAGTCCTATTCTTTGGTATTTTAATCTTTCAGTGTTTTATATTTAATCATAACTATATATATATATATATATATATATATTTTTTTTTAAAGATATATTAAAATATCCTGTAATCTAAAGTTTGTTTGCAACCAACTTCTCCCCAACACTTATCAAACATATTTTATAAAATCAAATAAATGTTTGGTCACCGTCACCCCACTTGGTGACCCCAAGTTAATATATTCATGTTTTAACAACCTTAAAATAGCTAAGGAGTGTTTTTATATATTTGAGACCAAGACTCTTATAATATATATATATATATATATTTCACCCAATATATTAGGGATAAGAAGATGTATTGAGGAAATATACCTGCATTTGCTTGAAGGGAGATTGGAAAAATCCAGTTCACCCAATCGGTATTCAAACCCTGATCTCCATGTAATTGTAAGTAGAGTCTATTGCGTGGGTAGTGTCTTAGACCAGGGCTTCTCACCCTATTTTCATGTGTGACCCCCTTTGGACCAGATACCATTGTTCATTACCCTTCACTCTGTCATAAATGCAATTAGTAGTAACACTGTGTATATATACTCCATTCACGGTAGGAATTTCTCTCCGAAAGGTCTTTTTTCCTACCAATATCCTACTATATAATATATTTCTGGTAGGGAAAAATACCTTTCAGCAAACAATTCCTATGGTGAATGGACTTTAGTCGATTTACCGGTTTTTGTATGAACCCTGTTTGAGCGAAAAATGAAAGTATCTTAAATATAAGTATAGCTATATCATTAAAGAATTATGTTGACTAAAAAATAGCGTATGAAAATATCAAAAATGAAAATTTCTTCAAGTAATTTATATTAAAAATATGTGTTCATAGTGTATTGACATGCAAAATATAATTAAGAAAATGGTAAATAAAAAATATCAATCAATTTGTAATATCAAATTTGAATATACCGAATAAAATTTTTACTGAAGGCTGACAAAAGATAAGAATACGTTTTACCTTTAATGGGATGGCTGTGATTGCTTGTTCTGACAATAACTCAAATCGTGGCTTAATATTTGTCACTGCTGCTTTCATAGCGATCTCGATATTCCCAAGACTTGAGCGGTATTTGGTTTTAATTGCCGTCATTGTTGGAAATGCCGTTTTGCACAAATAGGTGGTAACAAATGACAGTAGAGCTGCCATCGCCAACACCGACAATATTGGAAATTCTGCTTTAACACCAAGCCAAAAACTGTTCAAGTTTTTCCTTGAAAATTCAAGTTTGAGGTTTGAATCACATGAAAGTTCTGCAAATTCTTCTTGGGCTTTCAACGAGAAATGCTTCACATTTCCCATCTCCACAATAAAAGAGTTTTGAATCCAATCTAATTGATTATTGTCTAATTCCGGTAGAAAATATTTCTCAAAATTGTTTTCCAAGCATACCAAATGATAAATTAATATCTGCCTAACCAAGTCGAAGCTTAGCATCTTATCAACAATAAAATCCTCAAATGAGTCATTTTATACTTTATTCTTCCAAAATGTTAACATTCAGGCTTTCATGAAAAAATGTATCTTTCAGTGTAAAAATATTTGTTCTCTCCCCTTGGAGAGACATATTAAGTTCGTTGAGTTTCTCAAATAAATCTGACAGCATAATTTGCACAGCCAATTTTCATTATGAAAGAAATTGACATATTGTTATTTTCAGAAAAATAGTATTTCATTTTTTAACACTAATAGCCTCAATGCTTGTCCCTTTGACAACCATCGCACTTCTGTATCTAGTAAAAATGTTTTGAAATTGGATTCCATTTAATCACATTACATTTGCAAAGAGGTGACTATTAAGGGCACAACTTTTAATAAAATTGATAACCTTAATCGCATCTTGTAGTATAGCATTCAGATCTGTAGAAATTTTCTTGGACACATTTCTTCTTTTTTGTGCGCGAATGAGAAATATCTTCAGTTTTATATAACTGCACATTCTTGTTAGTGCAGGATCTATAGCTTCAGTATTATCTGCTGTCTTAGGGCCGGTCTTATGACTACCGGATAAATATTGCTACTGGGAGGTTAAAATCAGCTAACAGATAAAGTTTATCAGACACTTTGATATTTTACACATATTATGAACTGAAGTTATCTGCCGGATAGCTATGTCTGCCAAAATGTTGCTAATAGTTTGGTTCAACGTTTACAAAATTTCATTGATTGTATTCACATTTTGATAAGTTGTTCTTACATTAATATAACTCTACAAATAGCTTTTCAGTTTATGTAAAAGTGTGAATTAAATGTTCTAACTTTATATAGTTAGAGAGCCTGTGCCTACTAAACACGTGAACCAGGGTTTTAACCTAAGAACAAATTCTGATTGGCGAAACCTCATTAAAAACAACGCGTCACTATGGCAACAACAATTTTAACTTACAGATAAAAGTTATCAGGTACTTTGTGATGGATATTTTTATCCAGGAGTCATAAGACCGGCCCTTAGTCTGACAAATCTAACTACTTATCCATGGATAGTATAGTTTCGATCTTATTGTAATTTGTCTTTGAAATGATGGCAGGCAATAACTGGTTACAGTTAATTATTTGCTGGTCCAGTACATCTTTGTGCATCAGAGATACTAGAAAAACAACTAAAAAACTTAACACTGTGCAACTAACACTGAACAGTGAACAACTAGCAAGAGCTCTGAACACGATGGATCACAAACTGCTAATAAGACCTTTCACACCGGATAAAACTATCAAGTGACAAGAGTTGAACTGTTGTGGTTAGTACTGATGATGAGGTTTGCAATCTACCTGCTAGTGTTTCTATCTATCTCTGTCTCACTTGCAAGGTACAAGCCGCTAATAATTAGTCACCACAGAAAATACTTTCAAACCTTTTGTTAATCTCCCTGTCGCCAAGCCTGTACAAAGGACCTGTTGTCTGCTACCCAGCTTAAAATTTGTAGGTTATTAGTATTACTGTCATGTTGAGAGATTAGTTACATATTATTTAGGATTTTTTTTTTTTTTTCAAATGTCCTGCAACCCTTAATACTATTTACGTGACCCCTAGGTTGAGAAGCCCTGCCTTAGACAACCAAAGCCTGATTGCATTGCAACTGGCGAAGCAGGCGTAAGAAATTATTCTCTACTGAAAAATAGGCCTGCTGTGACTCGGTATTTTAATGGTCAACACCAAGGCTAGTTAAGTGCTTAGGTACTTGCCCGGTTTGTCGGCAATTTTTGTGTGTTTTAAGTGTTAATTTGCAAGGTCAAGACTAAAACTGTACTTGCCGGTATAAGGACACAACCTAGCATGTGCTACATACTTTTGTTACCAGCTCATTTTAAATAAAGATAGGTAAAGCAGTAGGGTGAGTAGTAAATAATAATAAATCATACTTTTGAATAAAATATTACACGAGTATTTGCTGCCTATTAATATTTAGCTAATATTACTGTCAATAAAAAAATTACAAACTTTTCAGTTTACATCTGGCTTACTGGCTATAAGCAAACTTCGTGTACATATTTTGCAGTAGTTTTGTGTTATTAATTCACAACTGAAAATAATACAAGTTTCAATAGAATAACAGTTATTCCTACTGTCTCTTAAGTTAATGTGAAACTTGAGCTTCCTTTTTTTGAACACAACAACTTAATTTGTGTTCGCATCTTTGATAGGCACACAAAGTTCTTCTTACACAGACAACAGTATATTCCTGTCTGGTTTTTACATTCATTAAACTTGAAAATGTTTGCTCACACTGGTACGATGTTGAGAATTGTGGCAATATGTTTATAGCTTTCTGGGAGATGGCAAGAAACTCTCTTTACACTGATATACAAAACATATCTAATGACAGTTCATTGAATTTAATTCTTAGTGTGCGATCATACTTCAGTTGTCATTTGTTCCTCTTCTTGCAAGTTGAGTACATTTTCTGAACTGGTTGGAGAATCGGTGAAAGGGTTTCTGACCCAAACATACTCGTCCGATGACCAAGAAGGGAAGTACTTGTCCAGATTTTCAGCCAGAGATTCCACACGGCCAGAACAGGGGCATAATGGCTTCACGGTGGTTGTCAGTTGTAATGCTTTGAAGATGATAAAATAGGAGTAACATTACAAAATTACCCCTAGAAAGATATTTTTGTCCAAACACCAATTTTATTTTGAATGCTACAAGTTTGTCTGTACACGTAAAAATATTTTTCTTGGAGTCTTGCATGTTGGTGTTCATAAATATCTATCTGGCAGGTATGCTAGTTTCAGGAGACACGATTCATCCTCAAGATGGTGGGAAAATCTGGAGCTGCTACTATCACAGAAGATTGCCGCGAGTAAGAAAACAAACATAGCGGTGTGGGCCGCACACTTCAGCCGTCTTTAAGAAAACATACCCTAAATCTCTATTGTTTCTTAAATAATAACTTTCAATCAAATACCTAACCAACCTAAACTTTCAAGATGCTTCTTTGCTTTATTTATGTGTCACATTGAACCCTTAATGTGACAAGTTGTACTATTTTTTCACAAGCTTTTGAAAATCCTCACAGGACACAGGCTTGCGGTACCCTGGTTGGCAATCACTGGCCTACACCAACAGTTGACATCTGTCACTTTGGATGACTGTAATGAAAATGTATGGTTATGTATGAATGTGATAGTTGACCAATATTATTTATATATTTATCTGAGGTCGGGTGCAAAGCTTATTTATCGTTTTATTCCATTTAAAAAAAAAATTATTCACAACACTTTCACAAAAGGTCTAACATAGCATGAAAATGTCGACTAAGGAATTTAAACCATGTGGTTGAACGTAACGAAAAAAAGCTCTTTACAATGATGCACCCACAGAGTGGAAAAAATATTTTATTCAGTTAAATATTTTGAAATACGATAAAATCATAAAATAATTTATTATTAATAAAAAAAATGACAAGAATTTTCTCTTTTCCATGTAAATACGATGCCTGTATTAAAAGCTATCAATGTATACAATATATTACACACCATAGATAATGTTTCAAAACAGAGAATAAGTACTTTTAATTATGTTTAAAATATTGTTTAGGATTGGGTAAAAAGAAATTATTAAAAGTTATGAAACAGTGTAAGAAAACTTAAGTTAACGTTATTTTAAATGTAAAATATAACAGGTAATTAAAAAACTTACCACTTAAAACAAAACAGTGATCTTTTAAAAGTGTTGGCAACCCAAAACCTAAACATATGATGAAACCTATCTTCACAAACTTCATGTTGATGATGAAAGACTAAAATATGCACAATTGTTATAGTTCCACAACTATTAGTGTAAAAAAAACCAACCTACTCACTTGCAAATTATTAACCTAATTAACTATAAAGCCTTCGGATGTGTCAATAAAACAATTTGGTGTCTGGCAGGTTCCACACATTCCTGGGACTACTAACACGACATAATGCAGTCTACATTCATAAATACCATCGAAGCTTTGTTCAGTGTATGCCAAGTATTTATACTCTTATTATCAGTAAATTTAATCCAGAGGTCATTCCAGCAACATTATCATCGATCAGTCCACTTTAAATATCAACTTACACTTTCTAATGATATGAGCAAAAGTGTTTGAAAATGTAACAAAATAGCTGGGTGTCTATTTTTGATGTATTTAAGTTTGTGAAATGATCCTCCTACCACTACTCGTATAGATTACAAAGCCAGTAACAGTCAATATCCACTAAACAAATGTTCCTTCTAAGTTTGGCTCAAATTGTTGACAAAGAACATCAAGAAACAGTAAATGGGAAGGTTTTACATTTATTGACATTTTATAACTTCGCAAATTATGTATTCTGGGCATCTCGCACTCATTCACTGGTACTTTTGATTAAAATGTGATAAGAACAATCATTTAAAATTGAATAGATATCTTTATTTTAGTTTTAAGTAGTTTCGGCGACCCAATCTCCCCCTCCCCTAATTATACTACCCACCAACGGCGCAGTAGTCCTGGGAACAGGTATTACAAATGATATAACCGGAGGTGAACTCCAAGAAAACTCCAAACTCAATCTTTTAGAACACTGCTACAGTTTACTTACGAAGATAGTACAGCAACAAATATTATATTATTATTATGTAATACAGTCAGTATAAATGTCAGCGTGGTAATCACGAATAAAGTATATCATTCATTATTTATTATGTCATCGCAGAACTAACTTTAGATTTTTATTCTTCTCTATTTAAAAACAAAAATAATTTACAAACACAAAACTGAGAACCAGTGCGCAGCAAAACAACATACACAACACTAATTCTATAATTTGTTAAGGGATATAACTCTTAAAAATAGAATAACTATCAGAACATACACTTGATATCTACATATAAGTTACAGTATATTTTACAACTTAACCTTCTCTACAACTTTGAACATAACAGTCTCAAAAAAACCAAACAAAAAAACAAGTTAGAATTATATTAGTAAAATATAACAGTTTGTTCTAAATGGCAATATCTGTGTCTTCATCGTGTTGGCGTACCTTGCAATATTCCGGCACGGCACTTAAAACTATTTTATATAATACAAACTTCAAATATATTTGACTATTTTACTAAGCTAAAGCTTATCAACGATCAGTACAAATATAACTCGTGTGGTTACCACCAGGTGGCAGGCGAATAATAAAAGGTACATAAAGCTGTCTAAGTAAAACAGCAAACAAGAGCCGTTCAACATTTATAGACTAGAGACGATACTACGAACACTCATCAACAATTACAAATTCAGACAACAAGAAATCTCCCTTCTACATTCTAAAACTTTTGTCTCAATCTAAAGTTGGTCCAATTTCAACATCAGGGAGGGAAGAAAGGGGAGGTAATACTTTTCTCACCACAGCTGCGACATTTAAAGCTAAGCTACGAAGAGTTTGATACCAACAAACTAAACATCCAAAACATTAATAAAACACTCGTGAGACACGATTGTGTCATCGGAAATGTTAACTTTTAATTATTATTTTCAATTAGGCCCACAGCAATGATCACAACAAATAACATAGAATGAAATTTCAGAGCAACAGTTTTTTGTTTTATAAACTAATACCACAGTCTAACACTTAAAAACACACAACAAATTTTAACTGCAGTAATTCAGCATCACTACAAATTTAAGGGGCAACAATTATTCAACATGAAATTGTTACTTTCACGTTTCAATGAAAGTAAAGCAAAATAATCACTGTTCTGAGTACGGCGCTACTAGCAGCAATCATTTTACCAACTTTCCAGTTCCTCCCTTCTCATATGTTTGACAACAACATAAACTTTATGCATGGGCGAGGGTCTTCAAGTAAAAACAACATAGTAATTAATATAAAAGAAGATACTAGAAAAGTGTGATATTTAATAACAATAAAGGTACGTTGTGACTTCTATAACATGTAGACACCCAAGTTGAAACACTACCGGTAATCACTGCGACAAATATTCGTGTCCCACCCGGTAAGTATTATTTTACAAGAAAAAACAACAAAAAAACCCTGCAACTCAATTTATAATATGAAAACAATCCCAAAGAAACTGCCTGTAAAGTTATTCGGTCAGTTAAAAAAATAATAACTAATTAATACAATATTTTTACAAACAGGAAAAGTCTGTACAAGTAAATTTTCCAACTACAATTTAACTGTAAAGATATCCACACATTGAAAGAATTAGATAATTACTACGATAACTTCCGTTAGTATAATAATCTATTTAGCTGTTTATGTTTAATAGATTATAAGATTTTATTCTAATGTTTTTTATAGTTCAACCACAGTAATAGTGGTAATAGTAATAATAATTATTGCAACTTTAACTCGAGAAAGAAAAATGAAAAAAAGTCTCAAATATTGCACAACAAATTAAACCTCTAATTAACCATACCACCAACTGTGCTTGCATAATTTAATATCTCCATGAAACGCTAAGAAAAGAGTTTCAATAGAACTGGGACCAGATTGAGAGCTAGGCTAGATTCAATTAAACTCTACAGTAGAGTGTCGGCTAACCGAATGTCAATTATCCGAACGCCTGTTTTAAATAATGTGACACAGCAAATGAACGACATGAGAGAAATTAAAAAAGCCCGCACGGCGGTAGTGCCATGCAATGACCTTGCGCACCACACCCGATCGTAAGCTGCTCGCCACTACACTTCACTCCTCATTTTGTCAGTGTGTGTCAGTTGTTGTGTTGAACAATTCTGTGATCTTTTGTTTCCAGTTGAAGGTTTTAGTTTTGTGACTTATTGAGTATTTTGTGAGTGAAATGTCGTCTACAAATAAAAGACGTAATGTGGAACAATTGAAAATAAAATTGAAATCATTAACAGATTACAAAAGGGCGAGTCGGCTTCATCACTGGCAACATTTTATAATGAAGTTAAGGTTACTATTTCTGATATTAAGAGTAAGAAACATGTACTGTTGAAAGATTAGAAGAGCTATTTTTTATGGTTTGTGTAGAGAAGGAGCAGGGGGACCAATATCTGGCCCGTCACTTTGCGAAAAAAAAACAATCTAGAAATGAATGCAAAACTGGTGGTCACACCGACTTCAAATCTCGCCATGGCATTCGGGAATTAGAGATCCAAGGAGAGTCATTGTCTGTTGACTCACCAGCAGCTGAACCTTTAAAAGTTCTTACACGAGAAGGACACACTCGTGATGATGAACCAGACTGGTCTGGAAATCTCTGTCAAGTAAATCACTTGCTTCAACACAAGAAGCTAAAGCCCCAGGTTTTAAAGCAAGCAAAGCACGGTTAGGATTCTTTTAATTGCTAATGCTTCTGAAAACCATGCTTGCTACTTTTGATGATTGGAGAATCTAAGAAAATATAACATGTCTCCCACTTTCTTATAAAGCCCAGAAAAATGCATGGATGGAGGGTGAATTGTTCACGGAATGGTACAAAAACGAGTTTATACCAAACGTGAAGGCTTTCAGGAAGAAAGAAAATAAAAACTGGAAAAGCGCTTCTCATTCTGGACAATGCTCCATGACCCCCAGAGGCAGAGGATTTAAATGCTGTTGATGAACATGTTAGTGATATGTATTTGCAGCCGATGGACTAGGGGGTCATAGAAAAAATGAAACAGATTACAAGAAGGAAGTTTACGTCGTCGGTTACTTTTGGTGTCACAACATTAGCAAAGGCATTAACTATTAAAGACTGTGCTTACATGGTGGTAGATGAGTGGAATGTGCCAACACAAAACAACCTAAAGAAAGCTTGGGATAAGCTGCTACCAGAGGAGAGAAAACCTGATAATGATTTGGAAGAAATTGTAGTGATGTTCCGAGCATTCCAGGATTTTCTGAACGTGACAGAGAAGATAAAGAATCCTGGTTTCAAAATGATATTGATGACCCTGGTTATCAAATCATGAATGAAGATGAGACAGAAGTTATCTCCAAGACAGACGAAATGTCAGATGAAGAAGATGATGAATGTGGAAACATCGCTAGCGAGAATGAAAGGGGCCCAAGTAATTACTGCAATGGTGTGGTACGAAAAGCAGACAGAAAGTTGACCAACCCAACTTCTTCTTTTAAAAGGTTGCGTGATTTAGCAGCCAAAAATAGACATTAAAAATGGTGCAAACAAAAATTAATAATAATTACTTTTGTTAGCATACTTTTCTTGATACTGTGGATATCCATCTTAACTGTTCACTTCAGAAAGAAACTTTGTCAAGAATTTTTTATATGTTATAAAATAATTTAAGTTTTTTAATAATAAAAATATGTTTTGCAATGTTTATTGTATTTTTATTGCCACAGTTGTTTCCTATATTGTTTTGTGTTTGACTATCCGAACCACCCTTGGTCCCTATCAGTTCGGATAGTCGACTCTCTACTGTATTTGTTTGGAGTGTTAAGTATTCAAGATTAAAATGAATTCCATTCTGAAGAGCAGGAATAAAAAGTAAAATCACATTTTAAATTATGTTGATGTTAACAAATGACAGTCTGTTCTTAGAAATAATGTCTCAATCTTTAAACATATTCACATACTGGTCAAATACGACAGTAAAACAAGACTTGTCCATCTTCCCATACATTTAACAAAGGGTCGACTTGTCTGAGTCAATGATAACCAAAATAGGAACTGTCCGAGATATTAAAAATAACATTTTATGTATCATAATATGAAACAAGCTTTTAAAAAGGAATATCAAGGTAAACTCATTTGAGTGGACTTCCATTTGTATTGCAGAAACAAAACTGAGTATCTTTTCTCAAACGAGACATTTCTCTTTGTAGTGATGTCACTCCCTAAAGTCACAGCTAAAAGTGAAAGTGTTTCTTTTTATTGTCATTTCATTTTGTATCTTTGCTTAAATCGGATTCTAAACTTTTCTAAGATATTTGGAACAATTAATTGTATTTTAGCAATTGAAACACAGATATTAAACAGATATTAAAAATACATTTCATGTTTAGAGAGGGGTGCGAAGTCCACATTTTCAATTCAAAGTAAACTCAAGTTCAATATAAGAAATATTCTCGAAGCTGAATTGAAGTTTGGATAGTTTTGGTTAGTTGTTTTATGTTTAGAAAAAATCTATTTGTTTATTTATATTACTTTATCCACTAAAATCTCTTGGAAAATGCTTTATTGCATCATTGTGCGCAATATTTCATACTATAATCCGATAAATCAAGTTTTCTTAACATTCAATTCAATTACTTCAGAATTTTTCCCATAATCATCAATTTGTAATGCACATAGCACCTAAAAATGGCAATAAGTGAACATAATTGGATATTTTGGTTGACAAAGCTTTGTAATTGTTGAAGCAAAGCCATAGATAATAGTATGTGTTTTTTTTGAAGCTTTGCACAGCCTTTACATATGCTCCAAGTTGATATATTCAAGTAAAGATGCTGTTGAAACAAACAAGCGTGATGGATTAATACTATGTATGCTTGGAGGGTTATACACCGGCCTGGACAAGATCCTCAGTTTGTATACCAGATGGATAGAGTTTAATTTTGACTCCAGGAGAATACAATTCTTACATGGCAATACACAAATCTTAAGTAGAATGGAGAGCAGAATCAAGCATCAATGAGTTTGGCAATATAAAAAGAAACTATGTGACAACATAAAATAATCAAAGTATTCAGCCGATGAATTGACCGACTTTGATAGATTGTGGCCCAGAACTACAACTTAAAATGCTGAAACATCCGAGTTATTCTATCTGTTCAAAACAACACTATCAGGTCGACAACAAGCACTTTGTACAGACCTACCAAGATAGGTTAATAAAAGAAAGTGGGAATTATAATTTACAATTTATTGACTAGACATTTCAACGGGATAGTAGGTTTGTAAATCTACAATATATATAGCTTAAAATTAAAGTTA
The DNA here is from genome assembly GCA_039000515.1 of Timema cristinae. Classification (NCBI taxonomy): domain Eukaryota; kingdom Metazoa; phylum Arthropoda; class Insecta; order Phasmatodea; family Timematidae; genus Timema; species Timema cristinae. The sequence goes on from JBCFYV010011164.1 coordinate 54,036,222, forward strand.
TGTTATCATTAATTACTGAACACAAGATTGGAACCAAGTTGCAAGGGTGAGAATAAATAGTACAAAGGGAAATTAAACATTATTGTACTATTTTGTTTTCCCCCACGCATCAGTGCATTACTTTCGGAAAAGTAAATCAGGAAAAAATGGTTTCGGTCACCAACTGGAAAATTCAGTCTTATTCGACTACTATTTCCCACCGTAACTACCGCCAAGGATGGTAACAAACATTTGAACTGGATGTGACCAACCTACACTGTAAACAAAATAACATCGGCAGGAGGATAAATAGAATGAACATGTCCTGGACCCTCTTTATTCTGAGAAGAGTTAGTTATGATATGTGTCCGAAAGAAGGACCTACACCCCGACAAACCCGTACACCTCCAGTACTCTAATCTCAAAGTCGCCGCTCTCGCACAGTGGAGGGTTGTTGAAGGTCACACAGTGGTCCGTCTTCCCGAACCTGATGTTCTCGTCCATCCAGATGGCTGGCCTTCCCTGAGGACACAAGATGAGACAAAGTGATACACCATCATTTGTGATTATATCAGCACACGACTTACAAACTAACTTAAATCTAGCCCCCACCCATTAATTCATCGCCATGAAAGGGAAGACCCACATATTTCAGCCATGCCGGGAATGGTACCCAGGACCCTTCACTCAGTAGGTAGACACACTACCAACTAAGCTAAGATGTCAGGTAGATTGAGGTTAGTTTTTTATCATTGCGTCTTACTACCTGTCCTGGCTATCCACAATGGGGTAGGAATGAAGAAGGAAGCATTTTAGAGAGTTACGTGAGACCATTCGACCACCGATGCGAGTCTAGGACATTGTACTCACCCTCCCCCGATGGTGAGCATCTTGGTGTCGGCCGCCATGAACAGCTCCGCTGAGTGTCCCAGGCTGGGGTCGTCTTGGGAGCTGTCTATCCCGACCCAGGGGTACTTGGCCCGCTCAGGGTACAGGCTGAACAGGAACGACTCCCCTGTCCCAAAGTATGCCTGCCGGTTTCCGTGGTCGTCCTTGAGATTGCGCTCGTACCAGCGCGACGAGCAGTAAGCACCGAAAACCTGCGGGTAGTTAGACTTTGGTTGAGAACACCGGCTCTTGGCAATATATAAAGTGAATCGTGGATTGTTGATATTACGAGCTTAGTGTCTCACCTCATTGTTGCAAGTCTTGATCATGAGGAGGGTGGGCTCATACATCTCCACTCGCACATAGAAGGTGGTGAGACTGCAGCCGTGTTCCTCGGTGGTGTAGAGGAGGCGAGGCTGGTACATGGTTATACGTACCGGCAACCAGGACCACAGGGCAAACAGCTGGAACAATCAGCACGTGACTCGTCAGGTCTATTGGGAGAGTGGTGCAGCCACCTAGGCAGGTTTTTAGGTATTTATTTACCAACGGAGGGTGTTGAGCAGTAATTATTACTACTCTGAGGGGCGGTGCGTATCCCTGCCTTGAACAATCGACAATACTGTGGTTTCTCCTCTAAGTTTGCACATTTCCTTAAAATCCACCTTCACCTTTATGTGTTACCTTAGATAAAAGTCGCTAATATCCAACATATTGGTAGAGAAGTGTCCTTTCGTCCTTGATCAAGTCACAACATTTATAACCACAAAGTACAAATTCTTCACAAAAAGGGTGTTTGGGATTCCACAATTAAATATTTGACCAATTTATGTTATTTTTGCTGTATAATGTTTGGCAACACTGCAAGTTCTTACTTCGTTCCATTATTTATATCCCCGCTCCAGTGCCAATGGTCTTAGGCATCACTATCGCAATGGCAGGGATTAAATTGTAACTATTGCTGAATTAGCTATTATTCAAAGTTAAAACTAATTAATTTAAAAAGAAAAATACTAATAATGTATGGTTAATTATTTATAGCAATTTGTATAGTATGTATGTTAAAATACATTTAAGCTTTTATTTAGTTTAATACATATTACAATAATTTTGATTTTATTTAGATCAGCAATTGGTAAAATTATATGAATAAAATTTGAGTTGAATGAAAGCATTTAACAATCATAATTAAAGTGTCAATCCACCAGCCACACATCCATGTTACCACAACAAGAACATGCAATCGTCAATCTCTCGTCAATTCTCGTCAATAGGTCAGGAAGTATGTGTGGCTCTACATGTAGGACAGATGGGATCTTTGTTCATACGTGTGAACATATGCATATGGGATTTAAAAAAAAATCTCAACCTTGTTTTCTTGACGAACCATTGTGGACCTGTGGGCTTAAAGTGCGACTGAACCCCCCTAGGTCCAAGATAGACTTCTCTCGTCTTCCATTTTATCAATGTTCTGTTAATATTTGAATATATTGAGAAGTGCGTCACCAGGCTCTGAACCTGGCTGGATATATCAACATTACAATGAAACGGGGTTTGTTTTATTTTAAATCTTAACCAGAGTGCGACTTGGCAAGTTGTTTCCTGCAGCAGGAACTGCACCAAGGATTCGTCAGTTCTCGTCTGTACAGTTTTGGAACTATAATGGGAGAGAGTGAGGGGAAAGAGAATTTAGTCTTTAGAACTAAACAAATTTTTGACCAAAAAACAACAAAATATTGCTTCATTTGGATGTCTAGTTTAATTTTATACACTTGATAATCTTAACAATCATTTTATGTCACGAGAATTGTGACTTGTCCTTACAGTTTTTTAAACAACCAGAAAAAGTCTTGTTCAAATCACGGTATGTTCATAACAGATACTCAACAATAATTGTTGATAATGCCAAGTGTGGGAAATTAAAATGAACGTATCTACTGAGAAAATATTTAAGAAACTGTAAAGATCTGTATTCTCCTGTCATTCCTGTCACCCCATGCTTGCTCACAATGTACAAAGATTGTGCGGGAATGGAACCGATAAGTTAGACCCAAACTATGAATCACTTATGGACCTTACAAGTAAATCAAATGTAAATTTTGACCACAATTTAAACAAAAAAAAAAACTTACAACGTTCATTTTGGATGTTTCATATTTTATTAATTTGTGAAATTAGTTTGAACAAATGTTTAAAAAAATAAATGAGATCCATGCTCAAGATTTAACATAAGCCCATGCACAGTTTTCAAAGATGATAATTAAAGAAAAAATGACACCAAACGGCTATATTAAATTAATAATTGAGAGGAGGATAGAAGGCTAAGGCCTACACGCCAGAAAACTGTTGAGTCTTAAAGTTCACAACTAAAACATAACAAAACAAACAATTATTTAATTTTCGGGGTACCCCAGTACCCTTAATGAGAACTTTAAGACTCAACAGTTTTCTTTATAAGTGTGTATGTCTTCTCTTTCTATCCTCCTTTCAATGTTTAATTTAAAGACAATTTAAAATGTCATGATTCCGGTTATTCTCAATTCCAATCCCTCGACATTTTCCACGAGTCCAACATTGCTTTAACAATATGTTAGTTATTTATAAAATGAAAATCAACCCCCAGTTTGCAAATCATTATCTGTACAGAGGGGACCACATCCATCACAGACTCAGCCTTAGACTATGAGTGAAGAACCTGAACACTGAAGGACTCCTGGATATCTCAGTAGTGGAGCATTGGCGTGCTAATACAAAGGGTCCTGGGTTTAATTCCCATGTCCATAGGTTATTTTTCAACTAGTTTAAACTAATTCATTTATATAATGTATTGAGATGTGGGTAAAACAAAACAACTAAAAACTGACGACTTTTTTTAAAAGAGGCCCTATTTGATTTGTGCAAGGTCACATTGAATACATTTACAATTTGTCGGTAATAAACAGAAACGGCAAAGAAATAATAATTATCAATAAAAAAATCACCCAAATTTGAATATCGATGTTTCATTTGAATGTCAGAGCTAAGAATCGCGGCATAAAACCCGTGACATTAAAATTAATGATGGGTTGAATTCTACATTTCTCAAAAAAGAATCTGAAATTTTCTTTCAAATCCCGAATCCTTTAATCTTAAATTAAATTTTAAATATTTTCACTTCAACTAAAATTATATATTTTTAAAGAAAATTATTTTACATCTTGGATAGATAACAAATGATATTTTATTTATTTAGCACCATGTCTTACTACCCGTTCGGGTTATACACTTAAGTATTAATTGTGCTAATGGGTTAGGAATTGGGATGGTTGAATTTAGAGGAAGTGAACCCACATTTGTGAGGAGGGAGAGTGAAAAACCTTTGAGAAACCCCCCCCCCCCCCCCAGTTCACCTGACCAAGATTTGAACTTCGATAACCCCGTCCTCGGCAGTCTAGTCCAACATGAAACTAGCGTGTTAACCAACTACGCCACTGAGGCAGGTAAATGATAATGCAATAATAATTATTTCCAATGATAGGAGATTTTATTTATTATTAATAAGCAAACAATCGACAGGACTATAGTTTGGAAATGGCGTAATTTGAAATAGAAATCTAGCAGATTTAATATTAGATCAAAGTCCAAACCCACCATATAAGACTAAAATTATAACAGCACAAATATTGGAGACACATTTTCTCTATGGAGTTTGCATTAAACTGTTTTCTAATACTCCTTTACATCGGTTATCATGAAAACGCGACAGCCATTTTCTTCTAATGCTCTTTACTTTTTTTTTAAAGTTTTCCCAGGTTGAACTAAATTGAAGACGTATTTCGACATGAATTTTAACAGAAACATAATAGAAAAAAAGTTTTACTTTAGTTTGTGAGACCAAGCAAACATTTCTTGTGTTATTGTGCTGTTTCGAAGTTGTATTACATAATACAAACACACACTCAGAGGGAGGGAGACGGAGACTATCCCAAGTTGAGAGTAGATGAAAAGTTGGGAAAATGCAATACAAAAAAAAACTTAACAATTCCAAGGCAAAGAAGGAAAATAAAAAGCCAAGTTTTATATGCAAAATAAATAATAAAATAAGGTTAAAAGTAGGATCGATAACCAGCTCACTTAACCGGGTAATGATGAGGTTTGACATGCGAACTTACTCTTGGCTTACAAACTTGTTTTGTTTAAGGTAACAAACAATTTAACTCCTGCATCAGCCAGTTAAGTGTTTTGGTCTCACCCCCGGAAAACAGCTAGCTAAGAAAATAGCAAAGCGCAAGCCAGACGTCACATCATAGTGCAGTAACTTCTGTCGTCGAATAACAATGCTGGGAACTGCACTTCGATAAGTTTTCTGGTTTGAGTGTAACCAGCCAATACCAGGACTCTGTTGCAAACCAATACAACGATAAAATACTAATTTATTCCCAAACAAAGAGAACAAATATCACTGAATTATTTGTTCCATTATATCAAATGATGTAATTATTATTTAATTTTGTTTTTATTTGTTTTTGTTAACCAAAAGCTCAAAACTAGAACTCACTTGCGACCATGAGCCCTCATCCACTCTCAACCAAACACGTACATACTCCAGAGGAAGGGAGAGGATTGGGGAGGGGGCATGCATCGTGCATGCTACTTACTTCATTTTGGTCTAGAACCTGAGACCTGATGTTATGAATGGGGAATGCGCCCATGGAGGGTACACGGGCGCCGGGCGAGCGTGAGCCCTTCGCAGAGCAGCAACCACAAAACAAACATAAGCCCCGGTTACCATCACCCCCACCACCGACAACAAGAGACACTCCGGCTGGAGCGCCAGGACGCCACGTGGAGCTCCCTCCTACCACCATCGCGAGAAATACGGGGGAAACAGAACTGAAACTCAGACACTTGATGACTGGCGGGCGCGTCGGCAACTTTGTGCGTTCAATGGCGCAGGCAAGTTTATATCTGGTCCGTAAAAAACATTAAAAAAACTATTGTAGTGCCAGAACAATGGAACTACAAAACAAAGTGATACCAATACCAATCCATATCGGTATGTTACCACATTACCGTGCTCAAGTGATTCTTGAAAGAGCGAGAGTTCTACCCTCTAACCCTCTGCCATTTCAAATAATAATATTTATTAAGTGATCGTTTCAGTTGTGTTTCCAAACATAAGACACAAAATGTGTGTCCTGTTCTGTTCAGTGATAAACAACAAACAATATTATAAAGGAAATGGCTGCACACATGAAACAAAGTTTGTTCTCACACTAGGCTGGAACGACTTACGTGTAGTGCGTAGGATCTTGTGCTTTAATAAAACAAAATATTAGTTCCTACAGGCAGATTAAATGTCTGTATTATTAGCACTTGGGACCTCCTGATTACAGAGAGAAACAACCCCCTAAGGGGTGGGCTCCTTTGACCATGGCAATAAATGTTCCCAGGTCAATCAAAAGGAACAAAATGGCCGCACGAGTAACTAGGAAACACATTACCATAATTCTTGTTTATTTTAAACATCTGATAACAAAGTATATTTAAAAATAAATCAAACATGAAGTTATCTAATTGATTTGATTTCATCAAAACTAAAATAATCATGACTCCAATAACAGTGTAAAAGGTAACTTTTACAATAAAAAACAAATTTATGAAATATTCTTAAAGCAAATTAAAGTCTGAATATTTTTTTGTTAATTTTTAGACTGGAAAAAGTATCAAATTTTACTTATAATTTTATTGCGATGCTTAGAGTTTTCCAAACTTGACAATGTTTCACAGCTTACAAACATTAGTAGGTACTACAAACATACAAAGATAACAGATGACAGAGCCAAGAGGGTTTGTTAAAAGCTGAAAAAGAGATGAAGTGTGGCAAGTCTGAGGATGGGCAACCACCACTTTTATAACTAGTTAAATAAAATAAAATATTATAATTCTTGTTTCCCTCCTTTTTATATTGAAATATTAAAATAATTTATACTATAGTACGTGACTAAATTTGAGTTGTATACAGTTTTAATAGGATTTCAGTCAGACACCAAACTCTGTTGGTAGCCCCATACTAAGTTAAAGGTCTTGGGTTTGATTCCCCATGTGGTTGAAAAATATACCATCGAGGTTTACCCCTTTCAAAGTAATGTGTTAACAGCTGGGAGACTGTATATTGTATATGTTCAAGAGTTAAGAGAGTTTGTAAGTTGTGTGCTAATTTAATTAGTTGTTTCATAAAGTGTGTTTAAATACCCCATATTAGATAAATTAAATTTGAAACAAAGTGTTCTGTCCGCTGTAATAATATTATCAATAAGTTTGTAGCCCTGTCCTCAGGGTTACCACATGTGCATTGTAGTATTATAGAGCTAGAGATGCGACTAACAGGTTCAACCACTCCACCTCCCTACAAGATAACAAGAGAAAGAAAGAAGATTAGTTTCACTGTAACAAACCCACTATAAAAAGGAAGAAAGAAGAGTTAGTCAGGAAACGCAAGCTGTACAAGGACGACGCAAAACTCTTGGACCAATCTAGAGAGAGGTTAACCGACTTGTTGGCAAACCTGGTATACGTGTCATTTTATTCTTAGTATTGGTTGCTATTGGAATACCGAATCTGAAGCTTCAAAGTATTACTTGATTTAATCAAATCTATTCATACACAACATGTGTGTGCTTACCGTCCCATTTGATAGGTGGGATCAATTTCAACAGATTTAAGATAAAATTATTGATTGATCTTGTTCGGATCAGTTGGCTACACTACATTTGTATCTGCTTTAAGATACTCTTTCGAACGAATAATTGAAGCTATCCTGTTTGCATAGGTTGCCTGGGCCATTAGTGACTTGGACTCTCTCAACATCACTTGGCTTATCTGACTAGGATATGAAGCAGAGACTCTGCTAAGTCATTCAAGGACTAAACAAACTTCTAAACCGGTCTTAAAGAGTCATGTGACACCCCTTACTATATATACAACACACAGTGTCAAGCACAATTTTAATTACAATTATTTACATCCACCTACAGTGGCCGCATGGTCTAATATGTCACTCTCGTTTCAATAGACTGGAATGTCAATGATGGGGAGATCAACGTATAAATACCGGTCGGTTGTATTGAGAGTTTTTTTTTTCATAAATGGTTTGCCACTCTTACTTCATGAAAATGTGGGTACAATTCATCTAAATTCAATCAGGGGACTGCCATACTTTAAAGAAAATGTTCATGGCTATATCTGGTCAAAGAAATATATTTCAATTAGTAACAGAACACTTTAACTAACATTAATCTAATTATTTAGGGTATTTATCTTCCTGTGCAAAGGATATTTTTATAATTTTTTTTAAAAGAACAAATGACCTCAAAGTGTTGTTGTCATAATAATAACTAAAATTAGTCCTATTTTTATGATCATACAGGGTTTATTTTTTACTTTGGCATCACTCCCATTTAAAATCAGCCCCAGTACACCAGATCGGACTCAAACCCCAATATAATCATCATTAGTCCAGTATATTGTGAGAATGACATATTAAACCATTTAACCACCGAAGCAGGCACAAAGTAAATTGTTGATGCAAGATAATTTCACATTTTACATTAATTTAATATATTATTAGCACCGCGTCTTACTACCCGTTCGGGTTATCCGCAGTTACGCTAATGTGTAATGGTAGGGTTATTGTGAGATGAAATGGAGGACCTACAGTTTAACGTGGAATCCGAACCACGGTGGAGGCCTGGCATTCCCCACATTCACAAGATATCTTGTCAGAGGTGAAGGAAGAGTTTGGTAATCAGATAAATCTGTGCCGGGACCGAGGTTTGAACCCCGGACCCAGCACAAAAATCTGACACCTTGCCCCTGGACCACCAGGTCACCATTTAATATAAATTGTCTGATTGTAGTTTTGTGAAACACTTAATCGGGATTGTTTATTCGTCCTTGGCCAGTTTTAGTGAACTCCTACTACTCGTCTCTTATCTAATAAATGTACACTTGAGGCCTCCAGAGACAGACACATATCAAAAATCCCACAAGGGGGTTCTTCCCCACTTTCACTCACGGAGGGAATTGATACATTTTATAAAGGCAGTTGTTTGCCGTTCAAACAACACTTGTTGTTATACTCTCTCCAGTTTACTAGACTATTACAACAACAAAAAACGGGTCTGATTGATTTTTTTAAATTTTTTGTTAGTTTGAACATGACGATATTAAACATGCTCAAAGGTGAATGTTATGTTAGTGCGATTGTGTTGCAGAAACACGAATTATGAACAGTTTGAATGGTCATCAACCAATTTTAGGTTAAGAAGTGTTCCTAGACACATTCTGAACAGATCAAACACAAAACTGTAACTTCTGGCATGGATGGTTCTCATGGGTCACACGTGATTTGAAGAGTTCTAATGGGTCACACGTGATTTGAAGAGTTCTAATGGGTCACACGTGATTTGAAGAGTTCTAATGGGTCACGCGTAATTTGAAGAGTTCTAATGGGTCACACGTGATTTGAAGAGTTCTAATGGGTCACGCGTGATTTGAAGAGTTCTAATGGGTCACGCGTGATTTGAAGAGTTCTAATGGGTCACACGTGATTTGAAGAGTTCTAATGGGTCACACGTGATTTGAAGAGTTCTAATGGGTCACACGTGATTTGAAGAGTTCTAATGGGTCACACGTGATTTGAAGAGTTCTAATGTGTAACACGTGATTTGAAGAGTTCTAATGGGTCACACGTGATTTGAAGAGTTCTAATGTGTAACACGTGATTTGAAGAGTTCTAATGGGTCACACTGTGATTTGAAGAGTTCTAATGTGTAACACGTGATTTGAAGAGTTCTAATGGGTCACACGTGATTTGAAGAGTTCTAATGGGTCACACGTGATTTGAAGAGTTCTAAATGGGTCACACGTGATTTGAAGAGTTCTAATGGGTCACACGTGATTTGAAGAGTTCTAATGGGTCACACGTGATTTGAAGAGTTCTAATGGGTCACACGTGATTTGAAGAGTTCTAATGGGTCACACGTGATTTGAAGAGTTCTAATGGGTCACACAGGTTATGAAGCATTACAAGGAGGGGCTCAAAGTCAAGTTGTTGTGTAGCACTATTCCTGTACCCAGTGGTGGCTCCAGACATATTTCTCAGGGAGGGCACAAAAATAATCAAGCCAATTAACTATGTAAAAATTAATAGGCTAACATTTTCAATTACATAACATTATTATGATTTCCTGAAAAACATCGCATACAAAAATATATATATTTACCTATATACTTATACCTACCTAATTATTAATTTTTTTTACAAGAAATAAATTGTTCTTGCCAGGTTAGCTAATAATACTTTACAACTTAGATAAGTTTGCTAGCAAAACAATATTATTCTTATATCCAACATTATTTTTAAGAAAAACAACAAAACTATCAAATTTAGCAATGAATATCTTCATTGAATCAAAAGTCTTAGTTGCATTTGTTGGTATCAAAACTGTTTAAAAAAATGCAATATTATGGATTAAACAAAAACTAAATGTCTTCTTTCACAGTCACACACAAGAAAAGTTCAGTTTTTGGTGTTTGGATTTGGTAAACTCTTCAATAACGAGTTTATTGAAATCTGGCATTGGACAGATTAGATATTTAGAAATTAACAACATGGCTAGAGCATTCAGACAATCTTGTTGCATAGAGTTTCTCAAAAATGTTTTTATTCTTTTAAGAAATGAGAAGAAACTTTCATTTTCCACACTTGTCATTGGAATAGTCACAATTATTTTGAGAAATGTCACAAAGCCTGAAAAAACTCATTTTAAATATTTCTTTTAAAAAAAACTGCAACAAGACACAGGCTCTTCTTGACACTTCATAAATCTTCCCTAGAATACAAGACTTAAAGTTCTGTTTTTAATTTGTACTTTTCAATAACTGGAAAGCTTGAATGTTGCTCAAGTAGTGTTCATCAAGAAACTTTTCATTGTGGTTTTCAAAATTTTCTGCCGAAAAAGAAGGGCAACTGACCAATGATTTTTGAACTCGAATCTCCATTTAGCCTGGTTATTATGCTGATAGCTACTGTGCAATGGCACTTCCATCTTGTAGTATTTTCTTGACAATTAAAGGTTCATTTTCTCCAGTAGATTCAATTTGATCCCTAGAGAAAAATCTTCCTATTTTCTCAATCTCAGCAACAAACTCAGATGTAAATTTCTTAACTTCAGTAGACTATTTTCCTCCTTTGGTTCTGATTGAATAACATGTCTATGTGATGCATCACACGTGTGAAAAAACTCCAACCAAAATAAAATTTCTCGTCTTAATGAGCCCTGATGCAAGGGAAATAGTTTTAGTCTCTGTATCCTCTCAAAACATTCTACAAGGCTGTCTTTGTGTTAGTAAATCATAGTCACGCTTCTACTTTGAAAATTCCGTCTTGTAGGGACAGATTGAGGTAGTTTTTTTTAAGACTATTTCATTTAGAACGTCAGTCCTTTTTGGGGAGCGGCTAAAAAATAGTGCAATTCCTTGAATGTCAGAAAAGAATATTTTGACTTCTTTTGAAGCAGAAGTTTCTTGCTGATATCAATTTCTTGTGCGCATAGCAATGAGACAGTTTAATTTTGCGAACCCACTTGTTGCTCCAGTCATCACAGTGGTGCCAACATATGTCTGATCATCTATTCCCAGAACACTCAGCAGTTGTAATAAAAGCAGTTTGATCTTAGAGTTTTGCATGCTATGTCAGTGGTTTCAACCCTTGATCTGAAAAGCACTCAATTTTTTTCAATTTCTTTTTTTATATAAGAATGATTATCAGCACAGCATCCAAAATTTCATTCTGTATTGTTTTTGAAAATGTTTTAACTTTCCAGATGTTACATTATCCAAAGATGCAACAAACTCTAATAATCCTCTAAAGACAGCCTCTTAAATACAACCAAATTACAATCCATTATTCTGGAAAGTATGTACTTGTTTCTCTCCACTAATTCACGCTGTTTTTAAGCGACTTTCTGTAACTGTAACTGTAACTGTAATTGCTGTCTCATGTCTATCCGCCCCAGAATTGACAGATTCAGTTCATTTTGAAAATGTAGTTTACTCACCAAATACTTTTTTATTTTCTCATCCAACTACACCTGTAGTCACCCACATGTCTGCAGAGCCGAAAATAGTACCAAAAAAAAATTTCCCCCCTGCAATCCAAGTAGCTCTCTCATATAGTTTCGGGTTAAAACTAGGACTGTTTCCCTCCTTGCTATGATAAGTACGTGATAGGTTAGGTTGTGGTCTTGGAGGGACAAGTTTCTTTATTTAAACTTTGGGTGTAGGAGCTCTGCACTCCCAATCTTAGTAAAAACCTTTGTTTGTCAGTCTGACACAAAGAGAATCGCTCGCTAATAATGAAATGTCATTATCAAACACTAAATAAGTTACTTTCATGTAATTAAAACATAAAATGCAGTTATTATGTATAAACTTGGATTAGAATTTTATAATTATTTTAATTTTTGAATTTTGGGGGGGAATGTGTCCATGCCTGTTTGGTGATGGGTGACCCATAATTTGAGAGTATAGAGGACTCACCTCCTGATGGTGAGCGTGCGAGACATCATCTGAATGTTGACCTGCGACTGACTGGTGGGCAGGTTGTCACTTGATCTTGACCTCACTAGCTGCCGTGACCCTGTGATGACCTGGCGACTCTTCTGTGTCATCTCTGTCTTCACAAACACGCGCTGAATGTACGCAGAGCTCAGCGCTCGAATACCGAACGCCGTGCGAAGCAGCTTTGTCGGTGTCACCTGGAAGAAGGGTAGACTACCTGTGCAGTACTGTGCTTAGGGAGGGAGGTGGCCCCAAGGGCAGAGCCCTGGTTTAGGTTTCAAAGTGTGAAGGCAAATATTCAAGATTTACAAAATGAAATGGCGCTTTGTGGTTTCATATACTAAACAATTTGTCTACTTTAGTGCCAGTGATTATTAGTGGTTCACAAATAGAAAATAGTCAAATCCAAAGAAAAGTAGCAGCATTGTTAAAACTAATTTTCAGTGGAGCTGAAGAGAATCACCATATTGTGTGCCTTGAGACAGTGGACACTGCTGCCTCTGAGAGGGGACTCACCGGCAACTGCTTACAAAACCTGTGAGGCGGAGTCCACCCCCTTGGTGAGTATCGGCCATCACTCGGAGTTCATGGGGGGAGGAGTGCTTGTAGAACAGCAGGACCACGGCCATAGCACCCTGTAGACACCTGATGCCCTCGTTGAGGAAACAATCCATGACACGACCTGAAATATACACCAATGATCCCGTTTGTATCACAAGCATTGGGACATGCGAGTCTGTAATGTACTATTGTCATACTCACCAGGTGTTGAAAGAAGTCCCTGTACTCACCAGGTTGAAAGGAAGCCCTGTACTACCAGGTGGTTGAAAGGAAGCCTGTACTCACCAGGTGGTTGAAAGGAAGTCCCTGTACTCATCAGGTGGTTGAAAGGAAGTCCCTGTACTCACCAGGTGGTTGAAAGGAAGTCCCTGTACTCACCAGGTGGTTGAAAGGAAGCCCTGTACTCACCAGGTGGTTGAAAGGAAGCCCTGTACTCACCAGGTGGTTGAAAGGAAGGCCCTTCAGGATCCACCAGAGCCAGTCGCTGTAGATGCGCTCTGCCCTCGACCCCTCACAATGGCGAGTGAGATGCACAGCAGCAGATTTCTGAGTGCCGAGAACAAACAATTCCACTGTGAGTGTCTCAGACTTATACAACTCCCCTAACAGCTATGCAGTGGATGGGATGCTTTGAGAGACTCACGCAATATTTCTTGGTGATGAGCGCTACAGTTCTCCACGTCACCTCCCACAACTGTTTGGTCTGAGTGCAGAACATCTTTCCCTTGCTGGCCACAATACAGGCCATGCTGTTATAACAGTCCTCCTCTGAAACACACACACACTTGGGTTATGATGGGTTATATGTGTTAGTTACAATTATTGGCACATCTAAATATAATATTATTTAAATTGATGATACGTACATTAGTACAATTGTCATTGTTCTATTGGCAACATTAAGGCCCTCCTGAGTCGAAGGTGGCCGCGTTATTAATTCATAACTCATATATAACTTATTATTTTCCACATCCATCACAATATGAGTGAAGAATCACCCTGGGCATGAGAGTCTCATGGATATCTCGGTGGTTAGAGCATTGGCATACTAAGCCAAAGGTCCCAGGTTCGATTCCTGTGCCCAGGAGTCATTTTTCAATTTACAGAACACTTAGCTAACCGAGAACACAGCCCTGTTACGAAAAAACACTTTCATATTGTTCTTTTAAATTCACGATAGGTATTTAACATGTCATTATAAACACCATAACGCACTAAAACATAACTTGCCATAACACTAAAACTTACTTAACCTAGTACAGCACCACCTGAAACTAAACACCCAACACTAGCTTAGAGTGTGTATATATATATATATTAATATATAAATGATATATTATTATAAATATATATATATATATTATATATATATATATAATATGAACCCTGCCCGGATCAGTCCAGTAGATTTTGTAACACCTAAGGGTATCAAGTATTGTGAACTTGTACAACAAAATCAATCAAAACATTTGATCTATAAACATACTTGTGTTCAAGTCGGTTTGATTCCTGAGACCATATATGTTATCGCTAATCTTCCCCTCGTCCTCACCCCCCTGTGCAGTGCTACATGAAAAACAAGAATAGAAATAGAAATAGACTTGACATGCATTCGGGTTTAGAGTCAGTGTGTCCAGCCTTCAACCCGATCCTCAAGAAGTGCTGGGGAAAAAACGAGAGGTTTCGCTTATCTCACTAATACTAGACCCAAATGAATACATTTGAACTTTTTCATGACTAATACATTTTCATGTATGCCTAAATAAACTTTTTTGTGTTAACTATTACTATTACCATTATATTCATTATTATTACAACTAGAGTTAGTTTAGAAATAAAAGTATGTAAAAACACATTTGACTTGGATTTACTGTGCAAATTCCCAGTTTTGTTGATTTTCTAACATGAATTATTAATGTGGGGGGTTTGCTATTTTCTATACATAGGATAGATTAGATTCTAAGGCTAACGAAACTAGTTTCATGAAACAGTTTCAGTCAAGATGTCAGATGATGAGGATGTGTTTGTACTTTGGTGGTGGTTTCGAAATAAAAAAAGAAAGCAAAGGTACTGGGTTCATCCTCTTATATCTGATAGGAGACACTGCAGTTATATAGTAGCCAAAGAATTGTGTGCAGACCCTGATGAATTTATAAGATTTTATAGGATGAGTAAATCCGCTTTTGAGCACTTGGTGTCTAAAGCCGGCCCTCAAATAACGAAGGACACTAACTACACTCCTTTAAATTGTAATCGTACAAGCACGGATGTTTTTCAATAGCTTCTACCAATTTGGTGTTATAAATGGTGTCTTCTTTGGGCATTATCAAGGAATAACACTTGCACACTGCTGGTCTTGGCTGTAGTTCAAATGAAACTATCCTTCCGGAAACCGTTCTGGCGAGTTTCATAAAACCACGGTTGCGCAATCGTATGAAACTATAGTTGCGTGAAACTCTGTGTGCGCATCTATCTGTTTTAACATTGAATAGTTACATGAAACTTAAGTTTCACGTTTCATAAAACTGGTTTCATGAAACTAGTTTCGTTGGTGTGCGCCCTGCCCTGCCTAAGGATTAAAAAAAACAGATGGTCTGCCGATTTCAAAGAGCCTCTTGGGGGGTCCTTGACTGGTAGTTAATTGGGAACCACTGGTCTAGCACATTTACACTGTTCAACCTCTGAAGGTTATTTTAAAACTATATTTAAATTAATTTAGTTGAAAGATGTCAACATCAAGTGATAATATTGTGTTGATGCCTTAACAAGACTGTACCTGGCCAATTTTCAAATGTTTGTGGAATAATGTATCAGTTTAAAAGAATTTGAATGACCATGTTAGTTCAGGTGAAAAGTAGAGTGAAAGGCCTGTCTCGTAATGAGCTCACATGTTCAGTTTCCAAACCACGTGTCTCCGGTTCAACCCTAGTAGAAGTTAGTTACTGCTTGCTCTAGGTCAAATTAGTTTACAAGTTGTTTGTCTGTCGAGGATGTTTCTATGAGCTTAAGTTTATCAAGTGAATCTGTGAAAAGGACAATCAAGTAATGTTATCTCTACAAAGATAATACTCACCTAGGTAAATACTGATTTCCACCTCCACCTGTGTTACATCAGACAGGACAGAGCTCGTAGCCGAGTGGTTAAAAGTCACAAAGCACCTCTAAAGGAATACAGTGGGGGCCTAATTATAGATGTGCGACAGTGACTTTTATATACCCGTAAGGACCCCCGGCAAATACTTTGTTTTTAAAATTAATTTAATTATGACATATACCTCTTTTGACCATTATAAAGGTCTCATGATTGTCTAGTAGATGGCAGCACAACTCTATTAGAGTTAACATTGGTTTTAGACCCTTTTCCGCTGTAAGCTTCAGATATTAAACAATGCCGATATTGTCAAGTGTGGAAAATTAAACTATATACGTAATCTATTTGAGAGATATTGTATTTAGGGTACTTAAAGTCGTGTTATTAGTTAATGACGGGTCATTCCATGCTAAATCAACCAATTTTAATAAAAAAAAAAATTTGCCACACTATTTTTGATTTTGATGAAATTTGGTAGGAGATTTGCACCAATCTTTTAGACTTCAAAACAATTTGTTATATTTAAAAAAAAATACTCTTTGAGATATAGGCTATTTTTTACATCACAAACAGGCAAAAAGTGTTATTTTCTAAAATCTGCATTAAGTTTATTTGAACTAGCAGGGATGACAGCTAGGGCTCATTTGAAAGCTTAAAGAATGAACTTTTTTTAGTTTAGACGAAATTAGATTTGAGTTAAGGCTAAGCATAGTTTTTTAGGCCTAAATTTTCATTTTTTAATGGATTTATTCAGAATTTGGGCTTGAAAAATATAATGAAGGATTTATAGTTGTAACAATACAAACTTCGTATTGTACAATTACTACCCCGCCCAACCTGATATTCCATGTTCAATCGCTTAACGCATACTACCCGCTCCAAAAATAAAACCTTGACGTATCCTACAATAGTAATCTTCACTATTGTAGCCCAATGTAGCCCCAACAATCATACATCAAATCAGCGTTCCTAAATATTCAATATCAACTGTCTACTTAATAAAATGTTCTTCACATACCTTCGGATCTCCAAGCTGGCCTCACTAGATTATTACCAAGTCCAAAAACACCAATGTGGAAGCGCGGGGCGACCACGACTAGAAAACAGTATTAGATGATCAACCCGGCCCGAGAATAATATTAATACTGGGCGATGTTTTCCAAGAGTCCAGGCACGAAATCAACACGCCCCGTATTGCCCCTGGAGGGGGGATAAGGCCACCCTCACCTGACATTGGATGTTTCCAACATCGGTCAAAAAGATGGACCTCGAAGAATCGTAAACAACTGCATTGCGACGATAGACATCCAATTAGCGACCAGGAAGACTTGTGAAATTACGGCATGATGACGTAATGCCTTGTACTGCGTGACTGACTAGAATGTGAATCCCACCCCCTTTCTTGTTTTCTAGACTCAATATATAGGAGAATGTAAATTGTATTAAATATAGCATTATTGAATTGAGCCTTATCGAAAGAGCATTTCGATAGTATTCCTTTGTCTGTTTTCTGCTTTGAGCAAATTAAAATACACATGATTGAAAACTATGCTATTTTTCTGTTGTCATTTATAAAATGTACGTTATGTCCTCCCTGTCCTGTAGTTTTAGGGGCCTTACCTATAGGATCAGCGGAGGGTGTAGCATAGTAACAGGCCAATATTTTTTACTGTTACACTTATGTATTAGTAGTATGTGCAGAAAAAAAATTGAATTGTTACTGATAGTCCTTCAATCTAAAAAAATCGCTTTTTTGGAGCCAAAAAAAGTCATGTGGAACATGTGTTAAAAATTTGAAATTGCTAGGATAGAAAGCATAGACATATTTTTTCTGAAAATTACAGTAGGCCTATAATTTTTTGGCAAAATTCAAATTTGACAGAATTACTGAATTACAAAAACATAATTCAATCTAAAAACAAAGCTTACCTTTTAAGGCACACTTAGTGTTTTAAGTTCATCGTGTTGCCATCTTTTTCTCATTAAGAAGAGTCATCTGTGGTGTGATATTATGACAAGAACAACTCACAGGGTGTGAGAATACACAGAATATTATCTTTTTGGACCCATGTGTTGTAGTCACTGGTTGAGTTTTTGAAAGATGTGCCAGGACCATGAGGAGGGAAAAAGTGTATTCGATATTCTTCTTCAGTATCATGAACTTTTATTTGAAGAACCTCGCCCAACCACCAATCCTCGTCATACACACAACAGATGTAATCCCTAAGCTTTGGCAGTAGGTCAGTCTGTTGTTGAACCTGAACTTCCTTACTGACTGCAACAATTCTGAATTCTTCCGACAGGGATGTAATGTGGACGTGAAGAACACTTTGGCTAACAGGAATAAAACTATGATATGATCTAGTCTGTGGTACGGGAATGGCAAGTTGGTACCTTGTCTGAAGTTGCAGTCCAACCTCTTCAATGGCTTGTCTTGAACTAAATATTTGTACATATCTATTGGTGTGATGATGTGACTTTTCACTGTCCTCTGAAGACTTGTCTTTCTTACAATCCTTTTAACTGTCCCACCAATTCCATCACATGGTCCCTTGCCATGGCATGTGGCAAAAAAATGCCACTCAGCTTGAGCTCCAAAATCTTGTTCATGGTGACACAAATTTATGATTTTTTTTTGTTCTTATATTGGGCAGCTGACCCATCAGAAAAGTAGAGCACTTTTTTCACTTGAGGAAGGGATGATTTTAAACTGTCCATGAGTATTTTTTGAAAGGTGTAGAAATCTGTGGTGTTGTGTTCCAATGAATCGCTGATTACACAAAAACAACGGTTTCTTAACTCTCCATTTTCTTTGAAGTACAACATAAAGGGGTGTAACGTTGCCTGGTTACTCGACCAATGGTAGGATTGTACCTCGTCTTGTACTACGAAACAAAAATGTTCAGAAAAGTCTCCCATTAGTATGCATTCTTCCTCTTGCAGATTTGTCTTCTTTGTGTTGAGGAATTCTGTTGTTTCTTAGCAATAAAATGATGGACCTTAAGTTGCTCAAACCTTTCCACTAGCCTATCCAAGTACTCATCAAATGGAAGAACACAAGTAGACTGCATGCAGCCCATAACTTCCTGGACAATCATTACACTTTGATAACATGCACAACTCATTATCAATATTGCAGACCATATAGGTAGGGAGATGTTTGTAGTCCATTCCTACTTTTATGGCTCCAAGCATCAATTTTACATTCTGGTGTATGATACACACACAGACTGAGTGCTATTAACACGCAGAATTTGGGTCTCAGTTCTGCAAACTTGGAAAACCCTATTTTCATGTTTGGGTGCTTTTTTTAAAACATTTGTAAAGCTCCTTAAGATTACATAAAATTAATCGTTTTTGAATGTTAACCTTCGTTCCATCAGGTACTCTAACAGACACATAATCCTTTTTCCCTGGCATCATTCTACTATACTCATCATTCTACTATATCATCATTCTACTATATCATCATTTTCATAGAAATCTTGTATAGTTTTCATTGAAGCTTCATCAAGTTTATTTTTAGCCAGATTCTTCCCAATTTGCGGGAAAATCCCATTCTTTTTTACCAAACTTCTTGACTGGCGGACTAGGTATTGGCTGACATTAAACTCGCTTTGAACTTTAGCAATACTCCATCTGTTAGGAACTAAACTCAAAATGTTACTTTTTTCTTGAGTAGAAGAAGCAATTTTCATTTTGTCTTTAAGCTTTTCAATTAATTGCTCATACTCATTATCTAGATTAACATGTGTTTTATTTGAAAAACGCTCATCGGTCAAAATGTTCAACTCAAAAGACTTGTTTAACTTTTCTGATACAGATTTAGCTATTTTTGTAACTTTCTTCTTTATCGCTGAGGGTCTGGCTTCAACTGATAGCTCCTGCACCTCGACAGGAGAAATGCCAAGTGCTGAACAAGCTTCATTAACTGACTCAACAAGGACAGTTTCAGGTTCATAAAGGTCTAAATATTCATTTTCATTATCACTATCTGTGGTTTTTTTTGGGGTTTTGAATTTTGGTTAGGCATTTTGTGCACAATGCTTTCCCAGGAATTAAAGTTAGATCAGGATTGCAGGTTGAAAGTGTCATTGATATTTCCCAGAAAGATTTTTTAACAGGTTTTGAGTGAACATTGTTGGAGTCTGAGCAAGACTTGCCATAAATACGAAAGTATCTGTCTAAAAACTCAGCTTTATGAAAAGTGCAACATTTTTTATTTCAGTAAAACCGGTTCTCATTGAAAATAATGTTTTTCCTTCTTCAGTGAACTCAGAAATATTATGTAGTACTGAAAACCTAGAGTAAGATCATTTATGACATAGCCCTCCTGTGAAGATGCCAATAGAACAAGAACACTCCATCATAATAATGATAATTTCACTAGCGTAAAATCAAAAACACACTTCTGAAGAGACTACAGTACAACCCAGCAACTGAACAGAGCAAGTGGAGCTATGCCTGTTGAAACATGTTTTGAACCAATAGCCACACTGTCTGTGAAAACTGCTTGTCCAGACAAGCTTGTAGGGTAGATGTTATTCTACAGTTTAATCAATACTCTTAATATATTCTACGTCACATAATTGGTAACTTCCCTAAAACCCTTAAAAAAGTGAGTCTATAAACAATATTTTTAGGCTATTGGAAATTATCCTTTCTGCTTAGCCCAGTTTTCAATAGTGATTGAGCGTTGTTTTATTGTTACTTCAAAGGATTGTGGCACCTGAACCCCTTGAAGTAACAAGATGAAATATGTTTTGTAATAAAGTACACTATAGGGGCTTTCTATCCTGGTACTTTCAAATTTTTAACACATGTCCCACATGACTTTTTTGAGCTCTGAAAAAGCATTTTTTTTTCTCCCCCAAATTCTAGCAATTATTTTAGGTTGAGGACTATCAGTAACAGTTCAATTTTTTTTTCTGCACATACTACTCATACATAAGTGTAACAGAAAAAAATATTGGCCTGTCACTATAAATCCTTCATTATATTTTTTAAGCTCAAATTCCAAGAAAATCAGTTTAAAAAATGAAAATTTAAGCTTAAAAAACTATGCTTGGCCTTAACTCAAATCTAATTTCTTCTAAACTAAAAAAAAAGTTCATTCTTTAAGCTTTCAAACAAGCCCTAGCTGTCATCCCTGCTAGTTCAAATAAATTTAATGCAGATTTTAGAAAATAACCCCAAAATGGCATTTTTTGCTTGTCGGTGGTGTAAAAAATAGCTTATATCTCAAGGAGTAATTTTTTTTTAATATAAAAAATATTGTTTTGGAGTCTAAAAGATTGGTGCAAATCACCTAACATGGAATGACCCTGACTTGATCTTCCTGTGGTGAATACAGAACACTCTTAAAATCGTGTATATGAGTTGACAGGTGTGACCCACAAGGCAAGGGGGTATCAACCATCACGACCCTCTAACAGATGTTGGTTTGTTTCCTGGGGAAATAAACTCGCTCATTGTGGATGAAGAAAGCAACACTAATACAATTAAATAAGTAAGGCGAAGCTTGAGGGATGAATGATTATAATTACAGAGGCGGGGGGGGGGGGGGGGGGGGGGGGGATAAGCCATAGCCGAGTCATGTTTGAATAAAGTGAACAATGACACCTGGAGACAGAAATTGAACTCTGGAACTTTGGCTTAGTATGCCAACGCTCTACCTTGGATAGCTTACAGATTGTCCTGTGATGGACGTGTGGAGGCAAGTTAAGGGTGATTAGGAGATCACTAAAAGTACAGTCTCAGGTGCTAGTTAATGGCACCATTTATACTGCCCAAGCGTGTGTAGGGACCTTAAGATCAATATCACATCTTTACATATGTTAAAGTGTTCACGTATGTTGCCCAGTGATCGTTAGTTTCAAGAAGACATACATGTTTAGTAAAACTAGTAACAAAATTAAGACAGGGTAATGAAATTAAATCATTATTATTATTTGATTTGTAAATCAAACCTTGGAATTTGTATGTCTACTAACTTTTGCCACACATTATTATTATTAGCACTGCGGCTTACTACCCGTTCGGGTTATACGCACTTACACTAATGTGTAATGGTAGGGTGATTGTGAGATGAAATGGAGGACCTACAGTTTAACGTGGAATCCGAACCACGGTGGAGGCCTGGCATTCCCCACATTCACAAGATGTCTTGTCAGAGGTGAAGGAAGGGTTTGGTAATCAGATAAATCTGTGCCGGGACCGAGGATTGAACCCCGGCCGCCAGCACAGAAGTCTGACACCTTACCCCTAGACCACCAGGTCACCTTTTTACCACACAATTAGGGCTCATTAACAGTAGCACAGTTCCCGCCCCTGGTAGTAGGCAATATCACCAACAATCAGACTAGGAGTGTGGGAGGAAAACAATGGCAGGATCTCATACTTGCCGATAGATGAGTGGTTGGGGTGATGTTAAATGCCAACTTAATAATAATAATAATAGTGTCTATTTGGTCAACGTTAAGGTGAGTACCTTTTTTACACTTGACAAGTCATGTATTTTGAAAGTGCACTTTAAATCTCCCTCCCCCAAAAAATAAATAAATAGGTAGACGAAGTCGGTAAAGCATCCAACTACCAATTCAATTGTATAAGGTTCAATCGCAAATACATCAACGTGAAGTTTCTATTGTTACACCAACAGCCTGAACTTTGGTGGTTGTATATGCTCTGGGATTAACTAAGACAGGCAGAAGAAAAATAACATTCAAAGCTATAAATTAATGTTTTCTACATCATTTTTAAGATCCTCTCAGAAAATTTGAGTAAATAAAGTGTAAGTGATTTTGAACCCAAGCGACTTTTTTACATTCAGTCCAAAAACATCGGGAATTATCTCATTTTAATGCAAAAGCATTTTCTATTAAGGGAAAACTGTAGAAAATAAAAAAACTACACTTTTTACAAATGAATTTTTATTATAATGAATGAAAGAAAGAAAGTAAACATAAAAGATGCAAGGTTGTGAAATTATCTGCTTGACAGTTTCTCAAATATCCCTCACTATCCACACGGCATACTTGATCTCGCAGTTGGATCAGTCGTGTTTACAAGTTAGAGGAAATCTATTTCTGTCCCTCCCCCCCACCCCAAGCCAGGAAATCTTAGTCCACCGTGTGACGGATAATCGACTGGGGTCACAGATGACAAGGAATACTACCCCTTCACACCTGTTTAGTACACACTCTTCTACATACATTCACGTCACAAAAAAAAGTGAAGACAAGATTCATAAAGAGATTATTTCTATGATAACTCATGAGTTTTTGTGTTTTATTAAGTCTCTTAGCAAAAGGATGGGTTATTAGCGCCTGAGACCACATTTATTATGAGCTATGAGTTGCTTGTGCCACGCTTGATGTAGGGATTAACACAAAATTTGACCCACTGTTGTTTTTTTTACCATGTCTTATTTATTTGTATTTTTCCTATCACATCTTACTACCTGTTCAGGTTATACTATCTAGATATATATGATACAGTAGCCCCATAGATTCTTTGGTGCTGACTGACAACTGCTTAACACACATTTTTGCAGATCATATGGTTCGGCGTAGGGATACATAACTTGGTCTGGTAACTTCTCAAAGCCGCCAGCTGTCAGTCAGCACCAAAGAAGTCATGGGGCTACTGTAATTACTCTAATGGGGTACGGATGAGGAAGGTTAAATGTTGAATAAGAGTACCCACATCTGCATAAAGAGAGTGGGAACAATTTATAAAAATACCTTCATTTCACACCTGTCTGGGATTCAAACCCTGACCTTCTCATCATCAGTAAACCCGATTAGACGAACCTGACACCGCGTGCTGTGTAGGCCTGAACATAATTATACTCATCACAAAAGAAAAATAAAGTAAAGTGGAAAATACAACATTTTACAGAGTTCGCAGCGGAAACAATAGATAATCAGCCGAGATAGAAACAGTAGCATTGGGAATGTCTCCCAGCACAGTTCTCCTGAGTACCCTCCTCATCCTTTACCCTTAGATTCCAACTGAGGAATATCCTGGACATGTCCTCAATATTGATGTAAAATTCACCTTCCTTCTCCTGCTATATCTATATATTGCATCAGCCTGGTCCTCTCAAGCACTAAGACTGTCAAGTAGTCCCAGGTGTCAGAGCCCCAACACACAAATCAGGGTTACCACTACTTTCTTAACACCAAATTCCCTGTGCGTTTCCAGACACTTTAGAGTACAGTTTTAATATGAAAAACCTTTTGGAAAGTATAAACATGGTTTATTACGGTCAACATTGATGACATTTTACTATATTATTATTATTGTTATTTTTAAGTGACAGCTGCAGATCACATCACTTGACGTATGCATATGTGAAAGTAGATCTAGTAGCAAGTTACCTGCTTCGATGGACACATAGTCTAAGGTGTCACTCTCGCACTAGACCAGACTGTGGATGATGGGGAAATTAGGGTTCGAATATCGGGGTATTGGGGGGTGGTTTTTTCTAATTGGTTTTCCACTTTCTCTCCCCACGCAAATGTGGGTAAACTTCCTCTACCTCATCTTTAATATATTGACATAATTAGAACATAGGCATATAATTTAAACAAGTAGTAAGGCATGCTAATAAAAACAACCTTTTCTAGTAGTCAGACATGTCTCTCATAATAAAAACAACCTTTTCTAGTAGTCAGACATGTCTCCTCATAATAAAAACAACCTTTTCTAGTTGTCAGACATGTCTCCTGATAATAAAAACAACCTTTTCTAGTTGTCAGACATGTCTCCTCATAATAAAAACAACCTTTTCTAGTTGTCAGACATGTCTCCTCATAATAAAAACAACCTTTTCTAGTTGTCAGACATGTCTCCTCATAATAAAAACAACCTTTTCTAGTTGTCAGACATGTCTACTCATAATAAAAACCACCTTTTCTAGTAGTCAGACATGTCTCCTCATAATAAAAACCACCTTTTCTAGTTGTCAGACATGTTCCTCATAATAAAAACAACCTTTTCTAGTAGTCAGACATGTCTCCTCATAATAAAAACCACCTTTTCTAGTTGTCAGACATGTCTCCTCATAATAAAAAACAACCTTTTCTAGTTGTCAGACATGTCTCCTCATAATAAAAACAACCTTTTCTAGTAGTCAGACATGTCTCCTCATAATAAAAACAACCTTTTCTAGTAGTCAGACATGTCTCCTCATAATAAAAACAACCTTTTCTAGTAGTCAGACATGTCTCCTCATAATAAAAACAACCTTTTCTAGTAGTCAGACATGTCTCCTCATAATAAAAACAACCTTTTCTAGTTGTCAGACATGTCTCCTCATAATAAAAACAACCTTTTCTAGTAGTCAGACATGTCTCCTCATAATAAAAACAACCTTTTCTAGTAGTCAGACATGTCTCCTGATAATAAAAAC
Source organism: Timema cristinae (assembly GCA_039000515.1). Lineage (NCBI taxonomy): Eukaryota > Metazoa > Arthropoda > Insecta > Phasmatodea > Timematidae > Timema > Timema cristinae. The sequence continues at coordinate 54,061,763 of JBCFYV010011164.1, forward strand.
AACCTTTTCTAGTAGTCAGACATGTCTCCTCATAATAAAAACAACCTTTTCTAGTTGTCAGACATGTCTCCTCATAATAAAAACAACCTTTTCTAGTAGTCAGACATGTCTCCTCATAATAAAAACAACCTTTTCTAGTTGTCAGACATGTCTCCTCATAATAAAAACAACCTTTTCTAGTTGTCAGACATGTCTCCTCATAATAAAAACAACCTTTTCTAGTTGTCAGACATGTCTCCTGATAATAAAAACAACCTTTTCTAGTTGTCAGACATGTCTCCTGATAATAAAAACAACCTTTTCTAGTTGTCAGACATGTCTCCTCATAATAAAAACCACCTTTTCTAGTTGTCAGACATGTCTCCTGATAATAAAAACAACCTTTTCTAGTTGTCAGACATGTCTCCTGATAATAAAAACAACCTTTTCTAGTAGTCAGACATGTCTCCTCATAATAAAAACAACCTTTCTAGTTGTCAGACATGTCTCCTCATAATAAAAACAATCTTTTCTAGTAGTCAGACATGTCTCCTCATAATAAAAACAACCTTTTCTAGTTGTCAGACATGTCTCCTCATAATAAAAACAACCTTTTCTAGTTGTCAGACATGTCTCCTCATAATAAAAACAACCTTTTCTAGTAGTCAGACATGTCTCCTCATAATAAAAACAACCTTTTCTAGTAGTCAGACATGTCTCCTCATAATAAAAACAACCTTTTCTAGTTGTCAGACATGTCTCCTGATAATAAAAACAACCTTTTCTAGTTGTCAGACATGTCTCCTGATAATAAAAACCACCTTTTCTAGTTGTCAGACATGTCTCCTGATAATAAAAACAACCTTTTCTAGTTGTCAGACATGTCTCCTGATAATAAAAACAACCTTTTCTAGTTGTCAGACATGTCTCCTCATAATAAAAACCACCTTTTCTAGTAGTCAGACATGTCTCCTCATAATAAAAACCACCTTTTCTAGTTGTCAGACATGTCTCCTCATATAAAACAACCTTTTTTAGTAGTCAGACATGTCTCCTCATAATAAAAACCACCTTTTCTAGTTGTCAGACATGTCTCCTCATAATAAAAACAACCTTTTCTAGTAGGCAGACATGTCTCCTCATAATAAAAACAACCTTTTCTAGTTGTCAGACATGTCTCCTGATAATAAAAACAACCTTTTCTAGTAGGCAGACATGTCTCCTCATAATAAAAACAACCTTTCTAGTAGGCAGACATGTCTCCTCATAATAAAAATGGTGTACTTCACACACATTTTCTTTTTAATGGTGTGATAGTTATTAAACTTTCTAGAGCTAGAGTTTGCACATTTTATTCTTAAAACAAATCTCATAAATATACAATCGATTATTAAAATGTAAAATGTTCTTGAACCAACAAATGTTACATCTCAAGATAGAATTCCCTTTCAGGACGGACAATAAAACAAGCTGATGGAAATACAGTTTATCTCGAGTGATGTGTTTATCAAGTAGAGATAAGTATGTCAATTACTTGGTGGGAGTACAATAGTTACTCTTGCGCCCGAGCCCCTCCCCGAGTTGAATGATCCATGTGCTAGGTGCTACTAACCTCGGTTAAGTTGTTTATTTACTATCTTCCCGGGCTTCGGCTGTTCCTCGATTTGCTCATCTATATGGTGTGGACCAGTTATGGTCATAGGTATGCACAAGGGGGGAGGCGTAAGACTTGAATATAGAGGGGTGAGATTGCTCCCAAACCCCCCAAAAAATCCCCCTTTCAGAATAACATATGCGCCTTATTAATTTATTTGACTCCCCTCTAATATTCTCGAATTTGAAGCTGAAAGTCAGCCTCACGTCAAACTCTATTCAACTTCTTGAGGCGTTTAATTTTCAAAATACATCCAGGTGAGGGTTCAACACCCTTAGCTCAGTCAGTAGCATGTCTGCATACTAAGCTATGGGTGCCGAGTTCAATTCCCAGCATGGATGAAAAATATATCATTAGTGAAAAGTGAAATGTGTGTTTACCCTTTCACAGTGATGAATTATGGCCGAGGACTGGATATTGTGTCTGCCCTAGTCTTAAGTTAGCTTGTAAGTCATATGAAGCTATGACAGGTTTAGCAAGCCATAGTGGAAAATATATGGCTTGAATAAAAGAGTGAGCCAGGCCTCAGGCTGGAAACAGTAGTGGATGTAAAGTACATCCAGGTGAGGACAACTTCAAATAGCGTAAAGAGGTTTCGAATTTTCAAATACCTCCAGTTTGAATTGAGGGGGAAGAGGGGAATGCCAAGCCCCTCAAAGACGCCTTATTACTCGCTAACTGCCCACCCTACACAAATAATCCCCCTTCCAACCCCCATCGTATTGGTTGAATGACTGGCACAGATCCCAGATAGCCCAGGTAGAGCAAAGCTGAATGGTCTGGGTTAAAATCCCTGTTAGGTGTTATTTGTAAATATCAGTGCAATATTGACCTTAGTTTTAAATCAAATGAAACAATCATTTCTTCAAAGTTTTGAGCCATAAATTATAGGAGGTAATGGAAAAGATTGGGGGTGGGTATAGGAGTGGAGGGGCTAAGCTGTATGTATATCAATTCTAAAATAAAATGTCCATATTGCTTCCGACATCAAAGATCGTTAGCCTAAGCACATTCCACTTAGAGGTTGTTCAATTTTGAGTTCTAGTGTACTATTTATGGTGGGGTTGACCCGTTTAGGGGCAAAGCCTCAAGAGCACATGCACCGAAAAGTTGTGAGTGAATGGTAGTTGGCCATTTTGTCAAGGAGCGTCCTGCATTGAGACAATAAGGAAGAGATCTGAAACTTGGAGTAAATGTGTTTGTCAAGGGTAGTAGCAAACCTTGTCCCATATGTTTCCTGTAACGACACAACAATACCACTATCCCTTAACCTCTGTGCAGTAGTGTGTCACTCCTATCCGACTTCACCAGAAATAACATTGAACCTCTCTCAGTAGGTATCAAGAAGAAATGGCCCCATAGAAAGGGAATGGAACATCCACAGAGCGATTCTCTTATCGATGTGAAATAAATCCAGCGATTGACGTTGACCCAGTTCTACACAGACAAACCAGAGATAACGAGGCCCTTGTGAACACCTCGGATGCTGATAAAGGGATTAGCGCACACAAATAGGGACTAAGGATCCAGACACCCGCCTAAGCCATCATGGAATGCACCACATTTTGTCTCGCTAATCCACACACACACACACGTCGCTAAATGGTTAGGATTTAAGGCTGGACAAACAAGCAAAATGTTAGTGTAACTTATTTACAAGTGATATAAAGTTTTATAGCCTAAATAAGTTTATCAATTTTTAGACTGTACGGAAAATCAAAATACCAACTGCCTGAGATGATAAAATAGCTATTGCAGCATCCTAGTGTGGAGCCCTAGAATCCTGGCTCAAAGTAGGGGATGTAAAAGTCAATCCTGAAAGCGACCTCTTGGACCGGATGTTAAAGAACTCTCTTAATTCTGTTGACTTATGCACACCCAAGATAATTATTGAACATTGAAATGTTTTGGGTTTGATACCTGGCTAAGAGATAGCTGCATGACTCCAGACTACTCAAAGTCAGAAAAGACCTTAATGAACGGACAACTCTCGACAACGCTCACTGCCAATATGAACCAGACTTAGTACTTCAATGATGGGAGATACTTCTAGCACCCTACAGGAAATAGTCGGTGGTGTGTCTGCCCACTAGTATGAGGGTTCATGTTTGATTCTCAATGAGGACAGAAAATATATCAATATTTCTACTCTCATTTAGAGGTAAAAAAAATTCTTTAACAGAAAATATGTTGGTAAAAAATTCAGTTCATTGAATCTCAGGAGAAGGGATTGTATTAATATATCTGGTCTAAACATTAGTAACACAGTAAACTGCCAAGCGCTGTGGTCAACACATGAATGTGAGAAGAGAACTGTTATTTCTGTTATTGTAACTCATCTGATATTTCTTGTGTTAACGTCCTCGGGGGAAATTAAACTGAAGAGTGAGCTCTACAACTTGGGACATCTCGGGTGTGTTCCTTACATTTAAATAGGGGGAAATTAAACTGAAGAGTGAACTCTACAACTTGGGACATCTCGGGTGTGTTCCATACATTTAAACAAATAGGGAATCCCCCCCATTACTGAGCAGTCAACTTACAATCAAGGTTTAGTTGTTATTGTCCTATAATTTATAAGTCACTGATATCCACCAATCCGGACTTTAGTGTAATGATAAACAAAAAACCCCAGAGGAAAACATAAAAAAGATGAGTAGATACATAAACCTTCAGCAAGAAGATTGTAATCAACATGTTAATCGCATTATACGGAACACCAAATATTACATTCTTAATTACACTAAGTCGACCTCGAGTGGCCCCATGTTGATTGTGACATGTAATAGATCTGTGGTTCTTATTTGCGACACTAGAGTTAACAAGGACTATCTGGAGTAGCATAGCCCTATGTTCCATTGCAACAAACAAGTAAAATGATAAGAATTGTGTAAGAAACTATACAACTTTCCATACCAAAATGGAACAGTGCAATATAAAACAAGAAAACTAACTTCATTAAAAATAATATTATAATAAATATTGGAAATTATATCGACTTCTAAAAAAAACTTTGTATTTAAATTTAAAAATAGAATAAAATTTAATATAACTTCATGTCTGTTTTAAGACATGCCTTTATTAATTATGTGTATATATTTGAATAATTCTTTTGATGGGTCTATTAATACAGGTATTTTACCCACTTTGCTGGCAGCATAATTTAAGGTGTTACTCTCACAATATTATTATTATTAGCACCGCGTCTTACTACCCGTTCGGGTTATACGCACTTACGCTAATGTGTAATGGTAGGGTGATTGTGAGATGAAATGAAGGACCTACAGTTTAACATGGAATCCGAACCACGGTGGAGGCTTGGCATTCCCCACGTTCACAAGATGTCTTGTCAGAGGTGAAGGAAGGGTTTGGTAATCAGATAAATCTTTGCCGGGACCGAGGATTGAACCCCGCCGCCAGCATAGAAGTCTGACACCTTACCCCAAAACCACCAGGTCACCTACTACTCTCACAATAGATTAGACTGTTGGTGACAGGGAAATGAAAGTTTGAATCTAGTCAAATGTGCTGAAGGTTGTTTTTCCTAATTGGTTTTCCACTCTCTCTCTCTCTCAAATTAAATGGGACTACACTTCCTCTAAATTCAACCTTCCTCATCCCTAACACATTAGCTCCTCAAGGAGGTAGTTAGATGTGATGAAAATGAAACTAGTTTTTAAGTTTTTAATTGTTATTATTATTATTATTATAATCTATACTCCAGTTAACAACATGGTGGAACTTTGAGTGTGTGTTCCTTCCAACATTATCTTAGGATACCCTCGAGTGACTAACGACTGTCCATACAAGAACCGGCTATGTCACCTTCTGTTAATTATGTTTGTGTTCAAAATAGACTTATGGCCCCTCCTCCGTGGCTCCAAATAAAGGAGTGAAAGGATCTTATCCACACATCAAGTCAACAAGAACTCATTTAACATGTACTTGAATAAAAAACTTACAGCCACAAACATTCGGAGATAAAATGTTTATTCAACCAAGTAAACATTTACACTGGTATTTATTCAGTAGTTAAATGGAAGGCCACTGGTTGATTATTTATTAATCTATTCCCTATTGCGTTTTAGAGGCCATGACTGGATTATAAGGCCGGCCACACTAATTTGGTTTATTATTTATTCCTATACTTTATTCTTACCAACACAGGTACAGTCCCTCTGAGCAATGCCTAACCAAGAAACTAGCCCTTAATAATCCTTATGTTAGTTGAAATATTTCAATGGTAAATGAAAGTCTTACCTTGACTGATTACACTATGACTATCTTATAACCATACCATAGTGGAACCAAGCAAGGTAGCAGTCTTACCTTGACTGATTACACTATGACTATCTTATAAACTACATCATAGTGGAATCCCAACAAGGTAAGCATGCTATCTTTTAAGGTAAATAGATGGTACACACCAATTTTTATTATTATATTATTATATTATTAGCATCGCGTCTTACTACCCGTTCGGGTTATACGCATTTTTTTATTAAAAAGTATGTTTATTTTAAATAATAAAAATAAAGTTATAATAAGTGGTACGGAAATCTGCGCGAATTTTCTCACTCTATTGTTTAAAAATGGAGGTATTTAATCAAAACTTGTAATATATGTGAAACAAAATATAATACACTAGAAAACCAAAGCATAAATTGCACTATATTTATTTAAAACTTATTTTTTAGACTCCTGGTTTTAAATTTTATAATTTTGTTTTTATAGAATTAATGTCCTCATTTGTATGTTTGGACCGATAAAAAAATCAATGTTGGGTCCACAAGGGTCAACCCTTTATATTAAAATTTCAACTTCCAGTTAAAATTTTCGACATTTTATTAGGTATTGCAAATCTTCATGTCAACGCCTTGCTATTAATTCCTCATTTATAAATTTTGACCAATAAAAATGTAAATATTGACTATTGAGTCCAAAATGGAGATAGATCATTGTTGTACAAACATTTCTCCTAGTAGGTTTAAGGAAAAATAACAAACTTTTTAAAAGACTTACTTATATTTAATTACTCTATGGCATTGGAGAATTGTTGCGTTAAAATTTAAATAGTATCTCTTTACAACTAAAGCTCACAAAATTGTATTAATATATTTTCCAATATCTCAGAAACTGTTGGTTTTATAAAAATATATTTCATATAAAAGTTTTTATTTTTAATAGTAATACAATTTTGTAATGATAAGTTATTTAGTATCTCAAATAGTTGCGGAGATACGGAAGTTTCTGTTTCTGTAAAGTACCCAAAAATTCATTACCATGGTAAAATAAAAATATCCAGTTTATTTATAATCTTAATCAACCCCTAAATACAAATTTTAATCAAAATCGTGGTCGATTTTGAGAAAATCGATTTTATCTCTTTTCGCTCTTTCTTAAACTACTCTTAATTTTAAGTTTAAACAGACACACAGACAGACGGCATTGCAAAGATCACTTTTTAGGGTTTAGGGGGTCTTGAGACGTCGATATCCATCAACACAAAAGGTAGAAACATTTTGTGTTCAAAAAGTTAAAAAATATATATATTTACGTATAGCTTGAAAGTTATTGGTTTTATAAAAATATGCTTTTTATTAAACATTTATATTATAAAGAGACCTACATATTTGTAATGATAAGTAATTTCATATCTCAAATAGCTTAGGAGATATTATAAAAAAAGATAATTTATGCATCCAAGCGGAGCCCTTAAAGTGATTTTTCTGGCATATTGAGAGAAGCCATTTTGTTTGGAATATTTATAAATGTTTAGAAATTAAATTTAATCAAAATCGTTAAAAGCCGATTTTGAGAAAATTGACCTTTATTCTTTTTGCCCTTTAGTAAACTACCCTTAATTTTAGGGTTAGATATACAATTCCAAAAACCTCTCGAGGCAACCCTATGAAAACCCTAGATACCAAGTTTCAGCCCAATCGGTAAAATAGTTTAGGCTCTAGTTTGAGGTACAGACAGATAGACAGAAAGTCAAAAACAACTTTTTTGGATTGGGGGGGGTTATGAAACGTCAAGATTCATCAAAATCTTGTGTTCAATTTTTTTGACGATCACAATACTTTCTTTACCTGTAAGATAGCGAGACAGTAAAATCCTAACTAATATTATAAATGTGAATGTGAGTTTGTTTGTTTGATTGTTTGTTTGTTACGCTTTCACGCCTAAACTACTCGACCGATCATCATGACATTTTGCATACACATTGTCATGGGTACAGAAAAGGACATAAGGTACCTTTCATCCAGAAAAAAAAGTACTATTCCCGAGAGATAGAAAAAAAAAATTTTAGACGGTCGTCCGGCATAACAACTCGGCCTACTGATATGAACATGAATTGCAACATGATGCCTGGAGTACAGAAAAAGGGACCTGTGGTATCCCGGAAGAAAATCTGATATCCCGAATTAAAATCTGTTCGAGTTATTTTAGGCACATCTATCTTAAAATCCTAACTAATATTATAAATGCAAATGCGAGTTTGTTTGTTTGTTATGCTTTCACGCCTAAACTAATCGACCGATCATCATGAAATTCTGTAATTTGGTGGAAAATGATGTGGAGCTCATTGCTAAAGTTTACCCAGACTTACAACTAAATTTTAATTGTGATCACTGGTTGTGTGCAAGAGCAATTCTTGCACTAAAACATGAAATCGTTAACAAAATCAACACTGACATTTTGAAAGAGGTGCAGGGAGAAATAAAGGAGTATTTGTCAATAGATAAAATCATGGACACAGAACAGAGCACTTCATATCCCGCTGAGTTTTTAAATTCTCTGGAGCTATCGAGTGTACTCTCGTATAAACTACAATTGAAATTAGGTGTACCAGTTATGCTTATGCAAAATTTAGATGCACCCCAATTATGTAATGGGACGAGGCTTCGGATTACACAATTAGGGCAAAATATAATCTGTGCCACCATTTTAACAGGCGTGGGAAAAGGGGAAAGTGTAATCATAATGCGAATACCAATAATCCCCACTGACCTACCATTTTAATTCAAAAGACTCTGTTTCAAATCAAACTTAGTTTTGCTATTATTATTAACAAAGCGCAAGGGCAAACATTGCAGGTGGCAGGGGTGCATTTGGAAAAGCCATGTTTTCCCCCTGGCCAGCTATATGTAGCATGTTCGCGTGTGTCCAATGCCCAGAATTTGTATGTATTTGCGCCAAATGGAAGGACATACAACATAGTATATAAGAGCGTCCTAAAATAATGATCTATTCTGTTCCCATGATTGCAACGGCCAAGAACAAGCGGAGTAAATAAGGGATGTTAATTAACTGTAGGTAAAATTTGAGATGGAGTGGGATTTTCAATTCGCGGCAAGGCATAACCTATGACTCCGACACACACTCCGCTACTTCTTTTCTACTCCAACATTTAATCCTTATTTTATCTCTACCTGTATTGACCAACAACCTGAATAAGTTCATCGACTTTATTTTCATACTTCCTGTGTCGACCGACAACCTGAATTTATTGACAAAATAAACATTAACGTGGAGCGAAGCCGCGGGCAAAAGCTAGTAATCTAATAAAATAAACAAATATCATTAAAAATGTTGTTTTTCAATACAATGTTCTATACTTTATACAAAATATAACTAACTATTCAATTATAAATACTACTCTGCGTGACTTCAATGTCTTTTCGAAGAGGTCTAATTTTACCAAATCAAAGTGTACTTAGTGTTAATTCTCTCTAATGGTTTAAACAACCTTTCACTAAATGTCGAGAATCAAATATTTTGTTTCTGGAGTGTAGCCCTCTTTACTAATATCGTTATTAAATATAATTATCTCATAAAACTAACACAAACACATTTTAAAAGGTTTCGACACAATGGCCTACTAATATCCAAGAGTGGGTCATTATTAGGGTTTTCAAGAAGCAAGCCCCCATTTTCCCTAGATAATTTAGGGATGAAATCTCATTTTTCATTTAATTGACCCAAGTGAAGGCTTGCCATTTGTTCTTAGAGCAGGAATACTTGACCTTGACAAGGAAATTACCAGGGCTTCAGAGTCAAAGTCCTCGAGTCCTAGACTTAAACGCATTTTAAGTGGAGTTAGAATCAGAGTTGGAGTCAGTAAAATAAAAATGTATAATATAAATATATAGTAAATATATTTTCATTTTATACTTTTTTCTCTTTAAAACCAATATTTGTAATTTGGATCAATAAATGTATTCAAATATAAATTCCCACGATGTAACAAGTGTCAGAGCATCTTACTGCAGTAAAACTATTACTAATTAATATACATTATACACTTCTGAAGAAGTGTGAGATGAAGGCTTCACGTAAAGACCCTACAGGCCTGGTCATTACACAACTTCGTGTTTCTGGGTGGAAATGTTTGACTCAACAGCCTGCTGGTCATTACACAACTTCGTGTTTCTGGGTGGAATGTTTGACTCACAGGCCTGGCTGGTCATTACACAACTTCGTGTTTCTGGGTGGAAATGTTTGATCAACATGCTTGGTTTAGTTTGCTTTTTAATTTCATGTATGTGTGTGTGTGTGTACGCAAACCTGACAACAGGTGTACACCCGCAATAAAACAACATGAAATAATATTGACGAGTGAAACTCTGTTAACTTTTCAACTCGCCATTCAATGCGGTTGGTGAGCTTGTGACTTCACAACCTTCCCACACACAATGCTACCATAGCAGGTCGGTTGATCAAAGAATGGCAAGATGCACACCAAGCGGGTCACGGTTCGAGAGACAGAATAGTGAGAGGGACTGCACCGCGTTCCCCATACAAAAGTCATAATAGCTGAGAGTTATATTGTGCCGCCATTTAGGTTAAGAACTTATGTCCAGTAGTGTATTTACCCCAATGTTGTGTTGAGAGAGGTTGGGAAACAATTTCAGTAAGCCCGGATAGGGTTCAAACTCTGACCTACCCAGATGAGGTCAACACCTTGTCCTGCGGGGGCTGTTCACTCCCTAGCTCAGGTGGAATGCTATTCAGACGGAGTCCAAGGGTTAGTGCTACTATCTCTCTTAGTCCAAGAACCAAGCAGATGTGCCCTCCTTGCAGGGAGAGCAGTCCGGGAGTAAACAGTGAAGTGTGCACCACAAATAGCAGAGCCCACTAAGGAACAGTCGGACCTCCCCGAGGGTAAAACAAAACAAAGTACAACCTACATTCCTTTCGCAGAGCACGAGTCTAACCATGTTGTTGTTGTTTACCTAAAACCTCTCATGATTAATTCATCAATTCATATGTATAAATAAATATATTGGTGAAATATGGGTTTTAGCCTTTCACAGAGATGAATTAATGGCAGAGGACTGGATGTTGTGCTTGTCCTAGTCTTAAGTTGTATTATTATAAGTCAAATGAAGCTACGACAGGTCTAGCCATCCGGTAGTGGAAAATATATTACTTGAATAAAAAAACTGACCACAGGCTGGAAACAATAGTGGATGATGTAATGTATAACTATAAATAAAGTTTAAAATTTATTATTTAATATATTATGTTGGATGTAATTGGTTTTATTTATTTTTGATGTAAATTACAGAATATGTATGGCTTGCATTATGGCGTTCGAAGTTTAAGATCTGGGTATGTGAACCAGGAATGTTGAATAGCATTGGTTTAAAGAAATGACATTTTATTTTTCATGAGAATGACCAGTGTGAAACATTACTATTTGATCTCGATGAGGAAATGTATGCGGTTGAAAAACACAATATTCCACAGAGAGAAAAAAGGGTAAAGGGGTTGGATAAGACATATTTGCTTATTTCTTTGATTCCATTATTTTTTTCTATGCAAAGGGTCAATTCTAAAGCTTACAGTTTAATGTCCAAGGAATATGAGGCCATTTAACTATGTTCCAAATTTATAAATAGTTTGATATTTTATTTTTATTTATTGTGGAATTCCTTGTTTTTTTCAGTTCTTCAAATGTGTAGCATACCCGATCCACATTTAATTAATTGTGTCAGAATTAACCTAATCTCCTGTGATTATTAATGATATGAAATATTACAATATCTGTGGATGCGGAGATCCAGCAAACCGGAGTGCTCCTGACGGGGGGGGGGGGGGGGGGGGGGGGGAGGTGAAACACCTGTCCATGTGACACAGAAGGGGGAGGAAAAGGGCCTGCAAGTACATCACTGTATGTCGACAGAAATACTCCCATTAAGAAAATGTGAGGGATAGCCAAAACCTGGCTGGATCCATGCCAAGACAGCGCCCACCAGTAAACAAGCTTCTCGGAGCACAAACTATTTCCAGTCCCTGAGATGGAGGGGGTAGGGGGGAGACGACGGACAACTTGACTTTGTTTGTTGCGGGAATCACCGCTGGTCTCAACCCCAAACTGGCCAGCGCCAAAGCAAACGAAGCTCGGTATTGATGGGCCAATTATTTATTTCCTGGCCTTGACAGATGTTGATGGAACACTGAGAACTATAGGATTTATCCTTAATCGAGGACTATAATATAGTTTACATATGGTCAATATAGAAAGGCACGTGCTTCGGTGGACGCATGGTCTAAGACATTACTCTGGCAATAGACTAGCCCGCCGGCTGACAAAGACAGGGAGCTCGAGGTTTGATCCTGGTCAGGTGTGTACTAAGGGGCATTTATCCAAAATAGTTTTCCACTCTCCCTCTACACTTCCATTAAATTCAACCTTCCTAATCTCTAACCCATTAGCCTAATGAATATATAAGCAACCTGACCAGGTAGTAATTCACAGTGCTAATATATATCTTTTTAGAGTAAACAAAAACTTATTTACAAAGGGTGTTCATAAATTATTCACTCCAACATAAGCCTGAATAAATGTGTTATTTTATGAGCTATTTTAAAATATTTATGGTAAAAACACAGCTCGAAGATATTGTTTTAATTGAGTTGACTAGCACAGTTCAGTCAATACTTCAAAAACTAGAGAGCCCCTAGAGTAAAAGATTATATTCCGAACCTACCTACCTACCTACCTATTGAGACTTTGCTCTTGTCTAAAGGGCCTGGTTTGACCCTTAACCATCACAAGATGAGTGAAAATAGTGCACACCTTCTTACTAAGCTAAGGGTTTCAATTTATATTACCACACAGATCAAAAATTGTTATCATTATTGGGAGTGGAGGTTTCCCTTTTTAAAGAGACGATTTTAAAGTCAGGAGGTTTGGGAGTTGTGTCAGTAAGTTATGCACAGATATAATCAGTCGATTCAGAAAGTACATGTTAAACTTCTAGTATAAGATCAAACTTATGATTATTTCTAGCACACTTTCTGAACCGACTGATCATATTAGCACACAATAATTTCTATGAGCAAGAGTGAAAGGGCCTACCAATTTTGCCAGGAGAGGTATTTTCACATACCTTCCAGGGTTCTTTACTTCCCCTCTGAAAGAAGTTGTGCTATGGATTTTTATCGCTCAAGAAAAATTCATCGACCCCGGATGGGTTTGAACCCCCAAACATTGGGTCCTGAGCTGACCACTTTATCTCAAGACCACCGAGGTTCATAGCTAATGAAATAAAAGTAACTTTTTATAAAGCTAAAATCTCTGAAGAAAGCAACAAATTGTTTAGGAAACTTAGTTTTAAGGTTGTAATAACATAGATTTGAACAAAAGAGGCCATAATGCTCCTCTCGATGTGCAAAAAAAGACAAACATCGTGTTTTAATGGAGTATGTCAGTTGACGAGGCTCCCCCTTGATATCTGGGAGTATTACGACCATGCAGAGTGAAGAGCGATCAACAAGTCTCTGTTGGTTGTTTTACCTTCCAACAGAGATAGGGAGATTGAGTGGGTTTGGCAAGGCTCGTGCCAAAACTCGACATGAGTTACGACCCCGGCCTCTTGAAGATTCAACCAAGCCCTGTGATGGCAGGGTTCACAAAGTTTTTGACCACTCATGTATTAAACAGGTCCTGACCCAAACTCTCTCTCTCTCTCTCTCTCTCTCCCACCCCTGGCACATGTTAAATTAGGCTAGTAAAGATTAGTTTCTTTTAGTACAGCCTCTTACTACCCATTCAGGTTACATGCTTATGTACTAATTATCATAAAAAGTTAGGGATGAGAAAGGTTGAATTTAGATTAAGTGTATCCGCATTTGTGTGGAGAGTGGGAAACCATTAAAGAACACCACCCTTGAACCATGATCTCTCCATCATCGTCAGTCTAGTCTATTGTAAGAGTGACACTTTAGACCATGCACCCACCAAAGCGAGTAAAAAGTTAATCAAGCCCCAAGCAGTCCTATACTCTTGTATCTTTGCAATCCATTCCAGTCAGTTTCTGAACCGGAGACCCTCGGAGAGAGTAATATCAAGGTTGACCACCTTGGGGTAGAGAAGGATGTTCTAGATCCTTATCCTGGCAAGATTACATAATCACAAGGCAGACCTTGCTTGTGCATACTAACCAGCACTCGGATTGAAACAGTGCGACCAAACGTAAGTAATTAAAATTACTAGCCAGGAAATAATTTATGGTGGTCCCTAGTAGTCAAGAAAGAAGGTTATTTTAAGAATATTAAAATCAAGGAGCCTGAGGTGCGTGAAATTCCACTGCCCCAGGAAATTGCTACCGGTATTAAAGTTATTCAAAAAGAGATTTATAAATCATATTTGTGAATATAAGAGCGGAGTGAAATAAATCTAGAGTTGGGTAAATTTATTTCAGGGAGCGGCAAATTCTTTACATAGGGGTTGAGGAGCAGCGTTCCCCCCTCAGACTCGCCTTGGTGGCGTAGTTAGTTAACGCGCTGGTTTAGTGTCTCACTCGGATGAACTGGAGGGAAGGGTGGGGAGGAGGGTTCCTAAAGGATTTTTCACTCTCCCTGCACACAAATGCGGGTTCAATTCCCCTATAGGTGACCTGGCGGTCTAGGAGTAAGGTGTCAGACTTCTATACTGGCGGCCGGGGTTCAATTCTCGGTCCCGGCAAAGATTTATCTGATTTCCAAACCTTCCTTCACCTCTGACAAGATATCTTGTGAATGTGGGGAATGCCAGGCCGCCACGTGGTTCGGATTCCACGTTAAACTGTAGGTCCTTCATTTCATCTCACAATCACCCTACTATTACACATTAGCGTAAGTGCGTATAACCCGAATGGGTAGTAAGACGCGGTGCTAATAATAATAATAATTCCCCTATATTCAACCTTCTTAATTCCCAGCCCATTAGTGTAATTAGTCAGGGTGGCTAAATAACATAATTTACAAAATCTCTGATTTTTCCAGGTTTTCCAGGCCACATTTTTCAATTTTCCCTCGACTACTTTTCCCAGTTTTAATAGTGGATGATAGCTTTTGTTTTATTTATTATTTATCACATATTAAAAAAAATGTGTATCTACTAAACATAAATGGTTTTATCGGTTATTTGAAAAATTAAAATGTTATTTTATTTAGGTATTATTAACATTTGTTTTAGTGTTTAGTTGTGAAATTAGTGGGATATGTTAGTACTTAAGCGTATAACCTGAATGGGTAGTAATAAGTGGTTTCTTACCTGACATGAAGTGTAGCAGTAGTGCGGTGATGGGGTAGAGTGCAGGACTGTATGTGATGTCGGGGCAAGCATAGCCGAGAACGCTCACCACCCTGTCGGCCTGGGCGCGTCCACGCCGTGTCAGTTGGTACGCCATACAGTGACTCGGCTCCACAAACGGCGGTAGCATAATGGGTTTGTCAGAAATATCTGGTGGCAAAAAAATACACAGCAAAAATATATCTTCCAATCTCTGGTAAGCTCCAGATTGATTGGTATGTTAATAGTAGGTTTGGTGCAGTGGTAAACACTTCTGACTGACCTTAAAGGGCCAGGGTTCAATCTCATAAAGTTTTTATCATATCAACAAACAAATGTTGGTGCAGTTCCTTGATATCCACTCTGATCTTTTGTTTCCTTATACTAATGACTTAGAAGGAAATGGTGCGAAAAGTTTTACTACCCTTGTGAGACAACCTACTGCTCCTATAAGGATTCTGATGAAACTATACTTTAAGAACGGTTAAGGATTAGTAAACACAGAAGAATACAGGGGTAAAAGAATATCACCAAGTGCAAAAAAAACAACCCTAAATAGGTTCTTAAAATTGTATTATTTACATACACACAGTAGGTATGTAGGCCTATATTTTAATAAATGATTTTTGTATTATAGTGAGTTTTTAATAACTCAAGGAGAAATGACTGTGTTCTATCCCAACTATTGAGACACCAGTGTAGTCGTAACAAACACAACAACCACTCAGTTAAAGGGAGCAGACCCGTTGACCACTTTAAATGGTGATGCTGACAGTATTTATCTCCAAGGACAATGTTGTCAGCGGTAAATGGAGTCGCCTTCTTCTCATTAATAAGATGTAGCTCATATAGCCTATCTTCTTTAATGCAAGACAACCAGTGTTATTTGGAGTGTTATGATAATGAGCGATCAAAAGGTGGAGGTGGTTGATCTACTTGGCTGCAAATCAACGCACTTGCTACCCCCTCCACCTTCTGATTGGCTCAGCCTCATACTTGCATACAGACCTTAGTCTTTAGTATGCAATATCAGAGCTACATCTAGCAACGACAGACTAATATCAGGGCTTCATCTAGCAACGACAGACTAATATCAGGGCTTCATCTAGCAACGACAGACTAATATCAGAGCTTCATCTTGCAATGACAGACTAATATCAGGGCCTTATCTAGCAATGACAGACTAATATCAGAGCTTCATCTAGCAATGACAGACTAATATCAGGCTTCATCTAGCAACGACAGACTAATATCATAGCTTCATCTAGCAATGACAGACTAATATCAGGGCTTCATCTAGCAATACAGAATAATATCAGGGCTTCATCTAGCAATGACAGACTAATATCAGGGCTTCATCTAGCAACGACAGACTAATATCAGGGCTTCATCTAGCAATACAGACTAATATCAAGCTTCATCTAGCTACGACAGACTAATATCAAAGCTTCATCTAGCAATGACAGACTAATATCAGGGCTTCATCTAGCAACGACAGACTAATATCAGGGCTTCATCTAGCAACGACAGACTAATATCAAGGCTTCATCTAGCAACGACAGACTAATATCAGGGCTTCATCTAGCAACGACAGACTAATATCAGGGCCTTATCTAGCATAACAGACTAATATCAGGGCTTCATCTAGCAATTATAGACTAATATCAGGGCTTCATCTAGCAATAACAGACTAATATCAGGGCTTCATCTAGCAATGACAGACTAATATCAGGGCTTCATCTAGCAACGACAGACTAATATCAGGGCTTCATCTAGCAATGACAGACTAATATCAGGGCTTCATCTAGCAATAACAGACTAATATCAGGGCTTCATCTAGCAATGACAGACTAATATCAAGGCTTCATCTAGCAACGACAGACTAATATCAGGGCTTCATCTAGCAATGACAGACTAATATCAGGGCTTCATCTAGCAACGACAGACTAATATCAGGGCTTCATCTAGCAACGACAGACTAATATCAGAGCTTCATCTTGCAACGACAGACTAATATCAGGGCTTCATCTAGCAATGATAGACTAATATCAGGGCTTCATCTAGCAATGACAGACTAATATCAGGGCTTCATCTAGCAACGACAGACTAATATCAGGCTTCATCTAGCAATGACAGACTAATATCAGGCTTCATCTAGCAATAACAGACTAATATCAGGGCTTCATCTAGCAATGACAGACTAATATCAGGGCTTCATCTAGCAATAACAGACTAATATCAGGGCTTCATCTAGCAATAACAGAATAATATCAGGGCTTCATCTAGCAACGACAGACTAATATCAGAGCTTCATCTAGCAACAATAGACTAATATCAGCGCTTCATCTAGCAATGAAAGACTATCACAATTAATAGAACAGGGCTAGGTTGAATTTCTAATTAAGTGCACCCACATTCACCTGGATAGAGTATGAGAAACACCCTAGGTCCCCTGGTACATCTGCCACACTATCTATACGAAGCACCTTAGTAGTTTCTAGCTGGAGTGAGCAGAATGAAAGTTGAAATTAGTTTCCTGGGGCCTACCTGTGGTGCCGTACAGCTGGTTGACCATGTCCCAGTAGAATCCTTCCTGCAAGCTCTTGTCGTTGGCATGCTGGCGGCAAAGAAGGGGCCACAGTTGGGGCCGTACGGGGCTGTTCACCGGCCATGCATTATCCCTCACTGCCGTCTTCAGCTCGCGCTTCCTACCCGTCTGGGACAGCGTCTGGAGCTCCGCAAACGTCTTGAGCACGAGACCCTTGCCCCCCAGCGGGGGACTGCCGCCGAGATCATTGGCAGTTGAGATGCCGCTTGTGTCCACGTGGGGCGGGAACACCTCGAACGGGTCCTGTTCCTCTTCCACCGACGACAGCATGTTGGGCATCATTCAGGTAAAGAGACAACTAACGCCGACGTGGCAACATTTTTTTTGAGGGGGGGTCTGATCCGACGCAGTGGCGAGCGGATTACGTCTGGTCGTGGAGCATGGTAACACGGCCTGAGAAACGAGACTTGCGGTCATTAGCTATTCTCACTTGTTTCAAGGTCATCGGCAGCTTAACCCAAAATGAGCCATTGGAAGAAATGCACAAAAGTTGTATTCTGAAGGAGAGAAAACCACTTGTTAAAAATGTTTTGTTAGTCTCACCACTAGTTCGGGTTGCATGCATAGATAATTTAGAGGAAAAAACTCAGTATACCCGACCGGGATACAAACCCCAATCTCCCTGTCAGTGAGGACTCCTTGGACCATTCAACCACCCAAGGAGTATAGTTGGTTTAGAATGAACCAAACAAACCAAGTGTCAGAACCACTAAGTTAACCAATCATGTTCTAATAACAGTACCAAGATAGCCCCTGCTAAAAGTATGTCCAGTGGAAGTTTTAAGTTATTCAAATCAGCCCCAACAATTCATAGCGGGTACGTTACATTTGGCAGTATGTTAACCACCAACGTCAACAGACAACACCTGATATGTGTGAATATGAGAACAAAAATATCATTTTCATTTATTTGTGTATGGACTAAACTAATTCTGTGCTAATGAACCAACTTTGCATCTCTGAAAGGCTACAGTTTCAAACAACAAGTTAGCACACATTACCAACGTCAGAAAACTCGTATTTGATACAGTTAGTACTTATAAAGATACAATTCTACCCCATAAATACTTTTCCAAGATCTGTTTGATATTATATTAGTAAATGTGATGGGAACCTAATATATACATTGTCAGAGCTGTGGTGAAAACAGCACTGTATTACTAATACTAACCACTTCATATGCAAGTCAGTAAATCCTGTCCTCATGAGTTAGGTTCACAATCGACCAATTAGAAGCGCGAGAGGAGAGCGGAAGTACCACCTTGTGAAGGTGAAACATCGCAGTCTTAATAACTCTTGTAAACACACAATACAGCAAACTGAGCAGGTAAACATTTACCTCCAACGCATTTCCTAACTTAATATTGATACAGGTACGAGTCTGATTGTAGGATGGGCATTATCAGGGACTACCGGGTCTACAGGAGGGCCCCAAATAGCTCACAATATAATTTATTCTTCATTCACCGAGTCTTACTACTTGTTTAGGCTATCTACACTATGAAGAAGATAGAATTTAAAGCAAATTTACCAGCATATGCATGGAAGGAGAGTGGGAAACCATCAAGGAAAATACAGCCACAGTAAACCCGAACAGGATTTGAAAACTAATCTCATCATTAGCCATCCAGATTATTGCACCAGTGGCACCCTACAACACCTGACTAAAGATACACATTGAGAAATAATTATCATTGCTTTTATATAACCTTTCACTTCTAGGGACAGGAACAATTAAAAGGAAATCATTTAAATGTTATTTTCAAAAACACAATTTAAAATACGGATAAAATGTAAGCTGAAGGTTATGAAATACAGTTCCATGGGGGTCGCAGTAAACCTTGACATAAGGATTATGTGAGTGAATAAAATATTTACTATGGAACTACTAAAATTATAATACACAACAAGGTTTAGATTATTACAGAAATCAACATTGTCTGGCATGATTATACCAACACAAATTTAATAATCAATCATATATCTAACCCAGAAAAACTAATAATGGTTTATGTTGGTTATTTGCGTGCATATGGTTTGTAAACTATGAAAATTTAATTAATAATAGTCAATATTACTACATGCATTTTTTGCAAATATTCATTACACTAGAGTCACGACTATCCGGCCCTCCGTATTATCCGGCCCGGTTCTCGGTGTTAGCAAGATGAGTTTTAAAATAAACAAACCGGTACAGATCCAACATAAAATAAACACACCGGTACAGATCCACTATAAAATAAACAAACCGGTACAGATCCACTATAAAATAAACAAACCGGTACAGATCCACTATAAAATAAACAAACCGGTACAGATCCACTATAAAATAACAAAACCGTACAGATCCACTATAAAATAAACAAACCGGTACAGATCCACTATAAAATAAACAAACCGGTACAGATCCAACATAAAATAAACACACCGGTACAGATCCACTATAAAATAAACAAACCGGTACAGATCCACTATAAAATAAACAAACCGGTACAGATCCACTATAAAATAAACAAACCGGTACAGATCCAACATAAAATAAACACACCGGTACAGATCCACTATAAAATAAACAAACCGGTACAGATCCACTATAAAATAAACAAACCGGTACAGATCCACTATAAAATAAACAAACCGTACAGATCCACTATAAAATAAACAAACCGTACAGATCCAATATAAAACAATTACAGAATGTATAATGTACTCCATTTGACGCTCTATCTTCACTCGTTCTTTTGTAGCTGATGTTCAATTTCCAAATAAAGTACTCTTTAGTAGATATTAAAAAAAAAAATTCTCTTTTAATTTTTACAGTCGTCCTGCAACTACAGTATTCCTATTTTACATCGCAATCAGAAAATGGGCAGATTCTATTAAAACAAAGTTAATTGTTCTGTGAAAATAAAAAAGTAGACAAACCCATACTGAAAATTATTTACACTCGGACTACGTATTATCCGGCCTAGAATATCGCCTCTTTAGGCCGGATAATCATGACTCAAGTATGTTTCTATTTCTCGTTTTATCCAAAAGTTGCTCAAAAGCCAAAACTACAGTATAAAAGAACACAATTTAATATAACTATTGCTGGCCGGGGTCACAAATAAAATAAGTATAAGAACCTCTGATTAGAGGAGCTGTGCCCACTGCTCATATATGTTGACAATGACGATAGTATGGGTCAGCGCTCACCTCGCCAAAGGGTTGTAAGCATAGTTTAATGAGGAGAGATAAGAGGAGATAATATCTCCATAGCTCCGGTTCTTCTTGCTCCTGACTACAATACAAGGCTCACCAAGACAACTAAATTATGCATGGCCGAGTGTAGACAGAATGTGCAAACTGCACTGATGTTTCAAGGTCATTTGAATCATTGTTGTTATTATTATTATTATTATTATTATGTGTTCTGTCCTATACCTCCTCTTTCGGTTCCCAGCGTTTTCTTCTTTTCTTCTTGAAATCATCTAATATTTGAATCCACTTTCTTCCTAAGATCCAGTTCGTTTGTTCCAAATAATCACATCCAAAATGGTTCTCTTCTCACCCACTCTTCTTAGGACTTCATTTGTCTCCCTGTCTATCCACCTGATCTTCTCACCCACTCTTCTTAGGACTTCATTTGTCCCCCTGTCTATCCACCTGATCTTCTCACCCACTCTTCTTAGGACTTCATTTGTCCCCCTGTCTATCCACTTGATCTTCTCACCCACTCTTCTTAGGACTTCATTTGTCCCCCTGTCTGTCCACCTGATCTTCTCACCCACTCTTCTTAGGACTTCATTTGTCCCCCTGTCTATCCACTTGATCTTCTCACCCACTCTTCTTAGGACTTCATTTGTCCCCCTGTCTATCCACCTGATCTTCTCACCCACTCTTCTTAGGACTTCATTTGTCCCCCTGTCTATCCACTTGATCTTCTCACCCACTCTTCTTAGGACTTCATTTGTCCCCTGTCTATCCACTTGATCTTCTCACCCACTCTTCTTAGGACTTCATTTGTCCCCCTGTCTGTCCACCTGATCTTCTCACCCACTCTTCTTAGGACTTCATTTGTCCCCCTGTCTATCCACTTGATCTTCTCACCCACTCTTCTTAGGACTTCATTTGTCCCCCTGTCTATCCACCTGATCTTCTCACCCACTCTTCTTAGGACTTCATTTGTCCCCCTGTCTATCCACCTGATCTTCTCACCCACTCTTCTTAGGACTTCATTTGTCCCCCTGTCTATCCACTTGATCTTCTCACCCACTCTTCTTAGGACTTCATTTGTCCCCCTGTCTATCCACCTGATCTTCTCACCCACTCTTCTTAGGACTTCATTTGTCCCCCTGTCTATCCACTTGATCTTCTCACCCACTCTTCTTAGGACTTCATTTGTCCCCCTGTCTGTCCACCTGATCTTCTCACCCACTCTTCTTAGGACTTCATTTGTCCCCCTGTCTATCCACTTGATCTTCTCACCCACTCTTCTTAGGACTTCACTTATCCCCCTGTCTGCCCACCTGATCTTCTCACCCATTCTTCTTAGGACTTCATTTGTCCCCCTGTCTGCCCACCTGATCTTCTCACCCATTCTTCTTAGGACTTCATTTGTCCCCCTGTCTGCCCACCTGATCTTCTCACCCATTCTTCTCAGGACTTCATTTGTCCCCCTGTCTATCCACCTGATATTCTAAAGTCTTCACCAGCTCCACATTTCAAAACTCTCCAAGTATTTCTTTTCCATCTTTCCAAGGGCCCAAGTTTCTGTTCCATAGTAATTTGTATAGTTGGAAACAAACCTTTTTTTCCCATACAGATATATGTAGCAGGGTACAGGTTGGACGTCCCTTATAAGATACTTTGAAATACATAATTGAGAGAAACAAGGAGACGCACTTTCCCTATTATGTTTTAATCCAGTCTAAAAGTATTCTCTTAAGATAAAGTAAGATAGTTGGGAAGGGTTGATATTTAACAATTCATCGCAGCTATTTGGATGCACAGATGATTTAGCTTAGTTGGGCAGTAGTAAAGAAACTGTGGCAAGAAATACTGACATCTTACTATAGACTAGTAAGGAAATAGGTTTAGAAGTGAAAGATGAAAAGAATAAAGACATGTCCTCACAGAGAACGCAGATAGGGATTACTGCAAACAATATATCATCTGACCGAGTTAAAATATTTAGGAAAAATTTTAAATACCAATAACCATATTAATATGGAGATTAAGAGAAAATACCATTGGGAAATGCATGCTATCAAGCGATTAGAGAGTTGTTGACATCTCGCCTGCTTTCAAGAAATGTAAAACTCAGAATATACAAAACAGTAATTTTACCGGTTGTCCTCCATGGGTGTGAAATGTGGTCTCTTACCTTGCATGATGAAAATAAATTCAAATTTGGGGTGTTGGAAAACAAGCTGCTTATGAAGAGGTTTGATCCAAAAAAGGATGAACACTGGGTAGTGGAGAAGGTTACAGAATGATGAGTTACATACCATGGACTCATCACAAGACATTGTTAATATAATCAAGTCTCATAGATTATGGTGGGCAGGACACACAGCGTAAATGGAGAAAGTCTAGAACCTTATTCAGGGTCCTGACTGGCAAAAAAACCATAGAGAAGACCTAGACACACATGGGAGGATTAGAATGGACCTGAAAAAGATGAGATGGACTGGATAGAACTAGCTCAAGATAGGGATAGGGTGTAATGAGGTGGACTGGATAGAGCTAGATCAAGTTAGATATAGGGTGTAATGAGGTGGACTGGATATAAATAGCTCAAGATAGGGATAGGGTGTAATGAGGTGGAGTGGATAGAACTAGCTCAAGATAGGGATAGGGTGTAATGAGGTGGAGTGGATAGAACTAGCTCAAGATAGGGATAGTGTAATGAGGGGGATGGATAGAACTAGCTCAAGATAGAGATAGGGTGTAATGAGGTGACTGGATAGAGCTAGATCAAGTTAGATATAGGGTGTAATGAGGTGGACTGGATATAAATAGCTCAAGATAGGGATAGGTGTAATGAGGTGGACTGGATAGAGCTAGATCAAGTTAGATATAGGGTGTAATGAGGTGGACTGGATATAATAGCTCAAGATAGGATAGGGTGTAATGAGGTGGAGTGGATAGAACTAGCTCAAGATAGGGATAGGGTGTAATGAGGTGGACTGGATAGAACTAGCTCAAGATAGGGATAGGGTGTAATGAGGGGACTGGATATAAATAGCTCAATAGGGATAGGGTGTAATGAGGTGGACTGGATAGAGCTAGCTCAAGATAGGGATAGGGTGTAATGAGGGGGACTGGATATAAATAGCTCAAGATAGGGATAGGGTGTAATGAGGTGGACTGGATAGAGCTAGCTCAAGATAGGGATAGGGTGTAATGAGGGGGATGGATAGAACTAGATCAAGATAGGATAGGTTGTAATGAGGGGGACTGGATATAACTAGCTCAAGATAGGGATAGGGTGTAATGAGGGGACTGGATAGAACTATCTTAAGATAGGGATAGGGTGTAATGAGGGGACTGGATATAACTAGCTCAAGATAGGGATAGGGTGTAATGAGGGGGACTGGATAGAACTATCTTAAGATAGGGATAGGGTGTAATGAGGTGGACTGGATGGATCAAGCTTAAGTTAGAATACTTTTTAAAGTGTCGCAATGATCTAAAAAAGGGTAATTTGAGCCTGTAGACTGTTAAGTGACCCAAGCCTTGCACTTGGCTTTTGCCAACAAAGAGCTCAGGGTTTGAGCCCCAACTGGGTGCATGTGAATGCTTTTCCACACATGATATTTTTCAATTTGATCTTCATGTGAATGCTCATGCATTTCCTCAAAGCTACCCCCTTTTTAATAGTCCTAGGCAATTAGGTGGTAAAGCGAATTTTCATCAAATATCAAATATTAAGATTTTTTGGAAACAAAACAGACAATGAGTTTTTCATAAATCAGTTCACGCCAAATTATGAGCAAAATTGTGTTTGACTATGATATAACTAAATAATTGAGTTACAAATAATTCCAAAGTTTAAAGTGTGTGTGTGTGTGTGGTTTAACATGTGTGGTGGTTGAGCGGTGAGATGCGTTATAGATGGTCAGAGAATGCTGTGCTATTTAAAAATATGATTCACACCAAAAAGGAGTAGAAAGTATTTATATGTCCTTCTAGGATTAAAATTAGTTTTCTAATTTTTAAATACTTCACACCTGTTTCGGTGATTGAATGGTCTAAGGCAGGGGTCAGCCACATTTTTGGGCTCCAATCAACTTATCAACTTTCCAAAGGTCCCGCAACCACCAATAGTTTCTTCAACATATTTCTGCTCTTTCTTTTGTTTCTTCCTTAAATGTAATATGTCCTAAAATACTTATGTCCCCTCCTTTCTAGAAATAAATAAATAAAATTTAAATTTTCACAATAAACTTTTTTTATAACATAACTGATTATGACTAAAAGGTAATTTTGGTCACAATCAATTATTATTTGAAAGCACAGTGTCTTACTACCCATCCGTGTGCTAATTACACTAAATGGGAAGTGTACCCGCATTTAAGTGGAGGGGAAGTGGAAACCACCCTCGGTACACCCGACCGAGATTCGAACCTCAATCTCCCTGTTATCAACAATGTGAGATTAGTTCAGCTAACATATCTACTAGCAGGGTGCCAAGTCCACTTGTTCAAAGTTGAAGTGAACCAAAATCAAATGTAACCCATGAAATATTATCGAAGCCAAATCAAAGTTAAAATATTTCTGTTAATGCACTGAAATTCAACTAAACAATTATTTGTGCCCAATTTTCTATAATATTTCATTATAATCCGATAAATCAAGTTATTATCACGGCTTTCAATTAAACTACCGGTACTTGAGGTTTTATCACCCACCTACCCTCTATGATCGAAATAGGTCTTCAATAGCTCATCTAAGTCTCATTCTTCTAATTGCTTTCAATCACAATTATTCTAATACATCATTCTATTACCAGTAAACCATTTAGAATCCATTATTATTTCCCCGTATATATCTACATATATTGTTTATTATTGTGATAGTGTTTAATGTTCTGCAACTTTTATTTTTATCCCAAAGTACTCTCTTATTAATTATTTGCTAATGTTATTTTTTCTTTTTTTCTATACTTATTTATATTTTTAGTGTTTATCTCACATTTATTGATAAAATCTACTTATCTATGTTATCAAACATTTTTCAAAATTATTTTAACTGTAAAATTGTAATGTTACTGCTGTCTTTTATGTTTTATGTACTTTGTTAAAAAAATTGGTTTTGATTGTTTAACTTTATTTCATGATAAAATATTCATAATGGTTCTTAATCTTATACACTCCATCAAGCAAGGTAAGCATGCCACCTTGCAGGGTAAAAAGAAGGGTATACACTCCATCAAGCAAGGTAAGCATGCCACCTTGCAGGGTAAAAAGAAGGGTATACACTCCATCAAGCAAGGTAAGCATGCCACCTTGCAGGGTAAAAAGAAGGGTACACAATGGCAATTTAACTGAACATGAATGGTTATTTTATCTGACTATTTTAAATATTGAAGCTGGAATTTTTTTATGAAGTGAATTTGAAGCTTGGAATGTTCGCAAACCTTTTATTACCAGGCCTTACTTAACAAATCAGTGTTTTTTGAGTTGTCCTAACATAGCACCAACTTTAAAAAAAAAACTCGTATATTACAGAAATCCTCAAGACTGAAGAGATCAAAAGCATGTTTATAATAATGAGTAGTTCCCCCCCCCCCTGTATTTTGGGCTAAAATGGGTTGCCAGACGTCTCGGTTTTCCGGGATTGTCCCAAGACACCACTTCGGGACACACAATTGTCCCGGTTTTTAACATTTTTTGTTTTGTCTTTTACCTCGCTATCAGTGATGTAGAAGGCCTGTTAACATTATTTTTGTTGGTTTGGTATGCATAGATTTAACACAATTCGGGGGAGTGCCGTCTCTTCTATAAGTTTATTGATTGCATTATCCTTGAATTTGTACATCGTTGTGTCATTGTGAGTGTGTAAGTATAAATGCAGGAATATATTTGTAAATCATGGTTCTGAAATGTATTTAAACATTTAATTTAATTTACAGTGTTTAAGTCTAAGGATGCTGAAAAGACAGTGCAAGATGAAGGAAGCAACATCTTATCGCAAATAGGAGAGTAAGCTTTTGCTTGTGATTTTTTATTAAGTTATTAATGCTGCTGTTTTATTTTTTGTAATAGGCCTATGTTAGAGGCATTTATTTTACTTGTCGTAAAAATTGAAATAAAATTGTGATACTTGGGCCTATATATCTTTTTTGAACCGGTTTTCCCCAGCAAAACTCTGGCATCCCTAGTTTGATACATCAATGCCCACTTTTAAGGCATAATAAATAGTTTCTATTGCTGTAAAATTAGGGGTGAAATGGGTTTTTTTTAACACCAATTGAAAAATATACTTAAGGTACCGTAAAAGTGGGTTACTTTGACCCACTTTTGTAACAATTTTTGCTTAATATTGTGCTGTAAAATAACAAATAATAGATATAGAATTTGTATGGTAATTTTTAGATAGTTCAAACCTTTCTTTAAAAGACTTTCATATAATAATCAATGTTTTCTGTTAAATTTTAACAGATTTATGGTTTTTTAATTCGGGCTAAAGTAGAACGTAGGTAAGGGTAACTTTGGCCCACTTCATATATTCCTATCTTAAAACACATTTAAACATGCCTGGAGCAATGTAAAACGCTGGTTTGGATGAAAAAAGTAATCTCATATCAGTACAAACACATACACTTTATTAAGTCTTTGTTTACACTGGTAAAAAAAAATTTTTTTTGCAAAGGCTAGAGAAAAAAGAAACTTAAGTTATTGATAAGAAAACAAAACAACATCAGTCTTATTAAAAGTCTTACTATGTATAAGTTCAGTCTCTTACAAGTTCAAAAACAACTTTTAATACTTGGCTAAGCAATATTTATAGAAAAAAGTCCTCTTTTCAACAATTTTGGAGGCTTCATCACTTGTATGATGTCAGACCATTCGTAAAAAAGCATGTCCTTTTCTTTTGGCCACTTCCAATACTTTTGGGTAGGTTCCATGCAATCCACGATAGCGCCAGTTTCTACTACACTCATAACCAGTCCAGGAAATTGTTTTCCCTCCCAAGCAACCACTACAAAGTTTCCTTCTTCTAAAGTGTCCTTCAGAGGTTGGGGGTTTCCAGATTTGTTATCAGTTTTAACATAGTTTCTGATACCAGAAGTTCCCGGTGTTGACTCAGGAATCGTTCGTTTACGGGTCTTCGTAGGTTGTGACTTGTAGACCTCCTCATCTGAACTGAACACCAAATCACTGTGCCCAGATGAAACAATACTATAATCATCAGAATCTTCATCAGATGATGGTAAGTCCTGATATTTTTTCTGCCTCTTCTGCCCTTTTTGCTTTTGTTTTGGTTTTGTTTTCAAGGTTTCCTCTTCTTGTGGTTGTATCAAATCTTGTTCTGTGATGCTTTGACCAGCTGGCACATTAAGTTTCTTTTTTCTACTACTTCGGGGTTTCACAACTTCACACCTTTTCTTTTCTAGGTGAGACAAAAAGGATTCTCCAACAAGTTCTAAGTCAAATGCTGTGTTTTTGGATGGAAGGCGTTTTAATATCTCCTCTTTCTTAAGTGGGTAAATCCCAGATTTTCTGAATCCAGATATTATGTTGGAAGAAGTGTGTTCTTCCAGTGAATCCAAAGTCTTCTTTAAAAGTCTAGGAAATAAGTCTTTTGGCAGAGTCGCAAAGTGTTTACCACTATCAGTTTCTTTCCATTGCTCCATTGTTTGCTTCCATTTAATTTTCAATGGGCGAAAATACGCCACGTCTAAGGGCTGTGTTAAGTGGCTTGAATTAGGGGGCAAACAAACAAAACTTATGTTGTTCTCCTGACATAGTCTTAGGACATTAATGCTTAAGTGGGAGCTCAGATTGTCTCCGATTACCACCTTTTTTCCCTCTCTTTTCTGTAGTTCTGGAAGAAGGTGCGATGTGAACCACTCTTCAAATGTTGGTAGGTCAATCCAACCATGCCGGGTCCTGTTATATCTGGCTCCTTCAGGTCCACCTTCGGTCCATGTGTTCCATAAGTGTTCTGCCTTATAAATTACATAAGGTGGTAGTGCCTCTCCAGCAGCATTAGCACAGAACATAACTGTTGTGCTGGATTTGGTCGAGTTCATCACCCGCTCCGGATACTTACAGCCTCTGCGACAAATGATTTTTTTCCGTCCAGCATCATCTGTCATATTTGTTTCGTCATAGTTGTATATATTGTTGGGTGGTACATCCGTCAAAACTTCTTCAAGATTACTAACAAAATCAGTTATTGTCTCCTCAGTCACTGCGGCCCGGACCCTTTTGATATTGGAAGCAAACCTCTTTGTTAGTAGAGGACGTCTTGCTAAGAATGACTTTGCCCAGTCACGTCCTGGCAAATTATTTTGAAACTGTTTATTTTTCCTTGCCTACTGAGATAAGCTTTAGCAATGAAACGTAAATCAAGCTCATTTATTGGAAAACCAAATTCACTAAGTTTATCGACGTGGCTTGTAAAAGCACGTTCTTCTTCATCACTAAAAACATTAGGATGTCCAGGAGAGGAGGTATGCCGATTTTTTAACTTATTTTTTATGGTGCTTCGGCAGATCTGAAAATGGGTCTCAGCCTGTCGTTGGCTCATTTCGCCTGATCTTATAGCTTCTAAGCAATCATTAAGTTTAGCTTCCGTGTAATCATGATACTTCCTGCTCCCAGGTTGCCTCTTGTATGTTGACGGCATATTTTAGGATCTGGAATAAAAATATAGTGTTGGTAACTCATATAATATCTACCACCATGTTAAAATGGCGTTAATGCCACTTTTTTGAGGATTTAGTAAATTTTTGTTTCAGTTTACTACTTTAAGGGCTACTTTAGCCCACTTTTTTTTATGGGACAAAGTTACCCGATTTCTGGGAGGTACGAGCACACTTTTTTAAATCTACAATTATAACCAAACATATTAAAGTTTACCATAACCATGATACATATTATACATTAGGATGATATTGACAATGAAATGGCGTACTTACCTAAACTAAAACATGTAACGGGAGTCTTGCACGACAGGAAGTTTGAAGCGAACGAAACACGTGTGTTCAACAAGGTTATAGAAAAACCAGTACTGCAGCCGAGTGGTGAAAGTTATAACTATTTCAATGATGCCTTTGCTTGAATAGTGCTGCGACCTAACGGAAACGTCATTTACTTAGCGAATCTGATGCTATCAGCTTGTAGTAGAAAGATTTAAATATTTTTTTTTGTTTTGGGGCAAAGTAGCACCCTAGGGCCAAAGTAACCCACTTTTACGGTACATAAATTAATTCATGTTGATTAACATTGTTGTAATTACATTTCTCTAATTATTGCTACATAAGTGCATATAGACATAAGCTGATCAATGAGTTGGAATAAAAGATGAGATGATCAAACACAGTATATGTATATATTTCTCAATTTGACTGATACACACTATTTGATAGTATTTTAAAGAGATAAATAAAAACATAGAATCAAACATTCTGAAAGAGAATATTTTTAAAAATATTATAAAAACTTGGCTATTTCTTTAAAATCAGTCTTACTAACAAATAAATCCCATTCAATCATAAATTGTGCCTGTAAGCTCCTAGGACGGCAGATAAAACATAGCTACATCCTTGCAACATCTTTCTCCAAACTATGTCATATAAATTAAATAGCATAGCTAACTGTTAGATATGGCAAATAAATAGGGAGGGTTTATCGTCACTTTGTTGCATAAGTAATCACTAACCAAAATGTGAAATTAATATTTGCTATATTTACTCAAAGAAAATTCTCTGTTTCTAAAATGGTTAAGGTCTAAGCAATAAAAGAATTAGCCTACTGTAATAAAGTCACTAACAAATGTAGTCATAAACTGAAATGACTGTCACAAACAAG
Organism: Timema cristinae; assembly: GCA_039000515.1. Taxonomy (NCBI): domain Eukaryota; kingdom Metazoa; phylum Arthropoda; class Insecta; order Phasmatodea; family Timematidae; genus Timema; species Timema cristinae. The sequence goes on from JBCFYV010011164.1 coordinate 54,092,599, forward strand.
ACAATTAATCAAAAAGTAAAAATGAGTGTAATCCTGAATTAGTCCAACACAATGAAAATGAAATTTTTTAAAAGCTGTGACAGTCTATAGTCAATTTAATGGTACCTTTAATGCAGTCATAAAATATTTTCTTATATAGTAACACTATTTCAAATCGACCAACCGAGACAAACTATAAATACAATATTTGTACTAGCCTACTAGGCTTGTCCATCAACCAAAATCAACTACAGGGCAATTAGCAATTAAATAATCTCATCTGACCTTTATTACGCCAAAGAATGTCCGAAGAGTTCTTGTACACAGAGATTAGAAACACGACACACTGTTATATTGGTAATGTAACACAGAAATGTTTACTGTCAAGATTTTCTTCGGGATTATGAATAAGTCAATAAGTAATTATAGTCGATCACGAGCTTTGCTATTGCATGACTGCCTGCATTTGTTTACACCTTCTAAGCCCATACGATCATTCAAGTTATGCTCAGGTTTTTTATCTATGCTAGAACAGAGAACTAGATTAGTGTAATCGTGGCCTTCTATATAACTTGAATTAATTTCAGGAATCTTTCATCGGGGCATTTCCAGGATGCAAGGTTTAAACACGTATCATAGATGGCAGCACGATAAAAGGTGGTAGGCTAAGGAATGAAAGGCTTGGATGAACAAGATACTTTAATTGCGTCCATGGTGGCTTGAATTTTACCATGGATAAAATATTTTTTCACTTTACAACAAAAATATATATCTATATTGAAACAATTAGTTTAAATAGAAAAGTAATTCAAATTTTGATTATTTAATTGTATTCATTAATAATAATAGGTTATTATTAAATGGCACCTTGAAACAAAAGTTGAAGTCTGCAGTACCCAGATATCCAAGTATATATCGATTTTCATTTCGAGTATTATAAGTTTTTGGCTATATGTTTGAACGGTTCATTAAAATATATTGCATAATTTGTTTTTATAGATACAATTCTAAAGTTAATTTTTAATATTGATTAGACTTTCGAACAATAAGTAAAACAGTCATTTACTGATTGAGGCCTTTGCTTGAGCGTATATAACAGACGTGTGTACATGAATGCTTGAGCAAAAAACACCTCAAACTATTTTAAAAAGATATTTGATGAAAATACCTGGTCTTGAACAGGAAAACCACTTTTACCTTACTTTTACTTTAGAAACTAAACCATATATTTTGTAGTTTGTTGACTCAAAACTAGTGTTGAGACATTTAGTTTCAAATACCTATTTTATCATAAATAACTACCTATTTTAATAAAACCTTTAAAAAAGGCAATTAGGTACTGCTTCATTATTCCATAGATAAATTAAAAACTGTGTTTGTATTCCTCGGTCGTAGATGCGTGAAATTTTTTTTGCCGTGATCCAACAATGTGTGTTCTGTGATTTTGATCAAATTTAGAAATACATTAATAACCTTCATTTTTGTGAAATGGTTAATCCTAACCTTGAACTCGAAAGAAAACCTCAACCAAATTTCGGGCTATGGAAGAGTTTCCTAAGATTCTTGTGGAATCCAGAGAAGAGGACTATTTTGAGTCGCACCAAAAAAGATTGGGGTAGGTGACATCGAATAAACATATTCTGTTTTCATTGTTTTATCTCTGAACCATATTTCATCAAACTAGTAGTCGGCTTAATCCTTTCTTATTACAATACCTCCATATTTTCCTCATAATAGAGCTAGTACCATATCTTGCAGCAAGGTCAATCAGGGTTGGTGAATCGTTTGTCTTGTAAGGTAGCAGGTCTACCTTGTATTATTCCACTCTATTATAGCTTAGAATAAAGCCATTAAGGTAAGACTCCTGCCACTTTACAGGGTAAACTGAGTTAACATTGCTATAGTGCGGTCACGCTAAAGTTGCTCTTTTCCGACAGTGGAAAAGTTACTCAAATCAACCAAGTACATCCGTCCAATTATCAAAGTACTGTAACTTTGACAAGTGGACATTAGTTCTTTTAAAACGGCTATTGTTGGCCGGATAGCAAATAATATGACCTATTACAGTTAAATACAGTTCAATAACAACCAAAGTGGAACGCTTCATAAGCTTTAGCACAACCTTAATGTTATTTTGAACAAATTATTATAACCAATCTTACATATAGCTGAGGCTAGAATTCTGGAATCACGAATAAGATCTAGGCTTGAGTAAATAGACGAGTATTTATGTTTAGTGAAAGTAAAGCTAAAATAATTCAGGGTGTTTGTATTTGATCAAAATCAGTTGAATTTTTTTTTTTTTCAAAAGTGTTTTATTATGCGTTTCATGCCTTCTATGACAAATTTTTAACCTTTTATTTATATTGTATGACAACCTAACTAGAGAAACATACATTATCGTCATAATTCTTCATGCTGATTTTTATTATCAAGTATAGCAATATGCGTTTCACAGAATTTTGAGTGTACTTGGTTAAATAATTTGGACCCATATGAACGCAAATCTTGCAATGAATAAATGCAGTATAGGTGGTTGTGAAGTTTCCATGACTGTATCGATGTATGTGATTTATAGATATGGTAACCTTGCAATAATTGCAGCAAAGGCAATGACCACCATAGGTATATAACTATTATGTATTTTATAGACATGTTGACCTTATGATGAATCCAGTTCAAGTGATGACTTGTATTAAAATATTATAGTTTATAGACATGATGATCTTACAATGAATATAGTATAGCTGGTAGTTTACAAACATGTTAACATTGCAATGAATTGAGTATAAGTGGTAGTCTGTAAATAGCTTATAAACATGTTGACCTTGCAGTAAATGCAGTGTAGGTGGTTGTGTATTGTCTGCAGGCCTGTGTATAGTATACTACATAATGTTCCTGGGAACATTGTCTGCCCTCTTTGCAGCCATGATGTACATAGCTTTGTTCAATATTAACCAGATGGACACGCCTTGGTACCAGCTGGAGATGTCTATTATAGGAGCCAGTCCAGGTACTAACAACTACAATTGTAAATCAACCTCCGCAACTTATATTGGAGCCAGCTATATATATATATATATATATATATATATATATATATATATATATATTATATATATATATATATAACATTATAATTGAGTTACAACAGGGCTGGCTAGACTGACGCCCTTTTGGTGTCCTAAGCAAGGCATTAAATTAATATAACCCTCTACTAACAAGAGATGGAAAAAAACTGTACTGTAAAATACGTTAGCACTTATTGTTTTCCTCAAATGATTAGTTTTTGATGTGTGTGTTATATATATATATATAATATATATATTATTCAGTTGCTCAAGATCAATCAATTTAAAAACCAGATTTGCTGCATTTAACTAATTAAGGAAAACCACGTTCCTTGAATCACGTATGTTGGTAATAATGTACAAACGTAAACTTCTCATAAGCAGTCTTCTTATAAAGACCGTTATGTCCTTATACATACACATATTTAGTCTTGTACATTACTCACATAACTTGCGCACGTTATAACGCCAATTAGATCAAAAGATAAAATCCTAGACCAGAACATGTTGCCTATCACTTCCTGCTATAACTACTCTAGTCAGTTCAGTCCCGATTGACAAACTTAACTTATACACATCCCTGCTATAGAGTATATTACATTCTTCCCCTCCTAGATATCTACACATAATCTCCCAAGTACACAGGAGTACGCAAATGTCTCCGTGGCCTCAGGAAAGGCTGGTTGTTGATCTGTGTTGTCCATCAGTGCTGCTGGTTGCTGTTCCTGTGGTTGGGGATCTTCTACTGTTTGCTGCTCGTGGTCTTCTCTTGCTGGAGGTGGTAGTGGTTGTTGAAGTGGTCTTGTTCTCTGATGTGTCACAAGGTCTTTATCTGGGTATCTTGCCGATTTAACTTGTGAAAGTGGCCTCTCCGAGTCATCCTCTGATTGAGGTGTTCTTTCGTAGCGTGTCTTGTTTGTCAAAGTCCTTCCTTTAAACTGACATGTTAAATATTCCTCCCTAGCACGTCAGTGACCACTGCTGGCATCCATTTAGGTCTCTTTACTTCATACTGCCTTGCCCACACTGCTGTTCCTTCTGTGAAGACTCGCGTATTCTCCATAACTTGAGGGAGTGCCACAAAGCCTGTTGTTTGTCTATCTGGATGTATCACATTCAAACGTGTTCGGAGTTGGCGATGCATTAGAAGCTGAGATGGACTTTGGCCTGTAGTTCCAGTGGAGGTTGTCTGAAGCATGAGGATTTTTGCAAGCCTAGTATGCCAGTCATCTGTCATTCTTCCCAACTTTTCTTTATTGTTTGAACCATACGTTCTGCTTGTCCATTGATTGCAGGGTGATATGGTACTGTTGTTAAATGCTTAATTTCATTGAGCCTAAGAAACCGTTCAAACTCATCAGGCACAAAATTACGGCCATTGTCACTTACTAGGACTGATGGAAGACCACGTGTAGAAAAAATGTCTCTTAGTTCCATTATTATGCTCCTTGATGTTGTAGACTTCGTCTGTCTGTCCTCAGGCCATTTAGAATGCTCATCCACAAATATTAAAAAGTGTTGTCCTTGTATCGTCCCTGCCATGTCAATGTGGAGACGGATCTACGGTCTTGTTGGTGCTGTCCATGACTGTGCTGTGGCCTGGGTTGGATTGTTCCGGCTTTCTTGACAGGTTTGGCGAGTTTCCACTTCTTCCTCTATGGTTGCGTCAATTTTAGGCCACCATATATAGGTGCGGGCTACAGCTTTTGATTGCACAACACCTTGATGTGTAGCATGAAGCATGAGGAGAAACCTTTTGTGGAGTTTATTGGCAACATCACTCTACTACCCCAGAGTAAGCAATCTTGTGACAGATATTTCAGAGCATCATGCGCTGTAGGGCTTGAATTTCTCCACCACCTCCTCTTCGGGCCAACCCTGTAAAGCCCACTCTTTAACCTTACACAATGTACCCTCCCTAAAGGAATAAAGAAGGAAACAAACACCTAAAATAAGAAATACAGTGAAAACAGGGTTTTATTGAAAGTTCAATAAAGTTTAAAACCATTAATACATATGTTTTGTTCATTAGGATTCTGAAGTTCTCTCTATCTAGTAATATGAGATGGAGTGTATTGAAAGTTAACAAGTTATTAATAAGTACATAACTGACCAAAAACATAACGTTTGGTTCGATGGGTTGCGTGAGCTCAGCGTAATGGTACGACTACTATAGGCCAGGGCTAATATCTATGAGTGGCCAGCTACAATGTAACCAATATTACACGAGTAATCCAAGTCAACTACTTGTCAGTGTCAAGTTTCAAGATGGCTGGTAACAACCCCGTAAAATCTTAGAAATCTCCAAACAAATAGCCAACTCCCACAGCGGGCGATATATAAAGCCAATACCCGAATACATTTTAATTCTAGCTCATTGAGCCTAAGCTTAAACGCACACATAAATAATTCTAGAACAGTGGCAATAAAGGTCTGGATTATTAAGTTCCAATAATTATCGTGATGATACTAAGAGAACGTCAAATTCCCTACAAGAAGGTGCCTACACTGTGCCTCTAAGATTGAGAACAATAGGCCCTAGTTAGGGTATCCGTGCTACAGCCTTGGATATAGGCAGAGCCCTGCTTTTATGGTGAATAAAAAAGCCCAATTTCGTTTTTAAGTTTCCCAAAAGCGGTGAATAATCGGTGAATTACAAAAATCCTATTTTTGCGACGAAATTATCGAATTAAGACAAAAGCGTTAAAAAGTGGTTTCTACCAAACTTTCGTGATTAAGGTGACTTTGTTGGGTTAAAACTAGACTTCCAGGACAATGTTTGAAACAGGTAAACTAAACATATTGAAGTGAAAACAAAAAATTACATTTTGTTTGGACAAAACGGTAAAAAATACTAGTCCGCAAAAAAATGTGCTGTCAACTTATTAAAAAAGTAAGATTTAGCGGCAGCTGGTCCGGGAAAAGTATGTACAAGTCACAAAGACAAAATATTACACAAAAATCATCTTGTTACTTCACAAAAATTGTGAGTATATTTATATTTATTATTATTATATTATTATTATTATTATTATTATTATTATTATATTAGCACCGCGTCTTACTACCCGTTCGGGTTATACGCACTTACGCTAATGTGTAATGGTAGGGTGATTGTGAGATTAAATGAAGGACCTACAGTTTAACGTGGAATCAAAACCACGGTGGAGGCCTGGCATTCCACACATTCACAAGATGTCTTGTCAGAGGTGTAGGAAGGGTTTGGCAATCAGATAAATCTGTGCCGGGACCGAGGATTGAACCCCGGCCGCCAGCACAGAAGTCTGACACCTTACCCCTAGACCACCAGGTCACCGACTATATTTTTAAATCTCAATTTAGGCTAGAAAAATACAAAATAACTACTCAACATCACCAAACTGCAACATGCAGCTGGTAACAATGTTATCCACTTTCATTGTGGTTCTGCGGTCTGTTACTACTAAACTATACCTGGAAAAATATCGTTCTGAATCTGCATTTGAAATCGGCAGCCACAACGCTTGCAAACACTTTGTTGCGAAGTCATGAACATACTGTCTGTCTTCAGCCCTAGCAGCACATTCTCAATTTTTAAACTTTCGATGCCATCACTCTCTTCCATCAAAACTTTCAATATTTTACACATTTCAATGTAGAAAAAAGACAAATCTCCATCGTAGTTGACAAAAAGGGCAGTACTTTAAAATTAATCTTGACCTGCTCTATGTTAGGCGTACTCCTACTTAGAATATTGGAGGGATTAAAAAGATAGCTGAGGGCCTTCAAAACCCTCACTTCCCAAACAACTTGTTGGCACCGGTCGAGTCGACATATTTTGACAACTTCATGTGTGACTTCGATCCACACATCTTCAAAATAATCACTAGATCTTACTTATTCTTGAACGGGAGCGCACCCAACAATAAGTTCACTTTTCCTCCAAAGTGGCCTTTGCTGACCAAGTCACATTTTGTAAGCACAGCTTCCAGCCTTGCAAATAGCAGGTGAGCCTTTGGAGCTGACTTACTCTGTAGTTCAACAATGGGGTTTGTGATCACCGCACAGTTCTCACATACAAATACTGCCTGTACTTCAACGGAGTTTAAGAAGTCGGGTGTTACCAGTTCAAGAAGGCTTTGTCCTTGTGGAGACAGACTGTCCTTCTTCTCTTCCAGGAAGCTGTGTATAGCTGTTAAATACGAGCTGATGTATTCACACTGTTAAACCAGCTGGACCAACAGGTAAGGACGGGAATCGGGTAGAGGTTTGGGGGAATAGGGGAAAGTTTTCTTCCAGGTGCAACTTTACGCTTTCATTTGGGCATTTCGGAATATGCCTTTCAGCTTGACAACAACATTATTCAAGTCCCGTAGGTTGGCCTGCCAAATTTCGCCTATTAAATGTAGTTTATGGCACCAGCAGGTGAAGGGCATGAACTGGTCCCAAAAACCGTCTGGAGAGTACTGTCGCACAAAATCATGTAAGGCATTCAAATACCAAACACACTGTAATAACTGATGTCCAGTTCGCGCACTGTGTCACTAACACAATTGGTCGAGTTGGCAGCATCCAGGTAGCTGCAGGACCCCAAGTACAGTTGCTGCGTGACTCCTCCTTCTAAAGTCCCCAGGAGTACGGCAAAGACACAGTTCCCGTTCAGGTCGGTGGTCTCGTGCAAAAGATAACAACTGGCTTCCCCTCTAGATGGGCCTTAATCTCTGCTTTCACGGCCTCCCCGCACCTTGGTACATACTCCGCCGTAGTTGGTTAGCGCTGGGTAGGTCGCCGGAACCGCGGACGTATTTTCCCATCCATGACTTGATGGCGGGATGGTCCATTTTTTCAATGGGGATGTTTGCCTGTAGACAGAAAATGAAACTTTTCAGTCACATTGTAATTTACTCCTTTATTTTTAACAGGTAGGGTCTCTAGGCTACAATGCATCATTTGTAGGATCTACATTATTGCAATAAGTCTTCAGTGGCCTTACTTTGTGCAGAATGTATGATTGACGCTTAAATAGATAAATTGTTGACTCAACAAAAACAAGTGTATCCTTAGGGGCCTACTATTTATTTATCTTTCAATTTCATACCTCAAGACTACTTTATTATTACAAGTTTACACTAAGGGTAGGGGCTAGGGCATATTCAGCCCATAATATGAAATCTCGACACGCGTGATAGCAAACCTAGGCCTACTGTAGGCTCCCCCAGAATACAGGGGTCCCTAAAGTAGGCTAGGTAAGCCTAGTTGTCGACCCACCACATAATGTCTGGGGGTTAAATATATTAAGCCCAGGCTCCAACAGAAACAAGTGTTCTGTTTTTCTACTATGTTTTTACCCTATTGTTCTTACTATGCTTGAAATCTCAGCTAGGGTCTACAAATTTACGCTCAAAATCCTACTAAATATTTAGCTGTCGACTAACAACCAGGTTGCTATGGTAACCGGACTAGCAGCCAATGAGATCAGTCAGATCACGTTTAATAGGGCGCCTCCATGCGCCTGGTAGGCCTAGGCCTAGGCCCTACCTTGCTAGGCCTAGTAATAACAGAAATGCAGAAGCTCTTTCACACTAGGCATATTTAGCCTATTTTACAAACCAAAAGTCTAGGGCCTATCGCAGTATCAGTAGCCCTAGTAAACAATGTAGGCCTAATAAAGCTTGAAACTTCAGTAAAATGCTTACCTTCAACAGCATCGCAGTAGTGTCCATTATGTATTCATTTTTCTGCTCTTTGGCCTTCTGCTGGTTTCCCAACGAACTCACAATAGATGTTTGCAGTGTAGATGTCGACGGTTTGCATTTAAGAAAAACATGATTTTTGATGCCACATGTTTTTCGCATGAATCTTTCCACGACCACTCAACCCTAACGTTGCACAGTCTACACATAATTACATCGCGGTCGTGCACATAAAACCCATCCTTCTTATATTCTAAGGCTCTTGACGCCGCACTGACCTCCTTCCCTCTCCGACCCATATCACTCAACACGACAACACTTCTCTACCAAAATCTTCTTCAAACTCTTCTCGACACTCGACACCACAGCGACGCGCGAATAAATCAAATGGCACTGGCTTGCAGGGCGTGCTGGGTATTTATTTAGAAGACTCGCTCCACAGCTTGCGCACACGTTAGTATTCCCGTTATGCAGGCAACTGATGGCTAGCGATCCTACCCAACAAGCCACGTGCTGACCGCGTGCTTGGAATGTTGCTAAGACTCGCTTCATAGCTAACGTAGAGAAGCAATAGCAGCGTTCCAATGGCAACAGTAGCTAGCGGTCCTGACCTTGGTTTTTTCCAAGAACGAAAACAACCCTGCCATGCGACGCCAGCGTGTTGGACAAGAAGGGAGTGGTACAAGCATGAAGCGAAAAAAAGGTACCTCCGAAAATTAAAAATGCAATTTTTCAAACTTAAAATATTTATTTTTCAATATCCCAAAATATTAGCGCGAATGACGAAAATTGCGACTAAATCGTGATTATCGCGGACATCGTTTAAATTCGCGAATATCGCGCTAAAACGCGATTTCACGAATTATCGCGACAATTCTGAGCATATATTTGCAATCAGGGTAACCTGAAATGTGAACATCTGAAAGAAAAAATGCCATATCTAACATTCGCGAACTATCGCGATCTCCACAAACGCAGGGCTCTGGATATAGGTATCCATCCACGCTATCAAAAGTTAACATATGGGTAGACCTCAGTATTCCAGAATAACTAAAATCCCCCATAAGGAGGCCAGCTGCAGGGCACATGTAATAAGCAAGCTGTTAAGTTCATTACCCACGATACACTTAGTCATATAAAATAGACCAATATACTAGAGTACAGGACACCATAAAGAAATCCATCAGACCAACTAGGTCATCAAATACTAACTGCCACTCCTGGCTAGTGAGTGGAGACGCTCCCTTCGCCATTAAACTCAGGCTAATGTTACATAATAAATCTAACTCTAATCAACTACTCTATCTTATTAACAAATGTTAATAAGAAATTGGTACTACCAAACATTTTCATAGTAGGGGCGGATAAGTCGCGTCCCATAAAAAGTAACCCATATTAGCACACTCAATATAATGCGATTAACGCTCCAGGAACTATATTGCCCCAGTTAACTCATGAGGCACCTACATGAAGTCAGCATAACTAGCTTATGACAAATTGACTTGTGCTACGCTGAGGGCTAGCATAAAACAAACCATAAGTTTTACTACTCGCTAATAAGCGGGACCATAATAAACTTGTGAAGGCACTACACAAAACACATTCCACCTCATTATAAAAAATGCATGTAGGTCGAGCATTAATACAGACCAAACTTTGAAACTCATGTTACAGTCTGGTTCCAAAATAGTCAGCGTTCAGGTCAACTACAACCTGGCATTCGACTTAGTGCGCTCAGCAACGTTGAAGTTCCAACGATAGAGTAGAAAGTGTACTCCAGGAGCACTTGTAGTAAAAAGGATGATATTGATGTTCTGGAAGTGGCGGGGTGCTATGCTAGCATAGCCCGAACAGTGATTCTGACTTCATGTCGTCTTAGCCCCAATCGAAACGTAGAGCTAAATTTAGGTAGTAGATAAGTAACAGTTAGCCGACCGTCTAGTCGCACATTCAAAACAGTTCTGTATCTAATATTCTCCTCACACCACAAACAAAAATTATTATTCCCGACTGAGTCCAAACAGGGACGGGAAGACAGGTTTCAGTCAATCAAATCATAAGAACACGCGCCGACCCACCCATACTAAGAGAACACAGGCGCATGCGCGACAAGCAGAGAAAGAGAGAGGCAATTGGAAACGTATGTGGTCCCACTCAACATTTTTTTTTTAGACGGTAAATGAGAGAATGCTAATTAGATGACGCTACTTAGTAAGAATCCAGGAACACACTCACGTTGACATGTAGTTAAAGGGGAGTCAAAACTCTGCTCCAGTTCATGATAGGTAGCAAATATCTCAAAAATAAGAAGATTACATAATTGTGCGAGCTAAAAGTCATTAGCTCAGCACAACAGCACAGGATCCTTTATTGTTTCCCAGGCAATTTCAATCACTGAGATAGGCGGGTCTTCCATGTCTAGCATAAAAATGCCCCTGGGTTCTACATTTACAGTTTCTTAAGTGTTCAATGGAAGTCTGCTAAGCCCATCTGCATTTCCATGGTGTCTCTCTGGTCTATAAATAATTTTATAAGCATAACCTCTACCGTAACACCCATGGTGTCATAACACTTGGCATCTGTCAGATAGGATGAAATAATCCTAGAAGTGGCTTGTGATCTGTGACTATTGTGAAAGATCGGCCCAAGAGAAACTGCTGGAACTTTTTGACACCAAATATAACCGCCAAAGCTTCCTTATCGATTTGAGCGTAGTTACGCTCAGCTTGTGATAGTGTTATTGATCCAAACGCTACCGAAGCTTCCATTCCATTATCCATAATATGTGAGGGGACCGCTCCAACCACGCAAGGAGATGCATCACACGATAGTATCAAAGATCTACTTCTATCATAATGCGTCAGAACTAAGTCTGATGTTAAAATGGCTTTTGCTTTATTGAATGCACTCTAGTGGTTCTGAGTCCACTACCATGGTGCATCCTTATCTATAAGACGGTGTAAGGATTCCAAGACAGTAGCTTTGTCCATCAGGAATCTCTTATAAAAATTGAGAAGTCCTATGAAAGCGTGAAGTTCTGTTTTGTTATTAGGTGCTGGAGCTTTGTGTATGGCTTCAACCTTGTCTTGTAGGTGGTGAATGGCTTGGGCGTCTATCTTAAAACCTAAAAAATGAACCACTGGAACTCCAAACCTGCACTTTGTAGGGGGTGAATGCCTTGGGCGTCTATCTGAAAACCTAAAAAATGAACCACTGGAACTCCAAACCTGCACTTTTCCTTCCTTAACCGCAACTTTTCATCACTCAATCTTTGTATTACTTCCTGTAATTTGGAATTATGTTGTTCTCTATCTTTGCCCGATATAAGTATGTCATCCAGGAGTACCGCTGTACCTCGTATACCCGCTAATAGATCTTCAATAAGCCTCTAGAAAAGACCCGGTTTTGCAATAATTCCAAAAGGCATTCTTGTCACTTGCATCAAGCCTTTTGGCGTATTAAGCGTCAATATTTTAGAAGATTCTTCATCCACTTTAACTTGGGCATAAACATGCAAGTTCAAGCTTATAAAATATGGTTCCATCTATTAGGCACACAAAAGCTTCAGTTGCAGTTGGTAAAGGGTATTTGTCAGGGCATAGTGCTTTATTAACTGTACTCCGGTAGTCTCCGCACTAACACAGAGATCCATATAGCTTTGGCACAATCATTAGGGCTGTAGCCCACTTTGAAAATGATACTGATTTGTACTTTATATAACATAATGTAAACTCTGTATTATCTTATAGAACCTACTGTATAAAACATGTAACTTGGTAAAGTTTAATAAAGTCTCCGAAGGTCTCCTCTCGCTCACTGCCTCCAGCCTTCCTTTGTGACCCACGCAGCTCGATACCTATAAAGGTATAAAAGCGGGTCGGGACAGTCGGTGGTCCTTCATCAACTAATCTTGTAATCTCTCGATTTACATCGTCTGCCAGTGCCATTGGTATTGGACGGCTCCGTAGATACTGAGGTTGAACTGAGGGGTCCATTTTTAATGAAACTGGTGGTCCAACATATTCTCCTAGCTTGTGATCTTAAAAAGCTGAGAATTTCTTTACTGTTTCCATGAGCTTACTATCAGTGGTATGATGAATTCCTTGCACTTTAATTCCCAGCTTGGTGAACCAATTTATCCTAAGGAGGCTTGACCCATTTCTTTCCACCACGGTTACGGGAAGAGTAGTGGACAGACCGTTGTATGTTACTTTCACATTCACCAACCTAGGATACAAAGGAGCTGGTTTTGTTCCCAGGTGCAAAGCTGAATATCGGACCTCATAATTTTTGGTTTAAAGGTCCATATTTTTTCATAGGTTACTGAGCTTATAACTGTCAAGGTTGCTCCTGAGTCAATCTCCATGTGATGTCTAGTTCCATTCAACATCACATTTATGTGTAAGGGTGGGTTGTCTCTAGTTTCAGATCCCATAGAAAACAGCTGATATGCCATATCTAATTCTGATCTTGCAGGTTCCATGGGTGTTAAATGGTTTGGTTGTGGGTGTTGTACTCTTCGTTTAATGTCATTTGGTATTTTAGACCTACGTGCCCTTTCTCTGTGGACCAACTTCTTACAAAAACGACATATCGCATTCACCCATGAAAATTCAGAGGCTAGATGCTCTTTGTCACAATGACAACACCATTGATCCTTTCTTTGGCTTGCAGAAAATCTTTGTTGATTATTGGCACGACTTTGTTGAGATTAGTGGTGTCTATATAGTCTGAGTACTTTTATTGGGCCTGCTTCTTGGACTTGGTACTCAACGGTGTTGCGGAAGTTAACTGCATCACACGTTGATTTTGTGCCGCTGCTTCGCTACTTACTGCCACGAAAATCGCCTCATTTTTCATTTCGTTTTTAGAAAGCATTTCGCGTTGCATGGTCTCATCTGCGACATCCTGCGCTAAACGATCACGTAGCATCCGATTTGTAAATGTTCCAAAGTTACAACGGTTGGCCATCTCTCTCAAAACGGCAATATATTCTACAATGGACTCACCGGGTTGCTGATCCCTTTTGCTGAAATTGAAAGTTTGTACAATTTCATTAAGTTTTGGCGCAAAATGACCGTTTAAAACACTAACTAAATCACCAAATGATTTTGAATTGGGATCCTCTGGCACCACTACGTAGTTAAGCGATCAAATGTTTTGTCCCCAATCACACCAAACAATATATTGTGTGGTTGGGTAGTATCGAATTCCGCGAAACGTGTTAAAAACTCTGCCATTCTGCACCCTTAGGTGGTTTGGCCTATATCGTGGGCTAAAGGTATCAATCACCTCTACACCAAACTGTTATGTCCTTACACATACACATATTTAGTATTGTACACAAACCACATAGCTCACGTAAGTTATAACGCCAAAATAGGCAAAAAGATAAAGTCTTAGACCGGAACATGTTGTCCATCACTTCCTGGCATAACTACTTTAGCCAGTTCAGTCCAGATTGACCAACTTAACCTATAGAGTACACATCCCTGATATAGAGTATATTACAAAGACTACTGGTATTTTAAGAACATTATTTTGTATAAAATTGAAAATAAAAACTAAATATGAAAGTTTACATACTCATATTAAGAGAATAATCTGAATATTTAGTAGGTATCGTATACTTTTTTAATAAAAATTATTTTTATCATATATGCATCTTTTTGAAGAGCTACCTTTTTTTTGACATGACCTATCACATATTTACTTCATGGATGGTAAATATAATTTTAAAAAATATAGATAAACTACCATAACAGATTTTTGCCAGCCTAGGAAACTACTAAACCTCTTTTAGAGCCGGCCATGAGTAACAAAATAAATAAGAGTACTTATAAAAGTATTTGAAAGAACTAAGAGTGGCATAAGGCCAGTCAATTACATTTTCTAAATGATTTATTATGCACTCCGCCCATCCTAATAAAATTGTAGGTACTGTATAGTTATTTGATTTAACATGCTTGTTTGTACAGTCCCTTCCCGTGAATTCTCCCAGGTCTAGGTTTCTGGCCCGCTGTAAGATTGTCCTCTCCTCTTATTTGGTACAAGTGGAACGAGAGAGAGATGACCTACCACACTTACGTCACAAAGATCAACGACATATTTGACGGTAAAAACACACTTAATCCAGAAATAATTACTGATTTGAACACATGATATTCTCTCGATTAAAATCATAGTTGTAAGCACGGACATAAATTTTTTTATGGGGATAGTGGTAGAGGGGGTTAGACATAAAATAGGCCTCTCTTTTTCTAATATAAAACACTGCACTCATATTGAACACAAAATGCTATGAGCATTTCTATCGCCCGAGGTTTATATTTTGGAGGCTAATGATGCATTCTAGTGGTAAACGTGGGAACGGTTTAGAACTCCATTATTGAGTCAACAGTGCTTTTTTTATACTTCTAGATATTTGACTTTTAGTCGTTTCTATCTAATAATTTTCACAATATATATTATATATTTAAATATTAGTTTTAGTTTTAGAATTAATAAAATATTTGAAAAATAAATGTCATAGAATCTATCAAACAGATTTCAGTTGCTACTTATTAGTTTGAGATTTTTACAGTTCTCAATTTTGCCACCATCAAAAGGAAAAAAAACTCTTTCTATAAAACTGTAGGACAATACTTATTGGCAAAATAAACAATTCCACCTAACTAGACGGATCGTTCTAGCACACCATACACCTGATTTGAGCTAATCACAATTTGCCCCTTACTATAGGCTACAGGCCCTACAACCCCGACATCTATAAACATTGCTATGAAGGATACAAATCCAACGAGAGTGATAAGATATGTTTCTTCAACCTGGAGACGTTAGGGCGCTGCTATGAGCCACAGTACGGGTATGATACCCAAATGCCCTGTGTCTACCTCATTCTCAACCAGGTAACACCCCCAGTTAAAACAACTCATTTCAGATGTAACATTGCCATGGCCTCTTGCCTAGTGGTCCAATTTTAGCCTTCATCTAGGGATCCAAAACTATTCTCTCAGCTATACATGCACAATTATAGCCTTTCATAATATAAGGGCATAATTATAGCCTCTCATCAAGGGGGGGGGAGGTATAATTATAGCCTCTCATCAAGGGGTATAATTATAGCCTCTTTTAGGAGTGCAATAATAGCCTCTTGTATCATTCATTCACTCTCCAGGTATACCGTTGGGAGCCGCAGTGCTATGGCTGGGACACTTTGCCAAGCAACTTCCCTGAATATTTAAAGGACTATATATCAGAGAAACACTCCAAAGAAACAAAGGTAGGTCTTTACAACTCCATAATCACCTGTAAGAGATAGTTTTTATATCACTGGTTGTGCCCAAGAGGGGAAAAAACCTTCTTGATAGCAATAATTTTATTTTCACGTCAAATATTGATACATTGAAATTTATAAAATAAATGTAAATAACCATAAATAGCTCTTCATTGCTAATGTAAGAAAACATTTGGAACACATCTGTACTTAGGGCAAAGTCGTGGCTTCACTGAGCCGAGACCACATGCAGCGTTAAGCGCGGCTTGCCAAAATTTAGGATTTATGACAATGGACACAATCTGCCTTGAAATACACGCCCTATTTCTGGAATCATATAACATGAGCAACAAAGCACCCTTAAATTAATATAATCAGCTCTAGCGAAACATATCCTGTAGAACATGATTAGGGAATATTTTCTCCTTAAGGCTCAAGCATGAAGCACAAGTAAGAAAAATGTTGACAATTATAGCCGAATACTGTCTCCTTAATTTGCAAGTGTGAAGTGCAAGAAATATACATGTGGTCAATCACAACTAAATCCAAACTTTCTCCTTAATTTGCAAGTGTGAAGCGCAAGAAATATACATGTAGTCAATCACAACTAAATCCAAACTGTCTCCTTAATTTGCAAGTGTGAAGAGCAAACAAGAGAGAATCACTTTAAGGCGTATCTAGAACCAATACATTCTTGATCGTGAAGTTATTGACCAATGAGAACAATATAGGACAGAGGGGTGTGTGTGTGTGTGTGTGAGAGAGAGAGAGAGAGAGAGTGAGCAAGATAGAGAGCAAGAGAGAGAGAGAGAGATATGACACATGATGTTTAACCGAGCTAGCGTCAGACAAGAACTTCATGAAATCATATTAGTCTATATGTATATCTTCTGCCGCGTCAGTATGTTTTTGTTGTTACACTAACACACAGTCACTTCTAGTGGCAGACTCGGTTAGATTGTCCTTGGTCCTTGATCCAGGAACACAGCCAAGTCCTTCAAATGGTAAGTCTTTTTGTAACGTTTATTCCATAACGTTACATGGTTATTTACTATTCTCTGTTCAGGTTGGAAGGTTGAATTTAGAGGAAGTTTACCCACATTTTCGTGGAGGGAGAGTGGAAAACCATTTAGTAAAAACCTCCGTACATTTGACCTGGACTCTAACTCCGATTTCCCCCATCATCAGCAGTCTAGTCTATTGAGAGAGCGATACCTTGGAGCATTCGACCACCGAGGCGGGTGTATGTGTGATTGTCATGTTGTGTCAGCGTAACCATGTGTGGGTGTCGTGCACTGGTGTCCACGAGGCTGACAGTCAGCACATGGGAGACATCAGCTTCCACCCGTACCCCGGCTTCCCTGCAGAGTTCTACCCCTACCTGCACCAGGACGGTTACATGTCTCCCCTGGTGGCCATTAAGTTCAACAACCCCGCATGTGAGTATTCAGTAGGGACTCTGGTAAACAACCGACCGAAAATACAGCGCCCGCATGGTCTAAGGCATCACTCTCTCATTAGACTAGACTGCCAACATGGGAAGATCTTAGTTTGATCGGGGTTGGGTATACGGGTGGTTTATTCTAAATGGTTTCACTCTCTCTCTCTTTACACAAATCTGGGTAAGCTTCCTCAAAATTCAACCCTTCTCGTCCCTAGCTCACTAGCATAATTAGTACATAAGCTTATGAGACGGGGTCCAAAAACTGTTTTTTGTGTGTGCACCACCTAGTAAGATGATCTTGACACTCTTGAGAATTTATCTCCAGGTCCAGGTTATATAATTACTCTTTTGAGGTAGGGATAAGGAAGGAACATTTTAGAGGTAAGCTACCCGCATTTATGTGGAAGGAGAGAGTGAAAACGTTTAGGAAAAAGCACCCTCATTCGACCTGGCCGGGATTTAAACTCCGATCTCCCTGTCATCAACAGACCAGTCTAACACGAGAGTGTCGCCTTAGACCATTCAACCACTTAAGTGGGTTAAATCTTTTTAAGTGTAAAAAAAATATATATATAAACTGCTTTTACATCTTGTAATTTCATGTGCTTTGCCATTATCTATATTAAAACCATATTAAATTTTGTTCAGGCCCAAATGATATTCTGATCTGTACACGACTGTAAAAATGTCTGACAAAACAAAGAATATAAATTAAAGATGTTTTGCCATATTGGGCTTTTAAAAATTTACCAAATAAATGGAATGTGACATTTTTTCTATATCTGGTATGGTCATGTAATGAGGATGGAAAAGAAAGGATGCCAAAGAGAATGACAGATATGACTTAGGCAGGAAAGAGACCGCAAAGGAAAAACAAGAGATGGGAGGAGCAGATAAAGAGCACGAGTGAAGATAACAAAATAGTTGTTTCTTTCGATACCGGAGTGGGAATACTAATATCAGTAAAAGTATCGGGGGAGGGAGGTGGGAAAGCACTGAATAAAAAATACTAGTATCGAAAAGAAAATATTGATATTAGTAGAGTTTCAAAACTATTCTCACTTTAGAGTTTAATGAATGTCGACTTTCATGGTCCCTTAAACTAAAAAAGTGGTTTTGGCAATGACATCTGTTTCTGTACCTCGGGCTAAAGCCAAAACTATTTTACTGATTGGGCTAAAACCTGATATTTGGGGCCTTCAGAAGGCCCCCCAGAGGGGTTTTTGGAATTATCCAACCCTAAACTTAAGGGTAGTTTACTAAAGAGCAACATGAGTATTGATTTTCTCAAAACTCACTCTAACGATTTTGATTAAATTTTATACATAGACACTGTTTATTATTATAACTAGGATGGCAATTCTCATTTTATCATGAAAATGACCGAGGGTACTACTATGCACCAGTGGCGGCTCGTGATAAAAAAAATAGGTGGTGCACAATACAAATATTCTAAAATATGATATACACTTTTAATATATCGTGCCAATCTATATTTACATATTGTCTTACTTAGGATAATATTTTACAGCAGTACGAGGGTGTGAAGCTTCGAAACTAATATAGGAATCGACTTTTGAAAGAAAAATCTAAATTATACAATTACGAAGTTTTGACCATAAAAATATTGACAGCTAAAATAACAAATGTATAGTCAGTTACTGACAGTCTGAGCTGTTATGTACATTACAAATCAACATTTGGAAAAAATAAAAAAAATATTTTAACACACCTATATTATTACAATCTTTTACTTTGCTATGGTGCAATCATGAATAGTTAAAACACCTTAGAATAAAAACACTCATATAATAAATGAGAACATTATTTACAAAATACCCAACAACTTTATCTTAAAGCCTCAAGCTACTTTAAATAAAAACTCCATTCTTCTCTCTTTAGATTTTACGAATTTCTCAATGACTCTAGAGTTAAAGTCTGAAATATTCATAATAAAGTTTCTCTCGACAGACAGCATAGCAAGAGTTGACAACCTTTTCTGGTGCATGCTATTTATTAAAAATGTTTTGACACGTTTTATTGTAGAAAAACATCTTTCTGCTTCTGCCTTTGTCATAGGGATTGTTATAATAATATTTAAAGGTTTTAAGCATTCTTTAAAAATTCCACTTGATTTTTTTTTCATTTATAAATGAGAACAGAGCTAAAGCGCCAGTCATATTTCAAAATTCATCCCTGATATAAATGATGCTTAGCTCTGTGTGTAGTTTTTTTTGCATCTAAAAATGGGTATGAATTTATTGTGAGTTCTAAATATTTATCAGGAAACAACTTACAATAATCAGAAAACTTCTCTGACAAAAATAAATTTGCAGTAACGAGATGACCAGTAAAGCTGAATCTATTTTTTTCTTGACAGATGATGTCACAAACCTCTTTAGCCTCTCTATTGCGAGTGTGGCTCTCATTTCGTCTCCGCTTTATTTTATTTTCATCAAGATCATCAGTCATATCATTTTCATTTCTTATTTTGGAAATTTCCTCTATGAAACAATCTATTTTGTTTTTTACAAACGCTGGATCAGTTTCCCTTTTTTGAACTGGTTATACAATATATCTACATGAGGTATTATTTTATGAAAAAAAGTTAGCAAAATATAAAAACATCATCCTTTAATGTTCCTTCAGACCAGACGCCTGTTCAATTGTAGCTATATGTTTAATGTCATCTCACATTTCTATTGTATCCATGCACTAGATAAGTTCTTCTCTGTATTCGCAAACTGTGTTTACTCTTGTAGGTGCTAATCATGGTAAACATTTACCAACAACTTCATCTAAAATCGCTGTTCTCTGAGGGGAGTCAGAAAAAAATATACAAAATATTTCTAAACTGACAGAAAATATACGGACATTGCGATTAATTGAAGATGCATTTTACATTATTAAATGTAGTTGATGGGCATGACAGAACATAAGAGCGTTAGGATAGCTCTGCTTTATTTTAGCCTGAGCAACATTTTGAGATCCACTCATAACTGAAGCACCATCATATACTTGTGCTATTCTCTCTCTATTCTTACTCTATATGTTGATCTATTTCCTCTTTGAGACAATTTGACTAAGATACAACGTCATGAAATGGGGGGGGGGGGGGGGTTTGCATAGCTTCAAAATCTTTCCACTGGTTTTATATTTACTATATACCAGTAAATTATTACATTTAAAAAGTAGATGAGATATCAGTTGTTTCGTCAGCTATAACAGCCAAAAAACTGGCATTATTTCTTTTGAAATTTCGTTGAAATTCTGCATTAAAGTATTTCATTCTGAATTGAGCTAGAGATGTCTTTAAAAAATGTAGCCTTTTATAAATGCACTTTAAAAGCATCATCCAACTTGGCACTGAAATTGACAAGTCCACAAAATATTCCCAGTGTAAGAAGACGAATCAGTTTAGTAATGACCTCTTAAGGACCAATTCGAAAGCGCCACATAATTGAATACAATTTAGGATAATATTTAAAACACATCTATTGTCAGTCACTTTTTCACTGTGAAGCTCAATAGCTCTTCTGTAACCATAATTTAAATGTGATCGGATGTTGGTCTTGCCAAGTACAGCCAAATCTAAAGAATTGTTCTTGTGTAACAAAGATATTTCATGCTTTTTAATTCGCTCACTTAAATGGTTCAAATCAATCATGACTAAATTCATCCAAGATAAGTCACCAACAAAGAATGTAATGTCCCAACTTGTGAACCCTGTGTTGTTTTGAAAAGGAGGGATAAGACTGCAGTTTTAAACAATGAAAGCAGAACAATGCCTTTTTTACATTACACCTACATAGCCATGCATTGTTTTTTGTAAGTATCTATGTTGAATTTTCTAGTAAAGTCTCTATTATTAGTTTTTCTTATTTTTTCTAAGACAATATTGGTGTCTGTTACCAAGTCTTTTAATTTCTAGTTTTTCTTCTGGAGTACTCAAATAATTATTTTTTTTTGCAAAATGTTTAGCACAGAATTCATTTCGATATTTAAAAAACAACACTAAACAATTATTATAAACTCATTAACAACTATTTACATATCCCAAGTCGTTTTTAAAAAATGTTTTGTGCAAAATTCATTTTGATATTTAAAAGAAGTATTAAACAGTAAATTATATTGAACTAATTAACAACTATTTACATAATTACTGTACATAATTAATTTTGTACAAATTGAAAAAGAAAAATCACACTTTAAAACATATTATAACTGGTAGTACCCGCCTCGGTAGCGTAGTTGGCTAACACGCTTGTCTTGTTGAGCTCGACTGCTGAGGACGGGGAGATTGAGGTTCGAATCTCGGTTGGGTGAACTGGGGGTGGCTTTTCCTAAATGGTTTTCCACTCTCCCTCCACGCAAATGCGGGTTAACTTCCTCTAATTCAACCTTCCCAATTCCTAAATCTATTAACGTAATTAGTACTTAAAGCGTATAATCCGAATGGGTACTAAGATGCGGTGCTAATATATATAACTGGTAGTAATGCTTTAGTTGATCAAAACAAATCGCAAGTTCTCTATCAAGCTGCGCACCAGGCCATGTGTTAAAGGTCCACTTTCAAACTAACTTGCTAGGTCAACAAACTCTTCTTTTAGATGTGCATGCTCAGATTGTTGCACACCCCTAGAGTTTAGTAGAAGTATGAGGACAGCGCTAGCAGTCAGGAAAACTAGAGGAATAGTTAATAGAATGATACACGTGAGAGCATAGCTAATTCTATGAAAATGTTGATTCATTATGAAATGTTACTATTTAAATAAAATAATACTAAATGCTATTTTATGTGAAATTATAAGTGGAGCACTTACATCTGCACACAAAGAAGTCATCACCACTGCTTTACACAGGGCAGATTTTCCAATTTTCGTAATTTCTCCATAATAATTTGAGATAGGAAATAACTTATTGTAAAGTTGTAGTATTATTAAAAATAAAAATCTTTTATTTGAAATACATTTGTATAAAACAAATATTTCATGAGCTATAAACAATTATAATTATATACTTTTTAATTCAGGTCTTTGAAAATGAATGTGATTCTTATGTTCTTTGGTAGACAACCATGTTTTTTCTCTTTTCTCAATTCTTCTATGTCCTGTTGGAAAGTTGGCGTATAGAAGGTTTATTTCCAGATATTATTAAAAATGTGTATAATGATGTTTTTCATCTTGGGTAGATGACTTCTTTATTTACATATTATAACATCACATACATAACAATAGCATTTAAATTAGGGTGTATTATATTATTTATAAAATTTAATGAGCACTTTTACATGATACGGGCAGATAGAGAGGGAAACTGGTATTTACATGTGATAGCATTTCAAAGCGCTCTTTCTTTGTTCTTTGCATTTGGAAAAATAACATCCCACCCTTTATGCTGCATTCTAGAATGGAAGCTTTGTTGTTCATCATGGGACCATAAAGTTTATTATTGTTGGAATGGACCAAGCTCTTGAGCAGGTCTATAATAAACCTGCTAAGGATCATGGAGGCTTCATAGGACCTACTCGTCAGAAGCAAGCAGTTGCACATAGAGACATCATTAAACATGTTAAAATATGCATAATTCAGTTCTATAGAAAGATGTGTGGTCTACAAGATGATGATGATTATGAGTACACATTGCATCATGAATTCTCACCCACTTTTACATATTCAGATGAAGAAAGCATTGAAAACATCACGGATTTCATCAACGAAAGAAAAAATCAGTTTGATTTAAATATTGCACAAGACAAGTTGTACAACATTGTCACTGGTAAACATTTGATGTACATGAGAACTTCAAGTTTACATGTGACATAATTGGAGAAACAGCATACAAGCTATTCAGGCAAGAAAGACTCGATAAGTCCAAGAAGCTCTTTGATAAAGTGGCTAAGATGAAGATGTCCAATTCCCACCCAAAATGAGACTTCTGATATCCTACATTTAATTTCTGTTGCACGAGAAAGAGGCTACTCCATTGATCAGTTGAGTGCTATGAGCTCGTTTCTACTGCGTTCTTTTTAACAAAAGATGGATTTCTAAAAAAAACAACTGATAAGGCAAGTTTGGTACAAGAACTAGAGAAAGATATTAAAGAATCAACTTTCAAAACAGCTCCTCCTTTATCTCACACCAGCGCAACCTCGTTTGATTTTATGTTAATTGCACAAAAAACTTAACCAGCTTTGTCTAATTCTATGAAGACTTTTGAGGACTTTACAAAGCTTATCATTCAGAGAATAGAAGTGATTGCACTAAACTCTTCTAGGATTGACATAATGTTAGAACTACAAATACAAATAGGATAGTGTTAAATTAGCTGAACGACAAAGAAGATGAACCACCCTTCCAATTAACATGAATATTGATGGCGTGTAAACCCCTCTTCCAAAAGATATGAATGCATTCTGGGCATCTTCAAGTAATAAATACCAGTTGGAGAAGTTCTTCAGTCAATACCTGATGGAATGCAATGATTTCACTGGTAAGCCTATTTATGTTGGCAGCCTTGGTGAGGGTAAGCAGAAAATGGCAAGAAAGAAGACATTTCATGTTTACAATCTGACCCGAGGAGGCTGATGAGTGCCTTACGTTCCATCACTGGATGTGACATGACTAGCAAATTTGGACAGCTTTAAAGCATGGTAAACTTTCACCACATCTACTACAAACATTTGGTCAAACAGACCTCAGTGAGACGATGATGGATGATGCTGAAATGTTTCTTGTTGGAATTCTATCATCAAATACCACTTTGGGTACACCAGTATCATCAAATACCACCTTGGGTACACCAGTATCATCAAATACCACTTTGGGTACACCATTATCATCAAATACCACCTTGAGTACACCAGTATCATCAAATACCACTTTGGGTACACCAGTATCATCAAATAAAAAGGCTCAATATAGATAAACTCACGTCACCTTCTACCAGTGTAAGATTACACATCAAATGAGGTATTTTGCAATGTTACAGGTGGTACCATGCACCCACCCTTCTACCAACATTGTGTGGATGTATAGAGGGAGATGGTGAACTAGAGCCCCAAGTCACCAGTGACTATTCCTGATGATTTTACACATCGCTGCACTTGCAAAAAATGTTTCAGAAACACTGTCTGGAAAATTGGTTACATTATTAAGTACTGCTATACGTTTAAATCCATTTACCATATTTGGCGGCCATTTAAAAAAAACTGGTGATATTCAGGTCATGTATATCTCCCACACCACTTATTTGGTGCTGACTGACAGCTGACAGCTCTGAAAAGTTACTAGACCAAATTATGTATCCCTACGCCGAAACATATGATCTGCAAAAACATGTGTATAGCATCTGTCACTTCTGACAGTCAAAGTTTTGGTCTATAGAAGAAACCTATATGACGGTTTTATTTATTTCCTATATATTAATGACCTTGATATGTTGATGGCCTAATATTAATTATTAATTTTTTCAAGAATATAAATTTTAAAAAAATATGACATTTAATCCCATATTAGTTTTTATTATTATTAGCACCACGTCTTACTACCTGTTCAGGTTTTATACACTTACGCTATGTGGAATGGTGAGGTGATTGTGAGATGAAATGGAGGACCTACAGTTTAACGTGGAATCCGAACCACGGTGGAGGCCTGGCATTCCCCACATTCACAAAATGTCTTGTCAGAGGTGAAGGAAGGGTTTGGTAATCAGATAAATCTGTGCCGGGACCGGGGATTGAACCCTGGACCCCCGCAATAGTTTTTATTGTAATGAATAAATAATTTTTAATAATAAAAAAATAATTTTTCTTTGTTAATATTAGTATTATTAACAACATTATAAATGTGAACAATCTGAATGTCTACTACTACACATAGAATAAAAACAGTCATAAACCTTTTTAACAGTATTACAACATATTGGTGACCTGGCGGTCAAGGGTTAAAGTGTCAGACTTTTGTGCCGGGGTCCGGGGTTCATTCATTCATTCCATTGTGTTCCTAGTCCCTAATGTCAAAGAGTAAGCAACAGTGTGTATTTCATTTATGCTCTTTAGTGTATTGTTTCCACAACAATGTATTGACCTACTATTTCATGTCACAAATCTTATTAGTTTTTAGTAAATTAAGATAAAAACGGGTGAAAGTCTGTGCGGTGCACTGGACCATATGTTTTATTGTAGCATAAACTAAGTATCAGTAGTAAAGCAATTTTGTTAACTATAGAGGTATAATTTGTATTGGCAGAGTTTAGTTTGGTACTCCTGTTTTAAGTGGACATGCTGATCAGTGTTCGGTGCCAAGCCTGGGCGCACAATATTGAGCAGAATGTAGAAAAAGGAGGGGGAGTCGAGTTCCAACTTATGATAGGCTCCAAGTCAAACAAGAAAAGGAGTTATCCTCGAATCAAAGAAACTTACGAAAGTGAAGAGACCAGACCAAGTGGAAATGTATCAGTAATATAACCAGAGATAGGAATAAGTTGGCTGTGAACTTATCAATTGTGAGATGAGAAAACATTCTTACTTTAACTAATCAAAATAAAATTGGCGCCAAAATTTCAATTTTGCTTGATCACTTCTGAAAACATCATAAATATATTATTTAAAGTAAAAATTATTTTTTTGTTTTTAACATATTACTTTCACAAATAGCTGTAGAACAAAATAAAAATATCTTGTATTGTAAATGTATAAATAAAAACTACTATTAGTAAAGTAAACCTTATTTCTTCAAACTTACACTATAATATGTTTGATCACAGTTTTGCTCAAGACTATCAGCTAAAAACTCGAATAAAACCTATAAAAAATGTCACACTATATAAAAAATATTCACTTTACATAATAAAATTTGCTTCTTGTTTTTATTTCAGAGATAATTTTCTGTGGATAAATATAAAGCTATATTATTTATATCTTTTGAAAAATTTTAATCAGAATGAAACTGTGCGAAAATAATAAAATGAATTATTGCCTAATAGCCTAAAAATATATTAAAAATAAATTTTCACGAATGAATCTTTCAAATGACTAAAAAAAGGGTGGGGGGACCATAGAAAACTATTAATGGAGAATTCCACAAGCAAAAGTTATAGCTACTGTACTTTTTAATATATGGCCTATTACTGTACAATTATTATTCTAAAAGAAAAAACAATGTTTTATATTGTTAACATTATTAATATAACTAACATAATAGGCACATATGATCTTTTTACATGTTTACAATAACACTGTACATTTAAACAAAACAATGATTAGTTATTTTAATTTTACACAAGTTTAATAATAATAATAATACATTTATAGTAATGGAAATTGATAAAATTAACTAATAAGTGTTAATTCAATTAAGAAAAACCACCTGGGGAAAGAAAAAAATGAGAGAAGAATCCATACACAAAGGTGACATCTTTCTTTATTCTTGCTTCCGCAGTGGAAGTAGTCAGGGGAGTAATTTAGTGTTTGTGTAAAGTGTGTATTCTCTCTTCTCTCTTTGTTTGATAAAGACAACAATGCCGAAATGTTAGGCCTACTCAATGTGTGTGAAAATGTGTGTTTGACTATTTCTACTAAAGAAACCAGAAGAAAGAAAGATGTCACCTTCTTATATTGTGTTCTTTTCACATTTTTACTTTTTAACCAGGTGGGCTTTCTTCATCAAATTTACATTTATTATTTCCTCTTTCTTTATTTCTATCATCGTGTTGAGCTCGACTGCTGAGGACGAGGAGATCGAGGTTCGAATCTCGGTCGGGTGAACTGGGGGTGGTTTTTCCTAAATGGTTTTCCACTCTCCCTCCATGCAAATGTGGGTTCATTTCCTCTAATTTAACCCTCCCAATTCCTAATCCATTAGTGTAATTAGTACTTAAAGCGTATAACCCGAACGGGTAGCAAGACGCGGTGCTAAATATTAATATATATTTCTATCAATTTCCATTATTATAAAATTTATTTAGCCTTCGGGCCAATTCTTTGTTAAACAACAATAATAATAGTAATATTAAAGGTGGTCAACTTTACATTTTCATTAAGGCCACCACTTATCCATAAAAAATTTGCTTTTTTTAGGATATAATTCTGCCTATAAATTGTAAATAGCACCTTAACCACGCCCATAAAAAGTTGTTTCAAAATCTTGGTAGTGTCAATTAAGCACAAGGATCAAGGCTTCACATGTGAAAATCTCACCACTTTGTGTAAACATTGCCGACATAATCTTGTGCATGTAGATTTAACAAACATATTTAGATATTTAATAGAATATTATACAAAATTCCACACAAAAAGATTAGTAACATCAATCTTATTGGAGATTTTACCATAAGTACGTTCATTTGCACTTGGGACCAAATTTATAGTACCATTCGTGACTAGCCATGTTTCCCAACCACTGGAAGACAAAAATCTGCCTTTAATGGGATTCAAACCAGTCTAAAATAGTTGGCTAGTCAGAAAACAATTTGTATCGAAGAAAACTGGTATTGTTGCAATTAACATTCATCAAGTACTTAAAAAAGCTATCAGTATCAGTTGGTAATATTGGTAAGGGACCTGTAGAAAGTATAACATGTTTTGTTGCGGTCAACATTAATAACTATAATAATATAGTAAAATGTTACTTTATTTGTATTGATAATATCCATCAAAAGTGACAAATGCAGATCCCATGACTTAAAGTATAAATATATCAAAGTATTTTAAGGCGGGGTGCTAGTGAGAGCGAGTTTAGTCCATTAATTTTAATTTTATTTATTTAAATAGTTTGTCACCAAATGCTGCCATGCTCATGACAGATATTCAACAACTGTTGAGATTAGCATGTGCAGAAAACAAAACTCTATGATTCTATAGAACAAATATTTGATTTATTTTGGCCAAAAGATGTTTGTGCTATAAAAACTGCAAAAATACTGCCCTAAACTCACGCTCACTAGCACTCCACCTTAAGTAATTTTTATTACTCTCAAAAAATTCCTTCCTAGCTAAATCAGACTATAATGATATTAAATCTACAGTTTCTGCGTGCATTGTTGAAACTACAATAGAATATTACATTCCGTTAATAGTGTCACATACAAAGATACCTTCACAATTATTTTTGTGAAGTTGACCATAAAATTAAATATGATTATTTTTTCCAAGCTATTTTAAAACACATAATCTTCATAAAAATATTAGATAAGGTATTTTTAAAATGGCTGAAAAGTTTTTCTGCCACAAACTTTATAGTTATTAAACACATTGCTAAATAAACTAAAACATTCTTTGTTTTTATGCTCATCGTCAAAAAAGCAAAAAAAAAAAAAAAAAAAAAGATCAAAATTAAAAACAAGATCTAAAAATTATTGTTCTAGAGATATACGGAGGTGAGCTGGTAATACTACTCCGACAAAATGTAGTCTACATTTATAGATACCACTGAAGCTTTTCAAGTCCAAGTATTTATACTCTTATTATTAGTAAATTTAATCCAGAGGTCATTCCAGCAACATTATCAATGATTATGTCTCTATTCAATCCCCTTAACACATCTTTTGCTACTTTCTACCGACATGAGAAATAAATGCTTCAAAATTGTTGGGAGTTTTATTTTTGGAAAATTTAAGTTGGTTAACTTGTATAAAAACAATGTAAAAAAGACCAAGAAACAATAACAGTATGTCATAATATAACTTCACAAATTATTCTGGGTACCCTCGAACTTACTAACTTGAACTTTTGTTTAAAAGTCAATAAAAACAATCGTTTGGAATTTAATGAATAGTTATATTTTAGTTTTAAAGTGGTTGAGGAGCACAAATCAAACACACAGACAAGGACATCTCCCTGTGTGCCATCCAGTCTACCACTGGAGGGATATTAAAGAAACACAGTTTATAATATTCATACTTTTAATCTCTAGTTTTGACTAACCAAATGTTTACAAAGCTATTGAATGTGGGATTGTCAAATTTTAAATATGGTTGTCATATCAACTACCATAAATGTATGCATATGTAAACTAAATCATTGCTATTATTGGAACATAAGTCAATATTTGTGGCTGTAAAGAATATTAACGAAGCAAAACATATTAGTTTTATTGAAGATCCTGCTAATGAAGTAAGCTAGGATTTTTTATGTGATATTTAAAACCGTAATAAAAATAAACCTGTACATAGGAGTTTATTTTAGATTTTGTTTGTATGGGATGTGTGTTATTCTTAGAACAATTAATACATAAATGAGAAAATTTTGCAAGTCAAGTTTTAACATTTTTCTCTCACATTTGATTTCATTTGACAATAGAGAACTCAAAAATATTACCTTTTAAAATTACATCCAATGTGACAGTGATTTATTTCAAACAAAGATATGCATTATACTATTTTAACACATAATAATCAAATATTTAGAATATACTTTCTATAATAAGACACCTCTTTAACATATTAAAACGTTAAGTACTAGACTCAAGATTGCACTTATTAGTTACCACTTAATAAACTTGGATATAACAGAAATACAAAACAAAGTATGATTATTACTGGCACTAATTGAAGACTGCATAGTCTGAATTGATCAGTTTATTTTACAAATACAGACAACTCACCAGATATTTTAATCTAAGCTAATGCAGAGATTTTAGACACCTGAGTCAGTGTAAATGGCATAAATATTTTACAAATGGCACCAAAATACAAACTCTAAAACATTTTCACAATAATATGTTTGTAGCCACTAAATTTTTTTGACATATTGTTAGACTTCACTTTCAAAACCAGCTATCCAATATAAATTAGTTTGTTAAACTTTTGAATTTTTCGAGTCTTATTTTTAATACCTTGATTTAAAAAAAGTTTAAAAAAGAACACTTAATATTGGCGGATACACAAATTTAACAAATAGTTGATTTGAAAATTATTTTAGGAAGCGTTTTTTTAAATTGTGTATTGATGTGAGTAGAAGGGAGGTGAGCTTTGTGAGCGTTAGGAATTGTAGTTAGATATGATTTAACAAAACATGAGCCATTATAAAGTATAGTAAACACCTTTTTAATTGGCAAATTAATTCTCTCATTGTAATAAGCAACAATGACATTTCATACAAAACTTTCTCCCTTAGAAATAAATCGAGGAAATTGACACATTCATAAAAATATAATAATACTTCAACAACGTCTGTTAAAACCGGCATTACTCGCCAAAGGGCTTCATGACCTGGCAAATGAATACATTAAAGTAGATCCAGTAACTTTTAAAACTGTCAGATAATATTTAAAATGACATCCTAGACAGCAATATGGAAGGAGAAAGAGACCAGGAAGATGAGGATTACAAGTGATGGGTGACCTCAAACAAGGAAACAAGATAAATAAGTACGCTATTACTAGGACAAGAGGGAGCACTCGATTTGGAAACAGTAATGATCCTGTCAAAAGACGGAACACATAATGTAATTTTGTATTTTTGTATATACTTTATATTTCAATGATGACCAATATAACACATGGACCAAGGTGAGTGACAAGCATCACCTTGGGGCGAGTACTGAACAAAAGGGGAGATGAAATGACAAGTGTGTGAGGATGTTCGAGGATGTTCGAGGATGCGACAACTGAAGACTATGGCAGTGCGACTCTTAATCAATCATGACCTCGAAGTGAACCGAGCCTTTTCTCTCGTTGTTGGCGCGGACATATTGGATGTTTTTGGCCCAGGCCCGGCACTCGATGTTGAAAAGAACGTTCACTGCAAAGAAACAAACGAATCAAGATAATTTATTATTAAAAACAACAGATTCCCTCGATATAAAGTTGGAACACAGTTCTGGCTACTTGAGATATTCACAAGACATTTTAAACAAAAGTTAATTTTCTAAACCAGAAAAAGCTGTCTGTCATAGTGAAAGCTTATATTTAAAAATAGATGTTATTTTTTAGGCATTTGATTTAACAATTTCTACTACAAAGACTCAATCTAAAGCTTTATATCATTCAAAAGTTTAACCAACAGAGTTGTTGCGTCATGCTGAAAATTTAGATGCCAATTTCTGGATATTTTGAAATTAAACTTTTGTGTATACATTTTTGTGGAATCACTTTACTTTTTTTTTTAAGCACCACATCTTACTACAGTTAGGGTTATAAATAACGTGATCAGACCTCCCGCTTTGAGGAAATGTGTCCCTTTGTCCCCAAGATTTTTCATGGGACGCACAACTGTCCCGCTTTGGAGGGTAGTACATTTTGTGAGCTAAGTAAATTAATAAAAACGTTGTTAGGACTCGTCTAGACAATCAGTGCCTATCAGTCCAGTCTAGACGACATGAATCCCCCCTCACCGTACCACACAATGTGGCCACAGCTTCAGAACTACAGTAGTCGTTCCGACCCAAGCCTTCTTCGGAAGTACTTGGTTGGACTCGTTAGTTGTCAACGTTTGTTAGTAGTACAAAGGATTATTGATAGATCACTCGACTCAACCATGTTTATTTATTTCGAAAGAGTTGTGTTTAGACTTTATTAAGTTGTGTCGTATGTGCTTAAGTTTGCAAACGAATATATTTAATAATGCCAAAAAGAAAGTGCTCTTTCAACCCTTACTTATGGGCTAAATACCCGTTCATAAAACTTAAAAATTGAAGCGAACAGTAGTGATGTGGTCTGTGAAAAATGTTGTACTGAGTTTAGTGTTGCGCACGGAGGTTCCTGTGATGTTGAAAAACATTTAAAATCTCAGAAGCACATAGCTTCAGACCAGGACGTTTGTTCTAGTAAATTGATTTCTTTGTTTTTCAAAAGTAATGTGCTGTCCAAGAAATATCTCGAAGTTTCTGCTGCCGAAGGTGTCTAGGCCTATCACATTGTACAAGACAATCACAGCTTTTGTTCCAATGATTGTGCTTTGAAAGTAATAAGTACGTGCTTTGAACCAAAGTTTCATTGTGCCCGAACCAAATTGCAAGCCATTGTAACTCAAGTATTTGCACCATTAGCTGATTCACAACTTAAAAGGGGGTTGGAAAATGCAAATTATGTTTCCTTCATGACAAACGCATCTAACCACGGGTCACAAAAAATATTACCCATGTTTGTGAGATAGTTTGATAAGTTTGATGAAGTGGAAGTAAAAATATTGGACTTACAGTCTCAGTTTGGAGAGACTTCCGAAATTATTGTCAGTTATTTAAAGGATTTGTTGCAAAATCATAACCCAACAGACAAAATAATCTCTTTCAGTGGGGATAACACAAACTGTATGTTTGGTGGTGCAGGAAGAAAAGGAACAAAGAATGTTTATCACAAATTGGAAACTTTTTTGCAAATAAATATTGTGGGTACAGGGTGTACTTCACACATTATATTCAACGCTATAATAAGTGCATCTGATTGTTTGCAAGTAGATGTACAAGTCGTGGTTGTGAAAATATATTCACACTTCTATATTTACACGGTAAGGGTGGAAAGATTTAAATAAATTTGTAACACCATCGATATTGAGTACCAGAAAATGTTGGGGTAGAGCAAGACACGATGGCTAGCGCTAATGCCTGCCGTGGAAAGAATGTCACAATTGTATTTGCCACTTAAGGAATACTTTCTGAGTCAGCCTAAATGTCCATGTTTTTGAAGACATTCTTTGAAGATGAACACTCAGAAATGTGGTTACATTACATACATAGTCTAGCAGTTACCTTACAAAACTCGGTTTTAAAAGTGGAAGGTCAGAATGGTTCTGTCGTTGAGTTTACTGCATAAATAGATAAAATGAAAGATAACCTTCAAAATAAGGTTAGTACTAGATTTATTCTTCGTGTACTGTACAACTTAATGACAAACAACTGTTCAGGACCTGAAAAAGAGGATTTTACTAAGACTATTGTAACATTTTACGAGACATAATTACAATATTTAGAGCAATGGATAATGCATTTCGAGGACTTGGAAATGTTTGAATGGGCAACTTTGAAAAACAAACAAAAAAAACTCCAGAATGGTCTGATGTTAAACTAGCTGTAGACTACCTTATTGTTAAAAAAAACACTTCAACGCATCTTCTGATACAGAGCTTTTTGATGAAATGACTTGTATAGATAAATACATTGAGAGCCATATTTCAGTGTGGAGTGATAACAAATTAGAATCTAATAAACGATGGCTTGAACTGTTAAACATTTGAGAGAAAACTCCATAAATCATCAACACATCAGTAAAATCGCAGAATATGTACTAGCACTGCCAGGAAGTAATGCAACCATTGAGAGTTTTTTATACAATGAGAAAGGTGTGAACATCGGAGAAGACCCAACTTAGGATGGGCGTTTTTAAGGTCAATATTAGTGACAAGAATTAATTTTCACTTAGGTTGCCAGGACTTTTATTTAATGTTATGGTCCTCAGCAGCACTGTTAAAACAAATAAGTTCAAATACAAAGTATGAGTATGATGACTGAGGCTGAATGAATCATAGAAATGTACACTTTGCATTTAGATGCTAAAATTTACTGAGTAAATATAATGTGCTTTCTTTCCTATTTACTTGTATGTCTTTAGAGGTTTGTTTAAATAGCAAGGTCATAATAATTGTAAAAATTAACCTCTAAATTAACTGTCCATACGTTTTAAATCACAACCCCCACCCCCACAAAAAAATGTTTAGGCTTACGTAGGCTTTGCTTTCTACTTGTTTCAAACAAATAACTACAAAACAGCAACGTCCAAACTCAGGTAAATGCGAAACTTTTAACTTGTATCTTATTTGCAGGGGTCAAGGATATCCTTGAAACACTACTTTTTGGGCTTAAAATTAAAATTAAAATAAATCTGGGGGGGTGGGGGTCCCTCAGCCCCACCGGAGGGGTCTTTCATACTGACTATATCCCCCAAACCCTGTGGTATAAGCATGTCCTGCTTTAGGGCAGAACAAATCTGGTCATGTTAGTCATACACCACCACTTAAATACCAAGGCAAAATGCAACAGCAGTCAAGAAGGTTTCGGCTCAGGTCACGTATTAACCGTTTATGGTATAAATATGAGTATTATAACTTAATGTAATTAAATGTATTTATTTTATTGGAATTTAATATGTTTCGATATTAGGAGGATTAAACTCTATCCTTGATTGATGGCAAGGGTGAGGTACTCACTTGCAGGGCGCTGCAGTCTGACAGCCACAAGAGGACTGAGATAGTCCTCATCATTGGTGTAAGGGTAGTAGTATCCTGGGAACCCCTGTCGAGGGTAGTACGAGAAGTTGCCAACGTTCTCCCGGTCAGCCGGGCTCTCACCGCTGCAGCTCACCCACACAGTGTTCAACTAGAGAACAAGCCAATATCCATAGTGAGGGTGTAACCCTGTTACAACACCTAAAGAAAAGAAAATTGTTTGGCTCACCATTCCAGCCCCAGTTCACCTGTATCAGCAAGGCTCCACTCCACTAACACATCGCGGAACTGGCAATATAAAACTAACTCGAGAAGCCGTGGTTCGCTTCTCACCGCGAGGATTGTGCCGCGCCCAAGAAAAAAGAAGACTGATGATATGCGTGAACTGGATGTGCACCGTCGATAGTGTTCAGAAACAAAATAACTATTGTTTAGCACACATCTAATACGCGTAAACTATTTGAGCATGTTCTGGAAGACTGCTACCCCTTACCTCTCTCCCTCTCCTTTAGTTCCTGCGCCTTGAGAACACAAGACTTCATTCGTCGGTTATATAATATCAGGGTTCTGTAATGCAGACACACATTACACTACGATCACTAGGTGAGAGACCTTGGTCCTAGGATAGGTTTACATCTGTATATTCAAAATTCCGTTTGGCTGTATAATTCAAAATTATCGTTTTGGCTTCTTTATGTTTAATTTATCATTTATTAACTGTACCTGACCTCTTTTAATTTGCTTGTAGACCATGGATAAACTTAATTTCTTTAGATGGTTTGATCAAACCGTATGTCTGACATTTCTTTGCGATCTTTTGGGAGAACTCTTTTTATTATTTAACTTACTTTCTGTTTCATCCGCTTCACAGATGGGCTTATATCTTTGAGTACCGACATCTTTGGTCTATTATTAATTCTGGCAGCGTCATACTTTAGTTCTGCCGATTTTATGCATTTAAAAATTATATCACTTGTTATTATTGAAAAATAATTTATTATTGTTACATTTTTTGAGAGTTTATACTATGTTGGGTAAATGTTGGGCCACGAGTCTGCATATTTATTCTCTAATATCGGCTTTATATATATATATTGTTAATAAAACCAGTTAATGCATATGTTTCTAAATTAGATCCTTGTTGTTTCTTTTATGCCCAGTTACGGCTGGGTATATATATATATATATATATATATATGGAACTCAATTGTTTACTGTCCAGACTGTTTAGAGCCGTCGGAGGTGGTGAGTAAATATATTTTTGTGATGACTAGTACTTTGTTTTTCCTTTTGGCAATCGATTATTATTATTATTATCATCTTGAAATTTGTACAAATATCAATACTGAAATTGCAGATACTGCAAATATACTGCAAATATCAATACTGCAGTTTGTATGATTTATTTTGGGTCGCCATTTGAAAGCATGGGAATATGCCTAACATATTTCTTATATTATTGTTCTTTCTTGATTGTTGTTTACGGATTCAGTGCCTAAGGCTATTCATGCCTCACTCTCTCATAGAGCTGTATTTTTTATTTTTCTTGAATAAAAATAAAACTCTCATGTGACCAACCTGACTGTTATTTATGAGTGATGATCAGTGTTGGGGGTTACAAGGGTTATATACATATGGTAACTTAACCTAAGGCAGCATGCAAAACCTTAGCACCAAGAACATCACTTGGATATAAGGGCCTTCACCCAGGGTTTGGAAATTTGTGGTCAGCTTCGTTGACCATTCACTTACTGTAATGGACGATTCAATCAAATTTTATTACCGGCTTTAGTGATCACATAGTCTAAGGCAACCCTCTCATTACAGACTGGATCACCGATGGACTGGGAGATCAAGGTTTGAAACCTGATTGAGTGCAATGAGGCTAGTTTTTCCTAAATGGCTTTACACTCTCTCTCTCTCTCTCCCCACACAAATGTGGATACATTAACTATAAATTCAACCTTCCTTGTCCTTAACACAGTAGAGTAATCATCCTTAACGCATAATTAGTACATAAGTGTACAAACCAAACAGGTAGTAAGATGCTGTGTTAAAAAAGATTGTATTTTAATATGCGCTCACACACCTAAAATATTCAGATTTTAATAAATGGATCTAACATTGCTGGCTAAAAACACAGATTTTCTCCCAAACAGAAAGAGATGTTACTTTGTTCAGTGTATATTTAAGCAGCCAATTATTGGTTTAGTTATGTATTTTTCTGGAGATAGTGCAAGAATAACTAATCATCACATGACACAGGACAACTTGACCTTCATCTGTGAACACTAGAGTTGTGCTGACAAGAAACTGTCTTGGTTCCTGATACTTCTCTTGTTTTCAGGTTTTTGTGTATGCATGTGTGTGTGTCCATGGAGTATTGTACAGAACATACTTTGTACCTATTGTCACAGAAACATACATTGAATAAAAGAGACAAGGAAAGTGGAGGCCATAGGAATGAAGTTTGTTAGGAGTATGTTGGTTGTCACAAGGAGAAACAAATTAAGAATGAAGTTATCTGGGAAAGAGTAGGAGTACAAGGAGTACATGAGATAGTAGAGGAAGCAAGACTGAGATGGTATGGACACGTAATGAGGATGGAAATGAAAGGATGCCGAAGAATAGGTTGGAAATGAAGTATGTGGGGGGATAGAATACAGGGGAGGCCAATAAAGTGATGGGAGGAGCAGATAGCAGAAAGTGTTCAAGTTAGAGAAGAGGAATGGAAAAATTTATAGGAGGAAGAGTGGTGGGAGGTTAGAGGAAGATGGAGGCATTTTGCTAGACTGACCCAGCCACAGGCTGGAAACAGTTGATGATGATGATGATGATGCGTGGGTGTATAAAAAAACTCCATGACGTGAATCTGCAAGCCAACTATACTGATCGAGCAGCCACCATTGTTGGCGATACTAATGCCAACATTTGGGGATAAAGAGTGTCATGTGTCAGCATAATAAACCCTCCCACTGTAGATCTCAGTTTTATAAAGTGGAGCTTCTACTTCTTTACTCAAGTATATCTTCATTTGTCCTTATGGGACCGAGTTTGACCTCGTTCCAGACCCATTACTTCACCAAGAAATTCCGTGTGTATTACCCTATATATATCAGAGAGGAATTAGGCCCTGGAATTGTTTAATTCATAAGGAGATTCAAGAATTTGGAAAAAAAAAATGTTGAATTCGAGATCTAAACAAATAAATGTTATTAGAATTTGATTTTGAGCTCCTTAATAATCATAGGGAAAACTTAATAGCCAAACCATTAATTTAACATTCCACTGAATGTATGAATGTTTGATGAGTGTATTATAACAAAAAAATTAACATTTTTTTTATGGTATTTCAATTTCCTCTTTTTTTTTTTTTTACACAAAATTCACACTAGAGATTCAAAATTTTTAGGTTATTTGAAGATTTGAATTAGTAAAACAGTGTATTTGACACAACTGTCTGTCGCCATTACCTCTGAGCGAGATGTATTTTTGATGACGTCCACCAAATCGTCTGGCATATCCTTGGGAAGATCCTCGACATCCGTGTAGTAATCTGGCACCCAGTTAAAGATCTGGAACAAGGAGCATTCTATGTTAACCACTTTGTGTTTACACTCTTAGTGCCATCAGTGCTTTACATTAATAGCGCCATTACTGGTTTACAGAGACTTCAGATAGTAGAGGAAACGTAGGCCAAGATCGATACATTTCAGTATTTGTAACTACAAAAAAAAAAAATCCTAAATATAGTGATTCTAGGAAAAATGCACAAGTGAAGAAGCGCACACGAAAACATGCCAATTGAGACAAATGCCCCCATTCATTTTAACTTTCCCATCAAAAGAGAAAGTATTGTAATTGTGAAAATATCTAAATAAAAAATGTAAACAAAATAAAACTGCATTTTACAATTCTGTCAGTCTCCGTGTCTGTCTTTCTATGTATGTGCTCAAACTTGATATTTTTTAAGAGTTTATACCTCCAATTTTTTTTTCTTTTCTCATTTTCACCCTAGCCCTCAAATTAAGGATGATGAGTGCTTTTTTTGAAGTACAATTTTGAAAATGGCTTTAACGATTTTGATTGAAATTGATGTATATACTATGTTTGACTTCCCAAATAAGTGTGATAACACCTTATATTTGGTTTTGGATAAAAATTAGTTGAAGGGCTGATGAGTAATTTTAGAAAATTTGAAATATTTTGAAAGCAACTATAACGATTGTGTTCCAAATTGGTATCTATGGTATGTATGTCGCTACAAAAATAAATTGTACTGAACTCCGCACGGACTTTCTCGCTTTAGTGTTTAAAAATGTAGATATTTACTCAAAATTTGTAATATAATATACACTAGCGAACCTGTGAACAAATTTGCTCTAATTACAAACCTCTTTTTACTCACAGTTATACATTTTATAATCTTATTTCTAGACAATTAACGTCTTCATTTGTACATCTGGACCAATACAAAATATCGATATTGGGTCTCCAGGAGTCAACACTTCGTATTAAAATTTTGACTTCCGGTTAAAATATTCAACATTTTTTAGGGGATGAACATCTTATGGTTATCTCATTGCTATTACATTTCTATTTTATAAATTTTGACCAATAAAATAGGTAATTATTGACTATTGGCTATAAAATGAGAGAGACAAAACATTGTGTAACAGAAGAGGATCCAGGAATGGAGTATGGGGGGAGCACGCCCCCTTCAAGAAATTAAACCAATTAAATCAATGTTTAAGTCACTACTAGTTTTATTTTCACATAATACTGTTTCATTAATCTTTTTTTTTCAATTTTTGGTAACATTATTAAATGATTAATATATGGTAATTATTATTATACTTAAAACAATCACATTAGGTACCATTAAAATGGTGAAAATGGACATTAATGAAACTACCCAATTTTAAGTTGTGTGCATCTCACCTTGTTGCATAAATATTATTTAGGTTTGAATTCATATTATTTTTATTACTACTATTTCAATGATTAATAATAAATAAAGATCTTTAAAATAATTTATTTTTAAATAACGTGCTTTAAACAAAATCTTTGAATAATACCACACACATAGCGTGTTAATTGTTATAATTTTTAAACTTATTTCCCTCTCAGTGGCGTATTCTGAGAAAAATTAATAGGTGTGCTGTACTATACAAGTTGCAGGGGAGATTTGGGGGTCGAGGACCCTCAACCACCGTTGTCCAAGAACGTCAAGGTATTATTTCAAGGGATGTATTTGAAGATGTGTCTCTATAGAACAGTGGTTCTAGAACATTTATTATTTCCCTTTAACTGCTATCCGAGGACATTTTGGGTCCCCCTCCCTCACTCACATATTCTCTATTCTTTTATTTATCCACAACAATGATTAGTTTGATTACCATCCACTCAAAATGAAATAAAAATAACTCCATGGTGTCAGCCCGCATTCAGACTATACCTATCGAGTGGCTACCAAACTGTTTGGCGAATTAGTGCCAACTCTTGTGAATAGAGGGTGTCATGTGGTCAGCACGACGATGCCTCCAACCATTAAGCTCGGCTTTCTATACCGGAGCCACTACTACTTTATTCGAGTAGTTACTTATTTATCCACCCTAGGCTGAATCTAACCCGTTTCAGACCCATTGCTTCCCAGATAATCTGGACGCACCGGGAATCGAACCCGGGACCTCTGGGTCTGTAGCCAGAACCTATGACCACTAGATCACTAAGCACATTTCTGAATCCATAAGAGAGATCCTATTCAATTAGCCGAGTGTAATTAAAAGCACACAGTTAGCAATACTCAAAGCAAACAATCATAATAAGAGTAAAATGAAGCGATACATCGATCAAGCGTCCATCAGATCTTGGTGAGAGGGAATCAGGTGGATTGTCCAACTCACGTTGTAATTAAAACTATTTCTTAAAACCTAACTTATCTCACACAATGCTGCTTGGAAACAAACGAGTCTCCCAACTTGATAATTTATGCTCCAGAAGCTATTTAGATGCGTAAACTCTGGCCAACATAGGGGAGATTATCTCGGACTATTAATACTCTATCGTTACGTCATTGGTTTATTGCTAAGATATTTACACATATCTTTTGCTGTAAGCAGTGGCGCACCCAAGGGGGAGAGGGGCAAACCGGGTATTTAACCCCCTTTTACCCAACACCACAAATAATTTTAATATGAATTATAGCTAAACTATTTAGCATTGAAGATGTCTCTAATGTATAGGCAACAATTTAAAGTCAGGCTTCTGACAAGCTTAATATTCAAAAGGTTTACCATTACACACATATACACCATATTTGGCGTTCATAAAAAAAAACTGATGACATTCAGGTCATGTACCCAAGATGAAAAACATCATTAGACATATATTTAATTATATCTTAAAAGAAACCACCTATACGCAAACTTTCCAATCTAGACTAATATAGGAGTTTTAGATTTAATTTTTGCTTTTAAAATATGGTAAGATATTTTCAATGGTCTCAATTCCTCAACTTGTCGTTATCTGGGGGTGAGAGAGCCTCTTAAGATATCTGGTTCAAGCCATATTACCTACATCAGCTTGGTGTTATCTGGGAGTGGTTTGTAGTAAAGTATGATGTGAATAAGTCATTGTTTTAAATCCTTCTTTTTTTCCACAACATGGTCAAATGGGGTAAGGAGAGTTACCGTACAACCCCCAAGAGTTGAATTTCATTTAGTTGCAAAAAATAGTCATTGTATTGGCAACTAGAGACGTATATTTAACCTAATCATATTTTCAGTAGGGACCTGTTATCCAACTTAAGAGAGCTAGATAGCGAGTCCCTGAAAGCCACTCACCCTGTTGAGCTTGATGAAGATGCACGGGGACGAGCGGTTGTAGGAATAGCCTGCCTTGTTGCTGCAAGGCCCCCAGTTGTTGACGGGCACAGCACATGTCTGGCCTGCCTGCAGGGTCGTGTTGTAGTCACAGAACTTCTGGTTCCTACCTCTGCCAGGTAGTTTGCTGGAGTTCAGGTATACTGAACACCGTGATTGAAACCAGGTTAACACATCTCACTACTTGTCTGGGCTCTACCCATATGTACTAACTACGCTAATGTGTTAGGGGTGATCAAAAGCACATAAATAAATGCTCAAAATTAAATAAGAACATGCTTAAATAACTTAATAATTTAAACTGTCAGCATATGGGGGGGTTGGCTGAGTCCTTGGGAGCGAGGGGGGGTGTCCTTAACACCTCCTCCCTCCTCAGCTACATCACTGCCCTACCTGACCAGGATTCGAACCCTGAAATAGCCATTGTTATCAAGCTATGTTTAATCGAAGCCAAACATGAGTTCCTCGAATAAGATCTTCCAATGAACAGTGGTACCAACTCACGTTCCAGGAAGCTGTCCAGTTTACTGGTCCACCCCTTCACCTGACTTTCGTTGTCAGCTCGGTACCAGATGAGAGAGCCACCCTTCTCTACATTCTCCGAGAGGGGCCGGAACCCAAGACCTGTAAGCACAGAGGAACATCATCAAACAAAATGTCGGGAGGGTTAAATTTTATACGCACATTTGAAAATGTAAACATGACAAACAAACTTTTGTTCTAAAATTATCATTGTTGGGTTAACTCATTTATATTCCGTTCATGATAGGTTTTTACCTGGATGACAGTTCGAAAATCAAATGTTTAGGTTTTGGGTTGCCGACACTTGTAAAAGATCACAGTTTTGTTATAAATGTAAAGATCTTTAATTACCTGTTATATATTGCATTTAAAATAACATAAACTAAAGTTTTCTCATACTATTTCATTTTTTAAATAATTTATTTTTATCCAACTCGAGACAATATTTTAAACATAATTAAAAGTACTTATTCTCCGTTTTGGAATGTTAACTATAATGTGTAATATAGTGCGTACATTAATATATTTTAATACAGGCATCGTATTTACTTGGAAAAGAGAAAATTGTTGTCATTTTTTTTACATACAATAAATGATTTTATGATTATTTTATCGTATTTTGAAATATTTAACTGAATAAAATATTTTCATCAACTGCGTGTCTGCATCATTGTAAAAAACTTGTTTACCGTTATGTTCAATCATATGGTTTAAATTCGTCAGCCGCCATTTTGAAGCTATGTTTGTTAGAAGTTTTTGTGAAAGTGGTGTTAATATTTTTTAAGGGGAATAAAACTATAAATAAACTTTGTGTCCGATATATATAAATAATATTGGCCTAAATTACTGTGGTTAACTATCACATTAATATATTACCATCTGTTTTCATTACAGTGATCCAAAGTGATAGATATCAGCTGTTGGCGTAGTGATATATTAGGGATTACTTCTAGTAACATTTCGAGCTGTCATCCAGGTAAACTTAGCTCATGAATGACTTATAATATTACTAAATTGCTAAGTAAAAGATGTTTAAGTTTTAATAATGTATTAGTAAAAGCTTGGTGAGCTTCAATAAAAACATTAAATTTGATTTAATAAACGTGAAAATGTTAAGGTCAGCCCAAACAATGCTTACTTTATAACAAAAGTTTGTAAATCGAGAGATAACAAGTTGTGTGCCAACCAACCATTTATGTCCATAAATGAGTAACTTTAATTAAAACAGGTGATCGCGGCACCTTATAAGAGTAGGGAGGGCAGATGGGAGTTAGAAAAAGGAGGGGGAGGCCTCCCTGAACCAAATAAAAAAGTGTATGTCTCTAGAAGGCCATCATTCAGCTTCATATTCGAGAATATTAGAGGAAAGTGAAATAAATTTATGGGGAGGGGAGGGGGCGAGGGGGGCAAATTATTTCCAGGGGAATGTATGTAGTCCCTTACCCCCCACAGTTTTAAACTGAAAAAAAAAAACTTAAGAAGTTTTACAAGTATTTTATTGACTTTTGTTACCTGGGTTGGTTCCGATGAGGGACTCTCCCAGGGTCCACTTGGGGTTCTTTGTGTCCAAGGTGAAGAATAGCCCCTGCATACATATCGCGAACAAGGCCGCGAGGGCAGAGAAGAATATCACATAGAAGGTCAAGATCCCAGCTGGAACACGACACGAGACAATCAGGAGACAAAGACTGATGACAAGGCTCACCGAGGGGGCCCTACTCTGTCCCCACCAAAACTGACATTTAGCAAGCTTACCTTGCTTGGTTTCACTATGGTGTAGTTTGTAATATAGGTAGTCATAGTGTAATCAGTCAAGGTAAGATTGATACCTAATGGGCACTTCCTTTAAGTTCTATATTTTCTTCCAACTTTAGCCCACTAACACGAATAAAATGTGTATAATACTTGGCGGGGAACAATATGGGTACAATATTACACCATTTCTGCAAGGGGAAAAAAAATACTTGAGGCAATATATAAAAACAATGTACATTTTTATTTATTATGAAAATGCTAATATTATGTAGTGTTGTATTTAAAGTGTAATTAAAATTAATTTTCGGCAAGGCGGCGGGCCAACCATTGAGAGCGTTAGTATCGCCAACTAGGGTTTGTCATTGAGTATTTTTATCTTTCTCTCAAGTAGGACATGAATAAATAT
Source organism: Timema cristinae (assembly GCA_039000515.1). NCBI lineage: Eukaryota > Metazoa > Arthropoda > Insecta > Phasmatodea > Timematidae > Timema > Timema cristinae. Next base: position 54,136,765 of record JBCFYV010011164.1, read on the forward strand.
CCTGCGCGAGTGAGTTACGTAACACTCGACTAAAATAAAGAAATATATTATTTTAAATGAAACCAAAATATTGTCTTAGCATAATACAATGCTAAACAAAATAGTTTGGTCACTTGATGTAATTTTAGCTCATTTATTTAGTCTTTTATCAGTAAATAATAATTACATTGTAAACAAAGGCAGGCAAACTACTAACTTTAGTAGTTGTCAATATTTCTATAAATCTCCGACAGATGGAAGCGTGATTGTAAAGGATAAACTGGTCTGGTTTATTAATGGAATAGGCATTGTTATTTAATTTATTTTAGTTATATTTATTCTGGATGATAATACCTTTTTTTCAGTCACACTAGGGCACAAAAGAGACCTAGATATATTTACGAATAGGTGTCACACTCTCGTACATTCAACATATGTGGCGCTGCAAAGCACTTAACGAGGTTACGTGCAATAAGTATAGTTACATGCAATAATATAGACACGGCCTAGGGTGTGTGTAAACGGTGGGGTCCCGCAGGGCTTCCCTAGATGAACATTTTATCTTACGCGCTCGTTTAGTATATTCCATCACGGTAGGAATTACTCTCTGAAAGGTCTTAATTCCTACCAATATCCTACTATATAATAGATTTCTGGTAAGGAAAAAGGCCTTTCAGAAACCAATTCCTACGCTAAACAGACGATCCTGCAAATATTGTCTGTGTAAAAACAAATAATGACATAATCATGGGGTTTGATTTACTGAACGAGTGAAGCTAGTACTCTGTTTTAACTCCACCGATACGTATTTATTTGTCTGACGATAACTTTTGAACACATACAACGATTTAACGCAAACATCACAGTTTTTTTTTTTGCACAGCGTCTTACTACCTGCCTAAGTACTAGTTACGGTAATTTGTTTGGGATGAGAGAAGTTTAATTGAGAGAAAATGTAAGCGCATTTGCGTGGAGGGAGAGTGTAAAATCGTCCAGGTAGAAATGCAAGGTCGTCTCCAGCAGTCTATTCTATTGCGAAAATAGCAGGTGGGACCAATCGGCCACCGAAGCGTGTAGCAGCCATATTGAAACAACAGGTGATACGATAGGGAGCTTGGCGCAACAGAGTGCTATGTCTCATTCATCAGCACATATTATAGAAGGTTCATAGAGTGGTTTACCGGTGACGAATAGGTCTGTGTTCGAATCCCGGCCAGGTGCCATTTATCCTAAATGTTTCCCCTCCAGCGGGTAAATTTCCTCTAATTTCTATCTTTCTCGTGTAACTTTTTTTCACGGGTATAAGGAATCATTATTTAGGTCTTTTTTTTGTTTGTTAATAAAGTGCTTGTTGAGTGTTTCGAACCCCAGACCGGGCCGGAGTGTTGGCGACTGTCTTGTCCATGTGCAAGACGCACTCTACATCCTTTTCTCCAAGACTAGCAACACAACTATTGGATGTTTTGATATCAGACATCTTAGCCAACCAAGTCCTTTGAGGTCCCAGCTTCGAGTCTCATCAAAACTCTAAAACCCGCTTCGGTGGCGCATGGTATAAGTCGTATAAGACACCTCGTAAGAAGCAAGAAGACCTTTGTCAAGATCGGTTGCTCGTTTTTAAAAGAATTCACTCACACTAGGCCGTTTAACAGCTTTAGCTTTGAGGTTTTGAAAATAACTAAGTTCTTTACTCACTTTATCACTGTGTACTCTTGATAAATGATCTTTCATTCGCGAAGGCTTCATGGCTTCATTACTAGTAACGTTTTATCGCACAAAAGACAATGTGGAAACTGCACATTTTGCGGTGACGTGATAAAACCGAATTTTAAATACTCAGCTGAGTATTGACGACACTTCTTTTTTGAATCCATTGTGCATGAACTTCTACACTTCAAAACAAACGCACAAACACAGAAAATACACGCACAAAAACTGATGGTGAGGCACACAAAGGCTAGTGAAGACTGAAGACGAATGTAGGTCAATGGCAAGTGTGTTGTGTTGGCAGGAGGGGGGCGATCGCCCCCAGGTTGGGAACCACTGATCTAGACGATGACGGTGAAGTGTATGTTTAGCGAAGAGGGAAAGAGATTTTTTATAATCATTGTGCGCAAGATATGTATGTATTGTTATACAATGATGGTGAATCGTATGTGTTGACTGAAAGACTATATATTTTGAGAGAGAATGAGATTTTTTATAATCAATTTATAGAATATATATATGTGTCGTCGTAATCTTAAAAATACACGCGTTGAAAAAAAGAGTTATACTATTTATTTAACCTTTATTCCAAAGTTCATTATCCCATTAAGAATATGAGAGAGAAAGGGAATACTTAGAGTTAGGAGGGTATCTTTTTAAGACTATATCCCGAAAGATAGAGATTTTGTAATAATTAATGTACGGAAGATATGTACATATGTATTGTTATAATCTTAAGAATATACGCATAAAAAGAAGCTATACTATTTAACCTTAGTTCCTAATCTTATGATCCCAGTAAGAAATATGAAAGAGAGAAAGGCAATACTTGGGAGGAACTTATTAAATGTGTGCATCCTTTTAAGATCACAGAGGTTGGGTGGGGGGGCGGGGGGGTAGGAATATCCTTGAAAATACCTTCCATCACACCTGAGCAAATCCACACGCGAGCCACTGGAGCCTCCCAATTCGTCCCCCCCCCCCCCGAACCATCCCCATGCCACCATCCCTCGATCGATAACCCTCTAGGTCACCTGGTGGTCTAGGGGTAAGGTGTCGGACTTGTGTTGGGGTCCGGGGTTCAATCCTCGGTCCCGGCACAAATTTATCTGATTATCAAACCCTTCCTTCACCTCTGACAAGACATCTTGTGAATGTGGGAATGCCAGGCCTCTACCGTGGTTCGGATTCCACGTTAAACTGTAAGTCCTCCATTTCATCTCACAATCACCCTACCTACACCCGCCCCCCCCCCCCCCCCTCCCTCCGGATATGCCACTGTCCTGAAAACCACATACATGCTAAAGGAGGTATAAGAAAAATAATAAACCCTTTCCCCGCTCACCCTCTGAGATACCTCGGTCCTTTGAGTATCACTTATACTCTACTATTGAGATGGGGGTGGGGTGGAGTGACACCCCCAACCACACCCAGCGCTAAGCCCTGGGTCGCACACATGCTGATTGAATACTGATGAAGTTTTAGCTTTAATTTTCTGAGATCGGTTGGTATAGCAGGATAAAGCATCAAGTAGGAGATACTGGGTTCACTCTAGCAATAAAAAAAGAATTGAGAAATGTTTTTCGGAAAATTACATACTGGAACTGAATGCCTTCCCTGACAAATTTTCTAACTTCACTCGAGTAAGCTTGGAAAGTTTTTATTATGTCCTTGGAATAGTTGGGGATTCTACCATTATTATTATTATTAGCACCATGTCTTACTACCCGCTCGGGTTATACGCTCTTACGCGAATGTGTAATGGTAGGGTGATTATGAGATGAAATGGAGGACCTACAGTTTAACGTGGAATCCGAACCACGGTGGTGGCCTGGCATTCCCACATTCACAAGATGTCTTGTCAGAGGTGAAGGAAGGGTTTGGTATTCAGATAAATCTGTGCCGGGACCGAGGATTGAACCCCGGCCGCCAGCACAGAAGTCTGATACCTTACCCCTAGACCGCCAGGTCACCAGGATTCTACCAGGAAGCAGAATATCATATGGAGAAAAAGCATTTCCTCAGAACAAAGGATCTTCCTTAAACTCAGATAATTGTTTGTGTCCATAAAAAAAGAACAAAACCTTAAGTACAAATTATTTCACTTTTTATATGCCGTTTTGTTACAAGGGTGAATTGAGATTAGGTCCACTAAAATAAATAGAATAATTTTTTTTATATATAATTTTATTATATACATCAAGAGGTTTCTAATTAATATGCAGCTCACTTCGAAATATCCACGTAAGCAACGTCGTTAAATGTTCCCTAATAATAATTGTTCATTGATGAAGATTGAGTTTGTAACTGAGGTAGCCGGGCGACTGGCATGTTGACTTTCCAGTGAACCATTGGGATACATTAGCGGTGACGCTCAAGCTACTGGCTGGTAATTTAGGTTCTAAGCGCGTCTATTTTAGTCCGATTTGGATAGCTCCGATTGTAGAGAATGACGACACTGTAGACTCGTCGCTCGGTTGGACACGCTGACCACGCCACCGGAAACCACACGGTCAGCGGGAGAGCCACTTCCGGTAGATATCTGCTGGTCACCGCATGACTCGTTCTTACACTAGACTCAAAGCAAGTTACTACGAACATTCACATCGGTGGACACGCAGACTAAACGTCAAGCTCGTGTGGTCTGGTTTACTGATGACGGGGAGGTTCGAATGCCACCCAGGTGTACTGAGGGTGTTTTATCCCCCTCACACCCACGCAAACGTGGATACATATCTTCTGAAGTTCTATCTTCCTCCCCTGTACGCCAGTAGAGTAGTTCAATAAACCAAGCGGGTGTTAAGATGCGGTGGCGAAAAAACACTCTCATGCCGTTCATAAACTATGGTTGTGAGCGAAAAAACACTCTTGGTTTCTATACAGAATGCCGGGGTTCGAGCCTATGTAGTCCCTAATTACATAACAGTTTGTATGTGTGTGAAGTAGTCACAGTTCCAATGTTTATTTGACAACAAGTGACAACGTAAGTTTGCGTCTCAAATAAAGTGACACTTGATATGTCTGAATTACTTCATTTTACCTGAGAGGTAGACTGCTACCACGACTAATGATGCTGTAAGCTCTGCCAGAGTGGTTGGTAACCGCAGTGTACAAAGTCTCTGTCGTTATACCATTACAAAGAGTTGTGACGTACAATCTAAATACGAGCTACGTGCCGTAATTCTCTCTAAAGATCTCTGCGTGAATATTCAAACAGGTGTGTGTGTAATCTCCGCTAGGCTGTATCTCACGTGATAGCGACTCCTGAGAAGTGTGAGCTGTCATAACTTGAGGACGATGATGTCACTGCCAATAGAAGGCGCTGTGGAGAAGGGCAATATCGCCTGAGACTGTGCAACCTAGGCTGATGAGGTAAGGGTGGTGGGTACCTCAGCAATGAGCGTGATGACCCTCAACACTTGTCTTGCTAACAGAGCCACTCGGGAGAGTTACACCGATAAGAATAGGCTGATATTCTTACGGAGAAGTTTGTCAAGGTGGTCTTTAGTATCAGACACTGCTATAGAATGACTTGCTCGGGCTATGAACACGGACTCTATTACCCATGCTACCACTGTTTCAAGGTCATCCCAGTTGCAATAAATGACCCACCCGTTGTTTAATTACTTGTAAAGCGAGTCTAAACATTCTCATTCACACGAGGCTAGTAAATTGTGACAGTTGCTGTCATAGATGCACCGTCTCAATGCGAAAGAGGCCTAAAGCTACGAGTGGTAGGCCTATAAACATTACAACACATTATTTTTGCTCCCACAAGATAATTTGTTAAACTTATAAGGAGTGTGTCTGGTCAGGAAAGCAATGAATGGACGTGGATATTTCAGGATAGGAGGAGAAATCGTCAACACAGTCAAAGAGGCCCTAGCATTGTTGGCAAAAAAATGAAGAAGAGTTGCAGGAAATAATGGACTTACTGGTGGAGACAGGGAGAAGAATTGTAATGGAGATAAAAAAAAACATGAGAATTCAAAAGAAATGGAGATTTGAAAAATGAAGAACCACTGAAAATCAAAATTGGAAACAAAGAGTTGGAAAGCACAGAGCAGTTCAAGTACCTGGAAAGTTTGCTGACAAACTGCGCTAAAAAATTAGGTCAAGGATCGCCATGGTCAAGGAAGCTTTCAACAAAAGAGGTTAGTGCAGACCAGCAAGTTGAGTTTGGAACTCAGGAAGAAACTTATGAAATGCTACAATAGGAGTATCGCACTGTATGGAGCAGAAATTTGGACCATCAGGAAGATGGAAAATAAATACTTGGAGAGTTTTAAAATGTGGAGCTGGAGAAGACTTGAGAAGATCAGGTGGACAGACAGGATGATAAGTGAACAAGTCCCAAGAAGAATGGGTGAGAAGAGAACCATTTTGTATGCGATTCCTCGGTGCAAAGCAAACTCTGGATCAGGCACATCCATAAGAAGAACTGTCTTCTGCACGGCGTCATAGAAGCAAAGGTTGAGGGAAAGAGGAGCTTAGGAAGAAGGAGGATTCAAATATTGGATGACTTGAAGGAAAGAAGAAAATACCGAATGATGAAGGAGGCAGAGGACTGGATGCATTGGTGGTCTAAGTTCACTGACAAAAGGAATGGACCTGTCGTAATACAGAAAACCTCCTCCATTAACCTGTAGTATCACTTTTGAATATTGATTTTTTTTAATGCCAAAGTTGTATATTAATTTTGTACCGTTTTGTTACATAAATAAACTTTTCTATCTGTACCCATTTTTAGTAATTAGTATTTCAAAGCGGTACAACTGCAAGTTATTGCAGTTGTACCACTTTTGAAATTTAAACTTTTCTAATGAATAAGTTTATATTAATAATGTAACATTTTCTACTACAAGGCAATATTTTATTTTAGTATTCTAACGACTCCTTTCTATAATATATATATTAATACCAAGTGGTCACTTTAAGTTAATATTTTTGTACCACTTTTGTGTCCACTATTAATGCATTTTTTGGTGATTGAAGATATCAGAATTTTTAAACCATTTTAATTATTCTGTTTTGCGTGTATTAATACAGATTTAAAAGGTTTAACATGAAATATTGTTTTGTGTACAATTGAAAAATTATATTTTGCATATATTGTGTAAATAGCTTTCCCAGATCGCATTATGTGTATTATATATATAACTTATTTTTTTAAATGAACTCTTTGACACGATTCTTAATTAAATCAATAATAAATAAAGGAATTATGAACGTGTTGGAGCAATATGTTAAAACACGTAGTAAGTAGTGCGTGGAGATTGATTTTTTCAGGTAATAATAAAAATTAGTCGCATTTATGAAATATTTTTGTCCTGGTTTTTCTTAAAATTTTTGGTCAGCATAATGTATGCATGACAATTCATTAAAATAACTATCTCTATGTACACAAATATTATGAAATTACATCAAAATCTGGGTACTGGTCATCAAGATAAGGACGTATAAAAAATACTAATGTGGAGTAACCACTATGATATGTTAACTATCCAAAACTAGTACAAACATAAAACTTATTCTTTGCGGTAAAAAACGGTACAAAACGGTACAAAGCTAGTACAAAATTCGGCATCAAAACAAGTTCAAAATTCAAAAGTGGTACAACAGGTTAATGGATGTCCATTCAGCCCGGGGATAAGGGCCAGTGAGGAATGCTATCAATGTTCCCACGGGAGTCTCTCGCCCTAGTGACGTCATCATAGTGCGAATCTATCTTGTTTCGGGTCCTTAGTGATAAAAACCTCGTTGCGACACCCGAGGCGTAGGAAGGAACTGACAGCTGGAACATTTACTAGGGATATACGAGATTACAATAATACAATAAAATGTTATCAATGTTCACTGTAATACAATATCAGGCCTCATTTTGGGTGTCAAAAAGTAAGAAAAGTAGGACCACCAATTTGATATAGTATGACATGTTAAAAACACTATATTCACCTCATAATGCCAAAATAAATAATTAAAAACAATGTTTTTATGTTACTGGGCTTGTAGCAAAAATAAATAAAAAGTATTTAATAAAAGAAGAAAGGAGGAATGCCCAACCATCACCAACCCCTTGCAATCCTCCTTTTATCTTCCCTCCCAACCCCTTTAATATATTTGTTCTTTAGTACCTTATTTATTTTACTTTGTCATTTCATTACAAATCCAAATTTGGAAATAATTATAGTGAAACAAAAGAGTAATACTAACTATAATTATTACAATTATTATGTTCATTATCATCAACAGATGACAAAGGTTTAAAACAAACTGTCTTCCACCTAAAAATAAAATTTATTTAAAAAATATTATTTGAAACATCATAGTAAAAAAATATTCTTTTTACCCCGCGTCTTACTATCTGTTACGGCTATATGCATACAAAAAAAAATCACTCTTTCAGTTATTTTGAGTTTCTTTGAGTTCTATTGACTTGCACAAAAGTTGACCAACATTTTTGTCTTCCTCTTGATTTTGTTTGTTCTTATTTTCTCAAAATCAGAGTCACTTTCTTCCTTTTTTTTTTTTTTTGCCCGGAGCTTCTGGCGTAGTTTGAGTTATTTGCAAATCTTTCCGGTCAGTGATTTTCATTGCATTATTAATTATTTCATTCGCTTCTGCCACTAATTACTTCTAAGATTGAACTTCTTCTTAAGCTTCTGATTCTTGATTTTCTAACAGGTTCTCTTTTTGAATTGCCTCTTTAGTTTCCTGCCATTTATTTTCCAAAACTTTCCTATTTACTTGAAACTCATTATTCTTCCATTCAGCCTCAATCCTCCTCTCTTCTTCGAGCCCAGCCAAGTACAACTTATGGGCCCCACGCCCTTTCTTGATGAAATTCCTTGTGAATGATACTGTGTTGCACTGATAGTTGTAATGTGACCATCTTTGGTAGACTGCGTGCCATTGGTGGATACGTCAGAGACAGGTCCTGTTGTCAGTCAGATAGTTTGATGTTTGAGAATCCTCACTCAACATCAGCATTTTCATGGGGTAACACAAGGATAGCGTAACAAACCTTTTAATTTAGCCTATTCTAGTTGGAAATATTTCATTATGACACTACCTCCAAAAACAATTTCATAACCATTGAATTCCAAAGACACTGTACAAGCTTTCGTACATACAATTCGAATTTATTCAAACATTATGATACGATATTTTGTTTTGATAAACAGCAAAAAGGAACATTCACACTTCAATCTATGCAAACCAAACGGTTTCTTTCTTCTGGTGGTCAAAAGGTAGGAAAAGTAGGAGTTTTTCCTTAAAAGTAGGATAGAAATGAGCCCTTCAATATGTTTGTATTTTATATAAGGCTTTTCCAAAGAAAATTGGACTGTAGACAAGTACTAGTTGTGTGTTATAGTTAGCTGCTGTATTGTAGCGAGTGGCTGTGCTATAAACTGTGCTGTAGTTAGCTTCTGTGTTGTAGCGAGTGGCTGTGCTATAAACTGTGCTATAGTTAGCTGCTGTGTTGTGGCGAGTGGCTGTGCTATAAACTGTGTTATATTTAGCTGCCGTGTTGTAGCGAGTGGCTGTGCTATAAACTGTGCTATAGTTAGCTGCTGTGTTGTAGCGAGTGGCTGTGCTATAAACTGTGCTATAGTTAGCTGCTGTGTTGTAGCGAGTGGCTGTGCTATATACTGTGCTATAGTTAGCTGCTGTGTTGTAGCGAGTGGCTGTGCTATATACTGTGCTATAGTTAGCTGCTGTGTTGTAGCGAGTGGCTGTGCTATTGTACTGGTCGCCTCATCTTAAAGGTAACCAGACACTTATTAAACCCCTTTTTTTCTACTTAGTCAAGACTGAAAAAGAACTAAGTCAAATATTAATAACAAAAACAAAAGGTGGGGAATAATACCAAAACACGTGGTTTCCCACGAGGTTGTTCAAATCACAATCCATTTATCAAAAGGATTTATAATTTATTTTTATTAAGAGAAAACAAAATTTAAAAAGGATTATAAAAGAAAAACATATTTAGTGAGTTTATTTTAAAGACAATAAAGGAAACTTTTTACATTTACTACCTTACCGATTTGTTACAAACACCCATCACAAAAGATATCTCCATCAGAAGCTCATAGAAACAAAACTAAAATTAATAAAGATAAAGAAAATCGTCTTCAACTAAAATACTTAATTCTTAGCATTATTTTTATTTAACTATCGTGATATATAGGATGTCGATTGATCAAAAATAATAGCATCAAAGAAAAATCCGGCCACATGGTTGATAAATTTGGCGTTACATTCCAATACAAAAGTTATCTAATAATAAACACTAGATCATGATAAAAATATAAAACTTCACGGAAACTTTACTTCATAATACTAAAATAAGAAATAAAAATTAAAAGGGAAAACGACTACATGTTAATTTAGAAAAGAATCTCAAAATATTTCAAAAAAACAAAGGAAGAAAGAAAGTAAAATACGTATCACCAGTATTACAGCCAAAAACGAAATAGGTCGAGACAAAGGCGTTCCTTGCAAATCAGGAAATTCATATCTTAGGAGATGGCCAATCAGAGACCAGTTTTTCAAGATAAGGAGAATGGGCCAATAGTATTTTAGTTGAAGACTTTACATTTTCAAAAAAACATAGTATAAAATTAATATTAATGAAAAATTAAATATATAAAAAAGGTACAAAGATATGTAATTATTTAATAATGATAACCAAGATTGAATTATTCATTTATAATAGTTTATTAAAAGCTTTAGTTCCTCAAATTCCCGTTCCCGATCGCCACTTTCTTCCTAATTTTATTTTAGTTCAATAGATCTCGTTCCATGACACTATTCAGAGCTTCAAGGTTGATAGACCTAAAGGTCAGTCTTTAACCAACAGTACACTATAAACTTGCTATAGTTAGCTGCTGTGCTGTCGCGAGTGGCTGTGCTATAAACTGTGCTATAGTTAGCTGCTGTGTTGTAGCAAGTGGCTGTGCTTTACACTGTGTTATAGTTAGCTGCTGTGTTGTAGCGAGTGGCTGTGCTATAAACTGTGCTATAGTTAGCTGCTGTGCTGTAGCGAGTGGCTGTGCTATAAACTGTGCTATAGTTAGCTGCTGTGCTGTAGCGAGTGGCTGTGCTGTAAACTCTGTTATTTAAACAATTATCTAATGTAGATATAAACAAGGAAATAAACTTTTAGAAGATAAACAATAAATATTGTAAGGTGGCTGGATGACACCATCAATCAAACGTGACAGCTGCAGAACATATGGTTTGAGGTTTGATTACATGAGAAGTAGATCTGATCTAGTAGTTATCGCTTTTGGTTATTTGTACTAGACTTGAATTAAGATTGTTTTTCTAAAATTGGTGATTACCAAACTAAGCCCAATTTTGTTTTTAGAAAAATCCTAAAATACAATCTTATCTACCGTGTCAAACACTACCCAGATACTCATTTTAAACAACATCTTTTAAGAGCTATTTAAAGAAAAAAAATTTAAAATTTTCAAAAACCAATTGTTAGTAAACTACACTTAATTCTAAGTCAAGAATTAAAGTTATTGTTTCTTCTAGAGGTATTTTCACATGACACCCAAATACCAATTTTCAACGAAATCCATTCAAGCGTTTCGGCGGAAGCTCAAGGTAAAGACAGACAACACGTGTAAGACCGCTCTCAGACTAGACTGGTAAAGAGCGCTCTCAGACTAGACTGGTAGATGGTGAAAAGCCACGACGATGCTTCACGCCACGTAACCTCTTATATTCCGTTCACGATAGGTTTTTACCTGGATGACAGTTCGAAATTCATATGTTTAGGTTTTGGTTTGCCAACACTTGTAAAAGATCACAGTTTTGCTATGAATGTAAAGATATTTAATTACCTGTTATATATTGCATTTAAAATAACGTAAACTTAAATTTTTCTCATACTATTTCATTTTTTTAAATAATTTATTTTTATCCAACTCGAAACAATATTTTAAACATAATTAAAAGTACTTATTTTTCGTTTTGGAACGTTACTGATTTTGTGTAATATAGTGCACACATCAATATCTCTTAATACAGGCATCGTATTTACTTGGAAAAGAGAAAATTGTTGTCATTTTTTTACATACAATAAATGATTTTATGATTATTTTATCGTATTTTGAAATATTTAACTGAATAAAATATTTTCATCAACTGCGTGTCTGCATCATTGTAAAAAACTTGTTTACCGTTATGTTCAATCATGTCAGACGCAATTTTGAAGCTATGTTCATTAGAGGTTTTTGTGAAAATGGTGTTAATATTTTTTTAAGGGAAATAAAACTATAAATAAACTTTGTGTCCGACCTCAAATAAATATAAAATAATATTGGCCTAAATTACTGTGGTTAACTATCACATTAATATATTACCATCTGTTTTCATTACGGTCACCCAAAGTGATAGATGTCAGCTGTTGCGCTAGTGATATATTAGGGATTACTTCTAGTAACATTTCAAGCTGTCATCCAGGTAAACTTAGCTCGTGAATGCCTTATAGCTGCCCTCGTGTCGCCAACTGCCACCATGGTGCGCCCTAGTGTCGCCACCTGCCACATGGTGCGCCTCGTGTCGCCACCTGCCACCATGGTGCGCCCTAGTGTCGCCACCTGCCACCATGTTGTTGTATGATCTGTGTTTATGAAAAGTAAAAGGCGGTCACGAGTCAGGTGGGTTCATCCTCCAAACACCAGTTGCTGGTGTTTTCGTCGCTTTGTATCAAGATTTAAGAAAGGAAGAGAGACGACTACTTTAGGATGTCCATCGCTAAGTTTGTATGAGCTGCTAGATTGACTTAATCCACTACCAGGATGTCCATCGCTAAGTTTGTATGAGCTGCTAGATTGACTTAATCCACTACCAGGATGTCCATCGCTAAGTTTGTATGAGCTGCTAGATTGACTTAATCCACTACCAGGATGTCCATCGCTAAGTTTGTATGAGCTGCTAGATTGACTTAATCCACTACCAGGATGTCCATCGCTAAGTTTGTATGAGCTGCTAGATTGACTTAATCCACTACCAGGATGTCCATCGCTAAGTTTGTATGAGCTGCTAGATTGACTTAATCCACTACCAGGATGTCCATCGCTAAGTTTGTATGAGCTGCTAGATTGACTTAATCCACTACCAGGATGTCCATCGCTAAGTTTGTATGAGCTGCTAGATTGACTTAATTCACTACCAGGATGTCAATCGCTAAGTTTGTATGAGCTGCTAGATCTACTTAAACCACTACCAGGATGTCCAGCCAAAGTATATTTTTTAATTATCTCACTTTTCAACTAAATATTACTTTTTTAAGGTTGCAATTTAATGTAATACTATTTTTTAGCACACACACATTCTGAGGAGCTTAATGATATCTAGGCTAAAGCGATCTAAGTTAGATTTCAGTGGGATAATATTGACACTAGCACAGCTTCATGTTTAGTATCTCCTTCCTAGAACGGTATCAATTCTCACGCATGCGCATTGCCATGACTCAACTTTGTCCAAAGACACGCGGTAGAGGGGTGAAAATATGACTTGGATATCACATGTTGACCTTGAAGATTGAGATCAGCATATTCTACTGGGACATGCGTGTGTGCGTGTGACTGCCCTGTCCCAGAAAGTCTGAACACGCAGTTTTAGCCGTGTGCACATTCCACGGCGAGTTGGAATGAATTCCTTGGTGACACCGGGCCAAGCCACACACCAACACAGTCTCACGTGACCAAACACACTTGTTTTGGTTCGGGGGAGTTAGAACATCAATACTTATATATAGAGAGATAAAACCACCGCGTCTTACAACCCGTTCGGGTTATACGCCTTTGTATTAATCATTCAAGTGTGTTAGGGATTAGCAAGGTTGAATTTAGAGAAAATGTACCTACAATTGCGTGGAAGGTGAGAGTGGAAAACTATTTAGGAACTGACTAATGGAATCAGCACACGAGAATTTCTATGAGCGAGAGCGAAAGGTATTACCAATTTTGCCGGGAAATGTAAATTCACATAACTTCCAGGATTCTTTCACACGCCACAGTCAACATGGGACCGACAGCTCTACTTCCACTCCGAAGGAAGTTGTGCTGCAGATTTTTATCGCTCAAGAAAAATCCATCGACCCCGTCTAGGTTTGAATCCACAAACCTCAGGTCCTGAGGCGAGCACTTTACCCTAAAACTCCCGAGCTCAGCTTCCTCATCATATTCTTGAGGAAAAAAATTGACACAGTTACAATACTCTCCCTACATGAGAAAGCACATAATCGTATCAAATTATCAAGCAAATAAAACTTTTCTCTTACAAAGCTCCGGCACGAGACAATAGATAAGACTAATTGTGTCAACAACCAATTAACTTAATACATTAAGCCTGATAAGAAGCTATTGGCTTGTGAGTTGTGAATGCCCCGAGCAAGTCTCTGCTCGTCACCATACGTCACCATCTGGCTAGGGGCCAGAGCGACGTGATGTAGAAATACCGGCCGGGACTCGACATAGAAATATCATCAGTATGATGACGTCACGTACGAGCAGACAAACAACCTCTAGAGTTCGCTCCACGGAACTAACATTTCAACATATTTGTTTACAATAGAAAAATATTGAGTGAGGATTTATCTCTCAGAATTTGTGTGCCATTTTCCCCGAGCTCTGCTTTATTACCTTGTCGAGTAATTCAAACTACAGATCTACACTGGATATCATCTCTGAGGACACCGCACGGTTCGTGTTTTCTCATGGTCATCTTCCGTCACATATAAGACAAGTCTCGCAACGCTGGTTGGTTGAGGTTGCTGGTAACTCCTTACCCCACAACACCACCTTCAGGTAAAACTGGAAATGAGAAGATTTGACAACAGCTAACCGAGAGACAGCCAAGATAAACTTTGCCTTATTAGACCCGCAATTCCCTTAGCAATGATATTGGGTGTAGGTGACCTTGGATCTATTCCAAGCTGCGCCTAAGACACAAAATAGTTTAGTGCACCAATTTGTCTAGAACCTGTATATCTTCTCCTGTCTGTATCCTCCCTACACCTTCCTCTCCTGTCTGTATCCTCCCTACACCTTCCTCTCCCGTCTGTATCCTCCCTACACCTTCCTCTCCCGACTGTATCCTCCCTACACCTTCCTCTCCCGTCTGTATCCTCCCTACACCTTCCTCTCCCGACTGTATCCTCCCTACACCTTCCTCTCCTGTCTGTATCCTCCCTCCACCTTCCTCTCCTGTCTGTATCCTCCCTACACCTTCCTCTCCTGTCTGTATCCTCCCTACACCTTCCTCTCCTGTCTGTATCCTCCCTACACCTTCCTCTCCTGACTGTATCCTCCCTACACCTTCCTCTCCTGTCTGTATCCTCCCTACACCTTCCTCTCCTGTCTGTATCCTCCCTACACCTTCCTCTCCTGACTGTATCCTCCCTACACCTTCCTCTCCTGTCTGTATCCTCCCTACACCTTCCTCTCCTGACTGTATCCTCCCTACACCTTCCTCTCCCGACTGTATCCTCCCTACACCTTCCTCTCCTGACTGTATCCTCCCTACACCTTCCTCTCCGTCTGTATCCTCCTTACACCTTCCTCTCCTGGCTGTATATGCTCGAGTATGTCGGCTCAAGGTCGGTGCGATTAGATAGAGAACTATCCTGTGACGTCAACACACACTTTCATACAATGTTTCGATCAAAGAGCAATGCACCTCGTCACATCTCTTAGTAACAACTTTCCTCCGTTTACGGAAAGGCTTTCAAAATCTGTTTAAAATTAAAGAACACACTTGAGACGTCCCGAGCTATAAAATTAGCGTTAACAACAGAAACATGGTCAGATCAGATACAATAAAAGTGATCTTCTTCCTACAGTGCTCACTAACTAGCTCAGATATTTTCATCTCTACCTGCCTGGTCCATCTCTAAGAGTGATATCAAAATGTCTACTTGTTATCCTCCTTGCTAATGAAGAGGTCATCCTGTCGCGACCTCTGAAGATGTCCACCCCCTCTCTCAGCCAATCACAACTCACTCTGAAGGGGTGATTGATTGCAAAGTAGACTAGAGGTGTCACAATAAACGAGGCGCTGGGAAGATGCACTGCGAATTGTCTGTCTCAGAAACAGGTTTCTATCTGACAGCTAGGAGTTACGGGCGGTGGGGGATTTGGTACTTTTTAAATTGAGAATTTACTCGCTTCAGTGACAGCATGTCTTAAGAGATTGAGATTCGAATCTCAGTTGGGTTTCCTGAGGGTGGTTTATCCAACATTGTTTTCCACTCTCCATTCACACAAATGCGGGTGAACTTCCTCTAAATTAAAGCTTTTTAATCCTGGTAGATAGGCGTATAGCCCGAACGAGCCACCTGGTTCGATCCCCGGCGCGTCTAGATGTTCTGCTAAGCAGTGTGTCTGTAACAGAGTCAAACTTAGCCTCGGGAGGACTAATGAGGCACTACTTGAATAAACAAGTAGCAGATCCGGTCTAGAAAACTGGCCACATGACACCCTTCTATCCGCAGATGTTGGAACTATCTTCACCAACAGACAGCGGCCGCTAGGTTAGTATGGCTTGATTTCCGGCTGACGCTGTAGAGTTTTTTTTTTTAGCTTTTGTTTTTGACTGTACTTGCAGTTCTGTTTACAAAACGGACACTTTTTTCAAAAGAGCTAATTCATTGACTATATTACCCGCCTCGGTGGCGTAGTTGGCTAACGCGCTTGTCATGTTGAGCTAGACTGCTGAGGACGGGGAAATCGAGGTTCGAATCTCGGTCGGGTGAACTGGGGGTGGTTTTTCCTAAATGGTTTTCCACTCTCCCTCCACGCAAATGCGGGTTCACTTCCTTTAATTCAACCTTCCCAATTCCTAATCCTTTAGCGTAATTAGTACTTAAGCGTATAACCCGAACAGGTAGTAAGACGCGGTGCTAAATAATAAAAAACTATATGATATATAACGCGGAGATCAGGGTTCAAATCCCGGTTGGATATACTTTAAGTTTTCTCATAAAGGGTACCATTCTCCTTATACGCAAATGTGGGTACATCTAATCTAAATTCAACCTTCTTCACGCAAATAGTACATTTGCGTGTAGCACTCATGGTACTCCCTAGTGACTGCTTATTCTCCTATTTTTACATTCTTATCAAAGTATCAAGTGCTGGTGAGATTGTGTTTTATGGAACGTGAGTATTCTCCTAGTTTTACATTCTTATCAAAGTATCAAGTGCTGGTGAAACTGTGTTTTATGGAACGTGAGTATTCTCCTAGTTTTACATTCTTATCAAAGTATCAAGTGCTGGTGAAACTGTGTTTTGTGGAACGTGAGTATTCTCCTAGTTTTCATTCTTATCAAAGTATCAAGTGCTGGTGAAACTGTGTTTTATGGAACGTGAGTATTCTCCTAGTTTTACATTCTTATCAAAGTATCAAGTGCTGGTGAAACTGTGTTTTATGGAACGTGAGTATCTCCTAGTTTTACATTCTTATCAAAGTATCAAGTGCTGGTTAAACTGTGTTTTATGGAACGTGAGTATTCTCCTAGTTTTACATTCTTATCAAAGTATCAAGTGCTGGTGAAACTGTGTTTACGGAACGTGAGTATTTTCCAGGCGGATGATAAATCTCTATCAGGTCGTCTTACGATCCGCTGTGGCCTGAACATAACCGGTTCGCACCGGCATCAACCGACATTATTCACCTGGCCTGTCCATCTCAAGGCAACATTTGGACAGCGCATGCGTGCATAGCCTCGGCGTGTTCTCACGATCGTAAAGGATCACACTAATCAACGGCACGTGAGGAAGGTGTTTTCTCTACGCCAGGGACCTTCGAGAATGAGTGGAGATGTGATTGGTTACATTTGGTACCATCCAACCAAACCTCGCCTTGCGTCCGTCGTAGTAATCAACTGTTTGAGCAATGTCATTTTTTAAATTCATTCTTTAATTCAAATCAGGGACGAAAGCGTCTATACCAGAACTCAAGGCTGGGGGGATATCCATGACTACACGCTCTGCGTCCTGACCCTGTTGCCACAGGGACCATACATATCCTGACCCTGTTGCCACAGGGACCATACATATCCTCACCCTGTTGCCACAGGGACCATACATATCCTGACCCTGTTGCCACAGGGACCATACATATCCTGACCCTGTTGCCACAGGGACCATACATATCCTGACCCTGTTGCCACAGGGACCATACATATCCTGACCCTGTTGCCACAGGGACCAGGTGAGTCAGCCATGTGTGAAATAAGGACTAACAGCAACGCAACACACGGACGTATCAGTGGTCACGAGAAACAGACGTCAGTCCCATCTGGGTATGGTGACGGGAAGAGATTGGGCTTCAAATCACGGCTGAGTGTTTATCTCTCGCCCCCCATGCAAATGTGGGTACATCAGCGGACAGCTGGGGCGGAGCGTCATCCCTCGTGGTACCACACCCTCTCAAAGTGACGTGTGCAGTGTGAATATAGACGCGGGTGTGTTACTGCGCGCCACGACGCACTCACGTCCCTCCGCCGTTACCACGTACAACCACTTCTAGAGAGAGTTTAGTTCGAACACCGGACGGGTCTACCAAGGTATATTTTTCTGAATGGTACCCCCAATCGCGCTTCACGCAAATGCAGGTACACTTCCTATAAATATAACCTTCCACACTCTTAAAACCATCAGCGTAATCAGTACATGGGTACAACTCTAACGGGTAGTAAGAAGCGGTGTTAAAAAAACCTCAATCCAAGAGCATGCACAACATCCAGCCCGTCGGTAATACCGGGATTCGAACAGGGGAGCCTTATCTAAGTAGGCGTACAGGCTAAGGTGTCGGACTTGTTCCGAGAGTGTAATGAAGCGTCATATCCTCCATTTGACCAGAGGATGTTAATTGTGTCGTTTAGTCCACTCTCCCACGCTATGAAAGTGGACTAGTTCAAAGCATTATTATTATTATTATTATTATTATCACCGCGTCTTACTACCCATTTGGGTTTACGCACTTACGCTAATGTGTAATGGTAGGTTGATTGTGAGATGAAATGGAGGACCTACAGTTTAACGTGGAATCCGAACCACGGTGGAGGCCTGGCATTCCCCACATTCACAAGATGTCTTGTCAGAGGTGAAGGAAGGGTTTGGAAATCAGATAAATCTGTGCCGGGACTGAGGATTGAACCCCGGCCGCCAGCACAGAAGTCTGACACCTTACCCCTAGACCGCCAGGTCACCCCATGTTACTATCATCACAATGTTCATAGAGGGCCTTTTAGAAAACATGGTCATTCCCTTCGTGGGGTTAAATACACTCTTCCTTTTAGTACAGAGTATTACTACCCGTCCGGGTTATACGCTTATGTACTAATTACCCCAATGCTTTTAGGGATTAACAAGGTTAGATATTTAGTGGAAGTGTACCGGAATTTGCGTTGAGAGGAAAGTGTAAAACCATTTTGGGAAAACCACCTTTATTACACCCGAACGAGATTCGAACCTAGATTTCTCCATAAATGACAGTTTATTATGACACGAGAATAGCGCGTTAGACCATGAAGTGAGTCATGTTATTGTTGGTTGTTCCAGAGGATATCAAAATGTCAAAACTTATTTTTCGGGGTTTTAGAACGTATGAAAACTGAAAATTGTAACATTTATAAAACCCGTCGTATGGTCTGACGCGCTATTCTCTTGTCATATCAAACTGTCAATGATGGGAGATCCAGGTTCGAATCTCAGTCGGGTGTACAGAGGTTTTTTTTTCTTCCCAAAATGATTTTCTACTTTCCCTCCACGCAAATACGTGTACAATTCCTCTAAATATGGCCTTCCCAATCCTAAAAACCATTAGTGTAATTAATACATAAGTGTATAACCCGGACGGGTAGTAAGACGTGGAGCTAAAAAAACTTTTGTAAAATATTTTTTATCTGAAATGGACTGTAGCAAGTAGGCTGGATAGTAATACTGTGTGCACATGGTAATATCAACAGTTCAACACTATCTGACATACAAACTCGGTTCAATATGGAGAATCGATTACTTTTTGAGTTTTACTTCACGGCTTTATAAAATTATATAATCGAAATGTCAGTCTTATCTCTACTCAGAAGTGACCAAAATATTTTCCAAATATAAAACACAAAATAAAGAGCTTCTCTTCAAGTACCCAAACATCAAACAAATTAAAAATATATATACCTTCAAAGTGGGTAGGGTTTGGAATACCATAACATCACAGGTTTAAAATCTGTCAATATTTTCAGAAAAAAGGGGGGAAGACTCATTTGCTGGGCAGGTAATATTTAAAATAAATGGTACGGAAGGAACTACGCACGAACTTTCTAGCTCTATTGTTTGAAAATGGCGATATTTTCTCAAAACTCGTAAGATATGTGAAATGAAAATATACACTAGCAAATCCAAGTGTAAATTGCACTATACTTAGGTAAAACCTTTTTTGAATCCAGGTTTTACATTTCATAGTTTTATTTTTAAAGAATGTCCTTATTTGTGTGTTTGGACCAATAAAATGATAGATTCCTTTAGTGTTCTAAAAGTTAATATATATCGCTATTATTTATGCTTTTAGTGAGGATTACTCCCTCTAGATAGATATTATATTCTGAAAATATCCCACGTCCATTATTATCAGTCAGCATTCCACAGTCGTTAAATTATGTTTGAAATGCGTAAAAACTCGAAAAAATTAACAATGGATAGGCTTCGAACTATCCAAATATTTCCTTCTAAGATTCTAATTAAATGTTAGTTTTTATCATTGATTTAGAAAAGAATTTCATGGGGAATCAAGGGGGGTTCAACCCTTACGATGTCAAGTTATCCAATGGAACAACATTAGCACAAGTAGCTCTCCAATTACTCGCTCCGGTGGCCGCGTGGTCTAACGCGCTACTCTCGTGTTAGATTAGACTGTCAAACACGGGGAGACCCCAGTCAGGTAGTTTTCCTCAACGGTTTCCCACTCTCCCTCCACGCAAATGCGGGTGCACTTACTGTGCCTTCCTAATCCCTAACCCATTAGTGTAATTAGTGTATAACCCGAACGGGTAGTAAGACGCGGTGCTAAAACAATCTCAGATAGTAAAGGCGGAGGTACACATGTGTCATTTGTCGAACTACTTGTCGAATGACGAGCACATCACACACAGGCCTACTTGTCGAATATCAGAGGGAAAGTGAACATTCGTGATCGTTCCAACGATAGAATGGAAATGGCTTGCAAACGTCATCTACAGCCGAGCCACCGAGCCACTTGGACCACTTCATTTAACTTTATTTGGTCGTGTTCTGAACGTTGTCATTCATTTGTTTTTAAATTATTTAACGTCGTTAATAAAGCAATCTACGCTAAATAATGGTTGGATACACTTCCAGCAATATATATATATATATATATATATATATATATATATATATATATATAGATATATAGATAGATATATCCTATTTTTGTGTAAATTAGGGGCAGAATTCCATAAACAAACCACATTGCTATCAGACCCAGACACGAATTTGTGGACGGAGATAAGGTAAATGTTGGTGCCCTTTGTTTTGTGATAGATTACCGACAACAGACGGGAAATGTTTGTAGTTTGGCGTGAATTATGGCGAATGTTCCAACATTCGTCGTAGCACACTTGTCCACATTACAAAGTATTTTTCCGAAAGACGAAAGCATTCGTTACTCGGGAATCACTGGTAGCGACGCCATAAGCTGAAGTTTGTAGAGAATAAATAAATGAGATTAGAAGACTTACAGGAACATTTGATCTTGGCTACAAAAGTTCTGTCAAATGCCGCCAAGCTCATGATAAATATTCAACAGATGTTGAGCGTACCAAATGTAGAATAATAAACTAAACCTAACTACTGGAGAAATATTTGATTATGTTGGACAAAAGAGTATTTCGTTGTAAAAAGCAATAGAGGTCGACCTTGAAACTGTTAGAGCATGGCCAGTTAAGAAGGAGCTTTACAATTGAAGGGGCTACCCGCAACCAGCATTTCACCCATTTACCCAAAGGTTATTCTTATTCCGATGATATCTCAACTATCATGAATGATAATAAAATATTTATTGTGTCAAATCTAAGGTATCAATATGCCAAACAATAATGCCAGACCCAAAATTTAATAAAACCATTGAATAATTAGATAAAAAATTATATATAAATTAATAAATGTGTTTGAGCTTCAAACTATTAATTGAGAAGGAAACTTAATTTTTTAACTAGGCATTCATAATCGCAACTAGTTTACACTTGCAACAGCATTATTATAATTGGGTGTTTATATATGAAAAAACTGAATAAACCCAAAAAAACAATTTGCATGCCTATTCGAGTTAATATTACATTGGAGATAGGTCACTTTACTTCCATTCTTTTCTTGTCAAAACCCATTAAGTACGCTTGGTTGTATACAGAAGGGTTGAAGGGGGAGGGCTCGGTTATCTTTCAATAATCTTTTACCTGAAAAGTATCTAACAAGCTATCACCGACACAAAGTTCGTCAGGTGCTAGTGCTGTATTGGTTGGACATGTAATATTAGTAGTACTAAATAATTTGTTGCGGATTTTTTTCAAAATTGTGAAAAAGAATGGGAGAAAGCATCCTTCTGATCACAAAAACAAACAAACAGAGAGGTTTGAATTTTAAAAAGTATCGAGAAGCTCAAAAGATAATATCCGTAGAATTAGAGCAAACAGTTTGTGTACAGCAAGAAACTAGTGACAACAATCAATATAATCTTAATGAATACGAATTAATATTAGAAAACCTTACACCAGAACATCAACATAACCAGAATATAACATTTGGAATAGCTGGCAGAATAACTGTAGAACTTTCTTACTTTTTAAAATCGCTCAGTAAAATGACAGAACATGAACCACTGAGCTGCAAATTAGAAAATATGGAAATGACCAAAGAACAAGGTGTGGACAGCCAATGTAAAAATGCAGGTAAGCTCTAAAGGATAGTAAGATGAGAAGGGGGGAGGGGGGAACTGCAACTAAAACCATGTTCACGTTGATAATGAAAACTGTTTGTGAGTAAGAGAGTAAGATAACCTTTGTAAATTGCAATTTTCAAATAATCTGTTAAATTAATTACATTTTTAATAAAACATTAATGGCATTTAAATGAGAGTCGATATAAATCCGAAGAGTTTTTAAACATTCAATATGTTATAACCACCATAAATTTAAAAAATGTTTTGAAATCATATTATTACAAAAGCAAAACTACTTATATATAAAATGATAGACCCTAAGTAAAAAATCATTAAAACTATTTCACTCTTATATTAAAGATATTTATTTTATATAATTTGTCCAATATTACGCTAAGCGTGGGCAATAGTGAGGATTAATACCAATATATTTATTAGCACTGGGTCTGTCTAACCGATTGGGTTGTACGCATATGTACTAGTTACTCTGATGGGTCAAGTATGAGGGGGTTATTATTTAAGGAAGTGTACCCACATTTTCATAGAAAGCCATTTAGGAAATACAGTTTATATTTATCTGTTTCTTTACACAAATGGGGTGGTTATAATTTAGGAAAGGTAGAATTCAAAGGAAGGGTACTCGCATTTGGAAGGAGGGAGAATGTGTGGGATACAATTTCAGATACCCACACTTGCTAAATCAGACTACGATTCGAGTACTGACATTCCTGTTAGAGTCGACTCAACGTAGGAAGGTGGTAGATGACAGCTAACTGTAGTTTTGTTAATTCAGTAATTCCAAGGGAAGTATTAACTATCAGCGTTTGATAAAACTATTTTATCATAAATTATTAAGCAGATAATAAATATTTTCACATAGGTTAGTTAATATGAGTGACTTGTTCGCTTGACCATTAGTATACTTTGACTGTTTACAATGTATGTTCCAAGTCTAGGGTATTACGTAACCAGTGTATAACCCATAATGTGACTTATATTATATTACATCTTATCATATATAATCCAAGATAATTTTCAGTTAGAATGATTAATAGTAATAATCATTCATATTTGTTTTTAAATAAATCATTACATGGACTTGGAAAACAATACTTTAATACCAAGGATTTTAATTAATATGAAATCAGTTAAAAAATATATCGGATTCAAACTCAGATAAAACAATGGACAACAATAACTATTTATTCTTAATTTAGAATATTAGATCTGATAATATTTTAACCGGAAAAATCATATGCTCTAATGAAAATGGTGGCCAAATAAAAAAAAATCCAAATCTTCTTAAGTTATATTAATAAACAACATAACATTAAAAAAAAGTTTAATTTCTTAGAGGTTTCGGTTGTAGTATGAAATTCTCAATGTAAACTAAAGCGCTCCACACAAGTGTCATACACTCATTTTTGTAGGAATTATTGTCTTAGAAGCCATTTTTCTTATCAAAAATCTACTATATAGTGGTATATAGTAAGAAAAAAGGACTTATTATTTTTGTATTAGGCCATAATGTCAATCGATAACTTCAAGGTTCCAGAACGTTCAACTTTACAAGTCAAGACACAACCACAATAGATTGTACTCGTACCAATGCCAAAAGCCTGAATTTTAAATTAAAAACAACAAAGTAAATATTATCTCCGCGAGCTCTAATACATCAGTCTTGGTTTAGAATTGGTCAACGTTAACAAAGAGGTCAAGGTTCGAAACCTAGCCAGTTGTGCTTGGAATAATTATCATCCTGCAAATGTTACTGTTATATTTCCATAAACCTCTCACCTCATCCCTGTTACAATGCATTCAAACTACCCTAACTCAATTCGGTGATCGAAAGGTCTAAAGGTAACACAATATACTAGACTGCCAATGATGGAGAGAAAGGGGCTAGAATCCCTGAATGGCTATACTGAGGGTATATTTTCTCAAGTAGTTTCCAACTTCCCTGGGCGCAAATGCCGGTCACTTCTTCCATATTCAACCTTCCTCATACCAAACACACTAGCATAACTAGTACATAATGTGTATAATTTGGGCGTGTAGTAAGACGTTGTGCTAAAAAAAATCTAAAAAAGAATGTAATGTACATTTTAAAGTGTACAAAACACCTAGATAATTTTTATCCCTGCCTGAATACAAAATGTAAACCTAATCATGATAAACGAACATAGCATCCTTGGCTGTAACGCGCCAATACTATATCACTACTCTATGTGTACACCATGGGAAAAATTACACTCGTCCCATTGATATTAATAATACTAAACTACTTTGGTTCTTATTTTCAAGAACCACCCAAGCATTGTTGAGAAAATTTTGTGCCTTTCACAACAATAACTAGGCGTTTTATTACTCTGTTTTCAACACTGCCACTATACTTATTTTTTGTTTTGTTTCCTTCAGGCTGCCATTGGGGGGTATAAGACTAAGAAAGTATTGTACATAGAAGTTAAAAACCAATATTGTACATTTTGTGACCAAGCGCTGAAAGAAAAAAAAAACTCAAAAGCATACTGGTTTCAAAAATTGGGGAGAGGATCAAAGCTCGTCAAGTATGGAAGCAGCTATTATTGTCGAGGCTTTTGCAAGAGCGAAGAAATGTACGGCCTACGACACAGTACTCTCATTACTGATGGTGACAGTAGCGTATACAAGAGGCTTCTTGAGGCTCGTCCATATAGAAATTTGACGGTACAAAAATTGGAGTGCCGTAATCATCTTTTCCGGAACTACTCAACAAGTTGAAAGATTTGTGGGAAAACGACAAGAATGGACCATTTTATCTCCGACAAAAAATCAGTTCCAAAAGTATGCAGCTACGTGGGGCAGTGATGAAAGCTGCAAAATTTAAAATGAATGAGGCGGGAGAGTTGCACGAGCGCACTGATAAATTAAAAGATTACATTTTGAATAGTCCAAATCATATATTCGGAGACCACCAACATTGTGCTCCTTATTTTTGCACAGGACTAAAAGAAAATTAGAAAAATCTTATTGTAAAAAAAAACTGGTGGCAAACGCATCAATTTCACACAAAGAGGATCCTATCAAGCGCGATGTGCTGCTGCTGTAGTAAGCTACAATTCTGGTGCTCTCCATTACAAATTACACAAAAAATTGTATGGATCAAGCCCGGGAAAATTCACAAAGTTGGAAGAAGCACGCAAGCGTCGAAAATTATGTCTCGCCCGAAGAAAGCGAGAAGATTCACATCACTCGAAGCTCACCCGGTCAAGCAAACCATTCTTCCCCATCCCCCCCCTCCCCCCAAAAATGGATGCTGACTATGGTCCAAACTCTCAACGCCCAGATTTAACAGAAAAAGATTTTATGTTGTTTAAAAAAGAAATGCAAAATAGCCTCCAACATTCCGAAGAAGAATTGCGAAACCTTGAACGTCAAACCATAAATCAGAGTGAATCTGGACAATGGTTAGAAGAAAGGAGGAAACGTTTAATAGCGTCTAATTTTGGACAAGTTTGTTGCAAGCTCCCATCTACTGGTTGTGAAAATTTGGTCAAACAAATATTATATTCTGATCTCCAACACATAAGCTCGTTGTCATACGGAAAAGCAAATTAACGTGCCATAGCGAAGTTGGAAGAAACTTTGAAAATTCGGGTTGAACGCTGTGGTTTCTTTGTTGATTGATTTGACATTCCTCGGCGCTACACCAGATGGCCTAATCGACAATGATGGCATAGTAGAGGTAAAATGTCCATCATCAGCTGAACAGATGAGTCCTTAGTCAATAATTTTGAAACGAAAGGTGACATTCTGGAAACTTAAAAAATATAAAAAGATTAATGGAATAAACAGGCGTTATAAGTACTATTATCAAGTCCAAGGTCAGCTCCATGTAATATGCCGGTTGTACTGCATATTTGCTATATGGACACCAGTTATGCCATGCATACGATATGAAAGAATCGAATGTGATGATCTTTTCTGGGAAATAGAAATGGTGACTAAGCTTTCCTCATTTTATTTTGATTGTTTACTGCCTGAACTAGTATACCCACGCTATCCATGTTCAATGTCTATCCACAATCCGGATTATATTGAGGCAGAGCTAACTAAAAAAAAAGTCAACTACAGCCCCAAGCAAGAAAAATGTTGAGAATGGCTGAGGTTGGTAATTCTGGTTAATATTGGTAGTTCTGGCTGAGGTGATTTAAGCATATGTATTTACTAGCTATTAGTAGTAGCCTATAGTAAATAATTCCTGGGAAACATATTTATTGGGCCACAAATATTAGTTAGATCTGGTCCCAAATTACTAAAAACAATTAAATTATAAAAATAATCTAAGCGTAACTCAAACCACTAATTGCATTACCTTAAGTGATGGTTATGTTACGACTGTTTATATTTGGCATAAATCTAGAGAGCTAAGTGTATCCAAAGCATTTGGGAGGGGGGGGGGGGGCGGGGCGGAGGGTAGAAACTCCACAAATTTACAGTATAAAATAAGTTTAAATAAAGTATGATTTTTAAGTATTAATAGAGGCGTTTAAAAATTAATATTGTCCATAAGAACGGATATTTTGTAATATTTTCAGACATTTTCGCAAATTATATAATTTAGAGGACTCTAAATTAAAAATGAGAATGTGATTTAGGTCAGAAAATCTAAGAATCGTGTGTCTTAAAACACTTTTTTTTAAAATTTGTTTTAAATCCATTTCTTGCGATCTATTATAGTCATAGTTTCTGTGAAACTGGGCCACAAAGTACCAAGGATGAAAGATTGTATTATCATATCCAAAGGACATTCAGAATACTTAAGTTAAGCCTTATTAGTTATAGTCATAAAATTATTGATTTTTATTTGCTGCTCTTACTAACTGAATAAACAATATCAAAAACTTTAACATTTTCTTACATATTTAATGTGGTTGACACAAAACTTTGTTTCGTTAAATTTTAAACTAAATCTGGTTCATCAATAGTGGTTACATTTCAAGTATTAGCAGCTATTTTTGGTATGTTTAGGCGTTCATAGAAAAAAAACTACTAGTTTATGGGACCAAACTATTTGTTAAAACATTTTTGTGTGCAATGAATATTAAAATGTAACCATTAGATTTTATTGATCTTTTGAGTTTAAAAAGGTTCAAAATATTGAGTACAAATTTGGAAGAAAAAACACAAAAATACTGTTGTTGATTCAATTGAACGGGATTTTACTTTTGGTAAAGTATCAAACTGGACAATAAACATGTCAAAGTGAACCTGTCTCACTTGAATTATTAAACAAAAAAGAAATGTATATTTTTAATCAATTAATTATATGTAATAAGCTACTTTAATAGTGTGTTTGAAATTATTTGTACTTTCTAAACAAACATGTGTGTTTGTGGTTAGTTTTGGCTAAGTTATTTAAATGTATAGCTAAATTTATCAAATAAAAATGTATTATTCATGTTTGTTACATTACATTCTAAATGAATAAATGATTCACTAGTTCCGTAACCACTAAAAAAATTTTTTTTTATACCTAACTATTGTCCTTACATTATTTTAAATATGGATTACATTTGGAAAAATTTATATGAATGAATATCTAATATAAATATTACTCTTTTCTTTTACCGGAAGTTAACAAGTAGGTAAAATGACTATCCTCAAGAAAAGGAAAGAGATTTCAGGTATTTCCATGAAACTAATAAGCTGTAGCTCAATGCCAAAATTCAACATCCCCACCCAATTCATTCTCTCTTTCTCTTCTCAGTTGTCCACAAAACTAGGGGGGGTCAGAGACCTTTCAAGGCATAAACTACCTAACCACCAGTTACAAGTTGCCTTTAAATCTGAAGGTCATTTCAATGATATTTGCAAGTAAACCTCATTCTTAAGGTGCGGTCGCATAGCTACCGATACACAGTAGAAATGACTGATTTGCGACCGAAATTCCAGATTAACCAATAATGATTTTTTTTATTATGACTATATGGTCACTTTTTTAAATTTATATTGAATTATATAATTAATTTTTGTATGCATGTATTTTAAAAATTAGCTCAACAAACGCATTTTTGAAAATGGTTTGATTTTAAAAAAAACATACCATCTTAAGTTTTGTGTGTAATTTACAAATATAATATTTTTAATCACGTAAACCTTTTCCCTGTGCTAGAAATCGGTCATTAGTTACATAAATGTAGCTTTATTACAACCCCCACTACACCTACTCGAGCCAAGAGAGAGGGGAAGTTTCTCGGTAGTATTGTTCTCTTGACAGGACAACACTAATAAATAGCCTTGAAACCTGTCCAGAGGACCAGTTACAATATTTCAGATGTATATTTTTCCTTATTCTTAAAAAAAATCTTACATCAACATTATTTCATAAAATATATTTATTTTTTCAATGGGGATTTTTAACGTATAATTTATTTAAACAAAGATTATATCAGCATACGACTTACAAACTAACTTTTAACTATGACATACATAACAGTTTACTAAAGTTAAATTACCGACTTTACCTGGAATCGAAACGGGGACCCTTAGCATCGTAAGCACACGTGCTATCGACCTTGCTAAAGTGTCGGTTAAAATATAATGAGAAATGTACTACATAAAATATGATAAGCCACTTTAAATAAATGTTAAAAAATAATAATATAACGATAAAAGCATAGCTGTGGTAAAATAATATTCAATACCAAAATTGGATTCAATTTGAATGTTGCACAAGTTGATGCACTTTAAGATAATTCTTGACACACAAAGTATTAAATTATTAACATTTATTTTGTATTGAAGAGTGAATATTTTTCTAAAAAACACATTTACTTTTATGCTTCTTTAATTATAAACGTTTTGGGGTTAGCGTAGCCCTTGGAATTGTTCGTAAACTTTATGATATTCGTCAAGTAGACCAGGGTTGGACTGGGCCTCCAAAAGGGAGCAGAGCTTGTATTTTTAGAGAACGTAAAATATCTTGGATAACCCAAAAATGTTTACCTATTTGCTGTAAAATAACTGTAGGAGGGCTGGTAGGCCAATTTTATTTCACAAAAGTGATATATTATACAAGATATTATACTATCTATATCCTTGAGAAGGATCCTCGGACTATTTGGATACTGCCTGTCTCAACATCCGTCCTGAGCAAACTGGGTTCGTCTCGGGGAAAGGAAGTGTAGACATCACAAACCCAATTACCTCAACTAAACCTGACTTGAATCAGCGCTAAATACAAGTCGCTTCAAAGCAACACATTTCTAAATACATTTTCATTTTCATGTCAAGAACAACTTTTTAAATTTTAAAATTATTAAATGAATTCTACTTTATACACATTAAACTACTGAGTTCGTAACACAACTCCCTCCCCCTCCCTGGAATAAGTTTTTATCACAACGTTCTTTCTATCACCCTTTTCCATTTCTCTAATTAACTTAGTGTGATAGTGATATTAAATGGACACTACACATATTATTATGTTATTAATGGGATTTATTACACCTTCCTTTTCTTAATATAATTATTATTATCTTAACATCACCCAACGAAAATACTGTTTACTTGTCTTGTGGACAAAAAAAATATGGTATTCGACCGGTTAGAAAAAGATGAGTTTTTGAAAATTGAAATAGAATCGAAATTAACTTGATTTTATTTAATTTGTATATTGCCAGAGCTAATGGATCCTAAGCACACTAGATCAATGAAAATAAGAAATCCAGGATATATTTTGAATGCACAAAAGACTAAAACAAATTAGTCAAAGATTTCGGAGACAATTTTAAAAACTCACTAAAATACCATTATTGATTAAAAATGTATCATATTGTAATATATTGAAAACATGTATTTTATTGTAATGACTACTAGATATTTCTACATACTGCTATGTTCCTGCAATAAAAGTAACTGAAGATATTAGCTATTGTAATGACTAACGCTGGGATTTTTATGTAGTATCATATAACAAAATATGTATGTAAATATGTAATAATATTCAAGGAAATATGTAGACAAATATATAGATTCATAAATAATCTAACATCGTGTAAAACAAATATTTTACCAAGTACGCAACATTTACCTTATTTACACTCTGAATGCCACATGAATACATTGATGGATTACTTGAACTTTGGTGTGAATTTCAATTGTTTCTGTGGTCATTGATTGCCGCTTGTCCGACAGAATATGGTTGTAGGTGGACAATGTCTTTTCCACATCACAGTATACCACTGGGGCGTATTTCATCAGAAGAATTTTCTCGGGAGAAATATTCTCAAGGGTATCTACATCCGATGAATATATTGGGTTTCTTTTTAGCATGGCCTGAAACTTTGTAGAAGCACTTTCACCAGTTTCGTCTTTGAAAGCATTTAGATTTGAAATTGTGATTTCTACGATATATATAGATTATTGTAGTGGAAATCCAGAAGTTTCCAACCGCATGCTACTCTCTGGAAGCCAACAGAACTTGCTCCTGGTGTATGCAGTTGAACAAGCCACTTTTGGTTCAATGAATGAGCTGTGAGATTCACACACAGATATCGCACACTCAGGGGTGAACGTATCTACTACTGACTTCACAACTCCAAATTGTTCAGAGTAGAAGTTGACTGTTTTATCCGTGTTCCTCATCTTGTTAGAACTAATTGCAGGGCAACAGCACATCAAACAAGAGTTCGTAAGTTTTTTGACTTGATGTGGAACTTTCGCAAATAGGGCTATTTTTTTCGTCACATAAATTATTCTATTCATTTGTAAATACTGGGCTCTAATGTATTCCACAACACGATGTGGTCCATGGGCCAATCTTGTAAGATGGATCATATCAGGATATAACAACTTCGAAGAACTTGCTACGCCGTGGCAACTGAATATATCACCAGAACCTTCTCTACGTGAGCTCAGCTAGGCCACAACACTTTCAATTCATCATTCAAGGCTCCTGCAACATGATACGTATGTTCCAGAACTTCTCAGTAAATCATATATGGTTTGGAAATATCCTTAGGATCTATCTTACCTACCACAAGGTTCACAACAAAATTACCCTAAACAACCATGATTTCATCCACAGCGACCCATATGATGGAATCTCTTATGTATTTTATTATTATTTCCATTGTTTCTTCGTAATATATATGCAGATAAATCTTTCTGAGTATTGATTGATCAGAAATTTGTCGCTTTCATTACTGTCACAAGAAGGAGGCAAATGCAGGCCCTTGGAATTTAAAACATGGGATGTTCGCAGCGACTATAGCACCACACAAGTCCTTACAGAATTAGTTTCTTTAACTGGAAGGAAGGTACCTTCATCTTCGATTTTTTTTTTAAGATTCTTCGAATAACTTATATTTCTCTTCCGTACGAAGTGTGCGCCACAGATGTTGCTCCAATTGTGATTTCACGGAACATCCCATTTTTTTGTTGCAAGCTCGACAAATTACAAATTTACTGTCGGTTTTGAAGGAGTCGTTAATCCCAGCCCATTACTTTTAATTTACTAGTCTTACAAGAATCGGCTGGTGTCATGGAGTCATGGTTCTAGTAAAAATTATGTTAAAATGTGTAATTTTTTACAAAATGGGGCAAGAGTTAACTCAAGACCAAAGCTACAATAAAAACTTTTACATCGGTTCGAGAAGTGTGTGATGTAAAAAAAAACTTATTCCGTTGGTAGTTCAGGGGATGGAGGGCATCTACCCCCTAAAAATATCTCTTTCCTACCAAATGCCCCCCCGCAGTAAAAAATTAAATCTTACCTACGTACTTGGCTCACACTGTTTTGAGAGAAGCTCCTGAATATACCATGTACTTTTATCAAATGAGGAATAGTCTACATGAATAGAAGCTATACCTTTATTTGTATGTATTTATCTACACTCTAGAATCATTGGTTCCCAAACTTGTTGAATGGCGTAACACCCAAACAATCTCCGTATTTTGGAGTTCCACCAAGATAGTGCTGAATATTTAATATTTAGCTAAATTTTAATGGCGCCCACGAATATAATGACACAACACTATTTATAGATTATCAGATTTTATTAATCATTATTTAACATTACTACTCAATAAATACGGATAATAGGGCACACGTAACAAAAAAATAGAGAAAATACTTATAATTAACCCCCCCAACAACTTTTTAAATCTCTTTTCCTTTTGGTTTTACTTGGTCGTAATATATTTATGGTATTTGATGAGACATATTTATACAACATGAATTTGCTGGTTTTGTTTGGCTTCTCACGGCGTACTATCTGGAATAATTGTACGTACCACTGGTAGTACGCGTATCATGGCTTGGGAACCGCTGCTTTATATAATTGAGCAGAATAGTTAGCGCGTCCTCATACTAATCTAATTGTTTAATTTCCGTTGGGGGACTAATATTTATGATATTTTTATTAATTTATAGCCTCGACGTCTGTCCTAGGATTACACTAGTTTGTGAGTCGTGTGCTTATATAGTCACTTTCCAATGTAGGTATTCAGAAAGGGTACGATATATAGTTATTAAACTATAATTCTTAAAAGTTTCTAACTCATTTGCTAATATAACCAATTTTTAGGATGTTTAGAAAGTGCATGAATAACTTTCCAATTGATTGTAAAAATCTAGAGAATCATTACACTATACAATTAGTAACAATTTTGTTTTTCAAAGAACATAGCAATAAGCGATAGTTATGTGATATGTTTTCATTAAACGCAGATTTAAAACTGTTTCAATTTTACTAGAAAAATGAAAGTTTTCTTCAGGTAAAGGCGAGCGACCAGTCTCAGCTTTGTTTGTATTTCAGAATACAGAAAACCAATCGACCATAAGAGTGACACACGCCAGGGTGGGGGAAGTAATAGAGTGGTGGGGGTATTACCTCTCCTCAAGCAGGTACTCAGTTCTAGAAGGAAAGTAATAGAGTGGTGGGGGTATTACCTCTCCTCAAGCAGGTACTCAGTTCGAGAAGGAAGATAATAGAGTGGTGGGGTTATTACCTCTCCTCAAGCAGGTACTCAGTTCGAGAAGGAATATAATAGAGTGGTGGGGGTATTACCTCTCTTCAAGCAGGTACTCAGTTCGAGAAGGAAAGTAATAGAGTGGTGGGGGTATTACCTCTCCTCAAGCAGGTACTCAGTTCGAGAAGGAAAGTAATAGAGTGGTGGGGGTATTTCCTCTCCTCAAGCAGGTCCTCAGTTCGAGAAGGAAAGTAATAGAGTGGTGGGGGTATTACCTCTCCTCAAGCAGGTACTCAGTTCGAGAAGGAAAGTAATAGAGTGGTGGGGGTATTTCCTCTCCTCAAGCAGGTCCTCAGTTCGAGAAGGAAAGTAATAGAGTGGTGGGGGTATTTCCTCTCCTCAAGCAGGTCCTCAGTTCGAGAAGGAAAGTAATAGAGTGGTGGGGGTATTACCTCTCTTCAAGCAGGTACTCAGTTCGAGAAGGAAAGTAATAGAGTGGTGGGGGTATTACCTCTCCTCAAGCAGGTACTCAGTTCGAGAAGGAAAGTAATAGAGTGGTGGGGGTATTACCTCTCCTCAAGCAGGTACTCAGTTCGAGAAGGAAGATAATAGAGTGGTGGGGTTATTACCTCTCCTCAAGCAGGTACTCAGTTCGAGAAGGAAAGTAATAGAGTGGTGGGGGTATTACCTCTCCTCAAGCAGGTACTCAGTTCGAGAAGAAAGACCCAAAAGTGAATTTGGTCTTCTATTCTGCCGCACCTTAATCCAGTGCTCAGAGGTTTCTGTTCTGCCATTCACAAGGTTTTTAAGAGCGTGTTCTTCAGAAACAAACAATCCTCCTCTTTGTCATATGCTAACATTTGTAAGTGATCCGCAACGAATGGCGTGTGGGGAAAGGTGTCGACTTTCATCTTGACTTGTTTGTCGGTGACCGGGAGTTCGAATTCTGACCGGGTGTAATCAAGAGGTTTTACCTAGTAGTCACAAATGTGGGTACATTTTCTTTTACAGACGCTCTCATCCATATACCATTACTGGAGCATTGTTACACTGTCAGTGTAGCCAACTTTACCGGCTCATTGTGATACTGTCAGTGTAGCCAACTTTATTGGCTTATTGTGACACTGTCAGTGTAGTCAACTTTATTGGCTCATTATTACACTGTCATTGTAGCCAACTTTACCGGCTCATTGTGACACTGTCAGTGTGGCCAATTTTACCAGATCATTGTTACACTGTCAGTGTAGCCAACTTTACCGGCTCATTGTGACACTGTTAGTGTAGCCAACTTTACCAGATCATTGTTACACTGTTAGTGTAGCCAACTTTACCGGCTCATTGTTAGTAATTGTAGCCAACTTTACCGCATCATTGTTACAGTTAGTGTATCCAACTTTACCGGCTCATTGTTACAGTCAGTGTATCCAACTTTACCGGCTCATTGTTACACTGTTAGTGTAGCCAACTTTACCGGCTCATTGTTACACTGTCAGTGTAGCCAACTTTACCAGATCATTGTTACACTGTCAGTGTAGCCAACTTTACCAGATCATTGTTACACTGTCAGTGTAGCCAACTTTACCAGATCATTGTTACACTGTCAGTGTAGCCAACTTTATTGGCTTATTGTGACACTGTCAGTGTAGTCAACTTTATTGGCTCATTGTTACACTGTCAGTGTAGCCAACTTTACCGGCTCATTGTGATATTGTCAGTGTAGCCAATTTTATTGGCTTATTGTGACACTGTCAGTGTAGTCAACTTTATTGGCTCATTATTACACTGTCATTGTAGCCAACTTTACCGGCTCATTGTGACACTGTCAGTGTGGCCAATTTTACCAGATCATTGTTACACTGTCAGTGTAGCCAACTTTACCGGCTCATTGTGACACTGTTAGTGTAGCCAACTTTACCAGATCATTGTTACACTGTTAGTGTAGCCAACTTTACCGGCTCATTGTTAGTAATTGTAGCCAACTTTACCGCATCATTGTTACAGTTAGTGTATCCAACTTTACCGGCTCATTGTTACAGTCAGTGTATCCAACTTTACCGGCTCATTGTTACACTGTTAGTGTAGCCAACTTTACCGGCTCATTGTTACACTGTCAGTGTAGCCAACTTTACCAGATCATTGTTACACTGTCAGTGTAGCCAACTTTACCAGATCATTGTTACACTGTCAGTGTAGCCAACTTTACCAGATCATTGTTACACTGTCAGTGTAGCCAACTTTACCGGCTCATTGTTACACTGTCAGTGTAGCCAACTTTACCGATCATTGTTACACTGTCAGTGTAGCCAACTTTACCGGCTCATTGTTACACTGTCAGTGTAGCCAACTTTACCGGCTCATTGTTACACTGTCAGTGTGGCCAACTTTACCAGATCATTGTTACACTGTCAGTGTAGCCAACTTTACCAGATCATTGTTACACTGTCAGTGTAGCCAACTTTACCAGATCATTGTTACACTGTCAGTGTAGCCAACTTTACCAGATCATTGTTACACTGTCAGTGTGGCCAACTTTACTTCTCATTGCGACCAAATTAGTAAAGTTAAACTAGACATTTTAACTGGGAATATTAAAATAGCTCTATTTTCTGGTGTGTAAAAAAGAGCACGTTTATATCAACGAGTACACTGGCTCAACCCACCTCTGTGGCGTAGTTGGCTAACGCGCTAGACGTTTTGAGCTCAACTGCTGAGGACGGGGAGATCAAGGTTCGAATCTCGGTCGGGTGAACTGGGTGTGGTTTTTCCTAAATGGTTTTCCACTCTCCCCCACACAAATGCGGGTTCACTTCCTCTAATTTGACCTTCCAAATTCATAATCCATTAGCGTAGTTAGTACTCAAAGCGTATAAACCAAACGGGTAGTAAGACGCGGTGCGGGTAGATAAGGCAACATACACAAGAAAACCAACTTGACAAAATCAAGTGCGTCTGCATTTTTTCCATCCAAACCTAATTTGGGATCGTTCTTTCGGCAGAAATTGTTTGTATGTTTCAATGAAGTTTAAACAGTTGAAGAAATAAGTTAAATAGAAAGGTCCGTGTATATTTAAGGATGTTCAAAATAATCAAAATGTATTCTATTATTTTGCTGTCAAGTTATTTTTATATAAGACTCCAAAAAGAATAAAAAACGCACTTTTTTAAGACAGGTATTTTGAGTTGATCAAGTAGAGCATTTCCCGAGATTATTTTATCAAAATAATTAATTACAAACGAAAGAATAAAACTACTCTCTTATGAGAAGTGATAAATAATAACAGATTGAGGAAATTTTTCAAAAATGACTATTTTTTAGAACCTAAAACATGTGTGTCCAGTCAAATTTAATAGGAAGAACGTTTTAGAAAATACATCCTTTTTTTTTTAAGTCAATATTGGTAACATTTTATTATGTTATTTTATAGATAGTGATGGTATAGAGAAAAAACGTTATTTTTAAGAAATATCTTTGCTGTCCAATCGAAAAGAAAGAGAAAACAAGCTTAACTCCAAATTCTTTTTAATCACTTATCACTTCCCAAATTTTAACGGTTTAACCGGGAACAACCTAACAACTAGCAGATCACATGACTTTACGTATGGATATATTAAGGTAGAGTAACTTTTCTAGATGAGAGACATAACTAAGCATTATTTCTTAAATTTAAGAACGACTCCAGCTTAGAAAAATTTGTTACTTTCTTACAGTTAAAGGTTATATAAAAATAACAGGCACGTTCCTTGAAACCCTGACCTATCCCAGCACTTACCCCAACTTTGCGCGGTCCTCCCCAAGAACCGTCTGGTCTGTGGGTCCCAGAGGACATGTTGGAAGGTCTCCCACTTGGTCAACTGGGCAGGTTTGTCGTATGGGGTCTGAGACGTAGGACTGTAAGAAGTCTTGTTTTTAGAGTTATCCATCAAAAAGAGAGAAGGGAGGGTCTCCGCACACACGACTACACTCGATCACAGCCAACAAGATACTGACGATTGGTGGTGGCCGGCGACCGCTTCAAGTACCTACTTAGAGGAAAAGATACGTATCGAAACAAACTCCAACTATTTTACCATCTCGAGGAAGAATATCTGAATACACCCAACTTTATCAAATAAAGCACCGA
Organism: Timema cristinae; assembly: GCA_039000515.1. Classification (NCBI taxonomy): domain Eukaryota; kingdom Metazoa; phylum Arthropoda; class Insecta; order Phasmatodea; family Timematidae; genus Timema; species Timema cristinae. The sequence continues at coordinate 54,174,507 of JBCFYV010011164.1, forward strand.
ATGTGTCTGGACAGTAGAGGGGGGTTAAATAAAAGGACAGTCGTGAACTGAAAGGGTGTTATAACCGCTTTGAACCAGTTTCTCCCCGTTTTTAGCGCCACCACCGCGAGGAAAAAAAAATGATAAAAGAATGGCTGAAGTTGACTTCTCTCCGTCGTCGCTAAAATAGAACGCGCACGCAAGTTTTTCAAACGGGAGTGAGTCCGGGCACGTCATTGGGCATCGCGTATGCTACGTCACCGCTAGTTCGACCTATCGCAAGAGAGGACCTTTTGAGGTGGGAATTGTAAAGCTCAATTCTCACGGTTCGATTATAGTTGACCAACAAAAATGAATGGAAATGACAGTGTGAACCTATATTTTCAATCTTTAGTTGAGTCCACAAAACATTGACAGCATTGTTTCTTAAACTGCCTTTTTTTTTATTCAACTTTTAAAATACTTATCAAAACGGAAAATAATTATCTTTGACAGCAGTAGTGATTATAGTGATGACATGTCAGCAGTGACAAAATGTCTCTGCCTCTTTTCCCGAATTTCGGAGTACTTCGAAATACTATTTATTAGTTTATCTTTTATATCACTCATCTTCTTCCTAAAATACTCAGTCCGTAGAAAATGTGTACAACACAAACGTCGAGAATGAACAAAAGATGAAATAAAATGTGCATTGAACTACATTGAGGGTTTCTTTGACCTTGAGCCAACCCCCCCCCCCCCCCCCCCCGCACACATTGCACAACCCTTCTTGTGTCAGGTCGGGAAAGTCGAATGAGTGCGTGATAGGTAGATAGGAGTGATGATGAAGATGAGTGATGTGGAATGAGTGTAGATAGGTATGCGGTGAGTGGTGCGGAGATAGGAGTGATGAGTGAATATAGGAGTGATGAACAATGTGTGAAATAGGAGGGATGTGCGGAGATAGGAGTTGATGAATGTGAAAGGATGATAGGAGAGGATGTGCATGGTAGATAGGAGTGATGAATGAAGATAAAGGATGTGCGGAGATAGGAGTGATAGTGAAGAAAAGGATGCGAGATAGGAGTGATTATGAGAAGAGTGATGTTTCTCGACATGCATGCACCCTAACTCTAAAACGTATCATATTGAAACGTTTGAACCAAAAGTTTAGCCAACAACTTTAGTTGCTCAACTTAAATCGAACCGTGAGATCGCGGCTTAAACCAGATAGTTGGAGGGCGTAGGGGAGTTTTTGACATCTAATCAGTGATATCGAGAAGGCAACTCAACAGTAGAGCAAAAATAAAATAATAATAGCTTCTAAAATATGTATGTTTTTTCCCCCCACCTGCACCAGTCATCGAAGAACTAAGCCCTCTTCACTACTTAACGGGAATCATGCATATTAACTTTTTTCACAACAAAACTGATTCTAATAGTGATGGATTAAATAGCTATTATTGTCTGTTAGTTACTGTTAGACAGCATCTAAATATCATATTCTTTGAATTGAAAAATGACACCTGGACATGGGAATTGAACCTGGGACCTTTGGCTTAGCACACCAATGCTTTAACCACTGAACTATCCAGGAGTCGTTCCATGCTTTAACCATAACTAACAACACATTCGGACAGTTGTATTTGTACTATGGCAACATAAAGCCAACTACCGATGGAAGGTGACTGCATTATCTGATAGCTCATGATCTTAATAAAATCACACATTTGTAGCTGACATTTCCGCACATCCATCACAGACTCTGCCTTAAAATATAAGTGAAGAATGACCCTGTGTATGGGAAGACTCCTGCATAGCTCAGTGGTTAGAGCAATGGCTTATTAAGCAAAGGTCCCGGGTTCGATCCCTGTGTCCAGGTGTCAAAGAATAAAAATTTTATTTTTTTAAATTTTCTATTCCCTTTAGAAGCTGCTTTAACCGATGAATTAAATAAACAAGTTTTACCCAGGTGAAATTAACCTGTCGACTGCCTTGCTTGTCCAATTCAAGGGTTCGTAGTAAAGAACAGGTCAAGTTCTTGGTTTATGGTTGAATGCTGGTTCATTAAAATTAACATTCTTGTCATTAGATTAGTCTGTAAGTTGAGTGCAGTTTAATGGGTGGCAAGACAACTAAAAAAATAAATGGTAATATGTGCTTTTTTGGTTGCATTTGACTCTCACTGCCTGCCTGTGTCAGATCAAGGTACAATTTCCCATCTTAATACACTTACATTTCATTCACAGAGCTTTAATGACATTGAAACAAAAAACACATTCTTAAATCATTACCAAATTATTTCTTTGACCTTTAAGTATTAAAAAAAAATATCCATATATACATATAACTCATTCTAATTGGTTTATACCAGAAATGTCCCGTAGGAATCTCCCTGACAGGATGAGGATTAAAAAAATCCAAATAAACAAATGTATGTCTAGAATAGGAAACAAGAAATATGCTATTTTGAAATAAAGTCATTTATGTCCAGGTGCAAAACGTAGTGTGTTTGTACTCGTCAGAGGAAGTGGGTGTCATCAGCACCTAAACAAGAGGTCTCGTAGAGTAAACCACTCATCTTGTCTTTATCCTGTAGTTGCAGTCTTATGTGAAAGTTCTTAACGTCAAGTAAACAAGACTTGTAAATGAAATATATTTACAATAAGACAGAAGACATCTTGGAAGCTTCGGCCCCTTCTAACGCAAACGGATGTATTCCGGAGTCGAGTCCACTCCCTGTCCTGACATGGGTCCAACTCTTTTACAAGGTCACAGCTAATTACCAGTAACCAATGATAATTGAAGGTGTGAAGCAGGTCCGAGTAACACGACCAGCGGCACGCGACTTTGCGCGTGTCAGGGTTACACATCTCAACACAACACCAAAATATTGCTCATATGGAACCATTTTCAGAGAAACAAACTCATTTTTGTCACTTAAAGTATTCCCACCCTTTCCCCCTTTTTGCTCTTGTGGGGGGGATGGTAAGCGAGGGACACCAGTTTGGTAACAAGAAGAGAATGAAGGTATGATGATAAGATGTTTGTTGAAAGGGATATAGGACAAACACAATCATTTGTTTAAATCAATAACTAAATATTAGGTCTTGGAACTTCAAAACTTAAGAATATTTGAGAATCAAAGAAAAACGCAAATTTGAAAAAAAAAAAGTATTAGGAATAGAAATGTGTTTGAAATAAATCTAGCTTCATCTCAACAGCCGGGCCCCATAATTCACCTCTTAACTGCATGTATAGTGTTTCAATGGATGTATCCTAACAAACGAATTAAACATTTAGCTACTAATTTTATTTTCAAGCTACTTAAGAACCAACACAGTAAAAAAACCTTTTTTGTTTTCCAAGATTCAGATCTGACCCAACTATTGTAGAAATCAATGCCATAGACATCGTTAGCTAATTATGTTAATGAATAAGAGTTTGTCTTCATGAGAGTTGTACAATATCTACCTCACGCAATTAAAGATGGTTTATTTATGAGTGACTGATATATAACACTGTATTTTTGGTTTTGGGGTAAAAATATTTTAAAAGGGGAGTTTACTGATGAATGATTTCTGTATGGTGACCTGGTGGTCTAGGGGTAAGGTGTCGGACTTCTGAGCTGGGGTCCGGGTTTCAATCCTCGGTCCCGGCACAGATTTATCTGATTACCAAACCCTTCCTTCACCTCTGACAAGACATCTTGTGAATGTGGGGAATGCCAGGCCTCCACCGTGGTTCGGATTCCACGTTAAACTGTAGGTCCTTCATTTCATCTCACAATCACCCTACCATTACACATTAGCCTAAGTGTGTATAACCGAACGGGTAGTAAGACGCGGTGCTAATAATAATAATGATTTCTGAACATTTAAAATTAGTATTTTAAAAATGGCTTTAACAATTTGGTTAAAAATTTAAATCTGGGTAGTATTTGACTTGAAGGATTAAGCTGTACACTTTATGGAGGGGGGTGGGGGCCATTTGCTTAAGAATAGCTTACTTTATTTAATTTGGCTTTGCTTCAAGTTCAAAAGTTAACTTTGTAACCATATATCCAGCAGCACCTAAACTATTCACTTAAACAAGGTTGAAAACCTTAAAAACGACAATTACTAAGCCAACGCAGTTGGACACAACTTATTCACAATACATACAACTAAATACAACAGAATCTATTCATAATACAGACAGTTTTGAGTGCTACGTAACCAAGGTTACACCAAGGTTGACGATTAATCGATATTATGTTATACTATATTTCTTTTATTTATCACCGATTGATCATAATTGTGACAAAACTAGAATACATAGTTTATTAAGCAATTAAATTGTAAAGTAGGTTTTAATTAATTTTAATCACAAGAGAAATATTAATCAGTGGTCTTTAGCTCAGTTTCTTATATTATTACAGCAATCAAACATTTGATATTTAAAATTCATACAAAATCTAATCATTTGGTACCTTTAATTTATTCAGCTATAATGGCTGATTTCTGAATGTAAGCAGACATTTCCTGAAGTTACTAGGGTTACCAACCTGATCAAATGTTGCTGTACAGTATATATTTACAATCAAAAATAAGATTACGAATGATTGTGTCCAACAGTCATTTTACATGTAATTACTTTGAACAAGGTGATTAACATGTCAATTATTTTATCTATTACTCTCTCCTCTTTTAGTTCTGATACAAGCTTGCCAGGAAGGGAAGGGGGGAGGGGAGGGGAGGGACATCATTTAATTTCAATAAATTCGTCCTAAGTGAATAAATCGAGTCATCATGAAATTATAAAGTACAATGTTTTCACAAAACACACACACACATTCAAAAGTTTAAAAAATAGTGCTTTGACTTTTCACACATATAACAAAACACGGACTCTTTTCCAATGTATTAATGAATTAATAACCCCCCCTCCCCATTGGACAGTTCAGTGTCAAGGGACGTTTACAGTACGCCCATCGCTTCTTTGGTTTTACATGACAGCCAGCAGTAATGCCAACATTGTCTGAAAATAACTTTTGTCAACATTTTTGTAAATAATTATTATTTGCTAAGTATTACTACTAGTATCACTAAAAATATTATCAATCCCTTTTAACAATACTTCCCCAAGGATTACAGCATAATTTTATTTTCCATAATCAAATTTAAGGGAAAAAAGTCTAGTAAATTTATTCTAGTTTTTCTTTTCACTCTTGTGGCAATTACAGGTTAAATAGAGCGTGGAATTTTACATTTAATGGTATTATAGTCAGTTATTAATATTTTTATAATTGGCCTTGCATATCTTTAACATAATATATGGTTTGTGATAATAAAGAGGAAAAACAATACAAAATGTTTGTGAAATAATATAAAGTTTAAATTTTGTAAACACGAGTATTAATACTATTCTCCGTCCAGCTGACAACAAGGTCCTCTTTTTTGTACGTCACCAACTGGCAGCTAGCTTCTATTCAGTGGCCATATTTGTTTTCAGCATATATGGTCACTTTTAATGTTCTCTTGCTTTTAGTAATTAATTTAATTAAACAGCAAAAGCAAACTTCAAAACTACAAACAACCAAATGGTTATTCTCATAACCAAAATCTAACAATTTTAAATAGACATTATAAAAGTGAATTATCGTATAAAATACAGTTAATAAAACCACATGTGTGTATCTACAAGTTGAAGCAAACAAAAATATTTTATAGTTGAGTATTTAGGCGTGTTTATGCTACCGATATTTTATTACATATTTTAATAATACAGTGTCTTTTTTAAATATTAATTTCGGGTACTTAGTAATTTGTGTGCTCTTTTGTGAATATTAGTTCAGTGTGTGAGCGTGTTATCCTTGGAAAATAAACGTTTTTTAGTAATATTTGAATAATTATTTATCTAGTAAAACATTGAAGTGTGTGATAAAAAAAATAGTGAGCGTTTCTCAGTGATCAATATACATTATTCGAAAATTTAAGTCTGTGTATCAAAACTATAAAAAATATCTTTTAACCTCAAGATTGTTGTGTTCCCTCAAAGTAAACTCAGTTTGATTTTATAGTATTCCAAAAAATATGTGAGTGTAATAAAAAATACTAGCAAGTCTTTCTCCAGTGTTGATTAAATAAATACCAGGCTAAGACTTGGAGTTATAAGTTATTATAGTTTTATTAGAGATTATGTTATAACTGTTCAGGAGAAGTGAATTTAATATAGATTTTTGTTGATTAGGATACTTTTGATTTGTCTGTCATTTTTTTTATAGACTTAAACATATTTTCAAGGACATTGATTTTTGTTTGTTAATTATATTAAAGTCATCATAAATAGGCCTACATATTAAAACAATATAATATAACAGTTGTAAAGGCGACTAAAGCAAAATGGATGCAAGTTAGACCCACCCACCTATCATCATTAACCCGGCTGAAGATGATGAGGACATGACGAATATGATGATGCAGAAGAAGTTCTTGGACCCCATTGGAAAACACTTAAAAGGTACAAGCCAGTTCATAACGAATATACTTATTTGTTGTAATAGTGTTAAAAAGGTTATTAACAGTGAGTTTTTCTCTCTGTGTAATACTACACATTCAAATTTTTCACATTTATTATAATATTATTATCACCGCGTCTTACTACCCGTTCGGGTTACACACTTACGCTAATGTGTAATGGTAGGGTGATTGTGAGATGAAATGAAGGACCTACAGTTTAACGTGGAATCGAACCACGGTGGAGGCCTGGCATTCCCACATTCACAAGATGTGTATCACATCTGTCAGAGGTGAAGGAAGGGTTTGGTTATAAGATTCAGATCGATAATACTATCAACAAGTAATTATTAATAAAATATTTTTTTATTAAGAGTTATTTATTAATAATGATAAAAATTAACATGGGATTGAATACTATTTTTTTTTAAATTTTGATATTGTATGAAAAAATTAATCATTAATACTAGGCCTAACATCAAAATATCAAGGTCAACAATAAATAAAACAGTCATATATGTTTCTTGTATATACCTAAACTTTGTTAGAAGTGACAGCTGCTTAACATGTTTTAGTAGAACATATGGTTCGGCGTAGGGATACATAATTTGGTCTGGTAACTTCTCAAAGCTGCCATCTGTCAGTCAGCACCAAAGAAACCATGGGGCTACTGTACTTAGCTTTGACAAAAAAAAGAAGATAACTTATCTCTTCAAAGGTTGAAATATATGTCGTGTTTTAACATTAAGGTGCACAAAACCTCCATATACAAAACTATTTTAAATGTAGTCGTGCAAAGTTTTTAACTCCAACTTCATTCCAGAAAAGAACAAATTCCAACATCTCGAGCTGTTATTTACAATACAACTAATGTGACAAGAGTCTGTAAGACTTGAATTACATTGACTAATTATTTCAATTCATAGATTGTGACAAATAAAACATTTTTGTAAGTTAGTAGGCTAAAAAAAAGGAAGGGGGGAAGGGGGGGGGGACAAACATTTGCTAAAATGGAGATAATATCTGTTTGAAAAACATGATTACCTTCTAATACACTTTATATTCTATTTAGAAGTTTCTGTCATAACTCTATTTAACCAAGAAAACATTATTTGTTGGGACCTGGATTTGTTTTGAGATATAAACGTTGTTCACCTGAAAAAAAGGTGACTTTCCACCCTTATTCTTTGCCGTAACAAGTTAAATAAATATATTTCTTTCAACATAAACCAATAACTTTAATTTGACTTTGTTCTCATTAAAAATGAATTAACTTCATACATCTCTTTAACAAGTTCATTATTGGAATATCCTAAAATCCACCAAATAGCGGACCTATTTTGACACAAACATTGTGTTAAATACTGGACCAAACAGACCAAAATTAGTCATCTCGTGTCATAATACTTTAGCTTGTCGACAACAAAGTTTATGTTTGACCCTCGACTCATGCCTGGGATCGAATCCAGACACCTTTAGCTAAGCACATGAGAGACGCATCACCGAGCTAAGTTAAAGGGCTTCTAAAAATGTAATTTTAATTGATACAGCAAATACTTGATGTCGATATTGGCTCCGACTATTTTTATAAAAACAATTACATATGTTAATAATAATAATAATAATAATACAGAATACAGGCACTCATCGGAAAACATGGCATTTCTTTGCTTGGTGCGAGGGTGATCAGAGAAAAACCGCTCAGTGATAAAAATGTTCAAAACTAAATTAATACCAAAAGTCACATGAAAAGTGGCAGTGGTGCGACGAGAAATATTGATAGAATTCTCTCACTTTTTCACTCTATATATTGTCATGCGAGACTCTCAACTAAGAGACACTAGCGCCTGGGACCTTACATCTAGTATACTCTTGATCAGAAATTAAAGTAATGACATATCCTTAGTCGTTTTGTAATATATTGACTTAAAAAACACAAAAACACCTTTTAGCCTGCTTATGAAGCCGAGGAGTCTTAGATATGTTGCAAGATTTTTAATTGTTGATTTGGTATAGTCCAATTTTGATAGTAAGGGCTGTTTAGTAAATACAAACATATTTGCTAACGGTCAACCTTGATAATGTTACAATATTATTATTGTTATTTTATGTGTATTGATCAAATCCATCAAAAGTGACAGCTGTCAGATCACATGACTTGGACTGCAGACATGTTGGTGCATCGTAGTAACCAGCTCTCGACAATGGGACAAACGAGTGTTAACAGCCTCAACTACGAGCGTCTCATGGAATTGCTCAACCCACTCTGGCCAATATTCCACGTCACGCCACTGGGGTACATCGTACACGACCCCTTATGTCACCTGTCAGCGACACAGTGACCCAGGGTGGCGAAAGGGAGGGGCCCTTCAGCCACCCGGTCATGGAGCATGTGTTAATCAATCATCAGTTCGAAGTGGACCATCCCCACACGCTCGTGACGGTCATGCTGGATGTTGCGCGCCCACGCTCGGCACTCGATGTTGATCAGGATACCCGCTAGAGCAAACAACAATGGCAAGTTTGTCAGTAAACCTCTTCACAACAGACACATATTATTATATTTTAAGGGTGTGCAAAGTCCACCTTTCTGATAAGAAACGAATCGAATATTTGAAATATTTCTGAAGATGAATCAAAGTTTGAATATTTGATCAAATTTCATGTTGAAATAATAATATACCGGTATATTGTGTATAATTGTTTTATTGAAAAAACATAAATTAAAACATTTAACATATTAATTGTGTATTTAGCCTGATAATGGAAAAACTTTGTAATTCTCGAAGCTAAAACTAAATTTTGAAACATTGTTGAAGTTGACCAATATATTAAGCAAAGTCGAAGTTTTTGAAGCTTTGCACATCCAAGATGATCATCATCACATCATCATCATCATCATCATCATCATCATCATCATCATCATCATCATCAATTTTCCAGCCTGTGGTTGGGTCAGTTTTGTGAAATACTTCCATCTACCTCTATTCTTTTACCATTATTTCCCCTTTACTTTCTTCCATTCTCTTCCTCTCACTTGCACATTTCCTGTTATCAGCTCCTCCTATCTCATGTTCCCAATCCTCTCTACTCCCACCTTTGGCCTCGGTAGATAATCATTTAGAACAAACCACCCTCCAGGATACAAACACCTATCCCATCACCAGGTTGACCCCTTACCGTGCGTGCTCACTAGTTCGAGTCTCCGATGCTGGTATTTACTAACAAAATATATTATTTTAACTGACTTCTCCAGGGGAACAGAACGAGGTTAGCCTACAAGAAGTGTTCACAAAGAGACAAGAGAATACAATCTACGGCGACAGTGTCATGCGTGCTAACCGTTCACCTGACTGGTGTTTGTCACTTACTTGTGGGCCTCTCGAAGTTGATGGCGATGATGGGACTGAGGTAGCCCTCCGAGTTCTCGTACGGGTAGAAGTACCCCGGGAAGCCCCGCGTGGGGTAGTATTTGATACCCCCCAGATTTTCCTTGTCGGCCGGGTTCTCTCCCTCACAGCTCACCCACACGGTGTTCAGCTGAGGACACACACACCATCAAACATGGCACACCACCACGCAAAGTATTGGAGCAGGAAACAAAGAAAATTGCTCTCTCTTTTTTTATATACAAAATAAACCATCTAAAGTAGAGTGGGTCGAATAGACTAGTTAAATTCGAATCGTAAATCCAAATCTCCGCTTTACTTTCAAATCCCCGAATCTTGAATCGGAATCAGACTCTTGTAAACAATAAATGATTTTAATAAATTCATTATAAAATTCATACATTCAGTTGAGTGTTAAATTACTGGTCTAGGGTCTGGTTGTTAAGTTCATCCTATAATTTAATCGGTTTTGTATCACTAATAAGTAGAATTATAAATTTAAAAATGAAAGTTTGCAACAATATTTTTATTTATTTTTTCAAATTTCTAAAAAAACAAACAAAAAAACTTATTTTTATCTTCAGGCTATATGCATATTTACTATTGAGTTAGGTATAAGGAAGGTTTAATTTGGAGGAAGTGTACCCGTATTTGTATGGTGGAAAGGTGGAAAAAACCACAATCGGTACATCCGACTGAGATTAGAACCCCAATTACGGTCAACAGCAGTCTGATCTACTGTGAGAGCGGCGCTTAAGAGCATGCAGCGACCAAAGCAGTTGTTCTAAACTAAAATATTCTTGAGAATTTAAACTTTGTTTCTAAAAGGATTGGTAAAAATAGTAAACTAAGTTTTCGAAATGGCTGACAAGTGACCAATAGCCCATGATTTTTCTATTCATTGCACTTTAGTTTAACAAGATTTGTTACCATTTTTATTCAAAGAAAACATTTTGTTTACTGACTTTTATACTGAAATCTGATGTTATTTACCATCCATTACGGTCTCTATCTGTGTAATATTAGTTATATGTGTCATGTGCTGGGTTCACTTCTTTTAATTTGAAGCAAAGCAAGGTTGATGAATAATATGAAATATCCCTGAAGCAGAATCCAAGTTCACATAAATAATAATTTAATCTTGATAAAAATGTTGTATAGCTATATAACTTTGAGTATTAAATATAGATAATTTACAAAATATTGTATTGCAAACATGAAACACATATTTCATATTAAGGTGGTACACCTGGCTATCACACGTGGCTTAGTTATTTTATAGAATTGTGTCACCTGAACATTTGGGATGTATATAAAAACTCCAAGACGTTAGTCTGCAAGCAAGCTATACCTACTGAGTGGCCGCTAATTATAGCGATAATATTGCCAACATTTGCAGAGAGAGGTTGACATATGTTCGGCACAGTGAACCCTTTGGCCATTGATGTCAGTTTTCTAAGCCAGAGCTGCTACTTCTTTATTCAAGTAGCTCCTCGTTTGTCCTCAAGAGGCTGAGTTTACCTTGTTCCACAGATAAAGCTTGAAACACCAGGGATCGAACACTGAACCTCTGGATTTGTAGCCATTCAATTTAACAGCAACATCACAACACAAACATTATTTTTTTTAAACATAAATATGTATTTTAATTGTAAATAGTTTTATTGGCAAAGTTTCTTAAATGTCAAATCTGGAATTTTTACTTTCAAAATGAAGTTGAAGTTGACAAATATTCAAAGAGAAGTTTAAGTTTTAAAAGTCCCTCACATCCTTCCTATTCGCTGAGAGTTGTTCCTAAGGATATACGAAAATGTGAAAAGATGTTGTAAATTATGTATAATTCCCATGGTTATATATATATATATATATAAAATGGAAAACGTAATCTATTTTTCTTCTTTTAAATATTCTAACATCAATTTGTCTTCAGGACTATTTCATATTATTCAAGTCGAATTGAGAAAGCGAACTGAAAGCCTTGTTATGGCGGGGCGGGTGGCTATCTATCTACCATGGCTGTCTGGTTGTTCATCTTGAGTTCGTGGATGTACTGTTTCAAGTCTGCAGGCATCTTATCTGGGAGACGATCGGTGTCGTTGTAAAACTCCGGGATCCAGTTGTAAATCTAGGGAAAACAGTGAACACTGTCATCAGATAGTATTCATGGTACATACTTTCAGTTTGGAAACTTTTACAGCTTTTACCATTCATACAGATTTGATTAACCCTTTCCCAGTCAGTTTTATTTTACTTGGAAAGTAAATATTATTCAAATTATTATATATATCGCATAAAAAATGCTAGCAGATACTTAACATCAACATAGTCGGTGACCTGGCGGTCTAGGGGTAAGGTGTCGGACTTCTGTGCTGGAGGTCCGGGGTTCAATCCTCGGTCCCGGCACAGATTTATCTGATTACCAAACCCTTCCTTCCCTCTGACAAGACATCTTGTGAATGTGTGGAATGCCAGGCCGCCACCGTGGTTCGGATTCCACATTAAACTGTAGGTCCTTCATTTCATCTCACAATCACCCTACCATTACACATTAGCGTAAGTGCGTATAACCCGAACGGGTAGTAAGACGCGGTGCTCTAATAATAAATAATAATAATAAATAAATAACAACAACATCAACGTGTTAAAAACTATTTTCAAATTATTACCATATTTACCCGAATCCAAAACGACCACAAATCTAAGACTAGCCCCAGTTTTTCAGTGGTTCTGGATAGATTTTTTAAAAGGGGTATTTATTTTATCAAGGATGAAGAAAATAATAATTATGGTAGACTTATTTTGTAATGCTAACAAATTGTTTTTTATTTACAAAACAAAACACTTATGTTTACTTAAAATTTAATTAGGGTTGCAGAAATGCTAAGGAATTTTTTTTTTTGTCTCAAATATTACTTCTGCATAAGAAGGCTAACTTTGGAAAAGATTCATAAAAACAATGAGAAGTTAACTTTTATTATTACAAATGATAGTCATTAGTGAAAATCTGAGTCTCATACAAACCCTACTCCCCCTAAATACTAACATTGGTCTTGACCATTAACACGCTTGCTTCTAAAACCTGGCACTTTCACAATGATATACAGAAAATAAAATAATATAGAGTAAAGAGATATAGGAAGAAATTAAAGGATAATTATACACATACTGTTGCTTTTATAAGTAAAAGAATACACATATTTCACATGTTACAAAAAATCTAACCCATAAACATGTCTGCTGTGAACTAACTTAAGTGTCAACCACCATGACAGACAAGCGTAAAAATTTAGTGATAATTAAACAATCAACTGTATTCTTATTTCGAAACTGACGCTAACTATGTAGGCCAAGTTTTAAGACTTAAACATGTAAAATTTGTTTTTCAGTCTATTTTGATTATTGTGAATGGCCGAATTTTTAATATCGTAATACCCGCCTCTGTGGCGTAGTTGGCTAACGCGCTTGTCGTGTTTAGCCCGACTGCTGAGGACGGGGAGATCGAGGTTCGAATCTTGGTCGGGTGAACTGGGGCTGGTTTTTCCTAAATGGTTTTCCACTCTCCCTCCACGCAAATGCGGGTTCACTTCATCTAATTCAACCTTCCCAATTCCTAATCCATTAGAGTAATTCGTACTTAAAGTGTATAACCCGAACGGGTAGTAAGACGCGGTGCTAAGTATTTAATATCGTAATGAAGTAAATGGAAAAATAATCAAAAAACAGCACAACTAAATAAAGTTTTAAATTTGACTATGGTCAAGTGTTTCCACACACTATGTCAAGTAGTCCTGCAAGCCCCAATTGTATTTTACATCAAGCACGTATGTCATGCGTGATTCATTATTACGAGCGACGCAGACACTTGTGTGGCTATTGTTTTAGCTTTGGCCACTAAAGAGCCTAAACAAAGACGAGAAGGCAAAAAATGTGGACGGAAGAAAGGCTTAAAAATGACCTAAATTTGTCCACGAAAACCTTTGCGAGGAGCTTCAAATATCTTCGCCTTCAGACTACAATAACTTTTTAATGACGGATTACACAACATTTGCGGATTTGTTGGAAATAGTTACACATTTGATATTAAAAGAAGGTACGCAGTACTACGATATCACCTGCCCAAAGATTATCAAGTACTTTACATTTTCTTACAACAGGACAGACTTTTGAAGATTTGAAGTTCACTACGGCAATACCTGCTCAGTGTATTGGCAAACTGGTTATAGAGACTTGTGAGGTAATCATATCAGTGCTAAAGGAAAACATTTAAGGTATGTATAAACCAGAATTATATTTTATTTACTAACAAAATTTTCTTAACATACTAATATGATATACATGTTTATTATTTAAAATATAAATGTTTTAAGTACTAAAATTGGGAAAAAAGTTAGCAGCTGAATTTGAATTTATAATGTTCACTGTCATTAATATTTCATGACTCATAAGGAAAGGGGATTCTACGTGTGGTAATTTTCTAAAGGAATAGAACTTGTCCAGGAAAATGACGGGGAACTTGTGCTAAAAGTTGACACATATGGTTCATTAATTTTCACAATTTTTCTGTTTTAAAGTTCCTAAGCGAGCTTCAAAAAGAATGTCATTAATGGCTTTTTTTTTGGCGAAGATTTGTTGGTCTTGATTTAATTGTGAGAATTCCACCTCTTCGCAAGTATTTCATATTGGTTGTCACTCCAACACAGATGGTCGCAAGTCAACTTTTAACATTTCCATTCTTTGTTTTTCGCTTTTATCAACCTTCTTTTTTTTTTTTTGCGCTGGTTCACTACTTTCATCCTCGTGAATAGTTGGCTAAACAAGCAAAAACATAAAGAGTTATTAATATTTATATTGAATATATATATATATATTTATATATATATATATTATTATATATATATATATATAATTATTATATATATATTTATTTTATTTATTATTTATTTATATATATTTATATATATATATTTATATTGAATAATATATATATGATTACATACATATTTTATATTCTGAGATTAGGTAAATGCTTCTGAATTATAGAAATATTACAGGTGCCACAGACTGAAGAGGAATGGAAAAATGTAGCTGATGTATTCGACCTATTGTTTAGGTACCATGGACGGGAAACATGTAGAAATACGAAAACCTTCTGGTCCATATTCTTATTTTTACAACTATAAACAAACTATCAGTGTTGTCCTAATGGCAATGGTAAATGGAAACTATGACTTTATGATGGTGGATATTGGAACTAACGGGAGAGTTTTGGATGTTGGAGTAATGCTAGCACTATCTTCGGTAAAAAACTCAAAGAAAAAAACTACATATTCTCGAACCAGAATCCATTGAAAATGATGATTCAACAATGCCGTACATTTTTGTTGCAGATTGTGCTTTTTCTCTTTCAGAAAATGTAATGAAGCTGTACACCTTAAGAGACCTAACTAAGGAGAAAAGAAGGAATTTTCAATTAGAGATTATCTCGGGCTCGGCGTATTGTTGAGAATGTATTTGAAATTCTAGTTAGTCGATTAAGAATTCTTTTAAATACTATCAGTGTAAGCCTAGATAAAAACATCCAAGATGTCACTTGCACAATTATCTACACGGAAAAAGGTTGAGCATGGTTTTGATGTAGAAGATTTAGGTTTTGGGCAAATTCGACAAGCAGACTGGAGATCTGACAAGCAACAACTACAAGGTTTACAACCTTCAGCATATAACATTGCTTCTACGTCTGCAGACATGGCATGAAACAATGATTCAATAAGAATAACAAAAGAACAATAATACTGAAACAATTTATTACTAATATTAATATTAATATTAATAAATACATAAAATATACTTACTGTGGTTATATCATTCAGCGAGTCCACATTATGGGTTTCCCGCTCTTCAACGTCCGGTGACCTTGTCAAAATTCCTTCTTGCTGTCTTCTGCCTTAAAATTGCCAGTTCTTTGTAAGACCACAAACTTGGGGTATAAATGTCGTCATTCTTTTTACTTTGAATTAATTTCTTTAATTCTCTTCTTTAATTTATTCGAAAATCATTTATTTTTTTTCAAACCATTTCACGGTCTGCATGTGGTTCGATATCTTTTAGTTTTTCTACCAAAAACACTCATCTTTTTTATTTCTGTTTTTGTATTTGTCGCCTTTTACTTTCCACAACACGTGAAATCGTCAATACAAATTAAAAAAACTAATTCCAGAAATCTTTTCTTTCTGGCATGCACACGCTCACCATAGTTGCTAGCACGCCATTGACATGATTGACGAGCACAAAAAGATACTCTCAAGTATACTTGCGCAAATGCTTGAAGACAGAAAATCAAACAAGTTTGATATCATGTCAAGCATTTGCACAAGCCATCAATCACTCCCACACACTCAAAATTCTTGCGGAAGCATGCTTGATAGCGTATGGGCCTCTTGAAGAGTGGTATCAAGATTTTTAACGTATAATATTGATGATTATTGTGATACCAGTTTGGGAATGCCAGGCCTCCACCGTGGTTCGGATTCCACGTTAAACTGTAGGTCCTTCATTTCATCTCACAATCACCCTACCATTACACATTAGTGTAAGTGCGTATAACCCGAACAGGTAGTAAGACGCGGTGATGATGATGATGATGATAATGATAATGATAATAATAATAATAATAATAATAGATACCAGTCGATACTATGTGTATCGAGGAATCCAGTATCGCATTGAGCCACAGTTAGGTGTAACCTAACAAAATAGCTAGAATTCAAATACTAATCTTAGGAAAAAAAAGTTACGAACAAAGGAGGAAATAGGAATATAACAGAATATAAAATATTATTATTATTAGCACCGCGTCTTACTACCCGTTCGGGTTGTACACACTTACGCTAATGTGTAATGGTAGGGTGATTGTGAGATGAAATGAAGGACCTACAGTTTAACGTGGAATCCGAACCACGGTGGCGGCCTGGCATTCCCCACATTCAAGAATATAAAATAGAAACAAATAAAAACAATCACAATATAGCTCTTACATTGAAAAGAAGAACACATTTCACATTTACATTGTTGCCACTGAGTTTGTCATTTATTATGTTGTGGCTGAACCAACGATAAGCAGGTTTAGAGCTATAAAACAAATTACTATTCAAAATGTAATGTAATGTACAAAACTTAAAAAAAAAAAATCTCAAATAAGATTTTATCAAGTCTCAACTATCCTCAAGGATTCTATCCCTAGTTCTATGTAGTATTTGTGTCCTTGTGTAAATGTGACAAAAAATGCTATACGACATCTCCCGTTAGAAAGCCATTTCTAGACAACCTCTGAAAAACAATATTTTTTGCTTATTTTAGTGTTTAGGTGTGAAATGAATAGATTTTATACGCAGGTGTTTAAATTTCCTGATTTGTTCCGTATTTTTTAATTCAATTTCTGAATTTCCAGGTTTTCTCTGCTTGTAGCCACTAAGATATTTTTATGCTGTGTAACTTATTCACAAAACTTTTGCAATATTTTGATTCCTCAAAGAGTGGAACTTTTAATCAAATTAATAAGTAATTCCCTCCGTTCTTTGGCCCTTTAAACAAGAACCACATTTCTTCCAGGACTGGCACATTAACGCCAATGTCCTTTAATTATTCTTTCCTTTTACATGTTCCTTTCTATTAGTCTTATCAATCTTTACTAATTCCCTTTTTATTCCTTTTGTGTTTCCTCTTTCAGAAAAGTGTTTCTCACCCACTCCTGATGAGTTGCGATAGAATGAAACCTAGGTCCAGAGAGTGGATGGTAACAAGAGGTTCTCTTCAAGAGGCAGCCTCTACCTCTCTGTCCAGTGACAGCACTGTAAAGTGTGGACTGTGTTCCTCTCTGTCCAGTGACAGCAGTGTCAGTGTGGACTGTGTTCCTCTCTGTCCAGTGACAGCACTGTAAAGTGTGGACTGTGTTCCTCTCTGTCCAGTGACAGCAGTGTCAAGTGTGGACTGTGTTCCTCTCTGTCCAGTGACAGCAGTGTCAAGTGTGGACTGTGTTCCTCTCTGTCCAGTGACAGCAGTGTCAAGTGTGAACTGTGTTCTTCTCTGTCCAGTGACAGCAGTGTCAAGTGTGGACTGTGTTCCTCTCTGTCCAGTGACAGCAGTGTCAAGTGTGGACTGTGTTCTTGTTTTCAATGTAAAAGCCATATTGTGTTCTAACCCTCCTCCCTGTGTAGCAATCTCAACATTTTAAAATAAACTTAACCTAGTGTTGCATCCCCTCCCTCTTAAGTGACAGAACCATGTATCAATGTGTTCCCCAGCTAACCTAGGGGAACAGGATGATATAAAGGAAAGGTGAGTATATGGCGCATTCTCACCTCAGAAAGGCAAGTGTAGGATAGAGGCCCACCTTGAAAAGGAGATACAGGGTGCACACCCACCTCGGAAAGGAGATACAGGGTGCACACCCACCATGGAAAGGAGATATAGGGTGCACGCCCACCATGGAAAGGAGATATAGGGTGCACACCCACCATGGAAAAAAGATAAGGTACGCAGACCCACCTTGTTGAGTTTAACGAAGACACAGGGTGCAGACTTGTGGTAGTTGAACTTGTTCTCCTGAGTGCATGGGACCCAGTTCTTGACGTCCACGTTACACACTTGCCCGCGCCCAGGAGGCTTGTCGTAGTCGCAGTTGTAGATATTCTGGCCCCGACCGGGAGTCAAACCAGGCTTCCTGTATACTGGGGCATTTCACAGACTGAGTCAGAGATCGGTACAACAGTCGACATGGACTATGGCCGTTAATTTTAAAATAATTTATATCGAGTTGGAACCTTACACCTAGTCACAGGAATTGAACGATACCGGATTCAACCTTTAAAATTTTTTTTATTTTAATTGTCCCCATTCTCCAAGTTCAGTGTCTGTGGTTCTGCTCATCACACTGAACTATAGATGTGTTACCAACCTTCTAGGAATGTCTCCAGGCTCTGAGTCCAGTGTCTTGTAGTTCTGTTCGTCGGTTGCTTTGTACCAGATCAGTGTGCTCTCAACGTTCTCCTCGGGGGGCATGGGGCGGAAACCCAGGCCTGGGAGGTCAACAAAAGACAAGACTGTCAGAACATCCTAACAGCGGGCTAATACTGGGATCACGCTCAACCCAACGTTCATGTTAGACTTAAAGGTTATCCTTGTGTCTTAAATGGAGCCTATCAAGAAGCGGCCAACTAAAAAATACAGGACCCTACTCTTGTTCCCTACCACTCCCCTGAGTTGTCAATAACAATGGTAATATACAGGGCTGGAGTCTGATATGTGATCTTATTTTGGGCCCCCTTCGTCTACCTTGTGAGGTAGCGCTTACCTTGCTTGGATTTACCATGGTTTAGTTTTTAGATAGGGTCTTAGTATATAATCAGTCAGGGTAAGACTGCTACCTTACTTGGTTTTACTATGGCGTAGTTAATAATGATATCGGATTTTATTGCCCCACGATTGGACAAGACTTAGTGATATCAGGGTTTTTACTGATCATGATACGGATGTGTGTATTCCTTATGGTGAGCAGTAAGTATAACAATACCAGGTTTTAAGACGACGATATGTGTGCATGCCCTAATATGCACTTATCACACAGTTATGTGATCCGATTATATGTAATTCTTGTTCTTATGAAATGAGTAAAACTTGTAATGTTGCACACGATTTATTTAGATGATTACACTTTCGGTACTGTAGATTTGATATTTAAGTGATACAGTTTTTGTTCATTTACGGACTGACTTGGAGAGCAAAATTGCAGTCCAAATTTGTGTTTTTCTGTGTAATAATATTAGGTTTGTGTGTCAAGATAACTATTTTACTGTGTCAATTTATACGCACAAGCTGCTTATATCCGCGTATGTGTTACCCCTTGCTTCTTGAACCCCTTGTCACCAGTGTTAAAACTAACTAATAGAAAAGTTCCTGGCAACCTGATGTTGTGAAGGCTAGCTTCCTATTGGGTAAAGGGAGCCAGCATATCATCTGATTTTCAAATACAACAAAGTTGCATATAATATTCAGTTTCAAAATCTAACGTATTAATATTTTGATCGCCAAAAAATTTCTAAACATTCTATCTTAGATAGGTTGCCGCTCGGGCGCTGTAACTTTTGCTTATATTTTTATTCTCGTAAATATCCTCAGTTATGTGCTGATTAGAAGTTTGACTTGTTAATATTATATTGTTTGGAATTGTAGAGTAATTTTTTTATCGAAGTAACTTTTCATATTTAAAATTATGGTTTGATTTAACGTAACGTGAAGTAACTTTTTATTGGAATTTAAATTAGGATGACTTAAATCTTTTGTAACGTAAGTTCTGTTTGAACAGCTGAAATTTTGTTAATTGATGGAACCGTTAGTTCCATATTCTAAGTCAGATCTGATAGTCCCGTGGGAGTTTGGCTTATGTCTGGTAGTCAAACCCTCACGTTGTGAAAACTCTGTTGTGTAGTCGTCAAATTTAAAACTTTATATTTATGATATCGTTTTCTGTGAATTACGAAACCTTTGGAACCATATCAGGGTGCCTATTAGGCCCTTATAATTTTGTATCGCATTTAAAAATATTCGCTTTGTTATTGTCTCTTATAGACTGGACTATCAATATTATGATGGATTTCATGTTTCCTTTTGTTTAAACACTAGCGCAACTTTAATGATATAAAGTTGTTGGCTTCGAGCATAATTTCCAACTGTACTCATAATGATATAATGAGACCAATTTTTGTTATCTGCGCTATTGTCATTTAATTGAATAAACTGCTCATTTTGTTGAATCTATATTTTTTTTTATAATTTCCATTTTTTGTATGTTAAGTTGATCCTCTCCCTTTTATCCCTTTTGTTGGCCGGGGGGTACAGGACTCAGAGAGGGTGCAACAATTAGTGATTGCTTTTATTTTTAATGTTCTGTTTTTTCAATGAATAAACAGAAAGAATCTTCTCTTTTATTATTTATTTTGAGTTTCTTCTTATTTTCTTTACTACACTAGAAAATTTCTTTACTGTCGCACTGTTAGTTGCACTGTTTTTAGACTGCTTATAACATAGCATGTTTTAACAAAATTATAAATTGCCTTGGTTGAATAATTAACTTTGTATTTGATCTTAGGTAAAATGTTTAGGTAAAGTTTGAATTTAGTAAATTCAAATATAATTTAATTGTGTAAATAATTCAATTATGTACACTGTAAAATTTTGAAAATAATTTAACTTGATAGATGAAGTACTTCAAAGTACCTTAAATTCAATTTAAATTTTGAAATGTTAAAATAAAATTTAAATATCAAAATTATGTTCATAAAACGTTTAATCTAATTATTAATAATCAAGTATTTATATTAAAACTCAAATCCTCATATGGGTTGTGTTAATTATTATTCAATAAATCACTCTTTACCAAATTATCTATGGTAAGCCTTCTTCATAACATAATTTTAGATATAAATTCACTTAATTTACCAACCTTTAATATGAAATTATCTTACTATTCTTAATTATTACCTCAAATTAATTTAAAAAAATGGGGTCACATTTAATCACAATTTTATTGATTTAATTTATATTAATTATCATAAAACAGCTATTAATTACTTGCCTTTGAGCAAATCATTTACATATTCATTCATTCATTAGTAAATACAGCTGCTTGGTTTTCAAGGTCAACCTACCCATTACCATTCACTTTTTTTCTCATCCTTTCTTTTCTTAATGTCAACTTTCTTGTGTGAGCTATAGAAAATGTATTGTTTTACTCTAACCTTATGGAGTTTAAAATAATCAAAATTTATAGAAAAGAATCTTGGAATCATATAGTGCTCTTAAAATCAGCTTGAAATCATATATCACACTATCATGAAATATTTAAAAAACTTTTTTCCTTTCTAATTGGGTAATCCCTAATTATTATTATTAGCACCGCGTCTTACTATCCGTTCGGGTTATACGCACTTACGCTAATGTGTAATGGTAAGGTGATTGTGAGATGAAATGAAGGACCTACAGTTTAACGTGGAATCCGAACCCCAGTGGAGGCCTGGCATTCCCCACATTCACAAGATATCTTGTCAGAGGTGAAGGAAGGGTTTGGTAATCAGATAAATCTGTGCTGGGACCGAGGATTGAACCCCGGCCGCCAGAATAGAAGTCTGACACCTTACCCCTAGACCGCCAGGTCACCCTTAATCACTAATTACTTTCCCCATTAGTGAAATAATATATTTTATCTATTGAGCAAAATTTCTTACGTGTTGCCTAACCACTTAAGGCATTTAAACAAAATACATTTGCAATTGAAAACCAATTAGCCTAATAGAGTCTAACAACCTAATTAGATTTTACTCACTTTGCTGCTGCTTAATTTAGTATTGGCTGTTATATCACACAATCATAGAATACCCTTTTAAACTTCCTCATAATCTCCTCAATATCTGTCAAATTGAATCTAGATTTACCATTTACCTACCCCTGATCTCATACATTGGTGGAAAACATAGGCCTGGCCTCATTTGATACCGACATCCCTTATAGGCTTCCCTCTAATAGCACTATGCTTCATGACACCTATTTTATCTTTGCTGGTTCTCTGACTCACTAATACTAAAAACTAACCATGGCTTGCACATAGCTAAGTCCATGTCTGAATACACCTTAACTCCTCAACACCGCTAGATGCCCTCAGGCTCTCTTTAAACTCGAAACTCTTAACTCCTGTCTTATAATGACGCTTGAACAAAATACCTCTCATGTTTCCACTTACCTTAAGTGTTGTGATAATGCACTTAAGTGCGTATCTAAATTAACCTCTTTAGATACCTTAAATTTTACTTTTCAGCTTGTCAGCTCATTCTCTAATCCCGTTAATGTTTTTAACCGATATTTGTCAAACTAGATAAAAATTTAATTATTTAAATTTAAATTAAAATCACCCCCCTCATACATATTAAGATCCTTCCTTATCTTGACTGTCACTAATAAAATTCACCATTGGTGAAATGATTAATTGGTTTTGATTTCCAAGATCATTTACTAATTAGGTTTGATCATAATTACCTAGCTAATTAGCCAAACCTCCGTAATTTCTCTTGTACTAAAATTATCTAAATTCTTGTTAAAATTAAAATTGCCCTTTTGGCATGATTTTATATATAATTATTATATTATATTAAATAATATTTTACAATTAACCAAATATATTATGTACTCTTAGAATTTACTCACGCACTAAATCTCTCCTCGCGTGCTCAAAGTTTCATTCTCCCTCCAGCTGACAAAACTTAACCACTTTTTTTATCTAGAGAATTTCCTTTAGTTAATTATGTTTAATCCAAATAAGATTAATATAATTTTTACAAAATTTAAAATTTATATGCTTAAAAATTTTGTAGTTTCTATATCAGGTTTGATTTCTTACTCAAAACAATATTATGTTTTATTTATTCATCATCTTTCTGAGTAAATGTCCTTTAGTTACCCTCTTCTTTTAAAACAATAGATGTTTACTAATAGACTTGTAGTGGGAACTTGTGTGTCTTAGTAAATATGCCTTTTAAAAATAATTATTAGTTTTGCTTTGCTTAGTTTGTACTTTTGAATGTTTACTCACAATTTTTATTTCACACATTATTTAACATTACTATTATTATATTATTATTATTATCACCGCGTCTTACTACCCATTCGGGTTATATGCACTTACGCTAATGTGTAATGGTAGGGTGATTGTGAGATGAAATGAAGGACCTACAGTTTAACATGGAATCCGAACCACGGTGGAGGCCTGGCATTCCCTTT
Source organism: Timema cristinae (assembly GCA_039000515.1). Lineage (NCBI taxonomy): Eukaryota > Metazoa > Arthropoda > Insecta > Phasmatodea > Timematidae > Timema > Timema cristinae. The sequence goes on from JBCFYV010011164.1 coordinate 54,198,175, forward strand.
TTAACATTACTAAAGTTGGATTGAATATTACAAAATATTTACAGTTACTAAAGTTGCATTAAGATTTTTGCTTTCTAAAATTAAAATTTCAACTAAATTTACTGATAATTCTATATTTGTCATCCTAAATTTAAATGCTTTTTTTTATTACCTCATGGATCAAAGATTTTTGGTGGGATGTACTTAAAACAACCCTTATTTTTTCCTTTTTAGTACAGAGATAAAACTACCTAGTCTCTGGTTTGATCTTTGATTGGATCGTTTTCTTTGTCTTGATCTAAGATTGAATTGTTTTCTTTTCTCTGGTTCGATCTCCGATTTGATCCTAGTCCTTGGTTCGAACGGGTTGGTAGTACTTTGTAAGTTAACAACTTCCCCTATATTTGTTATTTGATTTTCTGTTACAAAATCTGTTAATTTTTTTTATCTAATTTCTCTACCACCTCGGTAACAATCCCATCAATTTGTTTTGTCATCAAACTTTTATTTGCATCCTGTTGTTAGTCACATGCTAATTTTACCTTATTTATTTCTTTTCGAGGTTGTCTCATATACCTTAACATTAGTCTTGGTGTGTTCTACCTGAAGGTCTAGATAACCTACCTTAATTTCTACTCCCTTTCAGCCTATATTTGACTTTTGTTAAATTGTTTCTATTTTATTTTTATTGGTTGTAATTTGTTCCATTAATTTAAATTGTCACTTTAAGTTTTCTTATTTTTCCACTAAAATCTTTTTTTGTGGTTTCTCCTTCAATTATACCATTTTATCAACTTCATTTAAATGTACTGCCAAATTTTGATGAACCATTTCTAGCTGGTCAAATCTCTGCTCACATGCCTTCTTGCTGTGTTCAATTTTAGCACCTAGCTCATTATTGAGTTTTTCAAGTTTTGTATCTACTTTATCATTAGTCGCTACTATTTCCTGTCTAGTTGCATCTATTTTCTTATTAGTGGCACCTAGTTCATTATTTCCTGTGATAACAAACTCATAAACTGTCTAAATTTCTTATGGGTTCCACCATAGTTTGTTCCTTTATTATCTCATGCCGTTCCTGATCTACTATAACACTTTCAACACTAATTAAATTTCCTTGTATATCCTATTCTACCTTAAGTTGTCCTCTTCCTCTGTACCTGACTCCACATTGCCCTGATCCTATCTCTTATTTATTTTTCTGAGCCTTCTAGGCCTAACTGATTGTTTGGTCTATTTTTATATTCTGTCTCACCAATGCAGCTTTTGGTGTCACTGTCCCCATTTGGGGTTGAATCCGCCATTCTCCCTTCCAAAATTTACAAATGATTGCAAACAGTAATGATATTTCTACAGTATTAATTCTAAAGCAAAGTTGTATATCCTGTGAAAGTTTATCTGAATGAAGTTGTCTCAGTGTGCCATCGTGTGTAACGTCTGTTCATTGTTCCAACTTGGTGTGATGTACTTCGTAGGTGTGCCATGTGTCTCTCAGTCGGTAGAGTCCCTTTTTAGTCTCGAGGATTTGAAGATTCATGTCGCGGTTGGGCGCCAATTATAATGATATAGGATTTTATTGCCCCACGATTGGGCACAATTATAATGATACCTGGTTTTATTGTGATATTCCCCGCGATTGGGGCCGAGCTATAGTGATACAAGATTTTTTACTGATGATAAAACGGATGTATAAATTCCTTATGGTGAGCAGTAAGTATAACGATACGGGTTTGATGATAATGGCGTGTGCAAGCCATACTAAGCACTTATCACATGGTTATGTGATCTGATTATATGTAATTCTTATTTATGACCTACCCCTTGCTTCTTGGACCCCTTGTCTACAGTGTTAAAACTAACAATAGAAGAATTCCTGGCAACCTGATGTTGTGAAGGATAGCTTCCTATTGGGTAAAGGGAGCCAGAATATCATCTGATTTTCTAATACAACAAGTTGATCTTTTAAAGAAATAAAGTTTTAAAACGCAATACATTGAAATTACTTCTGAAAACGCGTGATTCTCCATGGATGTAGTATTAAAAGGAAACTTTACATGCAGTTTTTTTTATAGAAAAACACTCTTCATCCATGACTTTTTGAATATATTAGCGGAGTCCAAAACAGTATCATTACAAGTTTTTAGAGATGGACCCTAGTATAATCAGTCAGGGTAATACTGTTACCTTACTTGATTTTACTATGTTGTAGTTTCTATGATAGGGCCATAGTATAATCAGTCAAGGTAAGACTGCTACCTTACTGAATAAGTGAAGTGTACTCCATAAACAATGCTTAAGTAAACATAAATTCTGTTCAAGATCCGCTGTTAAAGGTTTAGGTTATATTTTCTTGGTTTGAATAATTTTTTAGTATTTTTAGAATACTTTCAGTCATTTTAAAGCATTAATGTTGAATAGGTATAATTTTAAATTCTATATATATTTTATATATGTATAAATACTCAAACATAGATATTTTAACCCACAGTTGTCGAAATGAGAAGATAATTTCGTCAATGAACTTTGTATCCTCTTTGCTTGTTAGTTGTAAAATACATATTCCTGGTGAGACATGCAACTAGACTCGAGAGGGTTGCGTTTGGAGAGGTAGCTATTACCTCTGAAGCAGACCTTTGTAAATCAAATTTGGCAGAATTCAAGAGTTAAGTGGTTTAAGGCTTTTCATTTCATGTATATTTTTTTAGTTTCCATTTGAGTATTTTCCCTGAAAATATTGCCAGCCAAAGGGCAGTTCTAAGCAACCAGGTAGGTGCAGTTGAATAATTTGCAATATTTTATTATTTGTGCGACAAATGTTGATTTTAGCCTTGTAGCCCATTCAAAAGGCCCTAGGGAGAGCAATGGATTTGTAAAGTGCATGCTTCATTTAATAATGTGTGTTCATTATGAGTTTATGTTGATATTTTTAGCTAATTTTTAAGGTAAATTTCAAGTGATTTTTAGTAGTGTGTTTAGGTCCTTTCTAGGCCTTTAAAAGCGGTTCCTGGTAATAAACATAAGCTATTAAATTTGATCCTATGCCAATCCCCCTGTTTTGGGAAAATTATTTTTCCTCACACCCTGTTGTTTTGGTTAAAGGTTTAAGTTAAGAGACAGCCAATTAGCAAAGTGTGAATTCTCACAGCAATGAACAAAGACAAAAAATAAAAAGAAGATAAGGTGCTAAGTTGCAAGAGGTTCAAATGATGTTGGAATACTAAGTTGCTGGTGGCCTATGCCAAGAGGTTCTCGGACATATTTAAGAAATGGAGTGTGTTTCAAATGTTTGGTTGTTTCTTGGGGGTGGGCCAAGCAATCTGTGGAACACACGAAAATATCTCCGCTACATACACAACAAATAACCAAGTACACAGTGGCACCTTCACATCAATCATGAACAACTGTGTACCCGTAGACAAATTAATGTTTTCAAGAGACTATGCCGCAGTGAAGAGGCACAGGATGGTCAAAACATCCTGGAAAGAAAATTCCCTCACTCTTTTTCTGATACAAAAATTCAAATTTCCCTAACTGAAGCCCATATTGGGTTTAATGAGGATGTTAAGAAACATTAAAATATTCTATTTGCTAAGCAATAATTATTTTTACATGCACTCAAAAATAAACCTTGACTATAATAAGAAAGAGCCATGTTTGAATTTAAGTTAAATAACGCATTTCTTTAAACTTCTAGATGAATTATTATTATTATTATTATTATTATTATTATTAGCACCACGTCTTACTACCCGTTCGGGTTGTACGCACTTATGCTAATGTGTGATGGTAGGGTGATTGCGAGATGAAATGGAGGACCTACAGTTTAACATGGGATCCGAACCACGGTGGAGGCCTGGCATTCCCCAAATTCACAAGATAACTTGTCAGAGGTGAAGGAAGGGTTTGGAAATCAGACAAATCTGTGCCGGCACCGAGGATTGAACCCCGGCCGCCAGCACAGAAGTCTGACAACTTACCCCTAAACTGCTTCTAGATAAACAAACAATTTTCTCTTTTTTTTCCTCAGCAGTTTAAAATTCCTTGACTGTCTGGGTTTTCTATATCCCTTCTGACTGTCTTGAGTGGTAGCTTCAGATATTTTGGCCGTAGTTACGCCCATTATCTGGTATGGTTGTTACAACTACAGCCAAATTTAGGAAGTTACCATTCCTTTGACACAGTTCAAGCCCAAAAACATTGATTTCTATTCGCGATGGAGCATTGTGAGTCTGTTTGAGGTTACCTGGCGACGTTCCGATTATGGAGCTGTCCAGCTGCCACTTGGGTATGCGGGGGTCCAACGTTTGGAAGAACACCCACATGCAGATTGCGAACAGGGCTGCCAACACCCCATAAAACACCAGATAGAAGATGCCAATCTTAGCTGGAAAGAAAAACAGGAAATGAACAATTAGTATGTGTTAGTTCTTTATGTTTTATTTATAGTACCACCAACCCAAGGAACTTTGAACAGCAGGACTGGAGCTATATATATTTTAAGAATATCATATTGAATGTATTTATATACAAAAAAAGATAAAATAATGGATATAATACAAATCATAGGTTTGTGATCCATTATTTTCACTATTTTCTGAAAATAGGTTCAATGTTTTCCTGTCATTTAAAGTTTTCACAGGCATACTTTCTCCAACCGAGGGTAATGTCAGTGTACATTAAATTATTGCAATTTAACCAACCTAAGACAGTAACGATAAACACCAAGCATAAAACTCTAGCACAAAAAATTATAATACATAATTGGTGTTTCCCAAACTTCTGCAGTCGCATACCCTTTTCGGGGCTCTGACCAAACCAATGTACCCCTTCTGGCTCTTCATGCACACATAAAAACGAAAACAAACATAAGTACACAACTTATCTCTCGTTCAACACATGCATTAATTTATCAGGATTACTATTGTCAAAAAATGTTATTAATAAAATTCAGTGCTATATAATAACTATAAATAACACCAATTGTATATTTAAAAAAAAAAGTGAGTGAGATGGTCCACCCCCACCCCTGATATGTATCTGGAAGCCATATGTGATGTATGTCCAGGGCTCATGTATGGTAGTTAACAATCAACAGGTTCCTGACATAGTGTTACGAGAGCCGGCATCATCCAAGCTTGCCAAAATTGTCTGAATACAAAAATTCTCTGTGGTTTACAGAGGGGATTCACTTTCCCAAACAACTTAGTGAAGTAAAGATTAATGAAATTTCATATTTTCAAGTAATTGATTGGAGCGAGGTTATGACATTAGTGTTAGGGGACGGCCAGACTGGGCGAGTGAATATAATATAAAATAGAACACATTAGTTGTAATGAGAGGTGGCCAGACTGGAGCGAGCGAGTACGCCTGCTTGAAAGATAGAACTGGTTCTATTTTTAAAATGCGTAAGCTCAAGATGGAACAGTCTAGTTTACAGGCACTAGGCAATATTATTGTACGTTGGTTCAATGAGTGCTAGTCAAACTTCTCATTTTGACATATTTTGTTTTTGATCATTGTTGTTAGGTATAGAACACTTGCTACTAACGGCCTCATTTAATTAGTAGGATCATAAACCATACATATATATATGTTAAAATACTTCAATATTATCAAAGTAGTGTAGCATTAGCCACAAGTCAGCGATACCCAAGTCAATAACATACATACTTACCCAATTGCACGGACACCGACCACTGTTGGCCCGACTACGCACTCGATCAACCCGCCGCTACAAACACGCCCGAACTCAACGACTGACAACAAAATACTGGGCCGCACCAATTCAACGCTCAGTTACAAAAATTCCCAGATCAAAGCTTTCAGTAGAAAAGAAGATGCTATTCAGCCAGTGTCCAGTTTTGTTTCTATTCCAGTCTAGAAGTGTGTCGAATCCCCCACTCCCTTGTTTATGTTCTTTGGTTTTCCTCCCCTCGTGATCCCCTCATTTCGTGGACTGTGCTAAAACCGTATAAAAGAGTGATCGTGTAAGTAGTGAACTCTTGGACTGGCTTCGATAATAGCTAGGGGAAGCTAAGGCTTCGGAGATTAATAACAATGTAAGCAAAATTCTATTTCGGCGTGTAATCTTAATGAACTTGATTTATTGAGCTCTGGCTAGAAAACAGCGCTTGTGATGATGTTAATAATAATATTTTCTTTTGGACTTAAACTTTATCTCAATTACTCTGACTAGGAAGTAGTGCTATTGATATTATCTCCAATATTTACTTATGAACTTAATTTATTGGGCGCCATCAGCGCTAGTGTAGAGGTCATTAATAACCGCCATAATAACTTTGTTTATTGATGGTAATTTTGTTGAGCGTTGGCAACTAAAATGTGGATTACTCGACTTTGTATTCAATATAAGAATTTTGATAGTTTTATGTCTAGGGTAAATCGACTAAGACATATTTTTCCTTTTTGTTGGGATGGAGAGATGTAAAGATAATGATATAAATAAGTTTGATTTTTATGTAAGGAATATGAGTATTTCGCGGAGATCTAATTCATGAGCTTTATATTGTTCTTTCCTGACTAACAAGTGCGCATCTAACTTGTATTTTTTGTTAACGTAAATTAGTGATGGTGATCGTCAAAATATTTAATGAGCTCTTTTAATTAAACCATGCTATTGTGATCACAAAATTTTGTATACATTATTTCTCCCCTTTTGTGATCTTTCGTATTAATTGTTGTTCATATCTTTTTCGAAAATCTAATAAACAACCCATTTTATAAATCTTTTATATTACTCTATTTTTCCTCTCCTTTGCCTCCTCGTCAACAACTATCGAGAGCTATCTGCTAATCACTCGCACGCTTGTCAGTCTGGCCAAATCCTTAGGGCCCCTACACGATTAGTCAGACTGTCAGTATTAATTATTGAAGTTATACTTCTTTAGGCGCGTTATGAAAAAATGATGAGAGTGAAATTTTAAGATGCGCGCGCATCACTGTAACACAAAAGTAACAGTTGAAGTCAAACCGCTCATTAAGTCTCGAAAAAAAAAAGCTACCAACAAAATATAAATAGAACCTCTGTTAGTCGCGCATGTTGGTACACTCGTCGCCTCTGATCACTGTTTTCATATATATAATATTTATCCACATGTTTCTAGTTTCTACATTCACAACACGTGTTTTAGTTTCATACAAGTGCGAATTATATATGTGCTAATAAATTATATTCAGTAGTGATTTAAATTGAATATTTTGATTAATATTATTAACTATTCGTAAATATTAGTGAAAAAAATTGTGCTTATAGACTTTTTCAAGTGCTACAATATAATTGAGGTTAACTATCCGTATGTATTATTTATTGATATAAATTAAAATATATATTTTTTTTGTATTTATTTATATTATTAGTTTAAAGTTTAAGTTCCATTAATAAAACATTAATGTTTATAGAAACTTTAAAACTTATTTTAAAGTTATGCTAACTGCCATATTTAGTGACGAGATGTCTATGGACTTGGAATACAAACCTCTTTGGATCTAGACGAAGATTACACAGTTCGTAGTTTTGTTTTGTAATACTGCAAGAAATGCCATTGCGTTGTTTGAATGTAAAAATCCAACAATAAAAGGTACATAATTGTTTTGTTACCACTGTCTAAATTGAAACAAATTTTGTGCTTGACATACGTTTTGTTATTTTAATTAATTCATTATTAATTGGAGTACAGTTATGTAACTAATTGTATTTTAAGCCAATACAATAATATGCCGCCATTTAAATTTATTGAAGTGACAATCATGATTTAATAGTTGCGTCTACTCTTGAGTGGTGGCAAATAAAAGGCGCAACTTTGCTCTCAAATTGCGTCTGCTCCTTTTAGTGAATAGGGATTTGGAACATATTTCAAACTTGCGCTGGCGCAACTATTTGCTCCCTTTGGTGAATCCAGGCCCAGTAGTGATTTAAATAGAATATATTGATTAATATTATTTACTTTACTATTCGTAAATATTAGTGAAAAAAATTGTGCTTATAGACTTTTTCAAGTGCTCCAATATAATTGAGGTTAACTATCCGTATGTATTATTTATTGATATAAATTAAAATATTATTATTTAACATAATTAATACTAAATATTATTAATTATTTTTTATTTTTTAATGATGCCAAAGAAGTATAACTTCTCACGCGCGTACATAAGTACACACACCCATTTTTTACTTTATTAATACTGCTTGGTTGTGTAAGGGCCCTATTAAGAACAAGATAGCTTCACATCAATCATGAAATAAACGGCAGTTGTTATGCAGCTCAGTGATTCCAGTTGAGGAAATCGACTCAAAGGCATTAACAAGTGAAAATAGAGCGTCAAATGGCTAAATTCGTACATGTTTTATATTGGATCTGTACCGGTTTGTTTATTTTAAAACTCAACTTGCTAACACCGAGAACCAGGCCAGTTAATCGCGAGTCTCTTGTATATTATATTAGTTTTTTTCTCTACAAAATCATCAGTGTTTTCCCTCTTATTTCTAGACGAAAAATACTTACAGCATTTTCCTGGTTATAAAGGTATGTGTCAAACAGCCCTGTTATAGCAAGATTATGGTTGATTTGAAAGGAACTTTTTAAGAAATTTTTTTTTTGCTGCCGAATGTGGCGGTTGCAGATCACATTATTTTACGTAAAAATATATAAACATTGTTTGAGTAACCTTTGTGCCGCCCTATATGAATCGGACTGTAGTTCAAACAACACATAGGCTATTTTAAATAGTCCCTGGCAAAGATGTTTATATTTACATAAGGAGAATTGGCCACGCGTGATTGTTGGCATATTGTTACCTATGATTAAAAGGCAAATAAATGAAAGTAAAAGGTTTCAATTTAAAAAATATATATATATACCTAGATATAGAGAAATTTTATCTCTGCAATATCTTCTTACGTTAAAGACTGGGAAGCTATGTTTCAACATCGTTGTATCATTGTCACGTCTTATCTTCTACCCGACGTAATGTTTTAGTAAAGATAAAGAAGCGTTGTACATAAACACTAAATTTGTCATTTTTAGTGCAGACACAAAAATGCCGACAGTTAACAGAACAAAAGACAAAGAACATACAATATAAAAAAGAACATAGACAAAACATTATTAGAGGCATTGACATATAAGAAGCCATATTATGAAACAATAACTAACAAGTACATCTATTGACACAATATGACCATCATATTGTAATTACACACGCTGTTTGTTTTTACAGTCAATTCTAATTATTCTTTGAACTAATTTTTAAGTGTGAAAATTAAGCTCCTCTGCTTAAACTAAAAACCAGCAATTTACTTTTAGATCAGTGTAAAAGTACTACCGTATAATTCTAATGAGCTTAAAAAAATCAGTTTAATTTTAAATATCTTGATTTAGTGTTAAAAATTAACCAGCAAATTTGTGGCGATCAGTTTAAGTTGTCAGTTCGACCATATTATGTTAAGGAAATGATTGAATTTATGTACTAATGACGCCCTGCGATTGGGCGCCAATTAAGGAGATACGGTTTGCTATTGAAATATTTTCCCCGCGATTGGGAACCAATTATAATTATATCGGATTTATTGTGCGATATTTGATAAGGATGATATCGGGTTTTACGATGATGATGACGACTCGTGCGTCCCTTACTACGCACCTATTACACGGTTATGTTACCTAATTATATGTGATATTTATACTTTTGAAATGAGCACACAATTTATTTAAATAATTACACCTTCAGTACTGAATATTTGATATAAAATGACACAGTTTTTGTTAAATTCTGGATTGTTTTTGTGTGATATTACACGTTTCGCGTTCTTAGTGTGCTGTGTAGATTTGTGTTGCTACTTAATAATATATTACCAGCACTGTGTGGATTCATACGCACAAGCAGCTTATTTATGACCTACCCCTTGCTTCTTGAACCCCTTGTCACCAGTGTTAAAACTAACAAATAGAAAAGTTCCTGGCAACCTGATGTTGTGAAGGATGGCTTACTATTGGGTAAAGGGAACCAGTATGTCACGTGATTTTTCTAATACAACGAAGTTGATATTTTAAAGGAAAAAAAGTTTTAAAACTTAGTATATTGAAATTATTTCTAAAAGCACGTGATTCTCCATGGATTAAGTATTAAAAGGAAAATTTACATCTAGTTCTTTAAAGAAAAATACACTCCATCGATGACTTTTTTTGAATATATGAGAGAGGTCCAAAACAGTATCACTACAACCAGCAAACTGTTTGGTTCAAGGTCGAAACTGACAGGATGTGAAACACAATGAAGGGAGTTGTCTGACGAACACTATATATTGATTTACTTTTTCCATACACCAATAAAAATGATCAATGAACACCCCTTGAGAATCTTACTCAATACAAAATTGAATGATGTGGTGGGAAAGGGTCGTCTATCTGGCAACACAGGTTCGAACAAGAGTGGGTTGTGTTGATCAGGGCCAGATTTACCATTAGGCACTTTGTCCAAAGTGCCTAGGGCCTGGCCTCCTCTGCTTCCCATCCTTGTATCCTCACCTCTTCCCACACACATCTGTATGCCAAGCTGCGATCATCATAATTGCTCCTCTGTTAAGGACGTACACTGTCCTCCGATTCCTTGTTCAAGGTCAGATCCATTGTTGGTGGGACCTGAGATACCTCCTTCCACTCTAACGCAGTGGGTTCATTCGTTTATAACCATTCTCTCGAGAGACATCTCCTAAAATACTCCATTTTACTTTGTCATAAAACTTTGTGTACAACAATGTCTGACTAAACAAGATGAGGACTAATGTGCTTCTTGTATAACGGGGATTCTACCTTTTCCATTTTTTTTTTACAAATGGACATTTGTAGCGGTCTTTATAAAATACAAACAAATTTGTTGCAGTCAACAATAATAATGTTTACTATTATTATAGAGGTAGTTATAATATCTATCAAAGTAACAGCTGCAGATCTCGTGACTTGACGTATGAATACGTGATAGTAACATTAGTAACTGTTCTGTCAGGTACTAGTTTGAAAAATTGGGGTGGCTATTTTTTTTTTCTTACTACCCGCTCAGACTATATGCTAGTACTAATTATAAGATAACGTGTTAGGGATGATGGAAGGTTGAATTAAGAGGAAGTGTACACGTATTTTCGTGTTGGGAGAGCATAACACCCATTTAAGAATAATAAACGCTCAACGTACAACCAGCCGGGATTCTACCCCCATCCTTACAGTCACAGAGAGACCAGACATTTAGACCACGTGTCCCTTACCACCACCCCTCTCCTTAGCCGTGTGTATATTGATCTCTAGCACCAGTCACGCACTCAGGGGGACTCCCCCCCCCAAGTCAACACGACAGACTATAGGTACAATACGTCACTGGGACATTTTTATTTTACGATGTCAAAACACTGATTGTTATCACCACACGATTTTAAACACATGTGACCTTGGTGGATAGTACTGCCCCACATATTGTTTAGTTAACTACTAGGACAACAGCTGCACCATAGTGTAATCAGTCGAGGTATGACTACTATCTTATAAACTACACCATAGTAGAATCGCTAAAGGTAGGCAAGTTCCCTATCTGGCTAGAAGGACTGCTCATTGAAAAGTAGAGAACAAAAAGGAAGGATCCTTTTAATGTAGCCGAACCAGCCTTGTATAAATGGTTGTATGTGTCGGTTGTAACTGGAGTATGTTATCTACGAACAAGGGTGGGGGGTGGGAATGTGAACACAGGACACAAGTGTGTGTGTGTGTGTGTATAGCAGGAACACGGTCAGATTCACAACAGTCCACCGAAACTATTTTAATATATTCATACATTAAGTCAAGTGATTTAAAACTGTCACCAATTAAACTCGTGTTGCAGCAATGACGGAAATAAATATTATGTCTACAATTGTACTTACATTATTAGTAAATTTAATTAACGATGTAAATATAAACTATAGAGTAATCCATAAGGATGTATTCAGTGGAAGCTTATGAAAAGTTTGTAGATTAATTTAGACATTTATTTTTGTAAGAATGTACAAGAACGAAAGGCCTTTTTTTTACCAAAATCCTACTATAAAGTAGGAATTTGTGAGAGCTCTAATATTTATCTTTGGCCTCAATTTAAACCACCGGACTAACTTAACTATTAACAGGGTGTAGTGGAGCGGGAGCGCCGTTCCGGCACTGCTTTTCATGGGAAAATATTCAAACTTTTTTAGTAAAGTTTTATGCCATGCAATTCCAAGTTAACTAATTGATTTTGTATCTATATCATGGGGTCTACTCAACTTGACCAATGAAATCCCCGACCTTTTCCCTGATTTCCCCTGATCATTTCCTAAAATTCCCGACTAAAAAAAAGTATATCACATCCTTCTATCTCGCCCCCCCCCCCCCCACGCCCTTTTCCACCCTCGTTTTTCTATTAATATTTTTATAAATAATAGTAAGATGTAAAATTTGAATGATTTTTTAAATTTTTTATTAAAATGGTTTACTAGGAATTAAAAATATATTACACAGCAACAAACAAAAAATGACATAATTTACTGATTTAATGATTACTGTATATCATTTTCCCGGATTTTTATTGTGATTTACCTAATTCCCGGCTAATTCCCTTTTTTTCCCGATCACTTCAAGTTCCCGGCTAATTCCCGTTTTCCCTGATTTTCCCGGATGGTAGACACCCTGTATATTATGTTAAACATTTTTGTTCATACAATAAATTCTTATGTTATTATTATTAGCACCGCGTCTTACTACCCATTCGGGTTATACGCACTTACGCTAATGTGTAATGGTAGGGTGATTGTGAGATGAAATGAAGGACCTACAGTTTAACGTGGAATCCGAACCACGGTGGAGGCCTGGCATTCCCCACATTCACAAGATGTCTTGTCAGAGGTGAAGGAAGGGTTTGGTAATCAGATAAATCTTTGCCGGGAAATTCTTATGCTCTATGTGAATTCTTGGAATTTTAAGGGAAGTGCTTTAAGTTACTGCTACAAAATAGAAAGGCATTTATGTCCGCGAAATTTGGTCGTATACGTCGGTTGGGAGTTCAAATCCCCCCCGCCCCAAACTTTTGGCTGGATACGGCATTACGTTCCGACACTGCTAAATTTAAGACTACACCACTGCTACCATAACCCATACCGTTAATTTAACAGTTGATTACATAAATGCATTATCACCACAAAAAAAGAGGGTGTGGGTTATGGGGGAGTATTTGATTATTTTTATATTTCCTTTTATGTTCAGCTTGGTCGCTTCTTTTTGTTGTTTTGTTTGTCCAAAAATAAGATAAGAGGTAAAATGAAGATTGTGATTCGTAAAATAGTGGATTAGACCCAAGTTTATATAAAACGTGTACAGTCCTATTTTCATGTAAGAACCTTTTTTAGAAACTGCAAATATATTTTGTTGCGGTCAATTTTGATCAATATTTTATTATAAATTATCATAGAATTTTTCTAGGCTACTGTGTTGGTAAAAGCATGTGACCAGGAGGAATCCAAAAGGTCAGGGAAAGATGCTATCGGCAGAATTGACCCGTCAATAGCAACAGTTCAACATGAAACTGAGTGTACAGTTTCTATCCTGATTAAGTAGCTCAGCTCGGTGAGATACGAACATTGAAAACAGCTCACACGATTTATAGTACTTGACCGTCGTGTAGACAAGAAATTCAATATTCGCGGACAACCCTTTGGGATTGAAACACTTATAACAGTTTTTCACTCTACCTATACACAAATGTAAACATTTCCTATAAATTCAACCTTCCTCATCCTTAGCTCATTAATGTAATTAGTACATATAAATAACACGGGTAAGACGACAGGGTGCTAAAAAATTATAATTAATTCATCCATCTATTCACGTCCAAATATATATACATATATAATTCTATTTTCAGGATATGAAATTAGATTCAAGCTTACTTAAATTATCTAGTTTATTTTATTTGGTTCTTTCAAATAAGGGTTAGCATAAAATATGTAACTAGGCTGCGTTTACAAATACTCGATTAGTTTTGATGCCGGATTAATTGATACGAGCCATCGTGTAAGCAAAGTCCTAAACAGAACGTTAACACGAGGAATGAATCAACTCTAAATGCATCTTGGAAATGTTAGGAGCTTAATGACATCTTGATGTATTCTTAGTATTCAATTAGTGCTTATGCCGGGATCACGATCAACTTAAACGTAACTTAACGTAAAGGACCTCCTCGTGTGTTTAAATGGAAGCGATCACGATGCACTTAACTTAACGTTGACATGCAGTTAACTTAACTTAAGAGATGTCTTGGGAGGTATTTTACTTTACTTTACGTTACTTGAAGGGTATCACGTGATCTAGCCAGCCAATCATTATGCGAGTGACGTCAACAGGGCTATTTAGTAATTAATTTGTTGGTATTATGACCAATGTTTACTCTTTAGCGTAAGTTCTAGTGATCAGACATTGAAACAAAATAAATAAACTAAAATAGGGAACTAAATTTATCAAAAAAGTTTAATAATAGATATTTATTATATTGATTGAAAATTGTAAACATTCACAGATCATCACTTTACAAATAGTACAAAACCACAGATCATACTCGAGAATGCATATGTTTGGCTCGAGTTGTTACTTTAAGTTAAGTGAATCGTGATCACACATAAGTTAAGTTAACTTTAAGTGAACGTTACATTAAGTTACGTTAACGTTAAGTAGATCGTGATCCCGGCATTACTTGACAACGGGATGTCAACACTGTCAGTGTTTCGGGGTTACTGGGCGGGGCACCTCTCACACAATGCCACGTTTATCCACAATACGCAGTTAACCATAACTACAATGCCTAATCACGCCGTTCCCTTAAATAAATACAACACAAATGCACAGTATACTTTACATGCGTACTGGGAGTTGGGACAGTAAACTTTTGAACAGAAGTGTACTTGTAAACACAATTTCGTGACCAACTGTACGGGCGCGTCATAACCAACCATTCACAAGTCGGCGAACAAACAATTCAAACCTACATAGTCAAACAAAGCGAAACAATCAAAAGATTCCATCGCAACAATCGATTGGAATGCGGACAGTTTAAAATAATAGTAAACATTTTCCTCACCCCAACTGGCGCCAGTTCTTCCCAGGAAAGTTCCTTCGTCTCTGTTGTAGAGAAACCTGAAGAAGGTTTGGGCGGGACTCCTGTAAGGTGGTGGTTCGAATAACGTGTCGTCTTGTGGTTCTAGTTTCGACATTGTTATTTGTGAAAACGGAACTACTATATTATTTCAAATCTTTAGCACAAACCTATCTGCGGCCATGACACAGCCAACTTAACTACTACTTCTGTTATACGACTAGTCAGCACATGGAATGAGGATTGGTAGTTGGGGGGGGGGGGAGAGAAGGGGAAGAAAAACAACTGCTTTTTCTCGCGCTTAGCTCTCATTGGTGGAATGCAGGTAACCAATATACACGTCATAACGGCTAAGGTAGCTAGATTGATGACGTCACTACCTTTGCAACTTTCTACTGCCTATTGTTATTATCTGCTGTTTGTTTACTTTTGGCTTGCATTGTATTTAGTGCTGGTGGTTTTTTGAGTGTGTGGCTTGATATTAATAAAAATATATAGGCCGTGTCTGAATAGTCTGTCCCCTACACACTTGTGCACTTTACTACACGCTTTAATATAACACGTTTCTGGCACCCCTAAGTACTTAGGGTGATTGGTAGTTTTAGGACAGCAAAGTACATCTAGAGCCATCTGGTGGTTAATTATGAAATATGCGTTTCCATGGTAACGATATTGAATCTTGATAGTGCTTTGTCAATGGTGACGTATTTTTTAAGACGTAAATTCATATTTATCATTTATCCTCCATAATTCTATGAGCCTTAGGGTTTGTTCCACTCTCCCTGTTTAGAATAACATCAATTATATTAAGTTGATGTTATTTTACAATAGTCATAATAAAAAAAGAGCATTATTATATGTTTAAAAGTAGACAAAAGTAAAATGAGGTTAAGCTATATATTTATTCATTCAACCCTTTATGTGTAATTGTTAAAAAATGTATTTGGAACTCGCGAGTGCGCATTGAAACTACTTATCGTACTACGCCCGAGGCTTTTAGTGGGACACGTGACCCTCCAGAAACGTTGATGTGGACCGGTCTAAGGCAAAAGTTTTGTGTGTTCAAAACTCACATTTTGCGTCCCCCACCCCCATCTATAAAAACTGTGGAAAATACTATATATGGCCATTTTAAAACTAGACCCTATGTGTACCATTTTGATTGTTCTTTCCCAAAATGTTACACATCCGAGATTGTTTTTTCCCAGAATTCGGTAAATATGTTCCTTCATGAACAGGATTGAATTTTGCAATCAACTCTACGAGCCCGAGAAAATTTCCATTGTTTTTTGCTGTAGAGAGTTTCGTGCGTTCCTCTAAAAGCCATGTTGTGTTAGTCAAGATGGCAAGATGTCTCGTGAGGACATTTTTCTAAGGAATTAATCTTAGATTTTCGTCATCAATTGCCTTGCCAGTGATAAACCTCCTTTCTCCTTCAACTCATTTTTCTTGGTTAGAGGACGTCCATGTTGAGAAAGAGTTTTTCCGATGTGCACTTCAATGACAGTTTCCATCTTCATCAGATAATGTAGTGCTGGTGATTGCCGTGCACCGTCTCTAAGGTAACTGTCTTATACTGTTGAATTGGTCCTTGAGAAATAATAAAATCACGTTCAGTCGCGCTTGGCACTTTGGGCCAATTAGCCGGATCTTTCAATTTGTCACATGAATTATTCATTTATTGGATTGTATCAGTCGCTTATCACTGTGGTCAATAATTTGCGTGGTGTTAGAATCATCGGCATTAATATTTATTAAATATTCTGAGCAATATTCGTCCTCAGAGCGCTGTTTCAACAGATGATCATCGTTACATTAAGTTTCAATTTCATTTTACTTTCTTTACTAGTGCTTGCCTTCATTAAATAATTACAAATTAATTTAGTACTTGACTTAGTTTCTTGTAACGTTTTGCTTTCCATTTTCTATTTTCGGCTGCAGAAAGTTAAACGTAATAATAATAGCAACACAGCATACGGCACTATACATTTCACAGTAGTACAGTTCACCTAAAAAGGTTTGCACCAAAAATAGTAATAATAATAATTATAATGTAGTTATTAGAGCTCTCCCAATGTAACAAATAATATGTAGTTATTAGAGCTCCTCCATGTAACATAATGTAGATATTAGAGCTCCTCCATGTAACATAATGTAGTATTAGAGCTCTTCCTATGTAACATTTAATTGTAGATATTAGAGCTCCTCACAAGATGTAACATAATGTAGTTTTTAGAGCTCCTCCATGTAACTATAATTGTAGTTATTAGAGCTCCTCCATGTAACATAATGTAGTTATTAGAGCTCCTCCATGTAACATAATGTTAGTATTATTAGAGCTCTCCCATGTAACCCCATTACAAGAATTCTTCCGTAACGATTTAATGTAATTATTTGCGTACATAGATTTGATCTCCACAAAATTTTGTTGATTAATTTTTGAAACAAATTATTTAAGACTTCCATACATAATGTACATTAAGCTCTCCAGTAAAAATGTATTATAAGCTCCTCAGTAAACATAAGTGTTATTAACTTCCATTAACATAGTTCAACAAAATGTTGTAGATATCCTAAATAAGGAACCTAGCACAAGTGCTAATTTGAAAAAATACTCTTTGCTTATCCTGAAAATCTTACCTTGACAGACTATACCATAGCTGTATCATATACACTACACCATGGTAGAACCAACCAAGGTAGGCTGCTACAGTAACTAAGTGTATATAGCCAACATAATAGCTTCAGACGGCGGTGTATCCCCTTTATTTACAAAGAAGGCTCCACTGTCTTGGGGCATAAAGCTAGTTATTATTTAATTGCGAGGATTAATTATAATAATTCCTTTTACTGACCCCAGCTTGCCCCGGTCCTGCCGAACACGCGACCTTCTGAAGGATCGTACAGGAACAGTTTGCAGGACTCCCATTGGCCGAGCCTTGGCGGAGGAGTCAGATATACGTCTGCAATGTCCTGCTTGATAGTCGCCATGTTGAAGCCAACAAATCCACACCCCTAGAAACAGAGCAACAATAGTATCACTATCATGTTCCGTCACTTTGGAGAGTTGACCTAGAAACCAAGCAACAATAGTATCACTATCATGTTTCGTCACTTTGGAGAGTTGACATAGAAACCAAGCAACAATAGTATCACTATCATGTTCCGTCACATAGGAGAGTTGACCTATAAACCAAGCAACAATAGTATCACTATCATGTTCCGTCACATAGGAGAGTTGATCTAGAAACCAAGCAACAATAGTATCACTATCATGTTCCGTCACTTTGGAGAGTTGACATAGAAACCAAGCAACAATAGTATCACTATCATGTTCCGTCACTTTGGAGAGTTGACATAGAAACCAAGCAACAATAGTATCACTATCATGTTCCGTCACCTAGGAGAGTTGACCTAGAAACCAAGCAACAATAGTATCACTATCATGTTCCGTCACCTAGGAGAGTTGACCTAGAAACCAAGCAACAATAGTATCACTATCATGTTCCGTCACATAGGAGAGTTGACCTAGAAACCAAGCAACAATAGTATCACTATCATGTTCCGTCACATAGGAGAGTTGATCTATAAACCAAGCAACAATAGTATCACTATCATGTTCCGTCACCTAGGAGAGTTGACCTAGAAACCAAGCAACAATAGTATCATTATCATGTTTCGTCACTTTGGAGAGTTGACATAGAAACCAAGCAACAATAGTATCACTATCATGTTCCGTCACATAGGAGAGTTGACCTATAAACCAAGCAACAATAGTATCACTATCATGTTCCGTCACATAGGAGAGTTGATCTAGAAACCAAGCAACAATAGTATCACTATCATGTTCCGTCACTTTGGAGAGTTGACATAGAAACCAAGCAACAATAGTATCACTATCATGTTCCGTCACTTTGGAGAGTTGACATAGAAACCAAGCAACAATAGTATCACTATCATGTTCCGTCACCTAGGAGAGTTGACCTAGAAACCAAGCAACAATAGTATCACTATCATGTTCCGTCACTTTGGAGAGTTGACATAGAAACCAAGCAACAATAGTATCACTATCATGTTCCGTCACTTTGGAGAGTTGACCTAGAAACCAAGTAACAATAGTATCACTATCATGTTCCGTCACATAGGAGAGTTGACTTATAAACCAAGCAACAATAGTATCACTATCATGTTCCGTCACATAGGAGAGTTGACCTAGAAACCAAGCAACAATAGTATCACTATCATGTTCCGTCACATAGGAGAGTTGATCTAGAAACCAAGCAACAATAGTATCACTATCATGTTCCGTCACATAGGAGAGTTGATCTATAAACCAAGCAACAATAGTATCACTATCATGTTCAGTCACATAGGAGAGTTGACCTAGAAACCAAGCAACAATAGTATCACTATCATGTTCCGTCACATAGGAGAGTTGACCTAGAAACCAAGCAACAATATATCACTATCATGTTCCGTCACATAGGAGAGCTGACCTAAGCACCAAGCAACAATAGTATCACTATCATGTTCCGTCACATAGGAGAGTTGACCTATAAACCAAGCAACAATAGTATCACTAGCATGTTCCGTCACATAGGAGAGTTGACCTAGAAACCAAGCAACAATATATCACTATCATGTTCCGTCACATAGGAGAGCTGACCTAAGCACCAAGCAACAATAGTATCACTATCATGTTCCGTCACATAGGAGAGTTGACCTAGAAACCAAGCAACAATAGTATCACTACCATGTTCCGTCACATAGGAGAGTTGACCTAGAAACCAAGCAACAATAGTATCACTATCATGTTCCGTCACATAGGAGAGTTGACCTAAAAACCAAGCAACAATAGTATCACTATCATGTTCCGTCACATAGGAGAGTTGACCTAGAAACCAAGCAACAATAGTATCACTATCATGTTCCGTCACATAGGAGAGTTGACCTAAAAACCAAGCAACAATAGTATCACTATCATGTTCCGTCACATAGGAGAGTTGACCTAGAAACCAAGTAACAATAGTGTCACTATCATGTTCCGTCACATAGGAGAGTTGACCTAGAAACCAAGCAACAATAGTATCACTATCATGTTCCGTCACATAGAAGAGTTGACCTAGAAACCAAGCAACAATAGTATCACTATCATGTTCCGTCACATAGGAGAGTTGACCTAGAAACCAAACAACAATAGTATCACTATCATGTTCCGTCACATAGAAGAGTTGACCTAGAAACCAAACAACAATAGTATCTCTATCATGTTCCGTCACATAGGAGAGTTGACCTAGAAACCAAACAACAATAGTATCACTATCATGTTCCGTCACATAGGAGAGCTGATCTAGAAAGAAAGTTGTTTATGATTATAAATAATCTGCGTGTTGCAAGGTCTACAAAATATCATGCGATACTCTCATTTTGAGGTTGGAAAAATCAATATTGAACTATAACCTGTTTCGGTGGACGCATAGTCTATGGCTTCATTCTCGTGTTGTGTTAGACAAGACCGCAGGAGACAGAGAGATCGGATTTCGAATACCAGTCGGGTGTACTGAGAGTGGTTTTTATTTAATGGCTTTCCACTCTCCTGTAAATGCTGGTAAACTTAATATAAATTGAACCTTCTTCATCCCTAAATCATTAGTGTAATTAGTACATATACGTATAACCTGAACATGTGGTAAGACGCGGTGCTTTCTGGACAGAAAATGTGTATGTTGTTGAAATTGACATTATGTATAAAACAACTGTGTATGTATCGGTAGAGCCACCGGTTTTTCGCGATACGAGAACTCACGAAATATTTACGAAGTTTTGATAAGTTTTACACATTGCAAAATTCTTGGTTAACAGTCAAGTGTATGATATTGTTTAAAAGAAATACCTTTGTTGAAATAATTACTAAAGGATGAGTATATTCGAGAACTAACCGAGTCACCTGTACAGGCTATACGCATGTATGATAGTAATTACTCTACTGGGGCAGGGAACAGGCAGGAGCATTTTAGAGATAAAATACCCTCGTTTGCGTGGAAGGAGAGTGGGAAAAACCACCCTCAGTTGAACCGGCCGGGGTTCGAACCCCGATATTCCTGTCATCAGCAAGCCGGTCTTAACACGAGAATGACGCCTTAGACCATTCGGCCACTGAAACGGATAATCTAACGGGACCTAGTTTCTCAAAGGAATGCGGCATATGAATGTGTAGACGTGTTTGTTTCTCTACTTTTTATTAAAGTGGACTACCCAAAATTTGTTGAAATGTTTGTGAAAGCTTCATGGATCTTTAATATTAATTATATTAGCACCACGTCTTACTACCCGTTCGGTTATACGCTGTAAGTACTAATTACGCTAATGGATTAGGAATTGGGAAGGTTGAATTAGAGGAAGTGAACCCGCATTTGCGTGGAGGGAGAGTAGAAAACCATTTAGGACCCCCCCCCCCCCCAGTTCACCCGACCGAGATTCGAACCTCGATCTCCCCGTCCTCAGCAGTCGAGCTCAACACGACTAGCGCGTTAGCCAACTACGCCATCGAGGCGGGTTCCATGAATCTTGATGGATAATGTTGTCATTTTCTGTGAACGGGAACATACTGGCGACCAGAAGAACCAACATGACGACTAAACAAACAATTGATGACGTCTCTCGCATTTTCTGATTCACCTTAAATTGTTGGTTGGTGTGTGGTGTATTCATATCGTTGATAAAAATAAAAAGTTACAATTTTAGATTAATTCAAATTTCTTTAAAAATTAAAATCTAAAGTTTAAATCACCGAAAAATTGACGGAATGAGGAAAATACTATCAAAAACTAATAAAATTCAGCAAAAATTTCTTTCAAAAAAGGTTTCTCCCAATATAGCTCATATCTTGGAGTAGAATACATTAAAATATATCTAGAAACTTTTAGAACTGTTAGGTATGTCTTAGTGTCGATAAATGATGGTGTCTGTAAGTCATATGGCATTAATAATTATTCTATTATTTCAGAGAAAAACAAATTTTGTTTGTAACAGGGCTATTTATTATCCCTTGGTTTAGGCATTACTGTAAGAAGGTTTGGTGGGTTTCTTTATTGTGTTAAAAATAATACCATCAATCTAAAACAAGGATAAAATAAAATCCCTAACGATAGATATTACAAGTGTAAATCTATTTTATTCAAGGTCACACCAGTTAGTTAATAATCCACTAAATCCTTGATTCAACATTTTTACTTATCTGGAGACTAGATTAAAAACACACATTTGGTTTTTCAGACGGTCTTTCTTTGCTTCATATTTAGTTTTTATTGTTTCTCTGCATTCTTATTTACCTCTTTGTTGTCACCATGTTTTCAACAATACACAATTACAAACTTTCATAATACATACCTAATCATGCCATTCCCTTACGGGGTAGGCAAGAAACTGAATATAGCTATAAAAAAAACACTCCGTATTTAATCCATCCTCACTAACTTTTTCCACACTTCCCTATCCTTGCATACTCCCTTAACTTCAACAACATCCATACACCGAGTCATACATATATGCTCTTTTATTCTTAAGACTCTTAATGTTTCTCTTTTTCACACATTCATCTACAACATTTAGTCCGGTCTTACATGGCCTAATCTTTCCATTTGATCCACACACTCTACCTTCATTTATTTGCTTCGTCCTTCAATCCACATTCATCCTGTCAACATACCCAAACCAACGAAAGGCCTTTATTTCACATTGACCCTTTGTATTCCCTTTCAAACCACACTCCTTCAGCACCAATTCATTACTGACTCTGTCCACACGAGTGTTTCTCACATATATTTGTTAGCTATCTGATTCCGACCGCATTCACCTTGCTCTTGTGTTTCTCCTGACAAACCCACACTTCACATCCATACAACAATGTTGGCGTTAACATACTTTTATATACCACCATCTTTGTCTCTTGATACTACCTCATTCTTTGCAATAATCTACAAACATCAACTACTCTCCGAGATGCAGTCACCTCTCTGTCAATTTCACTCTCTCCCCTTCCATTATTACAGATCATTCTGCCCAGATACACAAAATAATTCACGTGTTCTAAAAGTTCTTCATTTATACTAAGCTGACAATTATTTCCCGATCCGTCCTTACCAAGAACCATTACTTTAGTTTTGGAGACATTTATACGAAGATCCATTCTGCCTGTTGCCACATTTAAACGATGCACACCAACCATGTCCTCACAAGCACCCCAATACACTTATCCATGAATACATTAAACAACCATGGGGACATAACACCTTATCTAACACCCTGTTCAATGTCAAACCATTCTCTCAAAGGTCCATTCACCCTAACCTAACGCACGCTTTCCATCATACACCGCCACAATTGCATTGACTAAACAGGCATCCACATTCCATACCCGATAACATGCTCTTATTCACACAATCGTACGCTTTCTCCAGATCAACGACATTTTTCAATCGCTTTCTGTAATGCAAATATCTGGTCCATACGACCTCTACCAAACTTAAATGTTTTATTATAATATGTGAATGAAAGAACTCCAAGTGCGGCAGATAATGAGATTTGAAACAATTATGACTTCCCGTCATAATCGTAACGTTTTGACTTCACAAATCCGTAATGTCAAAGTTTTTGGCTAGCTAATCATTAAGAATTGTTTTCCTGCGGTTGTAAAAAGTCTGCAATATAAAAGATTGGTACTCCATCTTTTCAAACTATTATAATATTTGAAAATGTAATAAGATTAGACAAGTAATATGATTGCTGCGGAGAATGAAACATCATATCAAATTAATAAATAGTTAATATATAATCAAATTTGAGCTGTTAACTATTTAACTTAGTTCAAAATACTCCACTAGATCTCATAATTGTATTTTCACGAGCTTGTCTTTCTATTAGATGAACTTTTTCAATTGGTAAAATATTATTTAAAACCAAAGTTTGTTGGAATTAAAATTTTATGTCTCCAAGTAAATTATTTCAATTGTGTGACCAGCTTTTTGTTCGACTAACCAAACTTAGGTTTCCAAAGTTTAGCTTCAACGTGAGCTCTTGCATAAAGTATTTTAGAATTAGAATAAAACTCGAAAAGATTCCTTCTTAATATGGTTCACGGAGCTCTATTCAATCAATTAAATCATATAAAATAAAACTACCATTTCTTCTGACAGAAACTACTTGAGCTCTACTAAACAAATTTCAAATATTAAAAAAAAAGATATTTAGCTCGTAGATTATTATATCAAAGCTTACAAATTTTTAATAGCCAACACAACGAGGAGAAACCAGCATGTGCTTGAAGCAGAGCCCCTATCCAACATGACAGACCAGCATGTGCTTGAAGCAGAGCCCCTATCCAACATGACAGACCAGCCTGTGTTTGAAGCAGAGCCCCTAGCCACACGACAGACCAGCCTGTGTTTGAAGCAGAGCCCCTAGCCACATGACAGACTAGCCTGTGTTTGAAGCAGAGCCCCTAGCCACACGACAGACCAGCCTGTGTTTGAAGCAGAGCCCCTAGCCACATGACAGACCAGCCTGTGTTTGAAGCAGAGCCCCTAGCCACATGACAGACTAGCCTGTGTTTGAAGCAGAGCCCCTATCCAACATGACAGACCAGCATGTGCTTGAAGCAGAGCCCCTATTCAACATGACAGACCAGCCTGTGTTTGAAGCAGAGCCCCTAGCCACATGACAGACCAGCCTGTGCTTGAAGCAGAGACCCTATCCAACATGACAGACCAGCCTGTGTTTGAAGCAGAGCCCCTAGCCACATGACAGACCAGCCTGTGCTTGAAGCAGAGCCCCTAGCCACACGACAGACCAGCCTGTGTTTGAAGCAGAGCCCCTAGCCACATGACAGACTAGCCTGTGCTCGAAGCAGAGCCCCTGGCCACACGGCAGACCAGCCTGTGCTTGAAGCAGAGCCCCTAGCCACACGACAGACCAGCCTGTGTTTGAAGCAGAGCCCCTATCCAACATGACAGACCAGCCTGTGTTTGAAGCAGAGCCCCTAGCCACACGACAGACCAGCCTGTGTTTGAAGCAGAGCCCCTAGCCACATGACAGACTAGCCTGTGTTTGAAGCAGAGCCCCTAGCCACACGACAGACCAGCCTGTGTTTGAAGCAGAGCCCCTAGCCACATGACAGACCAGCCTGTGTTTGAAGCAGAGCCCCTAGCCACATGACAGACTAGCCTGTGTTTGAAGCAGAGCCCCTATCCAACATGACAGACCAGCATGTGCTTGAAGCAGAGCCCCTATTCAACATGACAGACCAGCCTGTGTTTGAAGCAGAGCCCCTAGCCACATGACAGACCAGCCTGTGCTTGAAGCAGAGACCCTATCCAACATGACAGACCAGCCTGTGTTTGAAGCAGAGCCCCTAGCCACATGACAGACCAGCCTGTGCTTGAAGCAGAGCCCCTAGCCACACGACAGACCAGCCTGTGTTTGAAGCAGAGCCCCTAGCCACATGACAGACTAGCCTGTGCTCGAAGCAGAGCCCCTGGCCACACGGCAGACCAGCCTGTGCTTGAAGCAGAGCCCCTAGCCACACGACAGACCAGCCTGTGTTTGAAGCAGAGCCCCTATCCAACATGACAGACCAGCATGTGCGTGAAGCAGAGCCCCTATCCAACATGACAGACCAGCCTGTGTTTGAAGCAGAGCCCCTAGCCACATGACAGACCAGCCTGTGCTTGAAGCAGAGCCCCTAGCCACACGACAGACCAGCCTGTGTTTGAAGCAGAGCCCCTAGCCACATGACAGACTAGCCTGTGCTCGAAGCAGAGCCCCTAGCCACACGACAGACCAGCCTGTGTTTGAAGCAGAGCCCCTAGTCACATGACAGACCAGCCTGTGCTTGAAGCAGAGGCCCTAGCCACACGACAGACCAGCCTGTGTTTGAAGCAGAGCCCCTAGCCACACGACAGACCAGCCTGTGCTTGAAGCAGAGCTCCTAGCCACACGACAGACCAGCCTGTGTTTGAAGCAGAGCCCCTAGCCACATGACAGACCAGCCTGTGCTTGAAGCAGAGCCCCTAGCCACACGACAGACCAGCCTGTGTTTGAAGCAGAGCCCCTAGCCACATGACAGACTAACCTGTGCTCGAAGCAGAGCCTCTAGCCACACGACAGACCAGCCTGTGTTTGAAGCAGAGCCCCTAGCCACATGACAAACAAGCCTGTGCTTGAAGCAGAGCCCCTAGCCACACGACAGACCAGCCTGTGTTTGAAGCAGAGCCCCTAGCCACATGACAGACTAGCCTGTGCTCGAAGCAGAGCCCCTAGCCAACACGAGGGCGCAGCGATGGCTACGTACCTGTCCAATGAGCCGAGACCTCTCTCTAGTCCATGAATCGCAGCCGACCTTCCACAGTCCACTGTACAAAGAGATGTGAGCCGTTCCCGACCTCCATAGGGGGGGAGAAGATGATTCAGTCGCGGATATGAGCTATTAGGCCTCGTGGGACATCCAGTGTGAGCGCCGTGAATACAAACCAGTGTCCCTCTTGGGGACAAAAGGACCTAACTGCCCTCCCGTCGCCCACAATACCACGGGGAGACGCTATAGTGGGCTTAGGAACTGGACAAGGGGCGAGAGGACCTGGGGACTAGACACGGGGCGAGAGGTGTTGGGGAACTAGACACGGGGTGAGAGATGCTGGGGAACTAGACATGGGGCGAGAGATGCTGGGGAACTAGACATGGGGCGAGAGATGCTGGGGAACTAGACACGGGGCGAGAGATGCTGGGGAACTAGACATGGGACGAGAGATGTGGGGAACTAGACATGGGGCGAAAGATGCTGGGGAACTAGACACGGGGCGAGAGGTGCTGGGGAACTAGACATGGGGCGAGAGATGCTGGGGAACTAGACACGGGGCGAGAGATGCTGGGGAACTAGACATGGGGCTACAGTACAACTTTCATGCGAAGGACCTTATCTGACAGATATAAAAGTTACAACAGTCCAATCTTCATGGGAAGGACCTTATCTGACAGATAGAAAAGTTACCTACCTTAGGAAAATGAACAT
Source organism: Timema cristinae (assembly GCA_039000515.1). Lineage (NCBI taxonomy): Eukaryota > Metazoa > Arthropoda > Insecta > Phasmatodea > Timematidae > Timema > Timema cristinae. The sequence continues at coordinate 54,225,377 of JBCFYV010011164.1, forward strand.
TTTGTGTGTCGTCCTCTTTCTGTGTGGATTTGTTCCACTACCCAACCTAAGACATCTATCTATAATCTCCAACAAGTCACTGGCTAGCAAGCAATTGTCTCTTAGTACATTTAGATCACAGATCACAGCTATCAATTTTGTCTCGTGACTTGTGTAATTCAGTATAGAGACTGGCTAGCAAGCAATTGTCTCTCAGGACATTTAGGTCACAGATCACAGCTATCAACCAACCTCCAGAAGGACTCACTTAGTGAAGTTCGGTTTGGTGAGATGATCAAATATCTCTTTGTTTTACATATTGCAGTATATTTCCACACAGTACCTGTAGTTTAGTGATAGTAAGCCGGACTCTAATCAGGGACGTCTGTGTGTTGAAACTCAACAGAGTGGGATGAGGTGTTATCGGGGCTTCCCTTCCTCTATCTAGGCAAGAGATGTTGCAGTTTATTCACATTCACCTTTCATATCCTGTTCCCTCTTATTCGAGAGATGTCTCTGAAAGTGAGTTATTGCACTATATACCGTAGTTATCTGTTATCTTGGGTGAATCTGGGCTGGAGTTGATGGAGGTAGTCTTCATGCCAACGCTTCCAGAAAGACTGGTGGATTTGCTGAAGGAGGCTCCATCTCGTCAGACGATTGACTGGAGTGGCGGTGACATCAGACTCTGGTAGTATCTGTGGTGGTCCCAAGGTTAAGAAGTGACTTGGGGTTAGTGATGACAAATCGCTGGGATCTGCTGATAAAGCACAAAGTGGTCGTGAATTGAGAGTTACTTCAATTTGTGTCAAGACAATGTACAGCTCTTCATAAGTTAGGATCTGAGTGTCAATAGATTTGATGAGTAATTACTTGACTGATCGTGTCTATACTCCCCAAAGTCCTCCAAAATGTGGATTTGCGGGGGGATTAAAGTGCCAGGTGATGTTATGGTCAACGAGCTGCCTACTAAAACTTCATTGTTGCCAGAATCTGTGAGAAACCTTTTAAGAGTGAAGAGCTGTCTATTAGCACCAACAAAATTAGTTCTGCAGTCACTGAACATGTATGAACAATGTCCTCGACGTGCGACGAAATGCCGCAAGAAAGGCTTCATTTGACAAGTCTGACGCCAATTCTATGTAAATAGCTTTAGTAAAGAAACAGAAGAACAGACACACATGGGCCAAAAAGGTTCTATGCTTGCGTACTCAAGCCATTGTGATTGTGAATGGACCCCCATAGTCGACACCTGTCTTCAGAAAGGGTTTGGACTGACAAGAAGCTGGGACTTGGGAGACTTCCCATAGCCTGTGTCAATAAGGTTGGACGAAAACTAAAACATTTTAGACATTTGCGTAGCCACACTCTGATTACGTTACGTGCAATAATGGTCCAGAACTCACGCTGAAGTAAGGATTGCAAGTTGTGTGGTCCTGGGTGTAGATGATCAAGGTGTAGTTGATCAATTAGAAGTTTCATAAGACTACTCCACTTCGGGAGTAGGATATGATATTTTACTTCGAATGACAGATTAGATCGCTGTAGGCGGCCGCCGACTCTTAAAAGACCATTAGAATCTAGAAAGGGGTTTAGTCTTTGTACTGAGGATGAACAAGGTTGATCCTTGACAACACGAACAATATCATCAGAAAATTATATTTATTGAGTTTGTTTGATCCAAATAACAGAGCCTTGTGGATTTCTTCAACTAGCAATGGTCCGGTGGGTGTAACACGTCCAGGGCACAGACAAAACAAAAGCAATAAGCTGCTATACGTCTTATTTTAGATAATTACGTAAGGTTATCTAACAAATCCAGAATTTTGGTGTCAGGGGTGATTGTAGTCATAGTGAGTGTTTTGCGTTCTTCAATAGGTTCAGCTAGACCACTAAGCGATTCTTTAGGTTGCGGCCAGTTGGTTGAATCTTCTTTTAGCCTTAAGGGTCCTGCCCACCAAAGTGAGTGCTCGACAAGCTGAGAGGGAAACAACCTACGAGAGGCACAATCAGCTGGGTTGTGCTCTAAAAGTAAATGGTGCCACCATTCGGGGAAGTGGAAGTGGATCTTACTCACACGATTGGAAACAAACGTTTTCCACATGTAATACGAAGATTGGATTCAGGCCAGTGTGATTGTAGAGTCTGTCCAGGCATAGATCTTGTCAATTTTCAAGAACGAGTATGTTTCCATTAACATATGCAACATGCGTGCCAAGAGTAACGTTGCACATAGCTACAAGTGAGGAAGTGAAACTTGTTTTATGGGTGGGTGCTACCTTTGATTTAGCGAATAAGAGTCGCACCTTTCCTGTGCCAAATGAAATAACCTGGAGGTATACAACAGCTGCATAACCACTCTCAGAGCTATCAGAGAAGCCATGAATCTCAAAGCTACAAGATGCATCTGCAGAGACCAGACATCTGTCGATTGAGATGTTGAAAACCAGTGGAAGCTCAGTTCTGAAACGATTCCACCTTTCAGCTATGTCAGGAAGGGTGGAGAGTCCCAATCAACACCTTTAATCCATAACAGTTGGATGAGATATTTTGCGAACAACCAACTCAGTGGGTTAGATATTCTTGCAATGTCCGAGAGAATTGCTCGTTTGGAGAGGGATTTTGAGGTCAGTCGTACCTTGTATGAAAACGTGTCTGAACCGGTTTCCATTGCAGAACGAGCACCTTGACTATGGAATTATAATCAAAAGTGTATGATAATGGCGGCATTTGACTATCTTCTGGGAGTAGCTATTCTATAAGTATTGGGTGGTGGTGGTTACTTGCAAAATTTCTTAATTGAAAGCCAACTGTCTTTAATATTTGGACAAGTTCTTGCTGGAGACCCAGTGCCCTTTTCAGGGGAATCAGCGCCTGAACGCACATTATCAACATACAGGTAGCGTGTAGCCCAAACGGGTAGTAAGACGCAGTGCTAAATAAAAAACATACAGGTCTGAGTGTAACACCCTTGAGGTATCTATAAAGTGGGTATTTTCATTATCAGCAAGATGGTGTATTTTACGAAGGGCGAGATAAGGTAATGAGGACATTCCGTAAGTCATCCTCTTCAGACAATAGACTTGATTTGGAGCACTGTCATTGAACCTCCAAAAAAAATCGCTGATAGTCTTGATCTTCAGGATGGACTTGAATTTGTCGATAAATTTGTTTGATATCAACAGTAAAGAAATTGAATGTGAACAAAAACAAAGGGGAACTTTTGTAATGTCCCTTTGAAATTTGGGCCCTGTTAAGAGTTGATCATTTATAGAAGTTTCCAAATCTGTCTTGGCCGAAGCATCGAACACCACCCGAAGTTTAGTGGTGGTACTGTCAGGTTTGATCACACAATGATGGAGAATGTAGTAAGAATATCCAGAAGGATGGATCTGTTACTAGCTCCATGTGACTTGTGTCTAGATAGTTCTGTATAAAGTCCGAATATTTGGCCTTTACATGAGGTTGTCAGTGTAATCGGCATTCGAGGGCTTGATAACGTCGAATAACAGTGGTGTGTGAGTCACCAAGCTCTGGTATAGGTCCATCGAATGGGAGTGACACACTGTAACGGCCCATAGCATCTCTAATGTGCAGTTTGACAAAGATGTCTTCACAGAGAGCTTCCTTGGGGGTGATAACTGGGGTTGACGGCAGTTCTTCAAGTTTCCAAAACTGCTCCCGACATCTGTTAGGGTTGGTGTGCATGAAGATGAAGATATGAAGGTCAACTAATACTTTAATCTCAGCTCAACAATATTAGCCGTAATAAATAGATATTATTAGACAATTTCCAAGACTTCGAAATAATATAAAAACGCGCAAAAAACCTAATATAAATTAAAGGCAACTTCTTCCAGTGCACAAAAAGGCGACTACATATTTAAATATCTGTACGCAAACCCTTCGCACTAACGTAATAGTTACCAAAAAAAATATTATTTGAATCCCCAACATTACGGCTACTTAAATTCTAAGATGTTCCTTAGAGCTATTAGTGTCAAAGAGTAATGAGAATCGCTGAGCACTTGCTTATATCCTGCTTGTAACAGTGGGGGAAATGTGGATGTATTGCATGACGTAAGGTGATGTAATTCACAGCAAATGAGAGCTTAGATTACCTCATCAGCGCCTGCGCACAACGCTGTGAGGTTCTAGATGGGGTGGGGGGGGCACACTTAGCACTACAGCTCCAATAACCTCCACAAGGCCACGCTTGCGCATAAACCACTACATGGATTTAGTCCTGTGGAAACAACTACACGTTCCCGAGAGGCCTCAGATATTGTTTACTCTTAGTGATGGTCACAGTCGTCGGCTGGCATGTCTTCATGCTCCGTATGTCACTCTGGTATAGCCGTTAACTGGGGTAAGTGCTGGATGTACACTTGGTGGCGGAGGTTTGCTGGCTATAGTTTGTAGCCACGGTACAATAGAGGGGTACTGGGTAAGTTACCGGTAATACTGGGTAGAACAAATACATCAATAATCAAGTAAAGAGACAACAATCCAAAGGATCGGACAAAACAGGTTGAGGACCCTTTGGCAACAAATAATGGTGTGTGGTAAAGTCCAGGAAGGTCTAAGGAAACCTTGCGTCGTGACAGGCCTAGCTGTGACAGATATTGGTCAGTGATTAAACTAGCTTGACTCCCAGAGTCAAGTAGCACCCTGATTACTTGATATGATTTTGATACATCCTGTACTTCAACAAGCGCTGTAGACAGCAGGATGGTCGATGGATGGGTTACACCTGCAAAGGAGGCCAGGATATTGACTGGAGCTCCAGCCTAATTTTGTGTTTCTTGATGCGTGGGGTGATCCTGTGACCGTATTAGATACAAACGACTCTGGAGAATGCCGTGATGAATGGTGCTTGGCATCCCTATTACGGCAGCGATACGATGAGGGACACTGTGCAGATTGATGAAACTCTCGGAAGCAGTTTAAGCAAAGTCTCACTTGCTTGATGAAGTTGAAGCGCTCCTTTGGGTTCTTGATAAGGTACTTGGGACACTTGTTCAAGGAGTGGGATGCATTACACAAAACAAACTGTGAAGTTGAAGTTGAAACCATGACTGCGACTGGTGGATGTGATCTTCGACAGCCACTGGCATTGTAGGATGACTTTGGAGGGGGATTAACCTTGTATGAGACCAGGGATTCAAAGGAATGACAATATCTTTCCAAGAAATTTACGAAGCTGTCAACAGTGGGTAATTCTGGGTCAAATAAGGTGCACTCCGATTGAGTGCGAAGAACAATGTCTAATGTATTACTAAGTATATGGATGAGGATCAAGTCCCAATGAACCATAGAAATTTCCAGGACATGAGTAGCAGCTACATTTTCCCTCAGTGTAGACAGAAGAAAAGGCAGTGCAGTAAGAGACTCAGCCGACACCGATGGTATTTGTAAGAGTGCATCAATGTGTTGTGCCACAATGAAACGTTTGTTGTCGTACCGCCTCACTAACAAATCCCATTCCACAAGATAATTTCTATTAGTGAGTGGAAGTGCTTGTACTATTGATAGTGGTTCGCCACTGACTGCTGACTTCTAATTTTATTGTTGGTTAGGTTAAGGTTATCAGCAACAAGGTCTTTAAACAAATTAGAAAAATGTGTCTACAATTTAATAGTAACAGTAAAATGTGGTAATGGAATGGCCGGGAGATTTATACGAGGAGCACTTGAGGGGTAGGTCGTTGCGTAGAGCTGTCGGGACCTTTAGTGGCACTAACTCAACCAAATATGGACATTATATAGTAGTAGGTGTTATCAAAAACACAAAATCTCTTCTCGTATGAGTAAAGGTTGAATTCATCAATGTATTGACTACTTAATTGCACGGTTAAGGGGTCTGCCTCATAGGTTTCACACAAGACCTTCAGATCCAACAGGTGGCTGGCTATAAATAGCTCACAACCCTTGTTGTCGGTCTCGTAGGTTTCACACAAGACCTTCAGATCTGACAGGTGGCTGGCTATAAATAGCTCACAACACTTGTGGTTTGCCTCATAGGTTTCACACAAGACCTTCAGATACGACAGGTGGCTGGCTATAAATAGCTCACAACACTTGTAGTCTGTCTCGTAGGTTTCACACAAGACCTTCAGATCCGACAGGTGGCTGGCTATAAATAACTCACAACACTTGTAGTCTGTCTCGTCAACTCAAAGGGACGAAAGGAAAGGCAGGGACCACAGTCATCCAAGGAAGAAGAGGGTTGGAATACCGGAGTGAGGCCAAGGCAGAGGCCATCGCGGAATCTCTCGAAGATCAGTTCAAGGCTAACTCTGAGCCTCAAGATGAGGAGTTTACCAGAACAGTAAAAAGAGCGGTCGGGGTATACCTAGCAGATCCGGATGTAGAGCTACCGCCCCCTATCACCAGAAACGAAGTCACCCACCAGGTGGAAAAGCTGAAGACACGAAAAGCGGCTAGCCACGACAGGATATCAAACGAGATGCTGCGACACGTTCCAGAAGGGGTAATTCAGCTTTTATCAAGAATGTTTTCAACGGCACTGCTGGCAGGTTACTTCCCGGAGTCATGGAAAGTTGCCGACGTCGTCTCATTGCCCAAACCAGGCAAGGACCGCAAATTCCCGCAGAACAGGCGGCCCATCAGTCTGCTTAGCAACATAGGAAAATTATTTGAAAAAATAATTCTGCAGTGACTGAAAGCCTTCGGCAGGGAGCACAGGATTACCCCCGACATCCAAATCGGATTTTGGAACCGGCATTCGACGATACACCCAGTCCTGAGCCTAGTGGAGGACACGACAGAATGCTTCAATCGAGGGGAAATCACGATAGCGGTACTTATGGATGTGGAGAAGGCGTTTGATAAGGTCTGGCACGCCGGCCTTATTTACAAATTGATACAGGCCAACTTCCCCAAGGTTTATGTGCAGCTAATCAAGAGCTTTTTAACCGGACGACAATTTCAGGTCAAGATGGAAGGGAAAAGGTCGCCTCTTCATAGTGTCAGAGTAGGTGTGCCGCAGGGGTCAGCACTCTCCCCGTTCCTATACACTGTGTACGTCGCTGACGTCCCCACGGACCCGAAGATTAAGATTAGGCTCTTCGCAGACGATACTCTGTTCTACATTGCCAACAAGAACGTTAAGTACGCCCATCTCCGCCTGCAGCGATACCTGGACGAGTTCAGCAGTTGGCTGGAAAAATTGAGAATAAGAGTCAATGCATAGAAATCGACAGCCATGTTAATTACTAGGAGGAGACCCCAAACACCGGCCCAGCTCGTAGTGTTGGAGGAGGATATCCCCTACAGGAATTCAATGAAATACCTCGGGGTGATGTTAGATTCCAGACTCATATGGAAGGAGCATGTAGACTACACAAGAAAAAAGGCAATGGGGGCCTTCATCACAAATTACGGCCTGCTCAAGAGCCCAGTGCTGGGAAACAACATCAAGCTGCTACTGTACAAGAGCTTAGTGCAACCTATACTGCTATACGGATGCGAGGCGTGGGGGTATGCTTCCGAGTCAGTGTTAGGAACTCTACAAGCTGTACAAAACAAGGTACTTAGATGTATCTTGGGTGTGAACACCCGCACCAGCAATGAGTTCATACACGCTACCACTGGCAGTGTGACTCTACAGGAAATCTTCCGGCAGCGAGGCAGCAAATTCTACAAACGAGCCCGCGAGGTAGAAGACAACGCCACAATTAGAAGACAACCCCCAAGAGCCAAGAAAATACAAGAAGCCCCGACTCGTATGAGAAATACATCTGCATACCTTCCCAATCAGCCCCTTCCTACTAACAACTCCTGTTTATCAGCTTAGCCAAATCCTTGGGTCCCCATCCTCACACGTCCCCACAAACTAGAAACTAGAATCATATTATTCATAACTTCACTTTCATCAAAGCCATCTTCGCTTTGTGTCTAATATTATTCATGTCTTTCTTTCAGCTCGTCTAGATCTTACTTACTCACTACACCACTCACATCGGGCCTAACTGCGCTTGTGTTTGCATCACAGTGTACGAGGGCTCGATCTAGCAACTCAACACAAACTCTTTTGCTCCCATCATACAAACCTTCACTCACCAACTCCATTTTCCATTCACAACCAAATTACACTTTTAGACATAAAGGTTAAGATCTGTGACTACAGATTGGTACTTTAGGCATAAACAAGCCGCCTACTCCCTCTGAAAGTCGCTTCTGACATTCAGAGCGAGTAGTTCAAGGCAAACAAGGGAGCAAGCAAGTCTGTTTCGTAGGTTTCACACAAGACCTTCAGATCCGACAGGTAGCTGGCTATAAATAGCTCACAACACTAGTAGTCGGTCTCGTAGGTTTCACACAAGACCTTCAGATCCAACAGGTAGCTGGCTATAAATAGCTCACAACCCTTGTGGTCTTGGTACTCACTTGCCTTGACCAACGTTTCCGCGCGTTTAGTCCGGCACTCGGCGCGTGTAAGCTTGATTAAAGCAGAATCCAGTGATAAATTCGGCATTGTGAATTAATTCACTACGTACTAACAAAGTAAACACAACCGACACGAGAACACGTAAACTAAGGTTTGTTTACAATCTGACAAAGTAATCAACAAAGTGGAAGAAATATGGCGTTAGCGCGCATTCAAGGCTTGGAAAGTGTTTAGTTTTAAATTATGACCGCCATTAACATAAATTACAAAGCAAAATTATTTACGTGGAAATCCACAAGTAAATTATGACAAGTAAATTCAAGCGAGAGAGAGGTAGCAAAAAATCCATAATTCCACACAATAAGAGCTGATATAGGCCTATAACCAGCGCAATGACGATTGGGAACAATTATAATTACGCTGCGATCATTCTAGGCCTATGACTGGCGAATAAACAACATGAGAAGATTCCCAGTTATTTATCAATTAGGACATATATCTAAAATGTTCACAAAACAACACGAGAAAATAAAACGACGAGAGGAAGGTTAAAAATCCGTTAAGTAGAGACCAACTGATTGGTAGAAGTGGACTGTAGAGATTTGCCAATCTGCATCGCACAATCACGGATGTACATCGAATGTTTATATTATACGACACACTGACACACGAAGATTGTCAAAATATCAATTATATTTTATTGTTTATAAACGAGAAATGCAACCGACACCCGATGGGGTTCGGATCTGACCACGAGAACGATACGAGACGAGCAACGAAACAAGACTCGCTTGCACGCGATCCGAAATATGAACGGCGCGAGTTAACCCTCAAAAATTCGCACAACAGGCGCCTAAACAACACAGTAAACTTAGTTCAAAATAAAGCAAAATAAAAACAACGTTCGAATATACAAGCCACAAACAATAACTTCGATGTTAAAAACTGATAAGGTCAGGCACAAATATTGCACACGGCTATAAACGTCCCTTGTTAACCCAATCTTGTTAAAAACACTCCGCACGGCTAGCAACGTGCCTGTGTTAACCTAGTCTTGTTACAAACAAACACTCAGCATGGCTAGCAACGTGCCTGTGTTAACCTAGTCTTGTTACAAACAAACACTCAGCATGGCTAGCAACGTGCCTGTGTTAACCTAGTCTTGTTACAAACAAACAATCCGCATGCTAGCAACGTTTCTGTGTTAATCTAGTCTTGTTACAAACAATCCTCATGCTAGCAACGTGCCTGTGTTAACCCAGTCTTGTTACAAACAAACACTCCGTACGGATAGCAACGTGCCTATGTTAACCTAGTCTTGTTACAAACACTCCGCACTGCTATAAACATGCCTGTGTGAACCAAGGCTTGTCCTTGCACGCAATCAGACCACGGAGTTATCCACTTCTCGCACTCACTGAGACGGTATCACAATCTGCCCAGCGTCACAGACCGCCCGCCCACCATTATCCCTATTAACGGCTTGTTCCTGTGTCCTACTGGCCCTGAATTCAGGTCAAGAGAGCCTAGACCCGGCGTGATGATGGTCTTCTCACACACAAGTTACACGGAAACAATAGAGAACATTCAATTATTTTAGAACCGAAATTATGCCGCATTTTGTCGATAATGTGACCGGTAGGTTGGTGGTTAACGCTCCAGACTTAGATTCAGGAGGCTTGGTTTCATTTCCTACAGGATCCACTGGGCAAGAATGCAACTATGATGTAGCTTGTGCGTGTGTTTGTGTGTGTGTAATGGGGGTGGGTGGGTCGGGGGGGGGACGAAAGGGGGGAAGGGTGCCAGCTATCAACCACCAGAGGGAAGGGGGTTCCATTAAATTTTCGAATTAAAAAAACACATCTTGGAATGATTTCCTCACCTCACTTCCCCCCTTCACATTTATTTGTTCTCATCCATACAAGATGAATAGGATTTGTAATATTAGAAACCAAATTATAAGTTTTTATTTATATACTACAGTAAATATGGGACTATATAAAAATAATTATATTTAACAAAATGGGAAGTAGGTAAAGAGGACGAGTGAAAATTCAAAAAATTCAAAATAGGAGTTGAGAAATTTAGGGGGATGGGGTATAAAATAAATAAAAAAATAAATTCTATGGTAAGAAATAAATATTGAGGAGGTAGCTCTATTCCAACAGCTGTAACTGTGACGTATGAGGGGCTGATGCAATTAAAATATGCCTATTTACTTGACGTCATAAGAGAATAAAATGAATAAATTTAGTTTAGAATGAATATTCGGTGACCTGGTGGTCTGGGGGTAAGGTGTCAGACTTCTGTGCTGGCGGCCGGGGTTCAATCCTCGGTCCCAGCACAGATTTATCTGATTTCCAAACCCTTCCTTCACCTCTGACAAGATATCTTGTGAATGTGGGGAATGCCAGGCCTCCACCGTGGTTCGGATCCCACGTTAAACTGTAGGTCCTTCATTTCATCTCACAATCACCCTACCATTACACATTAGCGTAAGTGCGTATAACCCGAACGGGTAGTAAGACGCGGTGCTAATAATAAAGAATGAATATTCTAATACGTCACTAGAGAATGACGTTTCAGGGGTGCAGTGGGGGTTACTATGTTAGAGATATTTAAATAATGTATTATATGACGTAGTTCAGTGACGTCTTCTAATTGAATGAATTATTATATTGTGACATTTGATTCTATCCCTGATGAGCACTACTTGTCATGTTTTATTAATGACGTCATATTTCAATAAAGTGGGAAAATTATATTTAAAAAAAAGGTTTTATGACTTACTACAAATATAACATTTAAATACTATTTTTACATTTTATTATTATTATTATTATTATTATTATTATTATGGATACAAATACAAAGATCGTCAAATAACGATAGATAATCAAAATATGGAATAGGATCGGGTGGGTCGACAAACGATTTAGAGGTGAGGACATTGTCAATGAATACCAACACATTAGGATGATTGAGAAATTTCACGTGGCGTGTGATATATGGTTTTAAGAGCGTACATAGTTTTTAATTCGTCCGTAGACAAGTATATTTGAATGTTTTTTACACTCAGGCTCCATTTCCACACACCGAGAAGTTTTTTCGCCACTATGCTAAAGTCGTCCATGTTGGACTCAAAGTTTACACAGTTCTCCACACAGTCGGACCAAAACGGATTTTCTTTGATTAAAAAGTTCCATTGCGGGACGGTGAGTATCAGACGCTTAGAATTTGACGAAAACATCACGTGAGCGTAAAAGTGGGAGATGGTCCTCCACCATATTACAGCTGCACGCCACCTTCTCCACCGCTGTCTGCGTCTGGACTGATGACCTGTAATCAACAGTCGTCACAATTAAAGCTAGTATCGTGGTGGTCGTCGTCATCGGTGATTGAACATTTCTCGGTGCTGTGAAATCTGACGAATCGTGCCAATGCGTTTGCATTTTTTTCAACGCACACGGCGTGATGTCGTGACAAGGAGCGGTACATTCCCAACAATTGGAGTTGATCAAATCTACAAAGGGACATTTATAGTCCTCACGTAGAGGGATGAATGTCCGCCCTGTGAGACGGGACAAGAAATTGCCTTTTTGTTTATTATATGCGTAAGGTACGACGGCTTTATCTAAATTTTGCTTTAGAATTGCACCCAATTTGGAGTGGCACAGTCCGGTGGTTTTATTGAATTGATAGCACGAGGATTGTTTCTCGTCGATGAAAACTATCGCTAGATCGGTGACCACCCACTTCTGATGATATTCATCTTTCAGATAATTTAATATAAATTATTAAATAAAATTCTAGTATACCTTTTGTATCTAATGCTGGAACACATCTGGGAACCCCTGGTCGTACACCTTGGCAGCTGCCAAAGTGACGTTTGAACAGCGTGACGGCCAGTCGGTCGTTCTAGCACAGGTTGGTGGTTGAGAACAGGTACCATGGGAGGAGAAAACAGAAGCGTATTCAAAGTCCTGGATTTAAATGCAACAAAGTCATCATTTTTAAACCCTCATGATTCTTCAAGAGATATATATGTATTTGCTGATCCTCCACATCTTTTGAAACTTGCTCGCAATCATTTCTTAGACAAAGGTTTCGCTTTAGATACAGGTGAAAAGGCAAACAAGAATTGTATTCAGCAACTTTTAGACAAGTCTACCAGTGACCTTAAACTAGCTTATAAAGTAACTCACTCCCACCTAGATGTGACAAAATCTCAGAGACAAAATGTTAAAAAATCAGCACAGTTATCTTCTAACAGCCTTTCAAAGGATTTTATTTATTCAGGCGAGAATAATATTATAGAGGGAAAATGGAAGCCAACTGCTAAGGTCTTAGGTTTGTTAAGTAATTCGTTTGATATATTCAATTCTGGTGCTCCATTTTATGAAAATAAGTGGAAATTAGCTTATGGTTTGAATGAAGAATATCAAACTAACACTTTAAAAATAAATGGATCAGATGATCTAAATAATTAGAATTGAAGGCTGTCGGTATAAACTTCCTTTTCAAACTGGAGTACAAATGAGTAACATGTCACTCAGAAATTTATATGCAAAGAGATATGATATAAAGTATATTTTGAGTGAAAAATAAATCCAGATGTGCTGGAAAACTTTTTTTTCTTATATAAGGGGTATGGGGTACAGTAAGTACCATCCAGGGCCTTTTTTTAAAGAAGATAGCAACACAATTTCAAAAGAAGTCTTAAAATATGTCGTAGGTTTTGTAGCACATAACTTTAGGTCAAAACACCCTCAGCTTGCTTTTAGTAAGGAAAGTTTACCTCAAAGAAGCAATAATGATTGGATAGATTCAATTTCGCGTGGAAAATTACTTACTTCGACAAATAGTTTTCTGGAAGTGATAAAAACCACTGAAAATGGAGAGCTCTTCAACAAAAGTTGTAATGTAATAAATCTTGTTATGGATATGGTTTGTAAGAGTAATGACATGTTTCCACGAGAAGCGATATATTATTATTATTATTATTATTATTATTATTATTATTATTATTTGAAAATAATAACTTATATTAGAGTTAGATCACTTAACAAAGTCCTACTAAGTAAAGAAGAAGTTAATAAGGACATTTTTTTAAATGTGTAATTTCTTAAAGTGTATTTTCATCATATTAGTGCATTGTTAATATGTAACCTGTAGTCGTAATTTTTGTATACACTTTATTGATGATTCAATCATATCCAACGTTTATGAAAACAGTTGTACATCTTTGGGTTAAAGTTTTTATTTAGATTAAATTTGTGGATGTGTTTACAAATAATTTTAATATTTCTTAATTGGTGTGTCAAGTGCAAATTTAACTGAAGAAAATTATGTATTTTAAAACACTGTTTTTTTAAACTGTACCATGTGCTAAGCCGTATGTAGCGCTATATAGTTTTAATTTAATGGTATGAGTAATGTTAAGAAAAGCTATATATAGTATATTATAGAATACGTGACGAACTCTACTATACTTATACGAAATACTGTGTTAATTAATTTATTTTGTATTCATCTCTAGTCTAAAAGAGCAATGCAAGAGTTATAACAAATATTAAGGTTGCATCTACTACTTATAAAATATTTTCGTATTTTATATTTTTATAATAAATATACCTTTTTTTCTTAAACTAACCTTTTTAGCTAAAAAATATTGTTCGAGAAAATTTGCATGTTACATAACTTGAAACCAAGTTGAAACATTTATTGGAGTTTTAAGGTTTTAGTAGTACGACGCTAGTAATCTTGCTAACACCATTTCTATGACAAATAAAATATTGTTGAATGTTCATAACTGCTAATTTTTGTACTATGAAGTATTAATTTAATAAATTTTAGGACACATTCGTACAAACTTTCTCATATAGCTTGGAACACATATTTTAAACATATGTTTTCAGTAAACTAACTTTAGTTAAGTTTTGCTCAGAAAAACAAATATTTCCTCTTATTAATCACAATTAACAATAAATAAAGCTTTCAAACAAACATTTCATAACGTTTTTTAATTAAAATTTTCAAAACGCTTTTATTTGCAAACTGGCGTAAAATGATTTAAATTTGTTCAAATAAATATATTTTTATTTTTCATGGTTTTTTCCGTTCCAAATACACATTTTAAAATCACTCATAAAAGTCATTTTCAAGAAATTTCAAATTTTCTCAAATTTGTCATAAAAATCTCAAACTAATTTATTTTAGAAAAATAAACATATATTATTATTATTTTTATTATTATTATTATTATTATTATTAATTTTGTAAAACAGTTCTCAAAAGTTTGAACGACATTGATATAATTGTTTTTAAAAATTTTGCAATACTTAAACCAAATATTCATCAGCAAACTACTATTAGATATTTTCCAAGGCCTACTAAAAATATTTATATTATAAAAATCTTACCGGAAGCAAATCGTTGACGCCATTTCCAATAAAATATTTTTTTTTTAAACTCAGAAATGTGGACCTAATAATTCAACTCTAAAATAGGTGCTAACAATGTGTTAATGACAAAGGAGTGTCTTTTTATTTTAATAACGGTTTATAGTATTTTGAATATACTTTGATTTTTTTTTTTGTTACATATTTTGTTTTGTTTTTTCTGTTGTAAATAATAGACTAATAGTAGTTTTTCTTGTGCTTTGTTGGTTCATGTCAAGGATTTTATTTGAAATTCATAATTTAATTTAATATTGATGGAGTTATTGAAACAAGACGAGTTCTTTAACGTGTGCGTCATTATATTTTGAGTAGTAAAATATAATCTATTGTTTGATAAATTTAACAAGTTCGTTCACTTGCAGAATATTGTAAGAATATATGTAATTTCATTGTTCCACACCCATATTATTCCTGCTACAGATGTTCTACATTATTATGTAGTGATTTGGACAAGGTATATTGTTGAAATCTAAAGTTCACTTGAGAACGAGTCACAGCGCGCAATGCTCGCAGTAAATCTGACGTCATGCGCAGAAACGGACGGTTTTAGGGGTCGGATGGTTTCACCTTATTTCCTCCCACTCCCCTACGGGCATCGCCTAGGAGTAGGACAGGCCATGGGGTATTCCTAGCAACACCTCGTTATGTCACAAGCTTGCGAGTATTCTCTAAGTTCTACCAGTCTATTATCACTAACAACACCACATTTGTTATAGCATAGTAGTAATAATAAACCTCTTTAAAAACCAAGTCTAACATCAATCACGAACCCACGCAAGAATAAACAATTACCTCCCCTCTCGGCCATAGCACATCCTGACAGGTTCTAGGTCCTGACAGATTCTAGGTCCTGACAGATTCTAGGCCCTGACAGATTCTAGGCCCTGACATATTCTAGGCCCTGACAGATTCTAGGCCCTGACAGATTCTAGGTCCTGACAGATTCTAGGTCCTGACATATTCTAGGTCCTGACAGATTCTAGGCCCTGACATATTCTAGGTCCTGACAGATTCTAGGCCCTGACAGATTCTAGGCCCTGACAGATTCTAGGCCCTGACATTATTCTAGGTCCTGACAGATTCTAGGTCCTGACAGATTCTAGGTCCTGACAGATTCTAGGCCCTGACAGATTCTAGGCCCTGACAGATTCTAGGCCCTGACAGATTCTAGGCCCTCGGGATAGAAAAGGAGGAGGTGACACTATAATAGTTATTTGGGATGGGTTTTTTTTTACCTGCCTGCTGAATTTCAGTTTTCCACCACGCTGAAAAGTATATGTTTTTAATAGTTTTGGAAATATTTATAACCTCCTGATTCCCCTTTCACCAACTCTATTTATAATTAAATATAACAATATTAATTTGATTATCTGGAGATGTCTGCCTAGGTCAAAGGCATCACTCTGGCATTCAACTGGACTGTCAATTACGAGAAAACCTGGGTTCGAATCTCATTTTAAATAAAATAATTGTAGTAAAAATATGTACAGTACGTGGTATAACAGGGTCCCCTCAAGCGTGAGACTCATATTTATGATCGCTTTCCCCCTTAATCAAGGCCTGCTTACTATCCAGCTGGCTTATATGCATTTGAATTATAATGACGAGGCAGGGCTAAGAAAGATATATGACATGTATAATCTTAGTCAAACTATAAGGAATGATGGTGTGTTTATTATTAGCTAATCTAAATACCTCTTTCCTTCTCGATATAGATTGAATTAAAATTCTAACACTGATCGAGGAATATTTGATTGGAGTTTACTTTCAACTTTCTACCCCAAAACTTTATTTTCTTTACTTTAGAGGGTCGCGGCTTTATGTTTGTTACCCATGGACATTGTTTTATTTAGAACCAAGGTACAAAATCACCTCACAAATAAACAAACTAGATTTATTAATGCTAATAGTTAAAATTATTTGAAAATATCACAAATATATTATACAAAGGAAAAAAATCCTATTCAAACATGTACTTAATATTTAACATGGTGTAGGTAGTTAATAATATTACTTGACATTTTTAAATTTTTAAAGCAAAAACATTAGGACTATTCTCACTGAAAAATGTCTATTTGAAAACTAGTTTGTGATGTCAGTCGTAATAGACCCTCTTGGCACTGCGAGGATAGCTATCGATCCCTGAGCTGTGGAGGAAACGATAAACTCTCGTGGCACTGCGAGGATAGCTATCGATCCCTGAGCTGTGGAGGAAACGATAAACTCTCGTGGCACTGCGAGGATAGCTATCGATCCCTGAGCTGTGAAGGAAACGATAAACTCTCGTGGCACTGCGAGGATAGCTATCGATCCCTGAGCTGTGAAGGAAACGATAAACTCTCGTGGCACTGCGAGGATAGCTATCGATCCCTGAGCTGTGAAGGAAACGATAAACTCTCGTGGCACTGCGAGGATAGCTATCGATCCTTAGCTGTGAAGGAAACGATAAACTCTCGGGGCATTGCGAGGATAGCTATTGATCCCTGAGCTGTGGAGGAAACGGCTTCAATAGAGATACACAACAACCCGGAGGCTGACTCAAATTAAAAATCAAGGATATTCCATTTTTGAAATACTACACTTGATGTGCAGTTTCAGAAAACTGTTCGTGGGAATAGGTATTAAAATATGGAGGGGGTGAAATAATAATAGTTTACATATCTCCATAAGTTTATCTTTAAAAAATAATATAGTTTTTTTAAATATGACTTGTTCAAATCAATTTTTTTAAACATACTTTTAAATTTTTTTATTCTAAACTATTCAGGAAATAGCCAAAACATCACATTTTTGAAAACAATATTTTGGACGTAATCACGGAAGAAAAATCATAAGAATTATTTAAAAAAGTTTAAATTCAATAATTTATATATTTTGTTATGGTTGTATTTACAAAAACCCAATAAATATTGTTGAAACGAACAACCTTTATTTTAATAGGAGAAAAATAAACAAAGCTATTAAATAATAGCTACCATCAGATTTAAGGGTGTTTGTAGTACACGTTTTGTTAGATGTTTGTGGGAATTCCCCTTTGAACTATGCTTACAATACTATATATTGTGTATTGTATAAGAGCATAGAGAATAGTTTTGTGTTCATTCCAGTAAACAACAAACTCATGTACTGTTGAATGTTTTGTCAATATTAAATTTTAACGCAACATCTGATTGGCAATATCTCACATACCTTAAAATATCGTTAATTTTGAGAGTTATCAATCTTACTATTCAAAGTTCTACTATGACGCAGCTTATATGATAGAACCATAGTGTATCTTGTCAAGGTAGGACTGCTGTCTTTCAGGATAAACTGAGTGTACGGTTCATATTCATTGCATGTAAATATTTAGTTCAATAATGTATGTGTTGGACTATACATTACACCTAACAAATCGGGATACTGCTACATAAGGTAATTATTTCTGGGTTTGAACACAATATTATTTCTTTTCCACTAAAATGGCCGCTGTTCAATTAAAGACCACTGCACTAGCGCTAATGAAAAGTTCTCGTGACCTATTTATACTACAAGAGCTTTGGGGAAACATAGTACAATATATATCCACGAGATAGCGTTGACATCAACAAACGCCCGTGAATAGTATCAGTCGGCCACAAATAGAATGCACCACTATAGCGAGCACAATATCGGTAAATAGATAGCGCCACGGTAGCGGTTATTGACGCGGCGCAAAGATCGAAGAAGGGTTTGCAACATTTTCCTCCCCACTCCCCTCTCTCTCAGCCACTGCAATATCGTCAGGGGAAGAAGACGCCGGCCACAATATCTTCGACGCCTCGCAGAAGGATCAATCACTTTCTTTTTGAACTTGCGTCAACGGTCAATAGTCCGCCATGTCCGAGAAGAAAGTTGAGCAATTCTACACCCGGCCTCCACAGTTGGGAAAATGGGAAGGTTTCAGCATATTTATATGGAATTCGGAGACGAGCCAATTCCTGGGGCGGACCGGGTCGAGTTGGGGTGAGTAAAATAAATTAATTAACGTTGATTTTTTTTACGTTACCTATTGGTAGGTTTAAATAAATTTATTAATATTGATGATTAAATACCTTCTAAATCAAAACCTCCAGAGACACATTCAAATTAAATATATTTAAAATAAATTGGGTTGTATTCCTATTTTTTTAAATACTGTGTTTGTAAAGCAAAGTTAAAAACATCCAGGCAACTGTCACGATCGTGACGTATTCATACAAATGCAGTTTATTATAGTGATATATTTCTTGTTGTTGCTTTCGCCTGGCTGAGATATTAGAATATCAGATGTTGAACGACCTCTTTTCTTAACTGTAACTATCTCATGGAGAGATAGCTGTGAAAACTTAAGCTGTTGAAGTTCACTTACAGTCACAGAACTTATTTCTTGGGTATACAAGGCTATGGTTAAAGTTGTCTGTAAAATAAAAGAACTGAAAAAAAAATTAATCAATTGAATAGCTGGAAGCAGAATAATGATTTAATTCTTCACTCTTATACACTTTATCACATTCAAGAATATGGTACACGGTTTTTAAGCACAACACACGCTGAGTAAAAAAAATTCTTCCATCCTCCATCACGCCAGAGCCGGCACTGCGAGAGTAACAGTGCTCTTTCTACCTGGCAGTACCGCCTTCCTCCCTATACCCTTATGTGCGCATGCGCACAACAGTCAAACACCACGTCGCCGGCACTGTGAAGCGCACAGTTCCATACAAAGATTTTTGTATCTTTTTCATAAACTGGGGGATGGCTACTGAAGTACTGACATTAAGCTTAAGGATATATTATTTATAATATATATATATATATATATATATATATATATTTATATATATATATATATATTGTACCACAAAAATAAATAAAGAATCAAAGAAAAAAATGACTCATTATATTAAATGTTATTGATAATATCAGGTGGAAATAGGGGGTGCTGCAGTTCCGTAGTGCCTATACACGATCCGCCACTGATAGTCTTTATAATATATACCTTTAATACAACTCCGCTCTCCCCCCCCCTAGTGTTTTGATTGATTTTTACCGATGTTATCACCGCTGAAGGTACTGGGGTTGGATTATTTCCCCAAACATTTTTTGCCAAACGAAGTCTTGTTTATTTCCTTAGCATTCACCCTTCTGTTCGTGTCCTGATATCAGTGTAAGCTGCGGGCGTTCAGCTGAGCAGAACAGCGCTTAGACATAAAAATAGAGTTTTCATTACAATCATGGTTCACACTAATTATCTTTGAGCTAATGGCTGCGTAAATTCAAAAGTGTTTTTAGCGCACAGTTAAAATGTCAGACCATCATAATCAGAATAGTTGGCTATTTCAGTACTTAAAAATACAAATACTTTCACAATTAATTAAGAAATAAAGGCGTAAAGAATTTTTTTTAATGAAAATATTAAAGTATTGTTGTATTAAACGGAATACGGAACGACCTCTTTGCTTTAGCACACACAACATGAAACGACCGCTTCAATTAATCCCTCAGTCAATGATAGGCAACGAGCCTGACATAGTGGACAGCACGTCCATCACGCAATAGGACCATTGCCCCCTGCCAACGAGAGTGGTTTGTATCCCCCTCTAGCTGGTAGGTCCCTGGTGCAAATAACCCTAGTAGGAAGAAAGAGGGAGGCAAACCTCAGTTCGAAGGTTTGGCACAGCTCGGTCAGAAGATTGACTGCTAATTAGAGCCGTCAATTAGCACGCTCATTAAGTCATCCCTAAAACAATTAGTAGTTTGCGAGAGAAAGGACTTATCGCAAGCACAGCTTCTGTATCGGATCGGGGCGTCGTGTCCTTGGTTCGAATTAGACGATGCTTGTTCTATCACGGGTATTATCCATCTCATAGCTCCTTCCTCCGCGCCATACAGGCTGCACTTGATAGTCTGGGCTGTGCAAGGTAACGGCTAAGTAGCCTTCGTCCAAGTAAAGCCAACGGCACGACAACCTTGTAAGACAACCCAATAATGCCGGGATCACGATCTACTTAACGTTAACGTAACTTAATGTAACGTTCACTTAAAGTTAACTTAACTTATGTGTGATCACGATTCACTTAACTTAACGTAACAACTCGAGCCAAACATATGCATTCTCGAGTATGATCTGTGGTTTTGTACTATTTGTAAAGTGATGATCTGTGAATGTTTACAGTTTTCAATCAATATAATAAATATTATTATTAAACTTTTTTGATAAATTTAGTTCCCTATTTTAGTTTATTTATTTTGTTTCAATGTCTGATCACTAGAACTTACGCTAAAGAGTAAACATTGGTCATAATACCTACAAATTAATTACTAAATAGCCCTGTTGACGTCACTCGCACAATGATTGGCTGGCTAGATCACGTGATACCCTTCAAGTAACGTAAAGTAAAGTAAAATACCTCCCAAGACATCTCTTAAGTTAAGTTAACTGCATGTCAACGTTAAGTTAAGTGCATCGTAATCGCTTCCATTTAAACACACGAGGAGGTCCTTTACGTTAAGTTACGTTTAAGTTGATCGTGATCCCGGCATAAGTATGTGATAGTTTCTCGGCTGACCGACTGAGACACTCACTGTCCGTGTAAACCTATGCCCACCACTTTCAAGGGTTGTGTTAAGTTCCCGTCTCCTACGAAACATGTGTGTGACCCAACAATCACACATGAGGCGCGTACATATTAGTTTCTTCTTCTAACACTCGGAAAAAGTCAAGTGTGATCTTGCCTGGTTTACTCTTATCTAGGAGGCCTATGTTCGATACCTGAAAAGGTGCATTGGGTAGGTTTGGAAGGGTGAAAGGGGGGTGTGGCTCGCTATATTATAATCAAGTAAAAAAGTGTGCACTGTGAACTATTTACTAGTACATACAAATTGTGTCATCAGCTTTACTTTATCTTGGTCTAAAAACGTAAAGGAAGTTTCCTCAGTGCAATTGTTCATTGGTCTGTACTGTGTATGTGTGTATGCACAATTGGCTTATTCTGCGCAGTCTCACCTTGACTGATTACACTATGACTATCTTATAAACTACACCATAGTGAACCAAGCAAGGTAGCAATCTTACCTTGACTGATTAACACTGATGACTATCTTATAAACTACACCATAGTGGAACAAGCAGGTAGCAGTCTTACCTGACTGATTACACTATGGACTATCTTATAAATTACACCATAGTGGAACCAAGCAAGGTAGCAGTCTTACCTTGACTGATTACACTATGACTATCTTATAAACTACACCATAGTGGAACCAAGCAAGGTAGCAATCTTACCTTGACTGATTAAACTATGACTATCTTATAAACTACACCATAGTGGAACCAAGCAAGGTAGCAGTCTTACCTTGACTGATTACACTATGACTATCTTATAAACTACACCATAGAAGAACCAAGCAAGATAGCAGTCTTACCTTAACTGATTATACTATGACTATCTTATAAACTACACCATAGAAGAACCAAGCAAGATAGCAGTCTTACCTTAACTGATTACACTATGACTATCTTATAAACTACACCATAGAGGAACCAAGCAAGGTAGCAGTCTTACCTTGACTCATTACACTATGACTATCTTATAAACTACACCATAGAAGAACCAAGCAAGGTAAGCGTTCTACCTTTCAGGGTAAACGAAGAGTAGATAAATTCTTCACAGGTCATAGGTTGCAATGATTTGACACCATTCTTTTTGTATTCGCTTGGACAGGCGTCAGAATATGAAAATTCATCACAGAAGAATAACCCAAAGTTGGGGTTTTCTTAGAAAATGTTCTTTAGTCAACAACCAAATAAATGGTCTAGTGCACCCCACATACTTTCTTGCTCCTGTTTCTAAACTATACGTCTTATAGATTATAGCTCATAATTTATGTCAAACGAAATATTATACACTGTTAAAGGAACATATTTTTTATTTTTATTTTGTGCATTTTAACTTTCTATTTCCCAATGCTCTATTTATAAAATTATATTTGACTATTATGTTATGTCCCCATGGTTGTTAAATGTTCTCATGGATAAGTGTATTGGGGTGCTTGTGAGGACATGGTTGGTGTGCATCGTTTAAATGTGGCTACAGGCAGAATGGATCTTCGTATAAATGTCTCAAAACTAAAGTAATGGTTTTTGGTAAGGACGGATCAGGAAATAATTGTCAGTTTATTAAAAATGGAAAACTTTTAGAACACGTGAGTTATTTTCTGTATCTGGGCAGAATGATCTGTAATAATGGAAGGGAGAGAGTGAGATTGACAGAGAGGTGAATGCATCTCGGAGAGTAGTTGGATGTATGTGGAACTATTGCAAAGAATGAAGTAGTATCAAGTGGAAGAGATGGCGGTATATAAAAGTGTGTTAACGCCAACATTGTTTTATGGATATGAAGCGTGGGTTTGTCAGGAGAAACACAAGAGCAAGGGGAATGTGAATGGTGTGAGATATCTAAGAAATATATGTGAGAAACACTCGTGTGGACAGAGTCTGTAAGGAATTGGTGCTGAAGGAGTGTGGTTTGAAAGGGAATACAAAAGATCAATGTGAAATAAGGACCTTACGTTGGTTTGGGCATGTTGACAGGATGAGTGTGGATTGAAGGACGAAGCAAATATATGTAGGTAGAGTGTGTGGATCAAACGGAAGGGGTAGGAAAAGTAAGATGTAGGTTTGTGGGAACATAACGTTATCTTCAGTAAGTCCCTCCCCACTTGACCAAACAACTAACCCAAAGTTCTAAGAATACCGTGTCCCTCAACGTTCTCATCAAGCACAGGACGATAGACACTCGCTAATAGGGGGCGTGTTCAACTCTTGTCGGGGTACTGGGCTACCAAGATCGTAATCTCCCTTCTTTCCCACGCCTTGCTTGCCACCCGTCCGGAATATTAACCCACATGCTGCAAATCATAGTAATGTAATTACAGAACTGTCCGTCTGTAGGAGATCACATTTAATTTAATTTAAATTAGCTAGCAATCAGAAAATGACAGATTCTATTAAAACAAAGTTAATTGTTCTGTGAAAATAAAAAAAAGTAGACAAACCCATACTGAAAATTTTTTACACTAGGATTCCATATTATCCGACCCGGAATATCGCCACTTTAGTCCGGATAATCGCGACTTTAGTTTTAAGACATTTCTAGAATTCCAAATGTTAGTGACTTTCACTCAATGTTGGTTCTCGAAATATGGCTTTTTATAAAAATCAAGGTTTATTAAGATACTCTGAAAGTGGAAAGCATAAATGTTTTATTACAGTAGTAAAGCCAGGAAAAACAGGTATAACCTGTGAGGCTTGAGATGTCGAGACAGAGAGTACACAGTCAATTGGCGGTGACGTCACGGATCAGCAGTGATCCTTGGTTCAAGGCCTGTTTGTGGGGAGCATCGAATGTCTAATAATAGCTGGGACAATTGAAGCTGTGTTGACACGATGGAAAATAACCGGGATCTACACCACACCTACTTATTGTCTCTATAAGGAGTCACTCTTGTAGGGGACTGACCTGTTGATGGCGGGGAGATCGGCTGTTCGAATCCGGTTTGGGTGGTTTTCACTAAATGGGCAGTTCCACGAGAAAGCAGACATGGAACTCAAAAATTAAAACTTAGTTTAAAATTAAGTTAACCATATCATTGGATGGCTAATATACTGTGATTTTATAGTTGAGAAACAATTTATCAAAAATAATGACTTATCAAATAGTAAATTACTATCAAACAAAACCTATTTAAATAAAACGTTGCTTTTTATAGTAGTCAAAAATATTACTTAAAAGAGCTATAAGTCATTTAAATTGTGATAAAACTTAATGTTTAGCATAACTAGCTAGGTCAGAGGTTATTTAATAAAAATAAATAAAATCTGGGGTGTCCAAAACAGTTTTTCCCCTACTCATCAACATGTTGTCATTCCGTTACCCTTAAAAGGCTAATTGTTGTTCTCTGAGAAGAAATATTTTTTTTCAGAAAGTTTAAAATTTGTTTGGAAATATAGATTTGGTCACAGAAAATTAACTGATGTTTAAACAAAATACAGCAGTTTATTAAACCCATATTTAAAGGTAACTGAATGACTCGTATTGGTAATGGAATACCATCTAAAAGAAACGGAATGGCACGGTCACTAAAAATGGAATAGTATTAGTTTTATGAGGCTCAGTGATGAATGAAGTCTACATTTATTAAAGCTATGTTATATGGTTTTAAAAACAATGTTAATGAAATGTATGCATAGATCTACCTTAAATTAGGATCTATTTAAAAACAAATATTTTGGAAATAAACTTTACTGTCAAAACTTTATTGGATCAATGGTATGTGACTAAGAAGAAGAAAGTGGTATGTTTTCAATGTGCAATATATGTTCTGAAATATCCTTAAAGAGTAAGTACCTTTTAGTTAAATATTGATAAATTATTATTATTATTAGCACCGCGTCTTACTACCCGTTCGGGTTATACGCACTTACGCTAATGTGTAATGGTAGGGTGTATGTGAGATAAAATGAAGGACCTACAGTTTAACGTGGAATCCGAACCACGGTGGAGACCTGGCATTCCCCACATTCACAAGATGTCTTGTCAGAGGTGAAGGAAGGGTTTGGTAATCAGATAAATCTATGTCGGGACCGAGGATTGAACCCCGGCCGCCAGCACAGAAGTCTGACACCTTGCCCCTAGACCACCAGGTCACCAATATTGATAAAAAGTATTGTGGAATGGCAAGAGTGGGAGAAAGTGAACCAAAGAGTCACTCTTCAGGACATGGAAGGTACAGTGGGAGAAAGTGAACCAAAGAGTCACACTTCAAGACATGGAAGGTACAGTGGGAGAAAGTGAACCAAAGAGTCACTCTTCAGGACATGGAAGGTACAGTGGGAGAAAGTGAACCAAAGAGTCACTCTTCAAGACATGGAAGGAACAGTGTAGCACTTGTCTTGAGGCTCTCCAAAAGCAAAAACCTAATTTTATAGCTTAAACTTTTATTAAACGGGGAATGCCAGGCCTCCACCGTGGTTCGGATTCCACGTTAAACTGTAGGTCCTCCATTTCATCTCACAATCACCCTACCATTACAAATTAGCGTAAGTGCGTATAACCCGAACGGGTAATAATACGCGGTGCTAATAATAATAATAATAATAATAATTTTATTAAACGTCAACAGTATACATTTTTTGAGGAAAAAAAAATAATTTTAGCTAGTAAATAACACTTAGTTATTCAAGTGGAATTTTGAATAAAACTACACTGTGGAGCCACAGAATGAAATTCAAAGTGTACATTGGGCAAAATCACAAATTACCATCTTCACAGCTCATATATGGAATGAGAAAAACACAGGATATCCATGTGCAATAGTTAGTGCGAAGCTAGAACACAACACGTCATATTCTGTTCACAGCTTTCTAGATAAGCTTGTAACCCATGTTACTTCAGTTGACCCAAAAATAAAAACTATTACATTCTTGAGTGATTTTGCAGCGAGTCAATTTAAACAATGATTTTTGTTTGCCAACTTAACATTTTATAAGGAAAGTATAATGTCCATGTTTCATGGCATTTCTTTGCCACGTCCCATGGCAAAGGTGTTGTTGATGAATTTGGCGGCACCTTAAAACATACAGTTTGGACAAGGTGTGAAGCTAGGAAATATGCTGTGCGTAATGCTAATATGTTGGTAGACATTGCACGCAGCAAATGTACTAATATAACTTTAATCCTTGTTCCTGCCCAATATATAGAGATTCATAGAAATTAATTAGATCAAAGGTGAGATTAGTTACATACCTCTAGTTCCAGAGACCAAGAGCCTTCATGCAGTCACTCCTGTTGCTCCATTTATTATTGAATATCAGCGTTATTATTTGTCCACAAGTTCCAAGATGAAGTTGCAATTCCTCATCATCAGAAATACAAATGTCTCAATCATAATTCTACTTTGTTTCAAGGAGACTTTGTTTTGATTTCTTTTGCAGGAAAAAAGTCAACGATTCTTTGTAGGACAAGTAACACAAGTTGATGATTGTAGTACAGCATGTTATGAAATGAAGTTTTAGATAAAAAGTTATAAGTGTGCAAACTTTTACTTTCCTCCAAAGGACAACAAGAATTGGGTTGTAGCAAGCCAAGTCATTAGGAAATATTGATAACAGGGATTGTTTACATTTTACATATACCTATCTATGAAGCACAATGAGAAGACCTACATTGTCAACTTGTCATTCCGTTACTTTTAAATTTAATTCTTTATATAAGTAAATATTTACTAAATATAACTTCTACTATATCATTGTATAGCTGATAAGTTTGTCTAAGTGGTCTAATGTTGTAGCTTCTACATGTGAGTGGTCGGGCTGAGTTTGTAGTTCTACTCTTTTTATGTTAAGTCAGATAATTGTGGCCGAACTATGTCATTATGTTACCAAATTGTTAAATAATATGAGTGCGAAAAAAAAATATTCAAAGTTATTAAAATAAAGTTTATGTTGTTTTTTAAAGCGTTTAATATACATTTTATTAATTTAAATTGTTGTTCTTATCAAATTTTCTTTAAAATACCACAAAAGAACTAAACATTCTTATTCCGTTACACTTGGAACTGCCCAAATGGTTTCCCACTGTGCTTCCACACAAATACTGGTAGCTGAACAAACAGTAAGACGGGGTGGTAACAAAAAGGTGGCTGCTGCAAACCACGTGGCTGAGTGGTATGAGAGGCCGACCACAAGTCTTCACGTGGCTGAGTGGTATCAGAGGCCGACCACAAGTCTTCACGTGGCTGAGTGGTATCAGAGGCCGACCACAAGTCTTCACGTGGCTGAGTGGTATCAGAGGCCGACCACAAGTCTTCACGTGGCTGAGTGGTTTGAGAGGCCGACCACAAGTCTTCACGTGGCTGAGTGGTATCAGAGGCCGACCATAAGTCTTCACGTGGCTGAGTGGTACGAGAGGCCGACCACAAGTCTTCACGTGGCTGAGTGGTATCAGAGGCCGACCATAAGTCTTCACGTGGCTGAGTGGTATCAGAGGCCGACCATAAGTCTTCACGTGGCTGAGTGGTACGAGAGGCCGACCACAAATCTTCACGTGGCTGAGTGGTATCAGAGGCCGACCACAAGTCTTCACGTGGCTGAGTGGTATCAGAGGCCGACCACAAGTCTTCACGCCATCAACTTGTGGAAAGGCAATGTTTTGTAACAGTCCTCATTTTGACCTAGGGACTTTCAGTTTGTCCAAATTGTTCATATTGTCAGTAAATTCTTATGTGACGTCATTTGGTACAGGGGTATACAACCCTTTACTCAACGACTCAATTTAAAATATCAACACACTACCCAATTTGCCTTTGTAAAAAAAAGTATTATTATTTATTGACTAGGGCAGCGGTTCTCAACCTTCTTTATTCACGTACCATTATGTTTTATTCAGGACATTAAATGTACATCTAGCCTAATTATTATGGTAAAACGTAATGTGTTTGTCGCAGGGGTGAAATTAACGTGTATATGCACCCCTACCACTAATCACTAATGTATTGTTTTATCTATACTAGTCTATACTTTTATTTAGCACCGCGTCTTACTACCCGTTCGGGTTATACGCTAAAGTACTAATTACACTAATGGATTAGGAATTGGGAAGGTTGAATTAAAGGAAGTGAACCCACATTTGCGTGGAGGGAGAGTGGAAACCATTTAGTAAAAACCACCCCAGTTCACCCGACCGAGATTCGAACCTCGATCTCCCCGTCCTCAGCAGTCTAGCTCAACACGACAAGCGCGTTAGCCAACTACGCCACAGAGGCGGGTTAGTCTATACTAATATTATAAAGAGGAAGATTTGATTTTTTGTTTGTTTGTAATGGATAAACTCAAAAACTACTGGACCGATTTTAAAAATTCTTTCACCAATATAAAGCTACATTATCAGCGAGTAACAAAGGCTATATTTTATTTTGAAAATTTAATTTATTCTTCATAAAAATGTCGATAGTATATTATATAGTCGTTGGGAAAAATAAATTGTTGAAGGGGGAGGGGAAAGAGGAATGAGATGAAAATAGGAGGGAGGATAAAAAGAGGGAGGGGGCTATACAGTGATGGTAAAACTGTATTAAAAAAAAGTTTTGTTTTTATATTGACATGATGGATGATTTGAAGCTTTGTTTTACAGGATTCTTTACAATATATTTTTACGGGGAAGGGGGCTAGTTTAAAATAAACATACACCTGAAATCAATATAAGCTGTAAATATAGTACATTGCTAACTACACAACTCACATTCTGGTTTCTGTGTGAATGTTGTGCTTGTTTAGCGAAATACAAGTGTTTTTTTATGTCTGGTTTCAATTGAGTTAATTTGAGTCTTAAATCAGGTTCAACATTCAACTTGTTCCTGTAGGCCCCTACTTATTTTTTTAATGTAAATTAGAGAAGAAAACCCATATTCACAAAGATAAGTAGTTGTTAACGCTATCAAGAATTGTACAGCCTTTTGTGAGATCAGAGGATATTCATTTCCTCTTGCCAACCAAATATTTGTTAAATCCATTCTCTTGATAATTTTCCTGAGACTTCCATCACAAGAGCTCGACCAGTTCGTCTTTTTCTAAAGGAGTTTGATTCTGCCACGGTGTCATCAATAGAAGATGGGTCTCTAATCCAAAATTTTGAAGTTGGGTTTTCAGGGAAGTATTCCTTGAAATCTGTGACTAAGCTTCCAAGGTGCTCCTTTATATCGGTAACCAATTCACTATTAAGAAGAATTTTATTTTCACTTAAGAAATCATCAAAAAATTGAAAGGAACACGTTTTTCTACAATAAATTTCTTTATTGATGAACCCAATTTTTTTTAAATAAGAGTCTTGGTTTTCTGTTCTATCAAGAATTCTAATTCACCTGTTTGAGGTACTAAAATAGATCTGCTAGGCATGCCAACCGGACAAGTCACAGTTCGTCAGTGAAATAATTTAAGCCTGAAGACTTGTCAGAGAGAAAAATATACACTTCTTAATGAAGTTCAAACAGACTGCTCAATACAGCCCCCCCCCTCCCCCTCGACAGCCACCTAAATTTGGTACGAAGTAGGAGTGAATCATGCTCAGTACCCATTTCACTGCACCAAATAGAAAATAGTCGTGAGTTCACACTGTCTCCCAAAGCAAGCGTGGCACTTTTTCTTGCGGCTAAAGCCTCACACGATGATTGCTACAATGTACAAACTTTGCCTCAGGAGCGACTTCTTTAATTTTGTCAACGACCCCACTTTGATTCCCAGTCATTGCACGTGCTCCACCAGAATAAACGCTAACGTATTTATTCCACTATACATCATTCACATTCATAAACTGGTCTAGTTTTGCAAACATTTCATTAGA
The DNA here is from genome assembly GCA_039000515.1 of Timema cristinae. Lineage (NCBI taxonomy): Eukaryota > Metazoa > Arthropoda > Insecta > Phasmatodea > Timematidae > Timema > Timema cristinae. The sequence continues at coordinate 54,255,624 of JBCFYV010011164.1, forward strand.
AGTTGTTCATCCAAGCCATGGTTCACAAAACAAGAACTATTCTTTCACTGTCTTCCCATCTATAAATCTTCCATACGTATAATGTGGGCTATGTTGGTAATGTTCATTCAATTGAGTAGAATAATATTTACTAGCCTGAACTTTCTCTATGAACTGTTCTTTAACATTTGAAGCTAAATCTGAAAGTTTTCGTGACACGGTGTCATTGGATAATGGAATCATTTCAAGTTGTTTTGCAGCCTTCTCCCCAAAATTATACTGACCATATCTGTAGCTGCTGGGAATATTAATGACTCTCCGATTGTGTGCGGTTTTCCTGCTTTATCTATTCTTAAACTGACATTATAGGATACCTCCAGAGCCTTCATGTTAAATCCTGATAGTGATATTTGTTGAAAAATCAGACGGAAATATTCCAAAGGTTTGTGTTTTACATCTCCATGCTTAGTTTTAAAATGACACTTAAGAAGTGAAGGCTACATTGAATTAGTTTTCTAACAAATCATTCACTGGGGAATAAGTGCATCTTCTTCTTCAACAGAGGTGAAACCATTTGATAATTACTAGGGTTGTACTTTCATTGTGATTATTGTATTCTTCTACAATAATGTTATATCTGTTGGTTGACTAGAAGTTGAAGTAGAACTACTGGCTTCTGGCTGAGAAGAATTACTTCCCCCACTTAAGCTCATGCATCCTTAGTTATTTTCAAGGATCCAGCGTTAATCACTTATCCATGTTATGTTTTCAGGACACTGCCACAAAATGAAAATGACAACTTTACAAATATAATCAAGCAGTTGAAAGAGATGTCCAAGATCAGATTTATTATCACTCAACAAGATATATAGAGATTACTGGGTGCTGAACCTCACAAAACTGAGCCACTCTTTCTAGAAAATGGAAGTACTCTATCTCTATCACCCTCTGTTTGTCCGTCACTAACTGATGTTCTCACCACAGGATGTCTCGTTATCTTATCTGCCCATAATACACAGCGTGCAACACTATACCACTCTTTCAGTAACTAGGGTGAATCACTCACATAGTCTTTACTCATTGAACTGAAATGGACTCGCTGAAGCCTATAGGAGCGACTGTCTCTGGAATATTCGAGGCGCTCTCTCGGGGGCAACCAACCACGCCCGGCTAAGTCTTCTTTCTTGGAACTGTGCTGACAGGGGGGTGATTAAGACACGATATTTTTGATGATGGTGTAAAATCTAATTGTTTTCACTTAGTTACATGAAATATTTTGAGTAGAAAAGTTAGACATTTGTGCATAAATTTCAACTAATGGGAAGAATAAAAAAAAATAGTTTTATACTTTATGTTAATTTACCTTTTTATTTTATACTTTGTTCCCGTACCACCCAGCACTGGGGCACGTATCACCAGTGGTACCCGTACCACAGGTCTAGAAACGCCGGACTAGGGTATTAAATTCAACATGAAACTTTCACCTGAATCGTTGGTACAATTTCATAATGTTTTGTTTATTTAGTAAATGGTACGGCCAGTGTTAACATCAGGAATAGATGTTCGTGGGTTCAAACCCATCCTGGGTCGACAGATTTTCCTTGAGCAATAAAAAGCTGTTGCACAACTTCCTTTGGAGTGGAAGTAAAGCCACCCGTCCCATGTCGGTTGTAGCAAGTAAGAGAACCTTGAAAATACTTTTCCCGGCAAAATTGTTAGGTCATTTCGCTCTCGCTCATAGAAATTCAGTTTGTAAAGCAACACGGGATCATCACACTTCCTGAACTCTCATAGTATATGGGCTCCGGATGGATAGACATCACATCAAACGACCCTTAGTGCTGTTGACTTAACGAGAAGATAGAGTATTACAATCGTGATTTTTTAAAGTTTTTTTTTTACCTTGAGGCTATGATAAATTTTGAAATTTATGCACCCCCCCACTCAAAAAAGTGTTTAAAAAAATCTGTCTGTATTTGGGGCTACAGCCGTTTGATGTATTTTGTTCAACCTTGACTTTAGGGAGTCAATCAATCTCCCAATACACGAATAACAAACAGTTCAGGTCGAATGTAGAATTGGCTACTCTCGCCTATAGACCCTCTCTGTTGATTAGCATGTGCTGTTAATCAACTGTTTATTAGCGAGACTCTTAGCGACAAAACTAACAGGAGAGGAAGTAGCTAACACAGAATACAAACCACAAACAGTTACAAGTTTTTGTTTCTCGTGAACTGGGGTCCGAGATTACCAAATTTACGGTACGCATATTACCATAATACTACCGAAATGATTAAAATAATATACTTTTCCGCCATATTTGAACCAAATAAACCTAGATCTCCTAATTTTCAATGTCTTTGTTTAGAAAATAATAGTTCAGACTACATTGAAACCTCGTCTATCCGAAACTCATTGATCCAGATTTCCGATCTAGCTGGACTGAAATTTCCCATCAATTAATCTTTTGGTAACAAATCTTATAGGACGAATAATTGATGTATTATTTAAAAAAACTTCTTTCAAACACATTAATTAATTACGATACTGTAGTGTAGTCGCAGGGTGAGTGCAGTACTGTACTGAAATAAAACTGTACTGCAATCATTGATACAGTACTATATTTAGTACAGGTTCCATTATACTTTAAATTGTAGTCCATGCTCAAACATGCCACGAGTAAACAATTTCTTCCTGTAAAGAAAACTAATACTTGATGCTTCAAGTAATACTTTCAGAACCCACTTTAAAAGATTAGTTTGTGCACTAATGCAAAACTAAATTTCATTTTACCTTCCTTGTATCGTAAGATTAAAAAAAAGACAAAACAAAACACTCTCAATAGAAAAACTATATAGAATTATTAAAAATAAAATAAAATAAAATAGAAAACCCGCTAGCCAAGATTCGAATATTTAAGTGTTAGACCCACTCTGAAAACAGCTAGATCTAGCCGATGAAAACAGCTATCTCTAGCCGATGGAAACAGCTAGCTCTAGCCGATGGAAACAGCTAGCTCTAGCCGATGGAAACAGCTAGATCTAGCTGATGGAAACAGCTAGCTCTAGCCGATGGAAACAGCTAGCTCTAGCCGATGAAAACAGCTAGATCTAGCCGATGAAAACAGCTAGCTCTAGCCGATGGAAACAGCTAGCTCTAGCCGATGAAACAGCTAGTTCTAGCCGAGGGAAACGGCTAGCTCTAGCCGAGGGAAACGGCTAGCTCTAGCCGATGAAAACAGCTAGATCTAGCCGATGGAAACAGCTAGATCTAGCCGATGGAAACAGCTAGCTCTAGCCGATGGAAACAGCTAGCTCTAGCCGATGGAAACAGCTAGCTCTAGCCGATGGAAACAGCTAGATCTAGCCGATGAAAACAGCTAGCTCTAGCCGATGAAACAGCTAGATCTAGCCGAGGAAAACAGTTAGCTCTAGCCGATGAAACAGCTAGCTCTAGCCGATGGAAACGGCTAGCTCTAGCCGATGAAAACAGCTAGATCTAGCCGATGAAACAGCTAGCTCTAGCCGAGGGAAACAGCTAGCTCTAGCCGAGGGAAACAGCTAGCTCTAGCCGATGGAAACAGCTAGCTCTAGCCGATGAAACGGCTAGCTCTAGCCGATGAAACAGCTAGCTCTAGCCGAGGAAAACAGTTAGCTCTAGCCGATGAAACAGCTAGCTCTAGCCGATGGAAACGGCTAGCTCTAGCCGAGGGAAACGGCTAGCTCTAGCCGATGAAACAGCTAGCTCTAGCCGAGGGAAACGGCTAGCTCTAGCCGAGGGAAACGGCTAGCTCTAGCCGATGAAACGGCTAGCTCTAGCCGAGGGAAACAGCTAGCTCTAGCCGATGGAAACAGCTAGCTCTAGCCGAGGGAAACAGCTAGCTCTAGCCGATGGAAACAGCTAGCTCTAGCCGATGAAACAGCTAGCTCTAGCCGATGAAACAGCTAGCTCTAGCCGATGGAAACAGCTAGCTCTAGCCGATGAAACAGCTAGCTCTAGCCGAGGGAAACAGCTAGTTCTAGCCGATGGAAACAGCTAGCTCTAGCCGATGAAACAGCTAGCTCTAGCCGATGAAACGGCTAGCTCTAGCCGAGGGAAACGCTAGCTCTAGCCGAGGGAAACGGCTAGCTCTAGCCGATGGAAACAGCTAGCTCTAGCCGATGAAACAGCTAGCTCTAGCCGATGAAAAGCTAATTTGGCAGCACACCGCTCTTTGGTGTAAGCGATAATATTGTCTAGTACAACAGCATAGGCGAAACTTGGGGAGGAGGGGGTGGGGAGGGCAATTGCCCTCCAATATTTATAACACAAAAACAAATGAAAGTCGATAGACGATAAGCACTATTCACACTTGACATTTGACCTATCTCATGGAACACTCCGGTTCAACTGTTATAAATAATGTTATTTCACTAAAGGAAGCAAAGTAATTTTAGAGATAGTTTATAATATTATGTAATTGGTTTAAAACAAGACAAACCTTATTGTATTTTACGTTGCGGCCATTCTCGTCTGGAAACGGCTCCAAAGGTAGACTTGCCATCTCCGACAACCAATCGCAATTTTAATATGATCAATTTCTATTGGCCTCCCTTTTAACTTAATTTACCCTTTAACCACCCCACATCCCCCTAATCACAATCCCTGATAACCTCTTTGCCTTTTTGGGAAATTACAAAATAGTTATAAGTAATAACTAATAAGTAATGTTGCTTCCCGGAGTATTTTGGCATCCCTCAGTCGGGTTTATCACGTGACTGTAAAAGTATGATTGATGATGTCTCTGAGGGGATGTCTATGAGGGTATGTCTCTGAGGGGATGTCTATGAGGGTATGTCTCTGAGGGGATGTCTCTGAGGGATGTCTATGAGGATATGTCTCTGAGGGGATGTCTCTGAGGGATGTCTCTGAGAGGATGTCTCTGAGGGTATGTCTCTGAGGGATGTCTATGAGGATATGTCTCTGAGGGGATGTCTCTGAGGGTATGTCTCTGAGGGTATGTCTATGAGGGGATGTCTCTGAGAGGATGTCTCTGAGGGGATGTCTATGAGGGGATGTCTCTGAGGGTATGTCTCTGAGGGTATGTCTCTGAGGGTATGTCTCTGAGGGGATGTCTCTGAGGATATGTCTCTGAGGGGATGTCTCTGAGGGGATGTCTCTGAGAGGATGTCTCTGGGAGGATGTCTCTGGGAGGATGTCTCTGAGAGGATGTCTCTGAGAGGATGTCTCTGAGAGGTTGTCTCTGGGAGGATGTCTCTGGGAGGATGTCTCTGAGAGGTTGTCTCTGGGAGGATATCTCTGAGAGGTTGTCTCTGAGAGGTTGTCTCTGGGAGGATGTCTCTGGGAGGATGTCTCTGAGAGGTTGTCTCTGGGAGGATGTCTCTGGGAGGATGTCTCTGAGAGGTTGTCTCTGGGGTATGTCTCTGAGAGGTTGTCTCTGGGAGGATGTCTCTGAGAGGTTGTCTCTGGGGGTATGTCTCTGAGAGGTTGTCTCTGGGAGGATGTCTCTGAGAGGTTGTCTCTGGGGTATGTCTATGAGGAGATGTCTCGAGGGGATGATCTGATAGTAATCCACTGTTTGGTGTATTCTAGAGAGTCTGATGGTGAGAGTATGGGCTCGTATTGACGGGGAACTAGGTCAGTGCCGGGGTAAGTGGAGGCGCACCCGATCAATACCCAACCCCGTCGTCCGCCATCTTGTGTGACATCACGGGCGCCGCTTATCGACCGGACCGAACCAAGGATCTCCTGCATGTCATGGCCCCTCACCACGGATACACGGTCGGGAATGAGTTGCGTTAACCGGGCCGTTCGATCCTGGTTGCTGTTTCTGTTTCATTACGGTGGTCTGGTCGAGTGGTCAGAGTGCCTGGCTATAGATCCTGAGGGCCCAGGATCCATCCCTGGTGCTTACAGATGTATCTGTGAAACAGTGTTTCTGTAACAGGATCAAACTCAGGCCGTAGAGCTCGTTGTGCTGACCCCATGACACCCTATATCCGCAAATATCGGCACTATCATTTTCAACAGACAGCTTCCGATTACAATATTTCTCCAGTAGTGGCGTTTATTATAATTGTCTACATTTGGCAATATCAACAGTTGTTGAATATCTGTCAGGAGCATATTATTAGCATTTCATAACTTTTCTCTTCATTTAAAAAGTTTTTCATACATTCTGTTATGCTAATGTAATATTTTCAACAAGGGTTGGAATTACTATCTGTAGAAAATTGAACTAAACCTATCCATTCGAAAAAGATTTGTATTTATTTTTGGCAAAAAATAAATAAGTAAAAGGAGCTAACCACACTGAAAACTTTGTTTGCGTTCCCTAACATACCGCCTTAAACAGAAACAAAAATAAAATACTTCACTATAGTGTATATTTGGTGCATTAAGAAACGATTTAAATTATTTGTTTCAGCATAGAGCTTACAAACTAACTAAAGCTAAGAAAGTTCCATTAGCCACCTGACCTACAGCTGAAATACCTTGGTCACTTTATTCCCACACGTCGACAAACCTACAATACAGCGCTCATAGCCCAGTTTGCTTCTTGACAGAACACTTATATAGGGGAAACCATTTGAAACAAAAAATTATATTATTATTATTATTATTATTATTATTATTATTATTATTATATAGCACCGCGTCTTACTACCCGTTCGGGTTATACGCACTTACGCTAATATGTAATGGTAGGGTGATTGCGAGATGAAATAGAGGACCTACAGTTTAACGTGGAATCCGAACCACGGTGGAGGCCTGGCATTCCTCACATTCACAAGATGTCTTGTCAGAGGTGAAGGAAGGGTTTGGAAAAATAATTATATTAACTCCTCTTTTTCTTATTAATTTTACTAATATCATACCAAACTATTTTCACAGAAAATAATATAGAACCTTTCTTCAATCACTATGCGACGTTAAAATTTAAAATAATAGGATTTATAAAATCAATAATATTTTTTTTTGTATGCACGTGTGTTGTGACTACGACAAGATTTGATGCTGTAAACAACATATTTTTGATTGACTTGAGGCCCCCAAAAGAGATACAGGGGGGGGAGGGGTGTAGGCTGTACTTACTAATTTACCCCCTTACCCTCCTTTTCACAGTAGGGGATCTACTTCTTGATGAGAAGTTTCTAATGTCGGTAATAAATATGTGCGACGTTAAACTGCCTAAGTTCAGTATAAACGAGGATTGATCTGATAATATAGCGGCTATTACACGGGGGGAAGATAAAAAAAAACATATGACCAATTACAGATCTAAGAGGCTTATTATTCTCGCCAGTCTCTAATATGCAGTCCAATTTTCATATGAAGGCTTTCATCTGACAGCTAGAAACATTACTAGATATCATATTTTGAAAGTTGAAAAAAATGACACCTGTACACGAGAATCGAACTCGGGACTTTTTGCTTATTACCCCAATGCTCTAACCAATGAGCTATCCAGGAATATTCCCATGCCCAGGGTCTTTCTTCACTCCTGGGTTCGATTCCCCTGTCGATGTGTCATTTTTCAATTTTCAGAATTTGATATCTAGATGGAGAATTCCTCACTAAAAGCATAAATAATAGCTTCGGCTATTTGATTCTTATCACTAGATATTTCACGTGTTCATACGTCAAGTAATGTGATTTACAGTTGTCACGTTTGATAGATATTATCGATACATATAAAATAACAATGATAATATAGGCTGTAAAATGTTATCAATGTTTACGGCAAAAAACAAAAGTTAGTATTTTGTAAAAGGTCGTTCCTACGAATATACAGTAGCCCCATGACTTCTTTGGTGCTGACTGACAGCTCACAGCTGACAGCTTTGAAAAGTTACCAGACCAAATTATGTATCCCTACGCCGAACCATATGATCTGCAAAAACATGTGTCTAGCAGCTGTCACTTCTGACAGTCAAAATTTAGGTATATACCTAAATGTGACTGTCAGAAGTCAGCTGTGAACTGTCAGTCAGCACCAAAGAAGCCACGGGGCTACTGTAGAACTGTAGGATAAAGCTGCTAGAAGCGGACCAGATCAATACTTGAAGGAAGAGATCTTAAAATATGTCTTATCGAAATAAGAGACTTGACCAATTTTATATTCCTACCCGTAAGTAAGAACCAAGGACACCCATGTGGTTTTTACAAATGGGGTGAAGGGGGGTTAGATTGGAGTACCATCTGTCACCCCCTCCTAAAAGAGAGAATTTTAGGAATCTAACCTTATGGGAGGGAATTTTAGAGCATTTGAACATAATTATGAGTTTCACGAGCCAATTTTCGAAAGAAAAAAAAGTTTCTGAAAAATTAACAAAAAATCAAATGGAGCTGTAAAAGAAACATTATATTTTTCCCAAATTTATTGAACAGAAAAAAAAAAAAAAAAAAAAAAGCTATTCAAAAGGGAATGGGCTGAAATACACAATATTTTATTTTTTCATAAAAATCCACAAAAAAAGAAAGTAAATAATTCAGAGTGATAAGGAGGTGAGGGCTAAAAACCCCCTTATCACCAATTTATGGGTACCCATAGGACTAAAACATATCACTATATTTCAAGCAAAAATTGCAACAGTATTATACTATCCACCCCATACGGGTGGACACGTGGGCAAAAGCGTCAGTCTCATTATTATTATTTTCAGATGATGGTGCACGAGGAAAACGTGTCTAATCTTGTTTACTGAGAATGGGAAGATTGGGTTTCAAATCCCGACTGGTTATACTGACGTGGATCCCCCCCTTCCCCCGAGTTGTTTACCACTCTCCAAACAATCCTGGATACCTTTCCTCTAAGTCCTACCTTACTCATCGCTCCACTGCAACAGTGTGACTGGGCGCGTGTTCGAGGCTCCGTGTGGTGGTTTATTTTTAAAACGTTGTGTTCCTAGACAGTTGCTAACCTTGTGGTATACTCCAGCCAAGATCCTGTTGTTCTAGTCCTGTGTTACCAGACTCCAGACAGTTGCTAACCTTGTGGTATATTTCCAGCCAAGATCCTGCTGTTCTAGTCCTGTGTTACCAGACCCTAGACAGTTGCTAACCTTGTGGTATATTTCCAGCCAAGATCCTGCTGTTCTAGTCCTGTGTTACCAGACCCTAGACAGTTGCTAACCTTGTGGTATACTCCAGCCAAGATCCTGTTGTTCTAGTCCTGTGTTACCAGACTCCAGACAGTTGCTAACCTTGTGGTATATTTCCAGCCAAGATCCTGCTGTTCTAGTCCTGTGTTACCAGACCCTAGACAGTTGCTAACCTTGTGGTATATTTCCAGCCAAGATCCTGTTCTAGTCCTGTGTTACCAGACCCTAGACAGTTGCTAACCTTGTGGTATATTTCCAGCCAAGATCCTGTTCTAGTCCTGTGTTACTAGACTCTAGACAGTTGCTAACCTTGTGGTATATTTGCAACCAAGATCCTGTTGTTCTAGTCCTGTGTTACCAGACCCTAGACAGTTGCTAACCTTGTGGTATATTTCCAGCCAAGATCCTGCTGTTCTAGTCCTGTGTTACCAGACCCTAGACAGTTGCTTACCTTGTGGTATATTTACAGCCAAGATCCTGTTGTTCTAGTCCTGTGTTACCAGACTCTAGACAGTTTCTAACCTTGTGGTATACTCCAGCCAAGATCCTGTTGTTCTAGTCCTGTGTTACCAGACTCCAGACAGTTGCTAACCTTGTGGTATACTCCAGCCAAGATCCTGTTGTTCTAGTCCTGTGTTACCAGACTCCAGACAGTTGCTAACCTTGTGGTATACTCCAGCCAAGATCCTGTTGTTCTAGTCCTGTGTTACCAGACTCCAGACAGTTGCTAACCTTGTGGTATACTCCAGCCAAGATCCTGTTGTTCTAGTCCTGTGTTACCAGACTCCAGACAGTTGCTAACCTTGTGGTATACTCCAGCCAAGATCCTGTTGTTCTAGTCCTGTGTTACCAGACTCCAGACAGTTGCTAACCTTGTGGTATATTTACAGCCAAGATCCTGCTGTTCTAGTCCTGTGTTACCAGACCCTAGACAGTTGCTAACCTTGTGGTATACTCCAGCCAAGATCCTGCTGTTCTAGTCCTGTGTTACCAGACTCTAGACAGTTGCTAACCTTGTGGTATATTTGCAACCAAGATCCTGCTGTTCTAGTCCTGTGTTACCAGACCCTAGACAGTTGCTTACCTTGTGGTATATTTCCAGCCAAGATCCTGCTGTTCTAGTCCTGTGTTACCAGACTCTAGACAGTTGCTAACCTTGTGGTATATTTCCAGCCAAGATCCTGCTGTTCTAGTCCTGTGTTACCAGACCCTAGACAGTTGCTAACCTTGTGGTATATTTCCAGCCAAGATCCTGCTGTTCTAGTCCTGTGTTACCAGACTCTAGACAGTTGCTAACCTTGTGGTATATTTCCAGCCAAGATCCTGTTGTTCTAGTCCTGTGTTACCAGACCCTAGACAGTTGCTAACCTTGTGGTATATTTCCAGCCAAGATCCTGCTGTTCTAGTCCTGTGTTACCAGACCCTAGACAGTTGCTAACCTTGTGGTATATTTACAGCCAAGATCCTGCTGTTCTAGTCCTGTGTTACCAGACCCTAGACAGTTGCTAACCTTGTGGTATATTTGCAGCCAAGATCCTGCTGTTCTAGTCCTGTGTTACCAGACCCTAGACAGTTGCTAACCTTGTGGTATATTTACAGCCAAGATCCTGCTGTTCTAGTCCTGTGTTACCAGACCCTAGACAGTTGCTAACCTTGTGGTATATTTACAGCCAAGATCCTGCTGTTCTAGTCCTGTGTTACCAGACTCCAGACAGTTGCTAACCTTGTGGTATACTCCAGCCAAGATCCTGTTGTTCTAGTCCTGTGTTACCAGACCCTAGACAGTTGCTAACCTTGTGGTATACTCCAGCCAAGATCCTGCTGTTCTAGTCCTGTGTTACCAGACTCCAGACAGTTGCTAACCTTGTGGTATACTCCAGCCAAGATCCTGTTGTTCTAGTCCTGTGTTACCAGACTCCAGACAGTTGCTAACCTTGTGGTATACTCCAGCCAAGATCCTGTTGTTCTAGTCCTGTGTTACCAGACCCTAGACAGTTGCTAACCTTGTGGTATATTTCCAGCCAAGATCCTGCTGTTCTACGTCCTGTTTTACGCAGCCCTGGCTGGCTTCTTCGCGGCCATGCTTACCGTGTTTTACCAGACCCTGGACATGAACATCCCTAAATGGCAGTTGGACGGGTCCCTCATCGGAAGCAACCCAGGTGAGTTGATAAATACTCGGGCTTGTTACTCGATATTAGCAGTCTAGGAAACGTTACAAAATTACTTAGGGGAAACATAGTTGTTTTTATTATAAACACCTTAGCTCAGACGGTAGCCTGTCTGTCTGTCTGTCTGTCTGTCTGCTGAGCTGAGGGTTTCAGATTAGGTTCAGGGTTGCACACAGGGGCCCAGTGGGTCCTCTCTCTGGTGAACAAGAAGGATAAATAAAATATATTATTTATCATTACAGTGAATAACTTTATGTAACGTCTTAGGGTGATACCGTCTAGTCTGCGTTACATAACCTCATAAAGTAGTTTATAATTTGTTTAAAGTATGAGTCTTAAACGAGTAATGGCTTGTATTGAATCTTGACTTGAACCTTCTCTATTTTGGACCCTCCGCCACCCCACCCTAAGAAGGAAGTTCTATGTCTGCCCTTGGTTCGATTCCTGGCATGGTTGAAAAATGTATTATTGTTGAAATGTGAGTTTCCCCTTTCCCAATTAGGCCTAATTAACGGCCAAGCATCTCCAAGTTGTAGGAATATTAAAAACAAAGATCTTTTATTTAAAATATATTTTTATAACACCAATTGTTTCCAAGATATATGTCAAAATACATTTATATATATATATATATATTATTTGGGGTTTTTGTTTGATTGTTGTTATGCTTTTTGGTGGAAATAGTTGTTCCTCTTTTGTCACTGTTTCTGTAACATTGTAAATTATTTCATTTATACTCTTTGGTAGATTGTGATTATCTTTTTTTCCATTTTGTTTCTGCAACATTGCATATTACTTCATTTTTTAGGTAAAAGGGCTAGAAAGTGTGTGTGGTGTACCGGTCCCATTTATTGTGTGGTGTTTCCAGGTCTGGGGTTCCGCCCATGCCCCCCCTGGAGAACGTGGAGAGCACGTTGATCTGGTACCGCGCCTCTGACGAGAACTACAAGTACTGGACCAATGAACTGGACACTTTCCTTGAGAGTGAGTGTAGTCCTGCAAGCTATGTCCTGTTGACAGATAAGGTGTAATGAGGTGGACTGGATGGAAGTAGCCCAAGATAGGGATAGGGCGTACTTTTATAAGTGTGTCAATGAATGTTAAAGTTCCTAATGCCATATAATGAGTAAGTATTGTAACAAGGCAAATAAAACATTCAAAATGCTGCCCTACATCCTGGTAAGACCTAGAACTGTGGGAAAGACAGTTTAGGCATCGTGCGTGGTTTCAGGCTTTACCTAGTCACCTCCAAAATACTTTGAAGTTTTTCTGTTTTAGTATTTTGTAAAAGAAGGCACTGTGGAGGGGAAGGGGTGTACAAGATGTGTTGTAAGTTCTCTTGGAGAGATTTCCCATGTGACAATAATACTTGTGTACAAACATTTTTTTTTGCAAAATGGCTCATAAATAAAACCTTGGTCAAAGTCATGTCTGCTGCTAACAACGATATTTGCCGTTGTTTCAGCCTATAGGAAGCCCGGCATTCTGGAAGGTGGTGGTGAGAACAGCATGGCCTGCGACTATGATCAGCGCCCAACTGGGGACAAGGTGTGCACCGTGGACCTGGGGACTTTCGGCCCGTGCATCCCCAGCACCCAATACAGCTACCCGCAGTCTCACCCCTGCGTGTTCCTCAAGCTTAACAAGGTGGTCACATTGCACCCAGCGACACAATCTGGTGTCTTTATTATTATTATTATTATTATTATTATTATTATTATTAGCACCGCGTCTTACTACCCGTTCGGGTTATACGCACTTACGCTAATGTGTAATGGTAGGGTGATTGTGAGATGAAATGGAGGACCTACAGTTTAACGTGGAATCCGAACCACGGTGGAGGCCTGGCATTCCTCACATTCACAAGAGGTCTTGTCAGAGGTGAAGGAAGGGTTTGGTAATCAGATAAATCTGTGCCGGGACTGAGGATTGAACCCCGGCCGCCAGCACAGAAGTCTGACACCTTACCCCTAGACTGCCATGTCACCCAATCTGGTGTCTTAAACAAATACTTGTGAAGGGGAGGAGGTTGCGTAACACCAGCCATTGTTAGGGTAGTCAAATCTCGCAGGCTACGGTGGGCAGGACAGCACGAATGGGAGAATCTAGAACCTTGTTCAGGTCCTGACTGGCAAACCCAATGAGAAGAAGAACTTGACACCAATGGGAGGATAGCATTAGGAAGGAATTGAAAGTTGGTAATTTCTTGTTTTAAAGGTAAGTTGTGACATCTTGTTTTAAGGGAAAGTTGTGTCAATTCTGTTTTAAAAGGAAGTGTGTATCTTCTTGTTTTAAAGGGAAAGTTGTGACATCTTCTTGTTTAAAGGGGTAGGGTTTGAACTCACTGTCATTGTTCAGTTTGAAGCAATTCCACAATCATACAACTTAGTTAATTTTTTGCTACGTATCAATAATTTCAAGTTGCATTTACATCCACGAAAATACAATCACTACGGGTTAAAATGACTAAAGTGGATAGAATTTTCAACAGTCGAGACAAGAAATATCTTTATTTGCTCCTACAAATGTTAAACATGTAAAATTAAAAAAAAATATTTTCGATTTATAAGCTTACCATGTGAATTCCACTTACCCTGAAAGGTAGCAGTCTTACCTGGACTGATTACACTATGGCCCTAGCTTATAAACGACACCATAGTGGAACCAAGCAAGGTAAGTCTACTACCCCACGGGTTAAACAAAGGGTACAGTTGATCAATATAAACGCTTGATTGATGAAGGGAAAAATTATTTGACTAAATGTTGCATGGTAAAAAAATAGCTAACTAAAGTACAGTATGATAAAATCCATGCGGTATTCTAAATTTGATAACACTCATTACATTAATAAATATGTTTCAGATTTTCAATTGGAATCCTCATTACTACAACGACACAGAACATCTTCCAGAACTCATGCCGACTGACCTCAAGGAATTCATCAAACTCAAGAGAGACACAAACGAGGTAAGACACCCTTATTTTACCTGCCTCGGTGGCTGCACGCTCCAAGGAATCAGTCTTGCAGTAAACTAGACTGCCGAGGACCGACAGATTGAGATTCAAATCTTGGCCAGATGTACTAAGGAGGGTTTTTCCAAAGTGGTTTTTTCCACTCTTCATCTACGCAAAGGCGGGTACCCTTCCTATGAATATAACCTCACAAATCCCTAAAACCATTAGCATAGTTAGTACTTAAGATAATAACCCAAATAGGTAGTAAGACACGGTGCTAAAAAAAAAAGATGTCTTGGGTAAGGGGGGAAGGGAAATTGGGGGGCCTGTTTACCCCCATCTGGACGCACCACTGCTTATCACTAAATTATTTGATATCATATTATGAAACACATTGTTTAAATATGTAGTGGATTGGAAACAGTTGCCAGTAGTCCTTGTAATGACGAGATATGCTGTCATGTGAGTGTTTTGTTCCTGTCTGTCAGATGAACACGGTGTGGGTCAGCTGTCAAGGGGAGAACCCGGCAGACGTCGAGAACATGGGCCCAGTGCAGTATTATCCCAAACGAGGCTTCCCTGGATTTTATTTCCCATTCCAGAACAAGCCGGGCTACCAGAGCCCCCTGGTCGCTGTGTTCTTTGAGAAACCAGCCAGTAAGTTCTGGGGCACAAAGAAAGATATGCACATTTTGAAAAATAAACAATGTGAATATTTTAAAAATTATGTTTCATTTTGTTTTTAACTCATATTGCACCACTAAGTCATTACACCACACTACACTTACCTGAATGATACTGGAGTAGAAATAATTTAGATAAAACATAAAACAAAACATATTTTTAAAGACAATCAAACACACCTTGTGTCAAAATTAACTTAATTTCCAAAACAAACTTTTTATTTTTGCTACAAACATTATTTCATTTTGCTAAAAATCTCTCCATTTCTTTTTCACTATAAATCATGAAACACCCTTTTAAAATATTATAGCTATTCACTGTCCATCCCAACATGTCCCCCCAAGTCAGTCAATCAATGAGAGAGTGTCTGGTCGTTTTTCAGTCGGCGTCCTAATCAACATCGAGTGCAAGGCCTGGGCACACAACATCCACCACGATCGTGCAGAGAGGAGAGGCTCCGTCCACTTTGAGCTGATGATCGACTAAACAAGACAAGTCGTTGTCTGGCCCACACTACAAGTCATTAGAGTCTTTAGAAAGAGAACAAATTATGCTTTAGGGCCTTCACATATTATTAATTAGTCATATTTTGTTTCATCGTTTTATTTCAACCGCAAATAAGAATCCTAGATGATACAGTGTTACTATTACAATGTTTTTCTTTAGTTTGTTGTTTGAGTGATGAGGATCTCCTTACCCAATGACAACATTAATAGGCAGAACAAATTCTAGCTATAGGGCAAGATGGGTTTGGTTAGGGCTTATTTTGGTGGTATTGGATGACTGACTAATGTGTTGTATGTCGTTGACTCAATTTAATGTAACTTTGCCCTCGTAAGATGTGGTACTGTAGTACTTGACCAAGTATTTATACCCTGGCCATAATTTGATACTTTTTAACACTTTGAAAACCAAGCAAAACTTCACACACACACACATTTGTAGTAAAAGAAACTTCCGGTGAATTGAAGATAATTGTTAAGAAAATAATTTCTAGCAGTGACATCATGTATGTAGCGTTTTTTCCCCCCTCACGCATCATTCTTTGCAAGCTGCAGACCTTCAGATTCATTTATGAATAAAATGGAAACTTTTGGTTTATAAAGTCACTTGGATATTGTTTCAATCAGCCGTAGTGTTTTTAAATGTATGAAGTATTGTTGAGTTGAAAGATTTGTTACTTAAGAGTTTATCAAATGAGCTACGATACAAATTTCGAGAACTATGTCCAGTTCACATTTATTGGAGAGGCTTAGAGTGCATGTGTGAACCAACCTTAAAGATTCCAAAGCAGTTTTTATCGAGGTGTGCTAATAAAATGATGCGATTTCAGAAGAGAAAACAAATGAAGCTTGGTCTATCATGTCCTGTGACTTAATGTGCTTTGTCATGTTAAATATAGTCCTAATTCGCTTTAAATTATTTTTTTATGGGTTGATGCAATAGTTTATTGAAATAATAATCTAAAATACATCCAAACATTTAATGAGGCAATATTTTTTAATTTATGCCTCTATATTTTGTGTTTAGTCAGGTAAATGGGTATAATATGTTTTAAGAATATTTTTTAATTATTTGTATGGTCATAATATTGATTTAATTGAAAGTATAGTGTGTTCAGATTAAAATAACACACAAGGAGGGTCTCAGCTATATTTTAAATGAGTACTGTACCCAATATGTACAGAAAAGGAAACATAGAGTGAGTTAATGTATGCAGATTAGAATTACACCACCGTGAAGGATCAGACTGCGTTAACATGTTTTAGCATTGAGAAAAGATAACTACAGAGTTGTTGTTAAGATTCAGTAGAAAGTAATTGTTTGAAAAGAAAGTAATCAGTGTGCATGATGAGTGCACAGTAGTATGTAATGCTTGCCTTGTACAAGATGGACGTTAGTCATGCCTACTCGTCCGATACACAATTGTTGCTTTAGGACGCAACTCTTGGCTTGTACTCGCAGGTTCACTTGTCATCTGTAACAAAATGTTAGTTATACGGGATCCTACTGTAATTATTGTTGCAATGTGTAAATATTACAAATTAGTTAGCTATAGACTTCTAAAAAATGGTGAGATTAATTTTGCTCTAAAATGTATGTCATCTCTTAAGTGTGTATAAAAAATGGCTGTTGATATTTTGTGTTTCTTTTAATTATAAATACGGTACAGTAATTTTTATCTTGAAATAATGTGAATAATCATAAATAAAGTGTGAGTAGAATGAAAAATAAAATTCCAAGGATAAACATAGTTATAGTTAAACAGCGGTTAAGAACCAAACTTTGGAGTAAATTGCTCACTTTCAATACAGGACCCTAATTGGCCCCTCCTTGGTCTAGATCTGCCCCACAGCTCTCATTCCCATGTAAGGAAAACAATTGGATGGGCGTAGTTGCGACAAATGAACATACTCACTCTTCTTTCAGGAGGTCTCAAGCGTCAAGTACTCATTATGGTTTTTTTAAGATGAAGATTTGTTTGACAAATGAAGATGTATGTGGTCAAACTAGTTTTGCAAGATTCATTGTGTAGAGACTGTAGTTTAATTTGGTTCATTCTCACTACAGTTCTATTGCTAAAATATTAAATATTTAGTTTTCAATGAATGTCCCAAGATCAGATAAAATGTTACTAATACTACTTTTGACAGAAAACTCTCTCATAATAATATATACATTGACTTTATATAATATGTGTGTAAATAATACATAAGTAGTGCAATAATAAATAAGATATAAACATTTATTAAGTCAATGATAAAGATACAAATAAATTATAAATATTAAATCTACCCAAATTTTATTTCATAAAATAAATATATTTAAATTGACTAGTATGTAGGAAAGTAAGAAATGTACAAACAGTTAAAACAAAGTGAGGAAATATTAAACTATGATTAGTATTATTATGCCTACTATATGTTAATGAGTTGAAAAAAAAAAAGTTATTCATTTTAAAATGAGTACGGTATATGTAACAATTTAACCAAAACACATTGCTTTTAACAAATTTGTAGCTAAAAAAAAAGTTTCTCTAAAAACTATTTGAACCAAACAACTTGAAGTAAAGCCCAAATAAAATGTTTCATTGTTATTATGTAGGCCATCAAATGGTGCAGGGTGTGTTTGATCATAGGAAATATCTCCCAAGCCCAAGTTGTGAACTGTTGTATCTCGAAACTAACACATATCGTATCTAGAATAAAAGGATCCATTTGTTTGGTATTTTATGCAATATTACTATTCTAGGAGATTTATTTGACATGATTAAAGGAAGATTGACAATATCTGCAACACTTCATGAACTACCTAAAATTATAGGCTGGTGTTTTATGAAATAAAACCAATGTCGGGCACACCCTTGTGATGCAATGAATTTGATATAAAACTACAACTAGTGCACAGAATGCAAATAAATAAAGCTAAACTAAAACTGAAAACTGAATCAGTGGGTGTCATTAACAACACAACATAGAACAGTTTACAACTCTGGCTCAGATATCTTAGACAACATTTCGTGCATGTGTTATAATATTGTTATTTTCCCCTGTATATTTGAAACTATTGGAAATAAAAATGAAATATGCTTCTAAATCCTTTTTTTTTAATGTGTCAGTAGACCTTAAGCCCTTAAACCATAACACCTAATATCACTATTTCCTTTAATTTCAAGACATAGCCCAGTAACTAAATACAATTCTATAAAATCTAAGGAAGACCTTGATTATCTTGGAGTAAAGTGCTCACCGCAGGACTCAATGTTCGTGGGTTCAAACCCAGCGGGGTCAACAGATTTTTCTTTTGTGATAAAATCCCTTAGCAAAACTTCCTTTGAAGGGGAAGTAAAGCATTGGTCCCATGTCGGTTGTGGAATGTTAAGGAACCCAGAAACGCAGGGGAAAATACCTTTCCTGGCAAAATTGGTACACCCTTTTGTACTCGCTCATAGAAATTCTCGTGTGCTGATATAATGTCAATCCAGAAAGTGTGTGTTAAATACCTCAAATAAATAAATATAAGAACTAAACTTCTCAGGAACTAAACCTAATATGTTACAATGACAAGATGTTAAAAATATACGATAAATGGATGAATATACCATTTTATGTGTTGAATTGAAAAATTACACCTGAACATGAGAATCGAGCCTGGTACCCTTGGATAGGCGCGCCAATGACCTGTCACTAAAATATCCCATATTCATCCTGTGCTAAAGGTTATTCTTCACTCATACTTTAAGGCAAAGTCTGTGATGGACGTCTGGAAATCATCAGCTACTATTAGTTATCAATGATACCACTCAGGAGTGGCTTAAGAACAATTACATTGCACATGAAAGTAATAACATGGAAGCACAGGACTTTGTCTTCTATCTTTACTCATTTTAGAGAGGTAGCAAATTTATCTAAGTGTTAAACGCCAAATAAATGCAAATTTATTTGAAATGGCGCTAATTATGTTAGGTATACCGCTAGGATCGCTATGAACCATAATTAGGATCTACCATCCAAAAGAGAGTGTTCAAACACTTCAAAAGGAAAATAAGAAAATAAAAATAACAATCGATAGAGTGGGCTGGGTGAGTGAACTTGTTATACCCGCTGGGTAAGCTAAATAACACCCAGCACACGCAATTTGGGATAGATGAGGGCAAGTTCTCACGGCCGTCCTCAACGGTCGATAAACACAGCCCAGACGTTATACCATTATTGTGATTACCTCACATGAATTAACTCAACTTAAAATTACCGACGGATGATACTTATATAGAGAGAAGGAACGAATATCACCGTCAACAGTAATTTATTATAATTTACCAAAAAAGAGTCAGCAACAATGGATACAAGTATATTAACAATCATACAATATGCAACTTCTTTACAACATTTTCTTTTGGCGTCTTCATACTACTAGCGCCAGCTTTAAGAGCAACCCTCATCGCTCGCTACAAGAAATAACAATTAGGCTTTAAACTAATACCCTATTATAATCTCAACCTAGGAATTAAACGTTATCTTCCACAATTACTAACACCTAGTCAATATACATTATTCACATTATTTTACCAGCCCCGTAAGAATGGGGAAAAATATACAATTAAACCTAGCTATTTGTGTGAGCTGAGGTTGATATTAGACAACAACTTTGCATTTAATTGACCAACAACTCTCAATAGTCATCATGACTCGGTTGCTATGGCAACTTCCCATCTATACATATCACGCGCTGAAGGCGCCCAGCAATTCATGTTCGGAGGCGAACATCCATATAATAACCTTACTAAACTTACCCTAACACAGAGAAATTTACATATAAACCTAGCAAAGTTTTATTAAGTTAAAGTCTACAGGCGATGTTTACGAATGACATAATTTATAAGTTGTTTTCCTTTTTTTTATATATATATATATTTTACTTATATATATATATATATATTATATATCTTTTACAGTCCAATATCTATTAATCTAAGAAAAATAGTTTAAGTGATTCAGCCCAGAGAAAAATAAATTGAGATTTACATATATTATAAGACAACATAGTCTAATGCCAAATTCGCCTATCTCTGACGAACAATTAATCAGAGCAAGGTTTTTTAGGAACGAGTCCATTTAAAATTAAAGCGCTAAACCTAACATGATAAATAGAGATAAAAATAGGAAACCAGTAACTATAACTTATACACAATTTAAATCTGTTACGCCCAAAATATAAAGTCCAAAAGGTTAGGCATCTCAACCCATTTATCTTTAATATTATTACGACGGTAACAATCGTAAACCTTTCACAAAAATATTCCAATAGTTAGAGCAAAAGTCTCAAGTCCAGATATGTAAATGCGTTCAGACAAGAGTAAAGTTTTAGTTTATACGTAGACATAGCTTGAAATGTCAATGAAAGCAAGTTTAAAACCTTTTTTGATATTTACTAAGTAAAAATAATTGAAGCGCCTAAAAAGAATTTTTAAAAGTCAGACATTTAACCCAAAAGGAATTTAGCTTACATTGTAATTTTCGTCGCTATCGCTATTCAAGCGACCTTCACAGCTAGCCCAAGAGTGGCTCACAATTCACATGGTCGATCTTTTATACGCACTAAAACACAGCTTGCTGAACATGGTGGGGGGGGGGGGGACCAAAGAACGTAGACAGGGTGGAGAAGGTTCTAGGAGCCTCACGGAGCTAGTAGAAGCCCGCTCGTAAACTTGGTGGAGTGTTACTTCTTTTCTTCTTATGTCTTTGGGCAAGCAGAATCCCCGCGCCTCAGTCTTACAAGGAAGGTCGGATCGTGATGGCCAGGTGTGTGACAAGTGGCTCGCAGTGTTTACATGAGCATGGCCGCGGACGTCTTCGTAGAATTGGGTAAGTTTGCAGTTTCCAGTATTTTGTCATTAGCTAGCGGCTAATGTTACAGCTATAAGCAAATTGTCATGGTAAATGCTTTTAGAAGTTTCTGCGATTTTTCTCTAGTCTTTGCTCTATTTATTTTGCGTTTTCTATGATTTAATTGAATAGTTCAAATTGTTTCAGTTCATTGAAACTATCAGTTTTCATTTATTTAGTTCATTAATTCACGTTGCGTGCTACACCTTATAGTTCAGTTGTTTGCGAGCTATAATTTGTAGTTTAGTCGTTCAACAATTAGTTACGACCATTCCAGATATATTATCATTATTACTCGAAGTTAGTGAATGAAAGAAAGATGGCATGTAACTTTTCTGAACAAGGAAAATGTCAAACATTGAACATTGTTTTAACTCAAATAAGCCTTAGTTTTAATAATATTCATCTTAAACAAGCCTGACAAAAAGTAAAGGTCGCTGTACACCTACAGGTAATTTCATTCAATATTCCTACGTCAGAGCAAACTACTACGCAGGCGTACTGAAGCGTGTGTGACTGAAATACGCCGTCGATGACGATTCTACAATTCAACGTCAGTAGTTGCCACCGCCACGATATTTGAAACATTTTTATACGCCAGTGTTGCAGTAGTAATCATGAGTGCATTGGAGAGCCCATAGAAATTTATAAAAGTGAACAATCTCTCTCAAAAGATTATCGTGACCCAGTGAGGGTGCAATAGAGGGGGGGGGGGACAAAGCAAGGTTTTGCCCCACCTTCTGACAGGTGCTATAAAGATCCCAGTGGGGCCTATAAAATTATGGAAAATCGAAAAAATATTTTATATCTCAATTGTTTTCATACCAAAGCTAGGACAATTTGAATGAAGCCATAGCTGAATCATTGTTGTTTTAAATGTATTTTTATATCTGTCTAATAAACATGTTAAAATCATTTTATTAGATGTGATTGTGTGTAATTGGTCTTAGTTCCTAAGCGAACGGCAAACTACTAAGTATATGTATTAGAAGAGCTTCTGCTTGAGGAATTATAGTTATTAACATATATATTATGCTTGATTGAATTAACATTGACTCGTCAAATCTATCAGATTTTATTCACGCGTATGTCAACCTATCTTATTCTGTCACTTGCTAGACGGTTAATGTTCTTGAGAACTGATTCAATTTATCTGATGTTCGTTAGACCAACAAAAACATTTGCCGGCCACAATTGCTTCAACTAATGTGTTGTATATTCAACTACAGAAATTTCTGTCAGGCCTAGTTTTTTTTATCAATTGTGTATATTAGCACGTTAATGGCTTAATTTAATGGGATAGGGATGAGGAAGGCATTTAGGAGGAAGTAAACCCACATTTGTGTGGCGGTGGATGAGTGAAGATGGAAAATAGCAGTGATAAATAACTTGTGGAAAACTACCCTCAGTTCACCCGTCCGAGTTTTGAGCCTCGACCTCCCGGTCAACGGTTAACAAAGGATTGTGAGCCAAAGACTACCCCTAGACCACCGCTGCGGGTGACTAAATTCTTAGGCCGATATGCTAGAACAGTTCTTATCATACCCTAATAAAGTTATGCGTATAGGGCTAGTGGAGTGTTGGCAAAAATGTTTTTTATATTACAATTTCTATTTGGTCTATAAAACTTACCGCTCCCACTGACGTAAACTAATAAAAAATGAAGCTAGGGTATTTGAAATTGATTTTAAAACTAAATGATATCGAGCCCCTTTTACTTCAAGTTTCTACCATGTTTTGTAGCTACTAATGTCTACAACTTGAATAAGAAAAGAAAAAACTGTATCATGTTGATGCATGATATAACCGTGCAGGTATTTGATTTTTTTTTTGTGACCGTTTAGTTCGTTTTAAACTAGATCACTTTGAAAAAGTGAACTAGTTCGTAATTATCAGCTTGAAGAATCGTTCAATTTGGCATAATCGTTCGTGAACTACTTGTTTCCACAATATACTGTTATTGATCTGTTACAAAACATTTTCTGAGTTATTAAGATGGTTATAATTGGGAAATATAAACATGAGCGAAATGAAAATTTGGATGAATACTACAGCGCTTTGGGTTAGTATATTTAAATGTTTTTTTGTAAATATATAAAAATTTTGGGATACATTATGTCACTGTATTTTTTCAACATTACAATGACTAGGCTATGATTATGACTTTAAATAAAGGTTGGCTATATGTTATAATATATTTATTTTTCGTAGTATTAATGTTGAGCAAAAATTGAGTCATTTTTTAATAAAAGCAATAATATGGTATTGCACAGATAATTAGGCCTATGTAAAACCATTCTTGTCATTAGTACACTCAACAGAGATTCGAACCCTGATCTCCCTATCCTCGGCAGTCCCATTCTATTTCAAAAGTGACGCCTTGGGTCATTCAACCACCGAGTGAGGTACATTAATATAGAAACTGTAATATATAAATGGTCATGCACTGTTAATTAACACCTGCTTCACTGGTCAAATAGTCTAAGGTGTAAGGTGTAATAGACTGCGCTGACGAAGAGGAGACTAACACATTTTAATAGTTAAGTAAAATAGTCGGATTGCCAAAATAGTTTTACATCCAATCACCTTTTGACTGCCTTTACTTAAAATCTCGTGTGAATATATTGTGGTCTAACAACTGCTGACTATTCAGATTGGGATTGTTCTCACCTGCGAGTTCTATTGCTGAGCCGGTGTGTTTCTAGGGGTCCCTTACATTGCTCGTAAGATGATGGTGATGAGCAGTCCTGTCCTGGACATCTCCCAGGAAGGCGAGAAGTGGTCCATTAAATCAAGCACCCTGTTGCGTACGGTGGAGTCTCTGTTCGTACCCAACGAGCCGTATGAGGAGACATTACCGTCGGGTGATATTCTCAAGGTAGAGTTAGCATAGTGTGTTGCGTCATGTATTTTCAATTTATTAGATATTGTTCATCTTTAAAACAAGGAGCACAATAATGCTGTCTCCAATGGTGACCATATATTTCTTCAGATCAAGTTATATTTTCAAACAACAGTATTGGGTAACCTGGTGGTCTAGGGGTAAGGTGTGAGACTTCTATGCTGGCGGCCGGTGTTCAATCCTCGGTCCCGGCACAGATTTATCTGATTACCAAACCCTTCCTTCACCTCTGACAATACATCTTGTGAATGTGTGGAATGCAGGCCGCCACCGTGGTTCGGATTCCACATTAAACTGTAGGTCCTCCATTTCATCTCACAATCACCCTACCATTACACATTAGCGTAAGTGCGTATAACCGAACGGGTAGTAAGACGCGGTGCTAATAATAATATAATAATAATAATAACAACAGTATTTGGTGTTACCTGGGAGAAATGTTTGCATGTGGAAGGTAACTTTAAATTGTAAAACTCTGACTTTGAGGTGCACAAGGGCTACTAATTTTTAAAATTCCAGACCTCAGCATGCAATAGATATCATACAATCATCATGTTTATATAGGTTAAAACTCACTCAATTGATTAGCTTTCAAAGAACAATAATTGACCAATTTTTTAGACGTTCACAGTTCCTGATATTTCTTGAATAAGTATAAAAGTTTGGATTAGTTACGAAAGCTTTTTAGAGATGCACATTCATTCAAAGTTAAGTGAATATAAAATGCCATCTGAAAGCCTAGTTTTTACACTTTCCATTTAAGGTCATTCGACCATCAACATTTTAAACAAGTGTATAATTATAAACCATAAATAGTGATTAATTTATCTCAAATCATTACAGTTCATGAGTTATAAGGGGACAGACTTGCTATCTTATACTTTTTGCACAGCATTGTTAAAATAAAATAATGAATGTATGAGGTTGAAATCTAGTATAATTAATATTATAAATATTGTATTCCTTATTCTAGCAGCAACCACTTAATCCGATGGCTACCAAATTTTTGGAGTCTTGTCTTAGATATTAAAAAAAAAAAATTACATTCACAGAAATATACCACCCAGAATGCAAAGTGTATACATCTGCTGCTACATTGAGCACTTGATCCAGACATTTGTTTTTAATTTATTTAGAATTATGTAGTTGGTAGCGCTGTTTATAGCTGGTAAATTCAGCTTATATTGTATAGCTGGTAGATTTATTTAACGTCAAATAGCTGCTATATCTCATGATGGATTGAATAGCCAAGATATTATATTTGATGATTACGGTTATAGTCGCATCTAAATATCATATTCTTTGAATTGAAAAATGACACCTGGACATGGGAATTGAACCTGGGACCTTTGGTTTAGCACACCAATGCTTCAAGCACAATGAAATCCAGGAATTGTCCTGGAGTGACCCTGGGCACAGGACGATTACTGGATAGATCAGTGGTTAGAGAATTGGTATATCAAGCTAAAGATCCTTAGTTTGATTCCTGTGTCCAGGTGTTATTTTTAAATTTAAAGAATATGCTAGATTTCATCTCGCACTGATAAATCACTATAAATTAAATCTCCTCTGAATTAATTTTATTTCAACTTATGTTTAGTTTTGCTAGTTAAGTAAAATGGTGCAGACAAGTTAGAAAAGTTTTCTAAGACAGTAAAGTTTTTATAAAAAGTTATTGTTTTTCCAGAGCACATCAACTTTGGCCGATAATAAAATAGTGACATCTTCCGAGGTGCCAAATGGATCCAGGACCACAAGGTCATATGAATTTTCCGAGGGTGGCTGCGTTTTGGTAAGCCAATTTTTATTTATTTCATAGTCTATGTACATTGTAAAAAGCTATAGTTTGTCTCTTCCTCCTTTTTGTTTGTATTCCTCTTTGCTGTACCTTCGCAAAAAAAAAATTTAGGTTTTTTTTTTTTTTTTTTTTTTTGACATCCCTATACATTCCAATATAAGCATTTAATTGAATAAATTTGTATTTTTGAATCGGGGGGAAAAGTCTGAGAAGATTCATCCCAATTAACTGTTTTTTTGGGGCCACCCTGTAAACCTGCTTCGTTCTCCCCATGGTCTAACGCGCTACTCTCGTAGTAGACTAGACTGCTGATGATGGGGAGAACAAGGTTTGAATCTCGGTCAAGTGTACTGAGGGTGGTTTTACAATCTCCCTCCTCACAAATGTGGGTACACTGTTTCTAAATATAACCTCCCTAGTCCCTGAAACCATTAGCGTAATTAGTACATAAGCATTTAACCCAAATGGCTCGTAAGACGAGGAGGTAAAAAAAAGTAAGAATACCTGTAATCATTTTAATACTACTTTTTTCCGCTACTCAGAAAAGATAGTTTATTCTCTTACTGATATCATCAAGAAATGAGAAAAAATAATATCAGAATTGTTGTAATTCTTATCTCAGTTTAATGAGATCATCATCATCATCATCAGCACCAACTATTTCCAGTCTGTGACTCGGTCAGTTTAGTAAAATACCTCCATCCTTCTCTATCCTTCCAACACTCTTCCTCCTTTGATGAGATATGAAATCTAATTTGTTTTGACCAACTTTTAATCAAATTATTTATTGTTGTACTTGCTTTGTGTCTTGCTAGCTGTCTGGGCTGTAAGTACTTCATTATCTTCCGAGGTTTCCACCTCTGCGGGTCGTCTGGCACATCCTCTTCCATTCCTGTTGATCTTTCCAAACCTCCCCATCAGCCTCGTGTCTCCAATCTGCTCCTTTATCTTCCTGATCCATCCCTCTTGTCCGTGCTCTTACACCTTCTCTTAGGCTTTCTTAGGCATCTGTCTTCACCATTCTCATCATATGACCTAACCACAGTAACCTTTTTCTCTTCAGTGTTTCTTCTAATGGTATAACTTCTAAACCATCCCTAATTATTTCATTCCCTATACTATCTCTTCTTGTTACATTCTCAAGCATTTAACTACACTTAAAAGCTAAGAAAATAATATGAAGATGGGACATGCCCTTGAAGTGTCCTTGAAGTGTCCTTGAAATGTCCTTGAAGTGTCCTACAGGACGTACTTTGCACCCATTGTCACACATGAAGCAGGAATCTGGACAGTGAATGTAAGAGAGACAAGGAAGGCAATGGGAGGAGTAGATAACAGAAAGTGTTCAAGTGAGAGGAGAAGAATAGTGAGAGGAGAGAGGAAGATGGAGGCATTTTACTAAACTGACCCGGCCACAGGCTGGAAATAGTTGATGATGATGAGGAGGAGGAGGAGGAACAAGTTAGAAATAAGGTAAGTGTAGCAGGATTTTCACACTAAGGATCTTTTAGAAAATACAAACACATTTTATTTCGTCAACATTGTTAACATAAGTTACAAATCACATAACTTGTTGTATGAAAGTGTGAAAGTATATCTAGTAACTTTTCTAGTGGTAAGATTAGGTTCTGCCAAAGGAAATGTACCCACATTTGTGTAGCTGTAGAATGGAGAGCCATTCAGGAAAATCCACTCTCAGCCAGTACTTGAACCCTGATCCCCTGTTCCCCTTGCTATGAGTGCAACATTTAGTTCGTGTGCCCATCAAAAAGTAATGAGAACAGATTTTCTTGACCCAATGTCCACCGTGAGGTTTCATGGAATCTAAGAGGAACGTTTTGTTCCAGCAGACATTGTCACACGACGAGAGCGGTCAAGTGGCCAAGAGGTACTTCACGAGGGTCGAGTGACCCGTTTGACTGTCGGTGCTCTCCAAACAACGTTTTGCGACTTGTGTTTATTTGCATTTTGGTTGGCAATTTAAAGTCATTATTGTGCTTTAATTAGGTATATTTTTATATTTTCTTTTACTTGTCATGTAAAGAACAGTCCTTCGAATCTTGTGGGCTACTCTTAGAAATATATATAATTTTTTTTTTTTAATTTTTAATAATAATTTCTTATACATAATCTATTGGTAGTTTAGCCAACATAACTATAGTAAAAACTTAACAACCAAACCTCAGACCATTAATTAACGGATGACATGCAGTGGACCTAATTTCACAAGACCTAAAGTTTAGGAGCTATGCCTTTAGGTCTTGTAAAATTAGGTGCTGTGAAGTTAGGTCTTGTGCCTTTAGGTCCACTGCCTGCTTGAACAGTTAAGGATTTTTAAAGTAATATACAAAAATTAATTTTAGGTCCAGTGCCTTTAGGTCTAGTAAAGTTAGGAGCTATAAAATTAGGTGCTGTGAAGTTAGGTCTTATAAAGTTAGGTCTCATGGGGTTTAGTTCTTATAGCATTTAGGTCTTGTGCCGTTAGGTCTTATAAGGCTAGGTGTAATAAATTATAACTTCCATCTCATTACAAATATTCAGTCCCATCATGACCATCAAATAAACAACATTAAAATAATCCATCACCTCCTAGA
Organism: Timema cristinae; assembly: GCA_039000515.1. Taxonomy (NCBI): domain Eukaryota; kingdom Metazoa; phylum Arthropoda; class Insecta; order Phasmatodea; family Timematidae; genus Timema; species Timema cristinae. Next base: position 54,284,197 of record JBCFYV010011164.1, read on the forward strand.
TTTTAGAACCAATGACCTTGCCTTGAGGGCTATAGAGCCTGGGGTTTTGGGTGCATATCAGGACCTGCGTAGGCTGCGTACAAGGGGGGGGGGAGCCATTTTGATTTTCCACATCATGCTATTAGGTTAAATATAACTTTAATTATATTTTAATAAGATTTTAGTTTTATTTTAAAGCCATGCCGCCATCTCTAAACTGTTGTGAGGATTAGAGGATGAGGATATGGAGCCAGGGGTTAGAGGAAAGGGGGTGGAAAGCCTGTCAAGACCTGCACTGGTTGGGAGAGAGGGGTCAGGTGAGGAGTTATTGATATGGGCTTGAGTTACTAAGAGCAACAGGGATTTACCACTATGGGTTAGAGTTGTTGGGAGTGCCGGAGTGTCGTGTTCGTGGGGCGTCCAGACGTTGAGGGTAAATTACTGTTATGTGGTCCAGGTGTTGGGGGCGTCGGGACGTCGTGTTGAAGGGGGTGTCAGAGCGTCAAGGGTAACTCACTGTTGTGGGCTCTAGGGCTCGGGGGCAAAACCCGTAAAAAATAACATTAATAGTATCAAAAAGGGAATTTTGCATAAAAAATTGGTGTCAGGGAGAGAAAGGTAAGTCAAAGGGAAGAAATGTCATAACATTAAGAGGAAACGTTGGTAATTTACCACTATGAGGTTAGGGTGTTAAGGGTTTGCTGTAGATGAGGTATTCAAAATATGTAAAGTGCATCAGCACTTGCCTAGAGAGATAATGAAAAATCGTTGCTGGGCGTAAGGAATTTGTCAACATGAGGTCGCGTTGGTGGGCTTTGGGGGTCTGGCTGGCTCCACCTCTGCTTATAAGGTATAGGAGAGGTGATCTTTGATTTTGGTGGTGGCCATCTTGAATTTGCATTGTAAGGTATAAGGTGGTCCTTTTGGATATTCATATAAAGTTGTAAGGTTTATTAGGTCTCGGATTTTCCCATAACGTTTTAAGGTATTTTGGTGGCAATTTTGAATTTTATAAAGCGATCAATTAGGGTAGTTAATTAATAAATGCAATTAATAAGGGACTAAGAGGTGGGGTGGTGGGGGAGTTGCAACGCCAGGGAGAGGGGAGCGCGTCGATGTTTACCATTCTAATCAAAATTTTCCCCCAGAAGTATCTGAATCTCCCTACTTAAGTATGAAGAGCTAATTCAAGAGGAGGTATACCAGCATATCCATGGAGAAAGGATAATAAATCCTTTCCAGTAAAGTGGGGGATTCCAGCCGGGACTTGAACCCAAATCTTCGTCACCAGTAAGCCAAATGATACTGACTCTTTAGCGAGTTTTCCTCTTCCTCCTTCCTCAGCCCCCGAAAAATGTTTAAGAGGATGGCCAGACTGGGCGAGCGAGCGACTAAAATATAAAATAGAACACATTGGTTGTAATGAGAGGTGGCCAGACTGGAGCACGCGAGCGACTGAGCGTGCGCGCTTGACCCGGTACAGTCTAGTTTACAGGTGCTAGGCAATATTATTATGTGTTGATTCATTGAGTGCTGGAAAACTTCTCATTTTGACATTTTTATTACTATCGATAGGTTTAGCACACTTGCTACTAACGGCCTATATTAATTGGTAAGATCATAAACCATACCTATATCTATATATATATATATATATATATAATATATATATATATGTTAAAATACTAGGCCTTTCCAAATAAGAATCACCATTAGCGTGGAGAGAGGACAAGAAAACCACAACAATAAATCACTGGTTAAAAACTACCCTCAGTTCACTGAGCAAAGATTCGGAGCTTCCTCGTCAACAACTATCGAGAGCTATCTGCTAATCACGCGCTCGCCAGTCTGGCCACCCAGTCGCTTGCGCGCTCGCTCACTTTATTTTTTCTTTTATGATAAAAGTCGAATTCGACAAATATAGAATTGGCACTATGGATACAACGACCTGTAGGGCTCAACCTATAAGAGCTATTGAGAAAAAAAATAATAACAATAATAATCAATAGCGTAAGCCTGCACGCAAGCCATATAGACTAAGCGACCTCCGTCTGTTGGTGAATACCATTTTCATCTTCAAGATTACTCGCCTCAGTGGCCGCATGGTCTAAGGCGTCATTCTCGTGTTAAACCGGTACTAAGGAAGGGGATATTGGGGTCAAAATCCCGGTTGGGTCCAATGAGGGTGGTTTTTTTAAAAATTGTTTCCTACTCTCCTTCCAAGCAAATTCGGATGAATTCCCTCTAAAATACTTCCTTCCTCATCCCGATCCCATTAGAGTAATTATCATATAATATGTGTATAGCCTAAACAGGCAGTAAGACCTGATTAAAAAACTGTCGAGATTATTATGAAACTTTACGTTCTGTGTAGACTTAAACACAAACAAGTGGGCTTTGCAAAAATATTTGTTTCCCTTATATTTCAAACCAAACTACGCCCATGGTAATTTTTTATGGATATATCCTGTATAAGTACCCATTCGAGCTATAATACATTATGTTTATTACATGTAGAGATGAGGAAAGAATAGTTTTATATGTAATGTACGCGAATTTGCATGTAAATGTAGTGGTAAATCATTATAAAAAATATCCCCAGTAAAAGAGTTCGAAGTTTGAACCCCAACCTCTCTGCCACTGACAAAATAGACTAAATGAGCTTGATATTCAGATCTTGGGCTATGTCCACCGAGACGGCTTTGTTTGCAATGACGGGGCAACATAAGTTAAGTTTTAGGGAAAATGTACATGCAATTGCATTGAGGGAGAGCTGGAAAACATTTCTAAAAAAACTGTGCACCCGGTCTGAATTATAGCCCAACCTCCTCATAAGTAGTGTGAGATTTTGCTAATGTGGTATAGGCCCTATATTTATTAGTAGAATTACTTTTTAAATGGTATTTGTTTAATTCCATAGAGCCTGGCTCGCCTGGTTCTGCAACTACTCGGGGTCTTACTAGAACGTTTGAAATTATATAATTCTGAAGTTGACACACATCTCAAGTTAATTATTACACATGTCATTATCATTATTAAATTCCATGATCTCGGCAATTCAGTTCAGTGGATTTTAAGAATATTAACTTTGTGTGATGCATTTAAGACTTGGAATAGCGGAATATTATTATATTTTAGCAAAAAAATTAGAAAGCTACCAATTTCTATTTCTGGTTTTCCATATTTGTAAACCACACACACACAAAATGAATGAAATGATCCTTCACACGTCTTAACCGCAGAAATTGTACTATTTTTTAACCTAGCTGAGAGACTATTAAGGCTGTTTAGAATTTATATCCCTTTGAATCTTAATTTAATATGATATTAGTAATCTTTTAGCATTTAATATAATTTCTATTATTAGTTTTGTTTTCAAAGTTAGTTATTTTGAATTAGAAAATAATTATTGATAATATTTCAAGTCGGTTAAGGAAAGACAAGCTGTTACATCTACTCTAGATTAAATAAAGATATACAAATAGATTTTAAAAATTGCTTCAGAATTAAGAATGATGATTTGTCTAATACTCCACTTATTTACAAGCCTAAACATTGGAAATATTTATTTATAAAATTTGGCACACATTTTACAAAACATTTTCTTTCGAAATCATATTTTGTTCAAAGTCTTAAAACCGGAGAAAATAAGCTTTTTAAGAAATCACAGAAATGATTTTTATTTGCCAGGAAGAGCAGGAGTTATTCTTAAATTTTATTTTAGTTTGAGTGGCCGCCCTGATATACAGCAAATTAATAGCGGTATTTTTAGTCCCTTTAGTGTGTTCTAAAAGTCGACAAATCTCAAAGCCCAAATGTTTATCAAACATTTTACTAAACATGCCCAGCTCCGCTAGAGATTAGTAGAGCGGGCTGTCTTTCCCTTGATTAAAGCTATTGCCGCCATTATCGTTTTTATTTGAAAGAAATTGTGTCATTGTGTAAGTATTGTGTTGCTAACTATGCAATGCTATAGGCCATAGATACGTTTGTTTTAAAACTTTGGTTGGGCACCACAAACTGAGAGCTCATTATTGTTGGAGTTGTTAGTGTCTTATTAACGTAATTATTTTCAATTTAAAGAAATCTAAAATGGACCATGTCATTTCAATAGAAGGTCAAAGGAAGGGAAGTTTACTTTATATTTATAGAAACAATATATTTTTTAGTAAACGAAAGCTCAATAATAAAGTTTATTGCAAATGCAAAGAAACTCATTGCGGAAGTTTGGCGGTGTTGGAACCAATGGGAAGAGTGCTACAGCACACAACCATCCTGCAGATCCAGTAGCCGTACAAGTTTTGAAATTAAAACAAGAATTAAGGCAGCGATCAATGACGCGACATGAACCACTCAGATTGATTTATGAGCAATCGTGTGAAAGGTAAGTAAAATAATTTTGTTTTTTTGAACGTGTTTACTAAGCGTTACTAAGCGAAATTGTTTTTCACGCTAACTTTTAAGTTTATTTTGAATATAAGTAACTTTCAATATCGAAGAAAGATAAGAACAAATAAAATAGAACTATCACAACATGGCTTTTAAAAATCAAAAACCCCAAGTTCACACTTTCACTGCCGCCACTGGACAGAGAGGTACTGGCTGCCTCTTGAAGAAAATATATTGTTACTCCACCAATCACTGACCTAGGTTTCATTCTATCGGAACTCGTCAGAAGGGAGTGGGAAAAATTAGATGTACATTTCTAAGAGAAGAAATCAATACACAATTATGAGAAAAAGGAACTTTGTGAATAATGATAGAACACACAAATACCTCCCTGTCCAGCAACAGCAGTTGTTACACTATTGAATTTATTGCCCCACGTTGGACGTCGATTGAAACACTACGGATTAATTCCTTATATAATAATGCTATGATGATATTTAGGTTGTCTATAGCTCCGTGGTCGAGCGCATATCATCACTGTATGGAATAGATACAGTTTAACCAGCTGTTAATTGCTCCGTGATTGAGCACTAATTAAATCGGTATAATTAATAAATGTAAGAAAGAGAACTATTGATGGCTGTTTATTCACACACGGTTTATTCAAATTACATCTGTTAATTACTTATACATACTCCAATTAAATGCTCTATATCAATGCACACTTGTGATATTAATGTAAATTATTGTATTCTGTGTTAGACTGTGACTGCGAGAGCCAGTGCTAGTGAGTTCCTAACATCGTTGCTTGTGTGAGCGTGGATGCTAGAGCGACTTGTGTTTGGCTGCTTGGCTCTGTCTTTGGCTGCCCTTAATTATACGCACAACGGCTTATATATGACATACCCCTTGACTCTTACTTCCCTTGTCAACAGAGTAAAAACTAACTAATAGAAAGAGTCCTGGCAACAGGTGTTGTGAAGGCTAGCTTCTTATTGGTATAGGGAATTGGCGTCTTTGCCAAATACTGCGTAACTGTTCCTTTAACAGGAAAAATGGTATAAAAATATATTTTAATGGTGTAATCCTTTTCCCATTATTTCTGAAATATGCGTGAATCATGGAAAAATCATAAAAGGCTACTCTACATATGATACTTTAAAGAAAAATTACCTTGATCCATGACTTTTTATATATTTTAGATTGATTTGAATCAATATCATTACACAGTGTAAAGTGTGTGCTGGTTTTCTCTTTCACTATAAAAGCCATATTGTGTTTGTTTCCTTTATTTGTACATATCCACCTTTCAGTAAAATTATCAAGTGTAACTGATGTTTCGGTTAGGTCGAATGCAGTCGAGTATTTGTTTAAATCAATGTTTCCCATACTTTTGCCAGTTGTGTACCCCTTTCAGGGTCATGACGCAACCCAGGGGTTAACAAACATTTTCTTGGATGGGCCAGATAATCAAAATAGTTTAGACTTTGCTTGACGATGATAAGTAAAATTGAGGATATTATGTAATATGTAAGGTAGAAAACAAAATACAAAATATTAGTGCATACAAACAGATTTTTGTAAATTAGTGAGATGTGTGGAATTATTTTTTATGAGATATAATTACATTTAATTGGGTTTCAAAGTTTTCAAAGTTGGTGTTCCCCAACATCAAGCAGATCATCAATTTCATGAATCTGCAAATATATTCATTTAAAAGCCATGCTTAGCTCACATAATAGTATCGGATTTGGCCCGCAGGTCATAGTTTGCACATCCCTGGCTGAGCCCAAGTACTCCTTACAACCTTTATAACAATAAAAGAAAACAATACTCGCCATCTTGTAAAACATAAACTGTCATACCAATTAGTTTCAGTAGAAACATCACAAATTCCTTCTTTTTTTTAAAAATTGGTTGCGATTATTTAATTTTACTTACAACTATTCCTCAACATTTACAATATTCTTATATTAATCAAAAATGTTATTTTATATACTATACTGAACCGTATTCACAAAACAAACTAAAATTGGCCATTTTTTGATTTGTACTAAAACACAAAGGTTATGTAAAGTATATTTACAATTTGAAACAAAAAAATTAGGTAATAAGAAAAAATTACTTGATTGTAAATATTTTAATTTTATTTGAATGGTAGAACCTCTAATGGGATTATAAAGCCAATAATAGAGGTATTAGTATATCTTTGACATCCTTTGTTTGGATGTTGAAACATGTGTATTGCACACACTAATGATGTGTCTTTTGGCCACAACAACTTGCCTTGAATAGTGGTTGTTCACGACCATATTCCATAGTTCTTCACAGTTGAAGCTCACGGTGACCTGGTGTGGTCTAGGGGTAAGATGTCGAACTTCTGTGCTGGGGGTCCGGAGTTCAATCCTCGGTCCCGGCACAGATTTATCTGATTACCAAACCCTTCCTTCACCTCTGACAAGACATCTTGTGAATGTGGGGAATGCCAGGCCGCCACCGTGGTTCGGATTCCACGTTAAACTGTAGGTCCTTCATTTCATCTCACAATCACCCTACCATTACACATTAGCGTAAGTGCGTATAACCCGAACGGGTAGTAAGACGCGGTGCTAATAATAATAATAATAGTTGAAGCTCACAAATTGCACACTAGTTATTTAGAGTTACAATATTTCTGACGGCCATGAAGATGACTAATAAATCTGCAATATTGAGGTCAATAAACTAAAATAGGAAGGTGTTAAATTAGAAGGATATTTAGTGAGAACACTTATCAGGGATAAATATAAAATGACCGGTAATATTACGTCTTGAGCTTTGAGAATACCTGAAACAAGATTTCTTTATGGAAAGTAAATACAGTGCTCTTAATTATCCAAACCAAGAGTAATTGTACACGGACATTCAATAGTAAGTGTAATCTCCCAACACTTAAAATAGCGCTCCCTTTAACAAGCTTGTTAATTTAGATAAATAGTTTGGGAAGTTTGTCAGACTGTAGTTCCTTGGAACATGGCTTTTTTGTAAACCTAGTTCACATGAAGCTGAAAAGTGTGAGGGGGGGGGGGGGGGGAAATCCTCAGCTAAATGTGCAAATGAGCAGCCAACCGAATAATCTGCACACAAACAATTGGAAGTTTACCGTTATTTATTTTCAAACCCCCCCCCCCCCCCCCCATTGTAATGTCATAGAGGAAGCGATTGTAAATTAAGATAGGGTTCACCGGATATAGTTGAACACCCTCGGTTTGAAGCTCCCAGGTTCAAAATGTTATAATACAAACTTTTTAAGATTGTTCACTAAGGTTGTTGTGTCCATCCAAGAATCAGAAGTTTGAAATAACTGCCACCATTTTTGTAATTTAGTGTTAGTTTTCCATACGATCTCATTGTATCGTCACACAATTTACAAACCAACTTAATTCTTTAACAGACACAATATCAAATCTCACGAAAGAATCAAACCCTGGGACCTTTAACTAAATAGGTAGGTGTATTATCACTGAGCTAAGGTCTTTGACTAAATTAAGTTCTAAAGTTAAGATATTTTTTAAAGTAATGAATGGTTGAAAGTACACACTAATAAAAGAAATTAATAAAACTGTTAGGATTGATTGGCTGATGAAATAAACACTGAAGTTGGAACACTTTGTTCTGTAATGTTCTCTGCGACTCATTAACCTTAATATCTTTAGTCTGCGACAGTTGAAAGCTTTATTGTTTCTGTGATATCAAATATATGTTGGCTTTGTTTATAAAATGAGGATGACCAGAGTATTAACGGCTATGTTACATCATCGGTTGTTATGGGTACTAGGGAAAAAGGAGGAAAGTTAGGCCACACACATTTCCCAGTACAGCAACTTTTCTATCTCGAAACTCAGTAGTATTTTTGTGTCTTCATTAATATAAATATGAATGATAAATCTTTTAAACACAATGTAAAGTGCGCTAGAAATATCTAATGATTGTCTAACAGAAGCCAGCACTAAATCAATTAGAATTTTCCCTCTGTAACCTTCAAATGTTTTATTTATGTAAGCCTTGGTGTTTTGTACTTGTATACTATTATAATAAAGATGCTTACTGTTAAAAACTAACTAGTAGTTTAATTATCTATGTACAACAAGTAAAGTAAATTGGTTGATGTTGAAAAACTTCATGTATGTACTATATTACACCTTATAGATAACATTCCAAAATGGAGAATAAGTACTTTTAATTATGTTTAAAATATTGTTTTGGATTGAATAAAATGAAATGATTAAAAGCAATGAAATTGTATAAGAAAACTTAAGTTTACATTATTTAAAATGCAAAATATAACATTTGATTAAAAAATGTATCATATGGCAACCCAAAACCTAAACATGATATTTCAACTGTCATTCAAGTACAACTATGGTGAACGGAATGTTGGTACTATTTTTTTACATGCATTAAATAAAATGTTCTTATAAACATGAGTGTTTGTAGAAATAGTAAAAAAAAGTAAGTTTTTTGTCACCTTGTGTTAGGGATGAGGAAGGTTGAACTTGAAGGAAATGTATCCACGTTTGTATGGTGGAAGGAGGGTGGAAAACCATTTAGGAGGAGTTTTTAGGCAGTTTTTACTTCTCTTTGAACTTCATTTCCTGCAAATTGTAGGAGTTGTTTGCATCCTTGTTTGTAATGTTTCCCTTTGTCCGTTGCAAGAGTGGTATGTTCTTAATATCCCACGAGATGAAATGTATAAATGATAAAGTAATTTAAAAAACACATATTTGCTTGTTTAACATTTGAATGAAATATATTAAAGACAGTAAATAAGCGACACGAGAGAATGAACTCGTTCAGACGTTACACACAGCAATGTTCTATAGTTCCAGGTGCTTGTGTTGGTCAACCTCCAGCTCTGACCGCCGGTCAAACTCTGCAAACCAGTCCTGGTACACGCCGACAGGATCTATCATCCAATGCTTGTGGAAGGACACAGGATCGTGCATTGTCAGGTACTCCGGGGCGTAATCTACAGGTCTGGCCTGGAATCAAACACACAATCCTCAATATGCTCTTACATTTCTCTAATGTTTCCCCTCCTAATACTGTTCGTGTGATTGATTATTCACTAATAGCAAAAGAGAAAAAAGAAAATTAAGGTCACTTTTGAAGTCCACTGCTTAGTTTAAAAACACAGTTCGACCAGTGCATGAGAGGTTAGAAGCCCATATTTTCTGTTGGTGTGTGTGTAGCGAGTACACACCTGGTGGAAGAGTGGGGAGTGAGTGATGGGGACCCCTAGGCGGGCCAGGCACACCCCAAGGAACATGTCGTCAGGGGTGCTGATAGAGGGACAACGGCATAGGCCAGAGTCGACCAGTTTGCGTACCAGCACCAAGCTGAACACCATCCCACCCCCGCCTGTGATGTAGTTATACCCCTGCGAGGAGCGCTGAACGTTGTAGCCATATCTCTCACCAACAGCCACTGGTCTGGATGAGTTGAAACAGCTCAGCAACTGCTGCAGTCTGGCAACACTGTTCGGGCACGTTGAGAGGAGAGAGCGTTAAAGCCTGACTACCTCGTAAAAAACAGGATGTCAGGATTTGGTCTGAATCTCGATTGAGTTCACTGATGGTGATTTTTCCACATTTTATGGCAAATACTTGTGCATTTCTTTAAAATTCCTTTTCGTCATGTGTCCTTAAATGAATGTAAGTTAAAAAGTAAGTAAAGATTAAGAGATGTCATATCCACCACCTGAGTATTGTGTCGTCGTCTGCCACCACCACCCAGCGGACGTCCGGGAGACCACCTGACAGGCCGGCTACGTGGCTGAGGATTGCTAGCGTCTTGCCGCAATGACCGTGGTCTGTATTGGCCACACCCACATTGATTGTGGGGATGGAGTTATCTGTTGGACCAGACAATGCACATACATAGGCATCACTAGTTCTTATTTAATGGGGGGGGACTCGCCTCGATGGCATAGTTAGCCAATGCGCTAGATTCGTGTTGAGCTAGACTGCCGAGGAGATCAAGGTTCGAATCTTGCTCAGGTGAGCTGAGGATGGTTTTTCCTGAATGGTTTGACATTCTCCCTCCACACAAATGTGGGTTCACTTTATCAATATTCAACCTTTCCAATTCTTAATCTATTAGTGTAATTAGTACTTAAGCGTATAACTCGAACGGGTAGTAAGACGCGGTGCTAGGTAGTAATTATATAATCTTAGGGGGTAGATGACAAAAATAGCTAGGTTCATAGTAGTTTGTTTTATTTGGGGGCAGAATGTCTGTCTGCGGTAGTAAAGTCTCCAAACAGAGGTGTCAGTTTTTTTAAAGAAAAAACATTAAATTGCTTATCAAACTATTTAAAGTGGTCATATTTGTGTTGTAGCCTTTAGAAATTTGATAAAACTTCATCCAATGAGTTAAGAGGAACACAAAAATACATTTGGGGGAGCTTAACCCCCTTTCCCTGGTTAGTATACAGTACTACTCACCCTCCAGTTCACTGTAGAACCCTATGTACCTAGCGTACTTGGCCCAGGTACTCTTCACCACAGGAATCCTGTCCTTGTGGAACTTGCCGCATGTCTTTACAGCAAAATAAATAGATCTATTGGGCACAGGATCGGCCTGGAACATATAAAACACCAAGAGGAGCACAAATAAATACAACTCACATTGGTAACAATTAGAATAGAATATATTAAATATGTACGTACAGTAGATGAACAATTGCACCTGCACGGGAAACAAAGCCAAGAACTGGGCTTAGCCCAATTGTGCTCTGCTATTGTTGATCACATGTAGTTTGAGGTGGGACGCAAAAAAAAGATCAATTTTGTTTTTACGTTTTGCTATAACAAAACATTTGTTTGGCCAAAATAAATAAATAAGTAAATATTGCTCCGGTAAATACATTTAGTTTAGTTTTCTCCACATGGTGATATCAACAGTACAGTATTTTTTAAAAGAAGAGAAAAATTTTGTCATTAAATTCCAGGATACCCTCGAGAGATATTCAAGAAATGTTGAAGGTCAACATGTGAACATTATAGAATTAAGAATTATACTCTTTATGTTTGAATTGAAGCTATGTTTTATTTATTTATTTTGACAAGTCCCCTACTTCCTCACCTAAAGGCAGGGTCTGCAAGAACATCTACAGCCGCTGGCAACTTTGGCCGCTAAGTTATGTTGCCACTTGTCCAAGAATAAACTGTCAACTTGTTTAAAAAGAACCCTATGAATGTCAGTATATAGTTTACTATGATTAATCCCATCACTTTTATTGTTTGTGGCCTGGTTGTAAACATTGATTTTTTTTTTCTCACCGTAGGACATTTTGAGCATCTTTAATAAATTACAAATATGTTATATTGCGGTCAACATTTATAACATGTTACTATAATATTATTATTATTGATAATATCTATCAGAAGTGATAGCTGTAATTCACATTATGTGACACGAAAGAAGAACTATTAACATTATTTTAGCTATCAAATATGTCAAATTTGTAAGAAAATTGGAGTGTTAGGACTGTGATCTTAGTTTCTCTTGGTTTGAGAAAGTGAGATTTACCAAACGTTGGGAGATTAACTTTCACCCTAAAAAACAAAGATCAAGAGCTGAAGGGAAATACTCACATAGAGCTAGAGTAGCTTCACAAAGAGCAAGAGCTGAAGTTAAAGACTCACACAGGGCTAGAGTAGCTTCACAAAGAGCAAGAGCTGAAGTTAAAGACTCACACAGGGCTAGAGTAGCTTCACAAAGAGCAAGAGCTGAAGTTAAAGACTCACACAGGGCTGGAAGGGCACAACGTAAGAGGCACAATGTGGTTGTTTGTGAAGGCACAGCAAGTTGGAATGAGATAGTGCGGTCCCTCTACCCTTGTTCCACACATACAGGGACAGCTCGTGGGACGGGTCGATGGAGAAGTCTGTCTTGGGGGGAGTCTCGTCCTCCAGGCGAGATGACAGCCTAAAACAGGGGGGAACGTGTGCTGCAATAAGTCACTAGTAACGCTATCTCTGGCTAGTTTGTTAAATCAAAGAAAGGCAGTGCAAGAATTCAAACCCTTGTGACTCTATGGTAGTCAAGTGTACCTCTGGAGTATAGCAGCGCTGAATACCACCCCTGACGCTATGTGTGGGTACTTGAAGTGTTGAAGGGAGGCGAAGTGGTGGACGATGGTCGCCTCTCTGTCCCATAGACCGTGTCCCAGCCACAGTTCCTGGAACATAGCCAGTTGCAGGCTTACCAACCACCTGCCAGTGCTATTTGGCTATATTTGTTACATCTAAAGCTATGAAACATTGTTTCTAATATTCAATTATTTTTAATTTAACTATTCCTTCAGACATAAATATTATATTTACCTGACTTTTGAAAATTCATCTCTCTAAATTGGTTATAATGTCTACATAATGTTACTAGTCTACAATTTGATAAGTTCTTGTCTGTAAAAAAATTCTAGTCGACTGACGACGTGTTAAACTAATGAGATTATCATCATAGAATCTTAATCATTGGTTTTCAAATATGATTTGAACTATTTAAAACTACAAATTGTTATTCTATAAAATCAATAAAGTCAAACTTACAGGCAAGATATCAATATTATATTACATTAGGGACCTTTGTCTCGAGAACACTCCTACCTTTGGCTTGAGAAATATCTGACCTTTGTCTCAAGAACTATCTGACCTTTGTCTCGAGAACTCTCTGACCTTTATCTCAAGAACTCTCTGACCTTTGTCTCAAGAACTGTCTGACGTGTCTCGAGAACACACTGACCTGTGTCTCGAGAACTCTCCGACCTTTGTCTCAAGAACTCTCCTACCTTTGGCTTGAAAACTATCTGACCTTTGTCTCAAGAACTATCTGACCTTTGTCTTGAGAACTCTCTGACCTTTGTCTCAAGAACTCTCTGACCTTTGTCTCGATAACACTCCTACCTTTGGCTTGAGAACTCTCTGACCTTTGTCTCGAGAACTCTCTGACGTGTCTCGAGAACACACTGACCTTTGTCTTGAGAACTCTCCTACCTTTGTCTTAAGAACTCTCTGACCTTTGTCTCAATAACACTCCTACCTTTGGCTTGAGAACTTTCTGACCTTTGTCTCGAGAACTCTCCTACCTTTGGCTTGAGAACTCTCTGACCTTTGTCTTAAGAACTCTCTGACCTTTGTCTCAATAACACTCCTACCTTTGGCTTGAGAACTCTCTAACCTTTGTCTCGAGAACACACTGACCTTTGTCTCGAGAACTCTCCTACCTTTGTCTCGAGAACTCTCTACCTTTGTCTCGAGAACACTCCTACCTTTGTCTCGAGAACACTCCTACCTTTGTCTCGAGAACACTCCTACCTTTGTCTCAAGAACTCTCCTATCTTTGTCTCGAGAACACGCCTACCTTTGTCTCGAGAACACTCCTACCTTTGTCTCGAGAACACTCCTACCTTTGTCTCGAGAACACTCCTACCTTTATCTCAAGAACTCTCCTATCTTTGTCTCGAGAACACGCCTACCTTTGTCTCGAGAACACTCCTACCTTTGTCTCGAGAACACTCCTACCTTTGTCTCGAGAACACTCCTACCTTCGTCTCGAGAACACTCCTACCTTTATCTCGAGAACTCTCCTATCTTTGTCTCGGAACACGCCTACCTTTGTCTCGAGAACTCTCCTACCTTTGTCTCGAGAACACTCCTACCTTTGTCTCGAGAACACTCCTACCTTTGGCTTGAGAACTCTCTGACCTTTGTCTAGAGAACACTCCTACCTTTGGCTTGAGAACACTCCTACCTTTGGCTTGAGAACACTCTGACCTTTGTCTCGAGAACTCTCCTATCTTTATCTCGAGAACACGCCTACCTTTGTCTCGAGAACTCTCCTACCTTTGGCTCGAGAACACTCCTACCTTTGTCTCGAGAACACTCCTACCTTTGTCTCGAGAACACTCCTACCTTTGTCTCGAGAACTCTCCTACCTTTGAATCGAGAACACTCCTACCTTTGTCTCGAGAACTCTCCTACCTTTGTCTCGAGAACTCTCCTACCTTTGTCTCGAGAACACTCCTACCTTTGTCTCGAGAACACTCCTACCTTTGTCTCGAGAACTCTCCTACCTTTGTCTCAAGAACTCTCCTACCTTTGTCTCGAGAACTCTCCTACCTTTGTCTCGAGAACTCTCCTATCTTTGTCTCGAGAACACTCCTACCTTTGTCTCGAGAACACTCCTACCTTTGGCTCGAGAACACTCCTACCTTTGGCTTGAGAACACTCCTACCTTTGTCTCGAGAACTCTCCTACCTTTGTCTCGAGATCACTCCTACCTTTGTCTCGAGAACTCTCCTACCTTTGTCTCGAGAACACTCCTACCTTTGGCTTGAGAACTCTCCTATCTTTGTCTCGAGAACTCTCCTATCTTTGTCTCGAGAACACTCCTACCTTTGTATCGAGAACTCTCCTACCTTTGGTCTCGAGAACACTCCTACCTTTGGCTTGAGAACTCTCCTATCTTTGTCTCGAGAACACTCCTACCTCTGTATCGAGAACACTCCTACCTTTGTCTTGAGAACACTCCTACCTTTGTCTCGAGAACTCTCCTACCTTTGGCTTGAGAACACTCCTACCTTTGGCTTGAGAACACTCCTACCTTTGTCTCGAGAACACTCCTATCTTTGTCTCGATAACTCTCCTACCTTTGTCTCATCAAACTTGCCGAGTAAAGCAAGCAATATCGGCAAGTTGAACTTGGTGTGACTTTCACAAAAGATGACCCAAGAGCTATTCGCACCATGGAGGGAGTTCAACCTAAAACAACAACCATAAATAATACCATCACTACTACCATTTATTTGATTGATAATCGTTCTTCCCCAGTGAATAATGTCATTATGAAAGTATTCCCTCCTCGCCCATCCCTCAGTTAATTTAACAAAAGAATGTTGTGAATATCGCTGGTCATGAGTCACAAAGCCTGCCCAGTGGGCAGACATGGGAAGGGGTAGTGATCATGTCCATATGATACTTTAAATCTCATTTGAACACAAAACTTCTCTGGTATAACAGGTTTCCAAGTTTTGAGTTCTAAATGACTACCAACAGCTTGCATCCAGGCTTACCACACTAAAATGTAATATTTCAGGATTTTGGGTAGTGTTAAAAATGTCTGGCCCTTCTTTAGTACATATTATAATAGTTTATAAAATTGTAAATGTATAGGATATGTATATATACATACACACACACACACACACACATATAAAACAAAGCTTGATCAACAAACATGATTATGAATGGTCTAAAATCAAAAGCACTATCTTGAGCCCTATCTAGATTTTGAGTGTATTTACTATCATTGAAATGATGGCTAACACATTATTTTGTCAAGTTTGCGTACAAATGATTACTATTCCTTCGGCCAATCAGAGATTACCAAGTAAACAATACATCAAACATACCTTTATATACCTTCACACGCCACACAGAGGGAACAATCTGGAACCTTATCTACCCCATATCAACTAAATAAATATCTATCTATTTAAAATGTGAAACTATTCCTTTCGTCAAATATTACTCCAGGAATTCTACCAAACCGATTTTAATAATTTTTTTTAAAGGGATGTTAATGCATCAAGGATGTGTCCAAAAATATTCAAAATGGAAGTCCCAATTTCTATCGACAGAAACTTCCTGAGTTATATGCAACAGATTTTAATTATTTTATGAAAAATAAAATCATTCATGCTTATAGTATTAAAGATTACCAATTTTCAAGAGCAAAGCCTCAATTTCTATTTGTGATGGTGGTGTGTCATAGACAAGCGGTTGAGGTCTTGAGTGTAATAATTGGGTAGTATCTAAGGGTTGGAAAGGAGTGAATAGTATTTTATGAACTACTTGTCAAAGGAATGTAAACAATGCGAACAGACCCAGAGAATCAATACAAACCTTGTGATTTTCACCAGCAACTAAATTGACTTGGTTTATTTTTGGACCTTGGTACATCTAAGGGAGTAGAAAGATAAAAGGGGGAATGGGTGGCCATTATACAATTTTAAATAAATCTTTAGCCAATTATAGTGTTTATATATGGGGTTCCATCAAATTCTGGGGAGAGAGGGTTCCAATCAAAACCATTTCCTAAGAAAAGAGAATCCTTCTACACCATATACTCATCGTAGAAAAACATTCTATCCCATCAAAAACCCAACCATAATCACGTAAATAACTCAGAAATCACACTCAAGTCATACCAAAATCCCAGACTCCCTCAAACCAGGAAAATAAAACCTCCCTTCCCCTGAGACCACACACAATCATACACACTCCACACCTCCCAGCCCCACACTTTCACATCCTTAAGGGCAGAGGATGCAAACTCACCTGGGAAGTACAGGGAGTACGGGCCATGAACTCACCTGGGAAGTACAATGAGTACGGTCCATGAACTAACCTGGGAAGTACAAGGGAAAGTACGGCCATGAACTCACCTGGGAAGTACAGTGAGTATGGTCCATGAACTAACCTGGGAAGTACAATGAGTACGGTCCATGAACTCACCTGGGAAGTACAGGGAGTACGGGCCATGAACTCACCTGGGAAGTACAATGAGTACGGTCCATGAACTAACCTGGGAAGTACAGGAGTACGGTCCATGAACTAACCTGGGAAGTACAAAGGAGTACGGTCCATGAACTCACCTGGGAAGTACAATGAGTACGGTCCATGAACTAACCTGGGAAGTACAATGAGTACGGTCCATGAACTAACCTGGGAAGTACAGGGAGTACGGTCCATGAACTAACCTGGGAAGTACATGGAGTACGGTCCATGAACTCACCTGGGAAGTACATGGAGTACGGTCCATGAACTCACCTGGGAAGTACAATGAGTACGGTCCATGAACTCACCTGGGAAGTACATGGGAGTACGGTCCATGAACTCACCTGGGAAGTACAATGAGTACGGTCCATGAACTAACCTGGGAAGTACAGGGAGTACGGTCCATGAACTCACCTGGGAAGTACAGGAGTACGGGTCATGAACTCACCTGGGAAGTACAATGAGTACGGTCCATGAACTCACCTGGGAAGTACAGGGAGTACGGTCCATTACCTCACCTGGGAAGTACAAGGAGTACGGTCCATGAACTAACCTGGGAAGTACAATGAGTATGTCCATGAACTCACCTGGGAAGTACAGGAGTACGGTCCATGAACTACACTTGGAAGTAACAATGAGTACAAGTACCATGAACTCACCTGGGGATATCAGTGAGTACAGTCCATGAACTCAGCTGGGAAGTACAGGAGTACGGTCCATGAACTAACCTGGGAAGTACATGGAGTACGGTCCATGAACTCACCTGGGAAGTACATGGAGTACGGTCCATGAACTCACTGGGAAGTAAGGGAGTCCGGTCCATGAACTCACCTGGGAAGTACAATGAGTACGGTCCATGAACTAACCTGGGAAGTACAGGGAGTACGGTCCATGAACTAACCTGGGAAGTACATGGAGTACGGTCCATGAACTCACTGGGAAGTACAATGGAGTACGGTCCATGAACTCACCTGGGAAGTACAATGAGTACGGTCCATGTAACTAACCTGGGAAGTACAGGGAGTACGGTCCATGAACTAACCTGGGAAGTACATGGAGTACGGTCCATGAACTCACCTGGGAAGTACATGGAGTACGGTCCATGAACTCACCTGGGAAGTACATGGAGTACGGTCCATGAACTCACCTGGGAAGTACAGGGAGTACGGTCCATGAACTACCTGGGAAGTACAATGAGTACGGTCCATGAACTAACCTGGGAAGTACAGGGAGTACGGTCCATGAACTCACCTGGGAAGTACAAGGAGTACGGGTCCATGAACTCACCTGGGAAGTACAATGAGTACGGTCCATGAACTAACCTGGGAAGTACAATGGAGTAGGTCCATGAACTCACCTGGGAAGTACAGGAGTACGGTCCATTACCTCACCTGGGAAGTACAAGGAGTACGGTCCATGAACTCACCTGGGAAGTACAGGGAGTACGGTCCATGAACTCACTTGGGAAGTACAATGAGTACAGTCCATGAACTCACCTGGGAAGTACAGTGAGTACAGTCCATGAACTCAGCTGGGAAGTAGAGGGAGTCCGGTCCATGAACTCACCTGGGAAGTACAATGAGTACGGTCCATGAACTCACCTGGGAAGTACAATGAGTACGGTCCATGAACTCACCTGGGAAGTACAGGGAGTACGGTCCATGAACTCAGCTGGGAAGTAGAGGGAGTCCGGTCCATGAACTAACCTGGGAAGTACAATGAGTACGGTCCATGAACTCACCTGGGAAGTACAAGGAGTACGGTCATGAACTCACCTGGGAAGTACAATGAGTACGGTCCATGAACTAACCTGGGAAGTACAATGAGTACGGTCCATGAACTCACCTGGGAAGTACAATGAGTACGGTCCATGAACTCACCTGGGAAGTACAGGGAGTACGGTCCATTACCTCACCTGGGAAGTACAATGAGTACGGTCCATGAACTCACCTGGGAAGTACAGGGAGTACGGGCCATGAACTCACCTGGGAAGTACAATGAGTATGGTCCATTACCTCACCTGGGAAGTACAAGGAGTACGGGCCATGAACTCACCTGGGAAGTACAATGAGTACGGTCCATGAACTAACCTGGAAAGTACAGGGAGTACGGTCCATTACCTCACCTGGGAAGTACAAGGAGTACGGTCCATGAACTCACCTGGGAAGTACAATGAGTATGGTCCATGAACTACCTGGGAAGTACATGGAGTACGGTCCATGAACTCACCTGGGAAGTACAAGGAGTACGGGTCATGAACTCACCTGGGAAGTACAATGAGTACGGTCCATGAACTCACCTGGGAAGTACAATGAGTACGGTCCATGAACTAACCTGGGAAATACATGGAGTACGGTCCATGAACTCACCTGGGAAGTACAATGAGTACGGTCCATGAACTCACCTGGGAAGTACAGGGAGTACGGTCCATGAACTCACCTGGGAAGTACAAGGAGTACGGGTCATGAACTCACCTGGGAAGTACAATGAGTACGGTCCATGAACTAACCTGGGAAGTACAATGATTACGGTCCATGAACTCACCTGGGAAGTACAGGGAGTACGGTCCATTACCTCACCTGGGAAGTACAAGGAGTACGGTCCATGAACTCACCTGGGAAGTACAGGGAGTACGGTCCATGAACTCACTTGGGAAGTACAATGAGTACAGTCCATGAACTCACCTGGGAAGTACAGTGAGTACAGTCCATGAACTCAGCTGGGAAGTAGAGGGAGTCCGGTCCATGAACTCACCTGGGAAGTAGAGGGAGTACGGTCCATGAACTAGCCTGGGAAGTACAGTGAGTACAGTCCATGAACTCACCTGGGAAGTACAGGGAGTACGGTCCATGAACTCACCTGGGAAGTAGAGGGAGTATGGTCCATTAACTCACCTGGGAAGTACAGGGAGTACGGTCCATGAACTCACCTGGGAAGTAGAGGGAGTACGGTCCATGAACTAGCCTGGGAAGTACAGTGAGTACAGTCCATGAACTCACCTGGGAAGTACAGGGAGTACGGTCCATGAACTCACCTGGGAAGTAGAGGGAGTATGGTCCATTAACTCACCTGGGAAGTACAGAGAGTACGGTCCATGAACTCACCTGGGAAGTACAGTGAGTACGGTCCATGAACTCACCTGGGAAGTACAGGGAGTATGGTCCATTAACTCACCTGGGAAGTACAGGGAGTACGGTCCATGAACTCACCTGGGAAGTAGAGGGAGTATGGTCCATGAACTCACCTGGGAAGTACAATGAGTACGGTCCATGAACTCACCTGGGAAGTACATGGAGTACGGTCCATGAACTCACCTGGGAAGTAGAGGGAGTATGGTCCATGAACTCACCTGGGAAGTAGAGGGAGTATGGTCCATGCGCCGGGATGGGGGAACTCCTCGTGTACAAGATGCACCACAGGATTCACCTGGACAGACAACACATGGAGGATAACCCATTAAATGTTAACAAAACACTCTTATCCGCTTCAGTGGACACTCGTAATAGACTGGACTGATGGCGTTCAGGTGTACTCGGGTGGTTTTTCTTTGAAATATTTTCCACTCTCTTTCTACTAAAATGTGGGTACACTTCCTCTAAGTCTGTATTGGTTCGCTGGTGACACTTAGTTCGCTGTTTGAACCCCAATAAGATGTATTGAGGATATTTTACTAAATGGTTTCAAACAGTCTATCTGACGAGAGTTTATGTTTGCGTGTACCGCAACAATAGTTTCCCTAGTCAGTGGATAGAGCCCGGAGTAGCTAGATTTAACCTCATTAGATGATTTCATCTGGGATTACATGGCACCACAGGAACTACCGAGAACTACACATGAGATCATAGCTGAACCAGAGGAACTACCCAGAACTACACATGAGATCAGAGCTGAACCAGAGGAACTACCCAGAACTACACATGAGATCAGAGCTGAACCACAGGAATAACCGAGAACTACACATGAGATCAGAGCTGAACCACAGGAATAACCGAGAACTACACATGAGATCAGAGCTGAACCACAGGAATAACCGAGAACTACACATGAGGTCAGAGCTGAACCACAGGAATAACCGAGAACTACACATGAGATCAGAGCTGAACCACAGGAATAACCGAGAACTACACATGAGATCAGAGCTGAACCACAGGAATAACCGAGAACTACACATGAGGTCAGAGCTGAACCACAGGAATAACCGAGAACTACACATGAGATCAGAGCTGAACCACAGGAATAACCGAGAACTACACATGAGATCAGAGCTGAACCAGAGGAACTACCGGGAACTACACATGAGATCAGAGCTGAACCACAGGAACTACCGAGAACTACACATGAGATCAGAGCTGAACCAGAGGAACTACCGAGAACTACACATGAGAGAAGCAGTTCCGAGAATGTCCCCTGAAAGATTTACAAGTTTATTTTGCGATTCAGTTGACGGATTTGAAATTTGCACACACACACAGATGGGGCATATGTGGGAAGAAATCATTGAAGTTCTGGGCTGTGTACGTCATATCATTTATAGGAGTAACCTATTTTCAAACACCAAGTTACTTTTGTTTGAGGATTCAAGTTTGCTAATTAGAGTCAAACGTATTGAAAGTACAGGAAGTGTAGGCCTTTAGAAACTGTATGAAGTTTAATTGAAGGCCGGCCATCTTTCAGCTTCATATTAGAGAATATCAGAGGACTGAAATAAGGATATAGGGGGGTGTTGGCGGCTACCTGCTCAAGCGCTCGCGCTTGCTCCTGGAGGTCCTGTCGCAGGATGTGGGCCCGGGTCTGGAGGTGTGATGATTCTTCCTGGCTCAGAACCACGAACACCAGGTCACGAGGACCTGTAACAGTGAGTGTCAGTCGACCTTGAGTCGTCTTACAAACTCTCAAACAATATCTGATTGTGACCAAAATAACCTTACTCGGTCATATTATAAGAAATTTAAACGGTTTAGTATTAAAATGACCCTGTTCTGTGGTCGCGTAGTCTAAGGCGTCACTCTCGCAATAGACTGGACCGCCGATGACGGGGATATCGATCGTGGTTCGATCCCTGTCGGGTGATTTTGCGAGGTTGGTAGCATCTTAACTCACGTCCCCTGTGTCCCCACCTCAAGCACTCTAAGCAATATATCACATCAGACAAAAGAAAACGAAAGGTAAGAAAATTAGTCCACCCTGCGAGACCTCTTAGTTTATCTGATGAGAGCATTTCCCCTCTTTCACTGACGAGTATAAACACTCACTATTCTATTTGCGCTTGGACATAGTTTCCTGGCATTTCGGAATAAGCTTTTCCTAGTTTTCTGTTTTATATAGATGTAACTAACAAAACAAAAACCAAACAATAACCATTTATGAATAGAGAACAAAAAAAGCAGACAAACGTTTGTCTGTGCCCTTCATCCACACTGTAAGGTAGCGAGATTACCTTACAATACTGCACTATGGTATACTTATAAGAGAGGGCCATAGTGTAATATGTCAGGGTAAGCAGTGTGTACAATCTGGCGGATATTTGATCGAACAATAAAACGTAGACAATTGTCCAAGTGACGCCATTTTCAGCTCAGTTTGTTGCAGCCAGAGCTATCTACTGTAAACACAAGCTGGAAAAAACAATAGACCTTGCTTATAAAATAATTATGTGCTATTACATTACGCGAGTGAAGGTATTTTTTAGTTTTTATATAACAAAAAAAAAAAACCTTTATGGTCAAAATAGACCAAATATTGCTTCAGTAGAAATGTTTAGTTTAATTATCTATAGGCTACTTGGAAATATCAACAGTTGTTGAATATCGATCGGAGCTCAAATCCCAGTCGACTACACTGAGGGTGGTTTTACTAAATGGTTTCCCACTCTTCTTCCACGCAAATGCGGATAGAATGCCTCTATCCCTAGCCCATTAGAGTAATTATCATATAAAACGTGTACAGCCAGTAATACACGTGATAAAAAGTTGTAATAACGTCTTTAGAAGCAACCAGCAATGGCACGTATCGGTGGTCACGCCGGCTAAGGTGTCAAACTCACCTGGTCGGGTTTTCGAATCTTGACGGCACATTTTCTCATCAGAGATAAAAACCCAGCAACCTTCATGACGTGTTTAGTTCCGTCGATTCACCGCAGAGGAGCGCTGACAAACGAAACTCCGAGCCAATTCGGACTTGGCAACACTGTAACACATACAGTGTTGCCAAGACAAGCGGGGAGACTCATTCAAAGGGCAGTATTATAAAATTGAAAAACCACAACGCAATCCCCTCCTCCAAGTGAATGATGCAGTGAACTCTCGTCTCCTTGCGAGAGAAGGACACAATAGAAACCACGCACGGGCTGAGCAGTCCCCTCAGGGGGACTCCCTCAAATATTCATGAAGCCGCCTTTATCATTTATTAACGAGGCACTTAACTCGAAACTCGTCTGTTCTCGTTACCGCTCTCGGCTCCAGTCGTGTGGAGAGCGACAAAACACGCCCATTCTATTCTAGAAACAGAATGTCTCATAAAACTAGAATGGATTGTTTTTCTCCCCGCTCTAAATAGATGAGGTTTATAGAGCTACGTGAAACTTTCCGTCAGAAGAACCCGCTCCCTTAAAACATTGGAGCGAACAGTGGACGTATTTTCAAATATCATTATAATAATAATAAACGAATGAGTATTGGGTTCACACAAATGAATGTGTTTTCAAAATGCAGGGTTAAGACAAGAGTTGTAATTTCGCAAAACGACAAATCAGTTTAAAATGATGTTTGATTGCAAAGACCAGGGAACGGCAACCTTAAGAGACGTTTCACAAAGGTCCCGGTGAACATCCGTAGTTTGTACACAATATATAACCCCTGGTTTCAATATCTCCTGCAATGATTTGTGTCCCCAAATTTCTAGAATCAATAGCGAGCTTATCACACATGTCTGTCTGTCTGTCTGTCTTCTGATCACAACCAAATGTCAAGGACTGGCCGAGCTTATCGCACTATCTGACACATGTGTGAAGGCTCACTATTACACGTCTACATTTAAATATTCGATACTGGCGGCTGTCACTTGTAGGTGATGGTTCTAAGCGAGACAATCACTCGCAAACACTAGGGTTGGTTTATTTCGCAAAGCAATCTGCTCATGTACATTGCCGTCGGACTCATGACACCTTCTGCTGTGTCGTTCACCCATCTTCGGTCAACATTGGGATCACAACCCTCTAACCAATGTCTAACCAATGTTCTAATCGTGGTTGCACTCATGGCGCGTGAGGCACGCCATCGCTAAACGGGCCCTTCACAACTGTCTAGAACCAACTAGTGTTGGGCAGAATCGGATCAATAGAATCGATTTATTCGATTATTCTGAATAATCGATTCATTCGATTCTTTCAAAATCATTCGAATTAAAAAATCATTCGAATGAGAAAAACATTCGAATGAAAACATAGCTGACCAGACGCGAGCTGGCCGATTCATTCTCCTAACTCACCCTTGCCAGAAGTGCTGAGGAAAACCGACCTTATGATTATGAATGTTTCCAGGCTATCTCTATACAGGTCTTCATTTCTATTAGGTTCATTTTCAATAAATAGTCCCCATTGCTACACAATAATCGACCTTACGCATTCGAATGATTCTAAGGTTAATTTAATACAAAGTTTAAGTGGTTGTACAGTTTACAATCGAATAACAGCCAAAAATAATTCGAATGAAAATTACAAAATGAGTCGATTATTTTGCTACATTACTACGTGGATTCTTCTATTTCATTTCTTTAAAATTTTAACTTCCTAACTAATCGCATATAGCACGAATGTTTTGAGAGATAATTTTTTTTAACGTTGACTTAAATTTATTAAGTAGATAAGTATATACTTTTTATATATTTAATAAAACATTGCTCAGCCGTAATATTGAGATCGTATTATAATTTTATTCAATGAAATAGTTTTACGAATGTAAGCTTATATATTTTTGTTATGTTAGGAAATATTAAAGGGTAAATTATTTCGACTCTTCTAAACAGAAAGGGAAACGTATGTTGTTCTTAATTTTATTATAAATCGTACGCAAATTATATTAATTGCGAGGTACTTATGAGACTAATGCGTTCACTCTTTCATTGTATAGTATTTTGTTGTGGCTGTACTTTGGTCTTTGACACTGGCTCAAGGAACTAAATGCAGTAATAGAACAGTGTTGATAAGCTGCAAATGCAAAAGAATGCGTGTTGGGAGATCCGACAGCAGCGTGAATAGAATAGTAGCACAAAGCAAAACGAGCAACTAGTTACTACTTTTAGAAGTAGTAAATATCCGATTATTACCGACTCTTTACTACTTCTCAAAATCATTCGAATGATTCTTTCGATTCATTCGATTATTTTTCAAAGAATCGAATGATTATTCGATTCTTAAAATCATTCGATTATGCCCATCACTAGAACCAACTGCCCAGAGCGCTGCTCTAAAACAGGCACTAGCTAGAATCTGCCAACTAGGAGATTCCAATGACGGCATTAAGCACCAATCAACGTGCCTAGATCCAAGTCATCCAAAACCACGTGATGCTTGAATATCACTTCACAGATTCACTGCTCTCCCACTGGAGTCAGCAGCTATAGGCCTACGTGCGGTTATACAATAATACCTCACATTTAATATGCTGGACTCTACAATTATTAGCTGACCGGTGATAGTTGAACTTACAATAGATACCAGCTGACCGGTGATAGTTGAACTTACAATAGATACCAGCTGACCGGTGATAGTTGAACTTACAATAGATACCAGCTGACCGGTGATAGTTGAACTTACAATAGATACCAGCTGACCGGTGATAGTTGAACTTACAATAGATACCAGCTGACCGGTGATAGTTGAACTTACAATAGATACCAAACATGTTGAGAGCCTCACACTTCCCATTTTAATATTAAACTATTTTACTTTCTTTTAACATTAGCTGTGGCGGCTCGTGTATAGGCACTGCGGAACTGCAGCACCCCCTATTTCCACCTGATATTATCAATAACATTTAATAAATATAATGAGTCCTTTTTTCTTTAATTCTTTATTTATTTTTGTAGTACAATATGTATTCCTTAAGCTTAATGTCAGTACTTCAGTAGCCATCCCCCAGTTTATGAAAAATATACAAAAATCTTTGTATGGAACTGTGCGCTTCACAGTGCCAGTGACGTGGTGTTTGACTGTTGTGTGCATGTTCACATAGGAGTGGTGTGGGAAGGAAGAAGGGACTACCAGGTAGAGAGAGCACTGTTGCTCTCGCAGTGCCGGCTCTGGCGTGATGGCGGAATGAAGTTTTTTTTTACTTAACGTGTATTGTGCTTAAAAACCGTGTACCATATTCTTGAATGTGATAAAATTTAGAATTAAATTATTATTCTGCTTCCAGGTATTCTATTTGATTCATATTTTTTCGGTTCTTTTATTTAACAGACAACTTTAACCATGGCCTTGCATCCCCAAGAAATAAGTTCTGTGACTAAGTGAACTTCAACAGCTTAAGTTTTCACAGCTATATCTCCATGAGAAAGTTACAGTTAAGAAAAGAGGTCGTTCAACACCTGATATTCTAATATTTCAGCCATGCAAAATCAACAACAAGAAATATATTCGTAGCTTTAATTCTGAATGGTACCAACGGAAAAGTTGGCTTTGCAGCTGTGAAGTAAAATATGCACTGTTTTGCTTCCCGTGTTAGCAGCACCCCCACTAATTTTAGCTACGAGCCGCCACTGGACATTAGTAACATTCCCGATAAAGATAATTTTGGTCACACTCTAATATTATTAGAAAGTTTGTGTTTGTGAGCTTAGAAGACTCGAAGATCGACTTTTAACGACGTTAAAGTATTCTTACGTGATCGATTGAAAATGTCCGTGAGATCGACCAGTTTCCGACCAACCTTTATGTTATTCGGTTTACTTTATTGGGCATGATATGGTGTCTAACGCTGCTCTAATTAATTTAAGAAATATGTTTATTATAGGTATACAATATAATAACTGTCCAAGTGGCTATTATATAATATTTAGCACCGCGTCTTACTACCCGTTCGGGTTATACGCTTTAAGTACTAATTACGTTAATGGATTAGGAATTGGGAAGGTTGAATTAGAGGAAGTGAACCCGCATTTGCGTGGAGGGAGAGTGGAAAACGATTTAGGAAAAACCACCCCCAGTTCACCCGACCGACATTCGAACCTCGATCTCCCCGTCCTCAGCAGTCGAGCTCAACACGACTAGCGCGTTAGCTAACTACGCCACCGAGGCGGGTCCCAAGTGGCTATTGAAAAAAGGTTAGAGAACGACACCTTAGCTCAGTCGGTAGCGCCTCTCTCTACTGAAAGAAGAGTCCCGGGGTTCGATTCCTGGCATGGCCGAAAAATGTTTCATTTGTAGAATGTGGGTTTGCCCTTTCACAGTGATGAATTAACGATAGGGGGCCGGGTGTTGTGTCTGTTCTAGATTTAAGTTAGTTTATAAGTCATGCGCTGATATAATTAAATTAGTCAGTTCATAAAGTGCACGTTCAATACCTCATATATAATAAAAAGAAGTGTTTGTGCGATGATAGCCAAATCAACGGCACGCAAAGATCTAAAACTTTAAACATAAGTGGAAGGTACGAATGCACCTCGAAGCAGGATTTTTAAATTTTTAATTAGCTATTTAATTAGGCTATTTTTAACCAATTTTTGAAGAAAATTTTGTTAATCTGATAGTTAAATTTTTATAGAAAATTGGGCACCGTGGATGGGGGAGGGGGGCTTATATAATTCTTATACCACAGTGGGCCACAGTAAACGGCGTGTGGGTTTGCTAGTAAAAGTCATTCACGAGCTAGCTAAGTTTACCTGGATGACAGCTCGAAATGTTACTAGAAGTAATCCCTAATATATCACTACGCCAACAGCCAACAGCCAATTTGGAAATTCAAATAGAAAAGGTGAGGTTAGAAATTGAAGGGCAAGAGGATGCTAATAGGCAATTTATTAAGGAAAATATTAATGAGGAGATTCAAATAAAAAGGAAAGAAATTGTGGAGATAAAAGAAATAGTAAATGAAAACAAAAAAAGGTTGGCACTTTAGATCAGAAAATAAACAACTTAGCTGATCAAGTACAACTTAACAAAGGTAGGGGGACAGATAACAAAAATGGGTGTAGTCACAATCTCTTAACCAAAAATGTCAATGACCTTACTTTGTCACTCATTCCTAGGTATAGGGGAGCAAAGGGCAAAATATCTGTGGCTCAATATTTGCAAAAAATTGAGAGAGTTTGGAAAGAAGAGGATTTAAGGGAAAGGAACAAAATTGAAATTTTGCTCTCATGTTTAGAAGGGGAGGCTAGGAACTGGGCCAGTTATTTAGAGGATGAATGGGAGACCTATGAACAGGCTAAGCGCGCATTTTTGGATCACTTTTGGTCTCAAGAGATGCAGGACGACTTTCTGCAGTTAATATTTAATAATAGATATGATTCCAAGAAAGGCGCAATGAATGAGTATTTTCATGGTTTTGTTTCTCAGGCTAGGTATTTAAATTATCCATTGGAAGAACACAGGTTGGTGAAACATCTAACAAATCACTTTCCTCTTCAGGTACAAAATGTATTGTTAAGTGTTAGTGCCCAAAATGTGAAGGAGATGGAAAGAGTATTGATAGGATTTGACAATAGGTAGCTTAAAGGAAGAGAGAGAGAGAAAGAGGGGGTGAGAAATAATAATAATAATAATAATGTAATTAGAATTATTAAGCAACAAGCTCTTAGTATATTATGTAATTTTATCTTCTTAACCTTGTAAATAAGGGCCATTTCATTGTAAAGATTAGTGTGGAAAGTGACCCTCCTTTATATTTCAATACAGTCCAACTCTGGAAAGTAAGGACATGTACTTCATTTTGTTTTCATTATTAATGACAAATTCAAGGGAGGGAAGCATCCTCTGAAGTGCTTGGTGAAGGAAGGAGTAGAAATGGATTTATTACAAAGTATAGTCAGTTGAGGGTGGGGGTGTACTCGGAAAGCACCAGGTCAGACAAGTAATTTAAGACAAGCTTATAATAAAAATTGAGTTGAGGCAGGTAATTTCTGCTATACAGTGACATGTTGTGATGTCAGGACTTGGATTCTTCGACGTTTGGCAAGAGAGTAGTTTTGTCGCAGAGGTCTGACTACCTTGTGAGTTTTAGGGGGCAGGGATTGAACCTGGGCCACCCGAGTTATGGGAATTTTGTAAGTGTTAGGGGGCAGGCATTGAACCTGGGCCACCCGAGTTAAGTATTGTGAGTTTTAGGGGGCAGGCATTGAACCTGGACCACCCGTATTAGAGTTTTGAGAGTTTTTCTGGGCCAAGGGGTCAGCAGAGTTCTGAACCGCCTGTGGTTACCAGACATTTGAACGAGGTTTGGACCGCTAAGAGAACGCCTCTTGTGTGTTTTGAAGGCCTGAGAAATGGGATTGTCGGTCACTGTATGCCGGGAAGTATCCTGAGGATACGTTCCAGTTTTTGGGAGTTAGCCTTTATTGAGCCTGTTATAAAAATAAATCAATATTATGTCACAAGTTTAAAGCAACTTTCTTTTAAATAAAATTTTTAAAGGAATAATAATCATAATAATAAATAATAATTAATTATAAGAATATTTCAAAATGTGAGCTTGTATTAAACCACTAAGGTCTTGTTAGAGATTGTATATACTATGGTTCTCTGTGCTGTGGAGAGATTCAGCATCGAGTTGTTGTTTTCCATTTTGTTTTACTAGGGGTTAAGCGTCATCCTAATTAAATCAATGATACTGTATGATAATAATAATTTTCTGTTGTTAGACAATGTATGTGTATGATATTGCCATTTCTATGATTTAAACAATGTACTTATATGTTTTACTAGTTAATTATGTTTATTTTAATTTTTTATATTAAGTTAAGCTATTTTCAGCAAATGTGGTGCTCATATAGCAAATTTTAGTTGACCGTTTGGTACATAAAGTTGTAAATGTTTGTGATCATATAGCAAGTTTGGCCAAGAGACTTTTAAGAGTAAGTGTAACAAAGTGTTAAGAGCCTTTGTTAAGTGTGTGAAAAAAAAATCACAAAAGTGGATCCGTGAAGGATCATGAAACGAAGTGCAACAATTATTTAAAGAAGATTGTATAGAATTAAGAAAAAGACAAGACATAAAGGAAATGCAAATTGCTTGGCAAAAATTAATTAAAAGACACTTCGATCTGTGACAATTAAATTAAAATTTCTTAATATAATAAACTTAGACTATGTTATGTCAGTTAATTATAATTAGGCTGACATCTTACTTAGATATTTTATTTCATTTAATCATAATTATACTAAATGTTTTACTTAGATTATCTTATTTTAGTTAATCCTAATTATAACTGATAAATTTTATTTTAATGCTTAATTCATATAACTTCCACTTCAAAATATTGAACTTGATGCAATTTTGTTAATTCTATACAGGATGTTTAAAAATATTGAACTTTAAGTAAATTTTGTGAAACTATACAGGATGTTTCAAAATAGTGAAATTTTTGTAAAATTTGTAAAACTTATACAGGGTGTACGAAAAGTGATCATGTCTTCTTTTTTTATTTTGGCAAAGCGTATCAAAAAGTATAAGACTAGTCTCTACTTTCCGATACACTTTGGGGGGTATTGTAATGCAATAGATTTGACCCTAAGGAGTATTTGAAAGCATTGACCATTTATCATTCTAATTATTCATATATTCAAAAATATTTTACATATAATTAAACATATTTTACTTTATTTAAATTTTACAACCTATTACGTGGCGCTTAAATCACGTCTTCCTCTAAATTATTTACTAGTTAGTTCGCGCCTCGTGGTACGATGGCAGCATCTACTGGAGCTAAACTTAAGAAATGTTAACGTCTTTTAACGTAATCCAGACAAGTTAAGATCTTTTAAAGTATTTCCTCTTCGAGAAGCTTCCACAAGCAATAGGTATTTTTGTTCTGAGTTTGTAGGTGTGTAATTTACCGTTAGAAAGATTCCTTCGAGAAGCTTCTATTGAACTCAGATATATGTGACTTTTTGAAACTTCGTATTTTACTGTGCAATCAGTCGTGGTCTTGAATGGACGTGCTTTAAGCGATCGGTGATTATAAGTTGCTAGGCCCTCGACATGATCGTGTTTCGATTAGAATATTAATAACAATATGTTTTCAATTTAAGGAATAAATAGATATCAAACTTTATGTGATATATTATCATTTATTAAAGTCTAATGATAAGGAACGAGGCATTATAAGTAAAGCACATAGTTGCGTAATAGAAACGATGATTTACGGAGTGACTCTTAAATGATTCTGTTATGTAATATAACAAATAGCATTCTAACGTGGGGAGGAGAAATGTAACAAATGACTTACAATCACGGGGCTATTATACGTCAATAAAAAGAGAAGTATAGCAAATGGCGACACAACGTGGGGGTTAATATGCAACTATTAACACTTGCGCGAACACGAAATGTAACAAAGTATTTTACAATGATGCAGACACGCAGTTGATGAAAATATTTTATTCAGTTAAATATTTCAAAATACGATAAAATAATCATAAAATCATTTATTGTATGTAAAAAAAATGACAACAATTTTCTCTTTTCCAAGTAAATACGATGCCTGTATTAAAATATATTGATGTGTGCACTATATTACACAAAATCAGTAACGTTCCAAAACGAAAAATAAGTACTTTTAATTATGTTTAAACCCGGCAAAGATTTATCTGATTACCAAACCCTTCCTTCACCTCTGACAAGACATCTTGTGAATGTGGGGAATGCCAGGCCTCCACCGTGGTTCGGATTCCACGTTAAACTGTAGGTCCTTCATTTCATCTCACAATCACCCTTCCATTACACATTAGCGTAAGTGCGTACAACCCGAACGGGTAGTAAGACGCGGTGCTAATAATAATAATAATAATAATAATAATAATAATAATAATAATAATGTTTAAAATATTGTTTCGAGTTGGATAAAAAGAAATTATTTTAAATAATGAAATGGTATGAGAAAACTTAAGTTTACGTTATTTTAAATGTAATATATAACAGGTAGTTAAAGATCTTTACATTTATAACAAAACTGTGATCTTTTACAAGTGTCGGCAACCCAAAACCTAAACATATGATTTTCGAACTGTCATCCAGGTAAAAACCTATCGTGAACGGAATATATAAACTATGAACATAGATTAAGCTGAGGTGATAACATTCATGAGCGAATCTATTTTCTAGAAAATATTACAATTGATATTAATAAGCTAACCATGAACTAGTATGTATGTCCGTAGGTTAATTAAATTCAATACTAAAAGTTAACAAAACTAAATGGAATGGCACAAAAATTTAACGACCGTAATGCCTGCTTTGTGGCCGGCCAGTTTCCCATTGGACTGCTGGATACGTGACGTGTCTATCATCAGCTGGAGTTAATCTAGGGGGGCTTCTTTGGTGAAGACACGGACTCCCCTTACCGTCGCGTGATCTGGTTGGCTGTCCCGAGCACGTGACTCGCACATTGATAAGCGAGGCGACAGTTTAGCCAGCCAGCAGGATTTATCAACATTAAGGGTCGAAACTAACTTCAAAAACAATATTTAATTAATCTTAATTTAAATGCACAATTTAAAATGATTTTATTCATACGCGAGGTTTTTTTAAGTCCAAATTCATGCAGTTTTTATATCTTTATTGGCCAAAATAAATAAAATATTGTTTCAGTTGATACATTAAGTAATATTTTTTTTAAAACATACCTAGTAATATCAACATTTCTTGAATAGTTGTATTGATGATCATAAAATTCGACTAGAAAATTTTTAAATGAGAGTAAAATGTACAAGTCAAATTCCAATATTTCAATGGCAAGTATTAAAGATTTGTTAAAATTACTATATTTAAAACATTTTACTAAATCTATCTTCTGAAGCAATATTTTATTTACTTTGGAAAAAGTTATAAGAAATGTAAAAATACATTGGCCTACGTTTATTTGAGCTCCCTTCCAGCTTAATTTAAACTGTATAGCTAAAAATAAACATAAAAGTAGGGATAATATAGTATAAACACTGCTATCATCTAATATCAAGTAACAAATGAATCGTTAACTTTCAAACAAATCTTATTCATTGAGAAAGTATGTGAAACCACTAATGGTGTGTGTCTGTGTGATCGATAGCAACAGAGTTGGTTGGTAGGACAATCATAGTGAGATATAATCCGGACTGTACCGGTTTTGTCTTGTTATTTCTCCTGAATGACAGGACTAGACAATGCAATGGCCCACACGTTTAAAGGGGGGTAAGGAGGGAGAGTTTGCCCTATATGATGTAGTCAAGTTATTATTTCTGTACATTTAATTTTGAAATTTAGTGGCACTTTTAATGCGTGTAATGTCATGGCATGATCTTAAAAAAAAAAAAAATTCAATATGCATTCGACACAACTTCAGTTAATTGTGTTAAAGTAATTGTACTTTACATGTTTTAAGCTTTAATTAACATTATTTGCGATCTTGGAGGGATGGGTAGAATGTCAAACTTGCACCCCCTACCCCCATTCCAACCTGAGGACGCTAATGAGCCCCAGGAAGGATACCATTATGATAAGTTTGTGTTGTAAACCTGGTAAGATGAGGTAAACGCGTCGATAAGACTGAACGTGGAAGTTTATCTCCGATCCTTATTTTGTTTATAACTCCCCTAGAGGTCCCATTTCCAACCCCCCTAGAGGTCCCATTTCCAACTCCCCTAGAGGTCCCATTTCCAACCCTCCTAGAGGTCCCATTTCCAACTCCCCTAGAGGTCCCATTTCCAACCCCCCTAGAGGTCCCATTTCCAACCCCCTAGAGGTCCCATTTCCAACCCCCCTAGAGGTCCCATTTCCAACCCCCTAGAGGTCCCATTTCCAACCCCCTAGAGGTCCCATTTCCAACCCCCCTAGAGGTCCCATTTCCAACCCCCCTAGAGGTCCCATTTCCAACTCCCCTAGAGGTCCCATTTCCAACCCCCGATTGGCTCCACAGCCATGTTTTCACTCCACCCCCACAGATCGAGGCTGATTAGTTAATATTTGTCCCTGCATCTTACTACCCGTTCGGGCTATACGCATTTGTACTACTAATGACAATGTGTTAGGGACGAGTACGGTTGAATTTAGAGAAAATATATCCGCACTTGCGTAGAGGGAGAGTGGAAAACCATTTAGGGAAAAACACCCTCAGTAGACTCGACCGAGATTCTACCACCGAAGCGGGTCACACATCTGTTCCCAAAAAGGTAAACCGCAATAGTTCCTCCACACGTCATAGCACGAGAAATAACCCAATAGTTCCTTCACACGTCACAACACGAGAAATAAGCCAATAGTTCCTCCACAAGTCACAACACGAGAAATAAACCCAATAGTTCCTCCACACGTCACAGCACGAGAAATAACCCAATAGTTCCTCCACACGTCACAACACGAGAAATAACCCAATAGTTCCTCCACACGTCCCAACACAAGAAATAACCCAATAGTTCCTCCACAAGTCACAACACGAGAAATAACCCAATAGTTCCTCCACACGTCACAACACAAGAAATAACCCAATAGTTCCTCCACACGTCACAACACGAGAAATAACCCAATAGTTCCTCCACACGTCACAACACGAGAAATAACCCAATAGTTCCTCCACACGTCACAACACGAGAAATAACCCAATAGTTCCTCCACACGTCACAACACGAGAAATAACCCAATAGTTCCTCCACACGTCACAACACAATAAATAACCCAATAGTTCCTCCACACGTCACAACACGAGAAATAACCCAATAGTTCCTCCACACGTCACAACACAATAAATAACCCAATAGTTCCTCCACACGTCACAACACGAGAAATAACCCAATAGTTCCTCCACAAGTCACAGCACGAGAAAAAACCCAATAGTTCCTCCACACGTCACAACACAAGAAATAACCCAATATTTCCTCCACACGTCACAACACAAGAAATAACCCAATAGTTCCTCCACACGTCACAACACAAGAAATAACCCCATATTTCCTCCACACGTCACAACACAAGAAATAACCCAATAGTTCCTCCACACGTCACAACACAAGAAATAACCCAATATTTCCTCCACACGTCACAACACGAGAAATAACCCAATAGTTCCTCCACACGTCACAACACAAGAAATAACCCAATAGTTCCTCCACACGTCACAACACAAGAAATAACCCAATAGTTCCTCCACACGTCACAACACGAGAAATAACCCAATAGTTCCTCCACACGTCACAACACAAGAAATAACCCAATAGTTCCTCCACACGTCACAACACAAGAAATAACCCAATAGTTCCTCCACACGTCACAACACAAGAAATAACCCAATAGTTCCTCCACACGTCACAACACAAGAAATAACCCAATAGTTCCTCCACAAGTCACAACACAAGAAATAACCCAATAGTTCCTCCACAAGTCACAACACGAGAAATAACCCAATAGTTCCTCCACACGTCACAACACAAGAAATAACCCAATAGTTCCTCCACACGTCACAACACAAGAAATAACCCAATAGTTCCTCCACACGTCACAACACGAGAAATAACCCAATAGTTCCTCCACAAGTCACAACACAAGAAATAACCCAATAGTTCCTCCACACGTCACAACACGAGAAATAACCCAATAGTTCCTCCACACGTCACAACACAAGAAATAACCCAATAGTTCCTCCACACGTCACAACACAAGAAATAACCTGGTAATAGTCGACTTGTAGAGAATTCTGTCAGGGAAACTTGGCCCGGGTTTACAGTGACACACTGATACCACCATTGATGTTCAATCGTTGTTTGTAACAGAGTGTACGCGAGTAATTGTCGAAGGCTCTCGCTGTAAATCACATCTTAAATGGAGTGTGTACTGCCGGTTGCAGGCCCACCAGGGGAGTCCGAGAACGGGGGAACATGGCAACACTGCCGGGAGATTTAGGCCGACCAGAAAATACCAGTTGCTCCCGGTATGGAACCGAGAGATACATTTTCCACGTGGTAACACATAAACTCTGCTTGGTAACACACAAACTCTGCTTGGTAACACACAAACTCTGCTTGGTAACACACAAACTCTGCTTGGTAACACATAAACTCTGCTTGGTAACACATAAACTCTGCTTGGTAACACACAAACTCTGCTTGGTAACACACAAACTCTGCTTGGTAACACACAAACTCTGCTTGGTAACACACAAACTCTGCTTGGTAACACATAAACTCTGCTTGTAACACATAAACTCTGCTTGGTAATACATAAACTCTGCTTGGTAACACATAAACTCTGCTTGCTAACACACAAACTCTGCTTGGTAATACAATGCACAGTGAATTTAAAAAAGCAAGCCTATCAGCTGCCAACAGCTTTAAATCATCTAACCTATGATAGAGGATTTGAAGGGCGACTT
Source organism: Timema cristinae (assembly GCA_039000515.1). NCBI lineage: Eukaryota > Metazoa > Arthropoda > Insecta > Phasmatodea > Timematidae > Timema > Timema cristinae. Next base: position 54,320,717 of record JBCFYV010011164.1, read on the forward strand.
TTTATGAAAATGCATCAACATATAAACTGATGGCGATTTTAAAAAATAGTGGCTTATAGTGGTAGGGGGTGTCCTCCAGATAGCAAGTAGTGTAACCCTGCCCCGTGATTGGTGTGTGATACGATCCCGCCGCACGATATACGAGTATTTAATGCACAGGCGCATTACTCCCCCCCCCACCCCCTCCACAAATACAAAATAAATTAATTCCCCATTCGGAAAATGAGTAAAGTTTCGCGGTTTGTGTGAATGAAGAACGAGGTGGGTGGGGAGGTGTTTTTCTTTCTTTGTAGGGGTGTTGGCTGAACACGGTGAACGAGTTGAGAAAGAACAGGGAGGGGAGGGGAGAGGAAGGTTGAAAGTTGAATAAGGAGAGGGGGGAAAGGTCGAAAGGTGAAGGAGGAGACTCGAGAGAAAGAGAGAGTTCGCACAAAACTAACTTTTTGAAAAAAAAAAAAAAAAAAAAAAAAGGAGAACGGGGAATGAAAATGTGATTTTGTCGTCGTATCTGGGGTTTGTCACGACGTCGCGTTGGGGGTTGATAGGGGGGGAACAAAGTTCGTCCATTGGTGTCGCTAAGTGTAGGAGGGGGTGTTATTTGTCAGGTAGTTGGAAAGTGAGGCCAGGCCAGGCCAGTGTAGTAACGGACTAAGCCACATGATCAAATTATTATGTCAGCCGTTTCCGGTGTGAGACGGGTTTGGTAAAACTGGAGCGATGGATGATGATGATGATGATTATTATTATTATTATTATTATTATTGAAGCCATTAGCGCTATAGTTCTATTCTTCACCGCTTTTCATTTTTTTTAGATGATTTATTTAGTTGTTGAAAATATCAGACAGGTTTAGTAACAGTAGTAAAGTTATTAAAGTAGAAGAAAAAATAATTCAATTTATTTTGAATCAAAAGTTCTAAGGCTTAGTCCAAAAACATGAAATTTGTTGGCTAAATTGATCGATATATCCGATAATGTATCGATGTTTTAATGTCCGATATATTGAACAAATTTCTTATTTTGGATCAAGCCTTAGAGCTTATAATTCAAAATAAATAATTGAACACTTTTTGAACGATATAAATATAAAGAAGATTTGTAAATAAATAAATACATAGTTGGGATGGCTGTACGCACGAGTGCTAACGCAGCTTACTGCCCGTCCGCGGTCTCCAATCCTCTCATTTCAAGGAAAGGCGCTAGTCTGGTGTCTGTCATCGTATGGTCTGGTTTGCCGGAGACTGGGAGGTCTGAGTCCGATTCCTTGCCAAATATTCTGTGAGTGGTCGCGAGTGTTGATACATTTCCTCTAAATGATACCTTTCTCATCCCTCCCCCATTACGGATAGCCTGGACGAAGTAAGAAGACGCGGCGGTAAAAATTAATAATAGTGGTCTAGAGCTAGTGGTTACAGATCCAAAGGGCCCGGGTTCAGTCCTCAGCACCTCCAGATTTCTCTGTGATGGGGTCAAATTCAGCCTCGTAAGGACAAATGAATAGAAACAATTACAACTCCGGTCTAGAAAACTGACATTAACTGCTGGAGGGTCCGTTGTGCTGACCACATGACACCCTTGTAATGTTACTGACTTGCCCCTAAAGCATATGTGAGGGCATTGACAATAATATCGTCCTAATTTTATAAACATATCTAATTTTATTTGAACTTTATAATATATTACGTGGCGCTTAAAGCACTTCTTCTTCTAAGAAGGCACGAGCCAATGAGAAGTGACGTCAGAGTGCGTGACGTTAATTGAGTCAATATGACAATTTAAGGGTTTTTTAATAAATAATAACTTCCTGTTCTGGAAAGATCGAATATAAATTTTAAAAGGTAATTTGAGGCAGCTTCCGGCTCTCGGAAATTCTACTGCCATCGAGATTGTTTTTTTTTAACACCACCTTCTAGAAAGTTCTTTCGAAGCGAGTTATATACTAGGCGTGGTGAAATAAATGTGCACTGGCTCACTAGCACACTGACTGTCTGTGACTGTCTGTCCCTCCAGCCTTCGATACGTACGGTCATGTTATCATTATCAGTCGCGTCTCGAAATTGTTAACGACATGATCAGTTTAACGATAAAGACAATAATGATATTAAAATAAAATCACATCTAACCTAATAATTGTGTATTATTTTAAAGGTTATAAATATCTCCCAAACACGAGGCAATTATCATCAACATAATTTAATAATGTTATAAAAGGCGCACAACGTAGAGACAGTAACAGGAATGTTATACCCTCTATACTCAAATATTGGCACCATCGTCACAAATAGCGGCGGCCGCTTGGTCGGTTTAACTCTCTTGTGGGGCTCACGTCATAAAGTGAAGGAGGTCTAGTCTTATATCCAGGCCGATAGGACAGTCCGCATGCGTGAAATGTGAGTTCCTTGCGAGTTGGCGTGAAATGTTCTTCCCGTCCACCTTCCCCTAGGAATAACATCACCGTCGCTTCCGAATCGCATTTGTTTATCTCTTTGACTGTGTGTAGTTGCGACACAACTAACTTTCTTACCGTGCTTTCTACCTCTCTTTCTTTATTCCTTTACTCTACATTTCTCTCCAAGACTTTCTTTTTTATATCCTCGCGCGCGCAACAAAAAAGGGCTGGAATAAAGTTCAGCAATCTGGAAGGTAATCAAATGAAATGCTCTTTCGCTCTTTTCTATTACCTCCGTGCTTGTTCGTCTCTCCTTTCATCCGGACCGAGGAAGGGTTGTTTACATCTCCTGAACGTGTGGACGTGTGAACGCCGAGCTACGGATGAACTATAATATGGTTTCAGGACACAGCGATATTAAAACCCACTTCGGTGGTCGCGTGGTCTAAGAAGTACATTCCGCAATAGATTGGACTGGCGATGACGGGGAGATTGAAGTTCGAATCTCGGTCGGGTGTGCCGAGTTTTTTCAAAAAATGATTTTACACTCTCCCTCCACGTATACTTCCTATAAACATAACCTTCCTCATCCCTAAAACCACTAACGTAGTTAGTATATAAGCTTGTAACCCTAAAAGGTATTAAAACGCAGTACTAAAAAAAAAAAAATAGCGCGGAGTGGTACAGGTGGGGTCAAAAGTAGAACTGTTTGAGTTCGTCGCGCTGTGTCTACCCAGGCGAATAACGGTGCATTTACTTATAAGAAAATTTAATCTGTTCTCTTTCATAATAAAGTCGGTGGCAGCTGGTAAGTAAGATTACCGTAACAACCACCGGGGAAGAGGACGGTTGTTATGCTTATGACTATACCGAGTTGAATGGAGCCGACACCTGGCACGAACTTACCCCTCACTACCCCTACCCTCAGCACAGGAAGAGAGGGTCACACGCGGGTAGAGTGGTTAGAGCTTCAATTTAATTTCGCTGATATTAGAGGATTCAATTTCTTTTGAAAAAACTACTCTAAATATTTCTTTTTGCTCAAAATTGATATCCGGGGAATGTTTTGCCTTATTTAATAACACTGTGTACTTGTGTATTGATAGAACCGTGTACTTGTTTGCTGGTAACATATTTATAATAATTTTGTTCCGTACTAAAATAGACTATAATATGCGAGAATCACTCGTCAATAAAACGCTAGAATAATAGAGTATTAATTCATGAGCCCCAGAAGGCAAGTGGATTTATAACGTTTCTGGGTGGAACTGTCCCGCAGTAGGAGAACAAACAGAGGAGAAATAAAATACAAACCCCCCCCCCCTATTAAATACATTATATTCACAAATATCTATTCTACACTCCTATAGCATTTCTTCTGTCGGTCTTGGCTTAGCGTGCTTGTGTATTTACAGCAGTATATGGGATGGCCACCTAGTTCAGCGCTAGGATTGGCTAGCTAGATAACATGATGCTGAAATCCCTGACTTGTGATTGGCTGTTGGCTTTTTCACTGACCCCCTCCACTACCCCTTCCCCCTGTTTGTATGCGTTTCAAATTTGTTGGTTCCTGTCTAAACTGGTTTGTTCCTGTCTCATTGGTTTTGTATGTGTGCTCATGGTTTTTTAAAGTGTTCGCACTGGTTTTTTTTTATGTGTGCGCATTGGTTTTTTTTATGTCTGGGTAGGAATGAGACTAGCGTTGGAGTTTATTGGTATTTATTGGTAGGGGGGAGTGTGCAGTCTTGGGCGTCGGACAATCCTCCCACGACGTGTTGGCATAGTTACTGAGGGCGTAGCACGATCCTCTCCTGACGGCCGCTTAGCGTAGAGTGTGAGCAATGGTTCCCAACCACAAGACTGAATCTATTTTGGTGTCACAACCCTCCCACCGGTAATGAGTTCTCCCGATGACGTCATCGCAACCCCGGTACGACAAAACAAGTCGATACAAGAATATATCACGACCTTGAATGATGTCGCAATGGGTTTTCCCTGATGACTTATAGCTGGCGTCAGTTTGGCAGCTCAACAAGACAAGTCGAGACTAGAATAGATCACGACCCTGGATGAGGTAGCAATATTTTCCCTGGTGACTCATACCTGATGCTTTGGCGTTTCCAGAAGACAAGTAGAGACAGGAATATATCGTGACCTTGAAACCGTGAGCTAGTATAAGAGGTCATTCATTGACACTGTTCATGCTTGGTAACAGATTAATGATGTCGCAACCCTCCCCTGGCAAACGGTTTTTCCCGGTGATGTCCCGGCTCTGATTATGCACAATCAGGGGCCTCGGAATCCTCAGTTAGGGGCTGCTATCCCCAACCACAAAAGTCTACTAAAATTGGTTGTATGGTAGCGTCCGTCGACATTCGTGGATGTATCAGCCATGCACCACTTTTGGTGTAGGAGTGTGATAGAAATGTTCCAGCGTTTACGTGGAGCGAGGGAGAGAGAAACTAGTGACATTACACCTCAGAGGAGATTCTAACCCCCAGACCTCCGCTGCCATAATTAGATGGTGCAGTAGGGATGATTAAGAAACTTCACGGCAGGTTTTCTATTTCAACCTCCCCTTGTCATAATTAGATGAGCCTGCCATTTAGACGGCGTGCCCACAGGGATTCGAAACTGTACCTCGCATTTGCGAGAGTGAAATCAAACATCAGTTAAAACTGTCGACCGCTTAATATAATTAAACCAGGTAGAATCTGTACCAGCATTTATTTGGTTCAGGAAAACCCTACCCCCAACCAGCGGATTCCCGAGAGTACATCTGCACTCGGTGGGTGTGTGAGCGGAATTGACGAATAACGGTAAAGCCGCACTGTTTTACATGAATCAACCGCTCATCGTCGTCAAATGGCGGTTCAACAAGTTGAGACAAGAATAATCTCAGGAAACCCTGTGGTATCAGTTAACAGGTTCGATGTGTCGAGACAGGAATGGATGATTTCGCAATCCTCCCTGATGACTGGCCCCAGTTTGGCGGCTCAACAAGACAAGTCGAGACAGGAATATTTCAACATATCCATGATGTTTGAGACTGAACTTCTAAGCTAAATAAACTTGTATTTATAGGATAGGAGAGAGGGTGTTTGGGTGTAGACGTTAAAACACAAATATAACATTCTGAAAATTGAAAAATGACACCTGACATGGGAATCAAACCCGGGACCTTTGGCTTAGTACGCCAATGCTCTTACCACTGAGCTATCAAATAATCATTCCGTGCTCAGGGTCATTCTTTAATCACATTTTAAGTAAAAGTCTATGAAGGACGGGTGGAAATCGTCGGCTACAAATGTATGATTTTTTATTAAAATAACAAGCTATCAGTTAACGCAGCCACCTTCAACTCGGTAGTTGGCTTTTTGCCACCACTTTTACAATTATTATAATTGTAAGTGAGTGCATATTTAAGAATCAAATAGTCAAAGCTATTATTTATGCTTTTTTAGTGACGACTACTCCATCTAGATCTCATATTATGAAAATTGAAAAATCACACTTGGACATGGGAATCGAACCTGGAACCTTTGGCGCAGTACGGCAAAGCTCTCACCACTGAGCTATCCAAGAATCGTTCCGTTCCCAGGGTCATTCTTCACACATATTTTAAGGTAGAGTCTATGATGGATGTGTGGAAATCGTCGGCTACAAATGTGTGATTTTTATTAAGATCACGATCTATCAGATAACGCAGCCACCTTCGACTAGGTAGTTGGTTTTTGCTGTCACTTTTACAATTTTTAATTGCAAGGGATTGCATATTTAAGAATAAAAAAGCCAAAGCTATTATTTATGCTTTTAAGTGAAGATTACTCCATCTATTTATAATATTCTGAAAATTGAAGAATGACACCTGAACACGGGTCCCTTGCTATTATAATAACTGTAAAAGTGGCAGCAAAAAGCCAACTACCGAGTCGAAGGTGGCTGCAATATCTGATAGCTCATGATCTTAATAAAAAATCACACATTTGTAGCCAACGATTTCCGCACATCCATCATAGACTCTACCTTAAAATATGAGTGAAGAAAGACCCTGGGCACGGGACGACTCCTGGATAGCTCAGTGGTTAGAGCAATGGTGTACTAAGCCAAAGGTCCCGGGCTCGATTCCCATGTCCAGGTGTCATTTTCAATTTTCGGAATATGATATCTAGATGGATTAACCCTCGCTAAAAAGAATAAATAATAGCTTTGGTTATTTGATTCTTACAAATATAACAGTTCATATTTATTTACACAAATAAAAGTTTTAGAAATATAGCTCACACCATAAAAAGTATACTTGGAATGTTTATTTACACAAATAAAAGCTTTAAAAATATAGCTCACGCCATGAAATGTATACTTGGAATATTTATTTAAACAAATAAAAGTTTTACAAATATAGCTATAGCTCACACGACGAAAAGTATACTTGGAATATTTATTTACACAGATAAAAGTTTTAGAAATATGACTCACGCCATGAAAAGTTTACTTGGAATAAAAAAAGATAGTTATAGAATATATCTTACACCTTGAAGTATATTATACAATAATCACTTTCTTGAGGTCGTAGCAGAAATAGTGGCCTTGGTACTAAATATCTACGCTAATTTACAAAGTCCAGTTTAAAAAGTATTTGAATATATTGTTTCAATTAAAAATATGTACAAGAAATTAAACAAATTTGACTAATATATATTAGTCAAATTTGTTTAATTTCTTGTACATATTTTATATATATGTATATAAAATTTCTTATATATATTCTTATATATAATTATAATATAATTTCTTATATATATATATATATATATAATTTCTTGTACATATTATATATATATAAACAAACAATTAATTCTATTTGACTAGAAATAATCAGGTAGGGGAAGGATTGAACTGGCGGATAAAAAATATAATATCCCGGGTGCATAAAACAAATCAATAAAAATATGCGTGCTTTCACGCAGAAAAAAATATGAAACAAATCTAAAATCTTTTAAAATGGTATGTCAGTGGAACTGTCTAGAATGAAAGAAAAATGTGATTATTCATCCCGTCTAAGTGATCACCTTTTAGTCGTGGCAAGCGCGTTTACAAGGTCTCTGATACCCAAACGGCAACGTATTAAAATCATCGGTTATCCGACGTTTGGTGTACACGGGCCGGTAGACTTTATTCTGCGAAACAGTACATACAGTCGCAAGACCTTTTCTTACAATTTTGTGCGGTATCTGAATGTATCTTTCCGCAGCTTGTTCGGTGACCATCGCTTTTAAAACGTCAAATTTAACGTCGTTCTGGTTGCCATATTTTATTATGATCCAGCGAATCTCTCATACCGTTTTTGTTTTAGCATGATCACCACAAACACAAACTCGGTACGCGTGATTCTTGGGGTCGCCAGATACAAAGGGGCTAATATAGCTTCCCGGACCGTAAAAATGAAGTTCGTCAGCGAGGTCACCTAAAAAGTCTCCGGTCGGTGGAATCCAATCACCGGGGCGTTCCGTGAATAGGACGCTATCTGTATCGCTATACAAAACGCGGTCTACAATTTTGCAATGATGCTGTATAAGTGAAACCTAGCCATAGCAGTCGTGTAGCACGGCACCACCACACTCTTGTTAGGGTTAGGGTGCAACGCGTCACGCGCATCCTTGTAATTGAGGAACATAACATCATCATTAACATCAATGACACTGTCCACGGCTATGCATGGATCCGTCAGATAATTGTGGATACCCTGATAGTCGTTGATAACGGATTGGTGTGGTGAATCAGATCTTTTCCCAAACTTTCCCATAGTGAATTTAAAAAGAGTTTATCCAGCATGCAGAGACCATAGTTTTTACAAACAGAATTGAAATCAAGTTTTACCCCTTCTATTTCCTCATAATTTTGAATATAAGCTAACTTTTCATCTTGTGAGGTATACCACTGTGGCCATCCGATGGCTTCTTGTTTAATCTTCAATAAAGTATCAACGTACCAGTGAAACAATCCGTCAGAACATGTCTGACGATTGTACACAGATACACTGTGATCCCACACTTCCTGTACTGCTTCAATGGTGTAGCCTTTCTCAACGGCTTTCAGGATCTCGTCAATCACCCAGACGCCTGTCAACCAGCGATCTTTCTTTGTCGTTGTGCTGACATGCGCCTTAAGTTTTCTCCTCCACACATTTTCTGCACAAGATGAACATTATCTTGTGCACCCGTGTAGGTAATACGGGCATGAATAAATCCCGCGGAGGCGTCACGGTAACTTTGGATATGTCTTCTACTTGTTCTATAGACGGACATTTTGGTTTCAATTGAATTTTTGGTGGCCAATGGGATATTTTTTATACTTGCAAACGTAAGGATACAATGAACAAACATCCAAGTACTTGATCTTCTCTCCAGAAGAAAGGGCTGCTTCGTGGAACAGTTTTATACAATTTGTACGCCCGCCAAAAAATGCGTCCCTGGGACTGAGGGGCTCCTTGCTGTACATCTCGTGTTGGAGGATCTCTAAATCTTTCCCCTGCAGTTCCAACTCGCGGTTAGAATCAACGACATACTTTTCTTTGACCAACGCGTCACACCACTTCTCAAAGTGCTCCTTTCCCTCAAATGACATCTCACTGATGCCGTAGTCCTACTTTGGCGGCTAGGGACTACTATACCTCTCGTTTTCTTTTTTATTGAAAAAATGGGGGAATTGTCCATTGGCCAAAGACTCGTCCAAGCCGAATGTTTTGGGCATCTTGGACAACGACATCGGGAGAAAGTTCAGCGAGTCAATAAAGTGGAGCGGGCCGTAATGTATAGGGTCATTGTGGCATCACCCTTGAATATGCACGTCCTATGGCCCCCACATTCGGTGCAATGATGGTCATTTTTATCAATATGAAGGCAGGCTTTGCACGACACGAGGGTTAGGTTCGTGCAAGTACGTGCTGGCCTTATCTTGAAGAAGCATTTCTTGTGTGAATTCAATATCATAGAATACAAACATGAAATTGATCTTTTCCAGTAATGGTTTGGGTGGGGCTTTCTTCATGTAGCAGAAATGACCAAAAGGACGATATGACTTGCATACTATACAAAAAGTTTCATAACACCTGTGTGAATAATTTGATCTTTCCAAAGTGAAACATTGCCCACAGGCTTCATAAACCTTTTTGACATCACAGATCGACATGTGACCTCTGCAAAACTGGGACGTTGATGTTTATCAAAATAAGTCTGGTTAGTGAACCAACGCTCACAGTTTAGCCTCCAATGCAAACAGCTTTAGCGTAGCAATTTTTGCACGTGGATTCACATTTGCGCTTATTCTTATTACTGAACGGCATATGCCACTTATGGCAAAAGTACGAGCACTTAAACGCGGCTGTCAAGGATGTTATGACATCAAAATGGTTTTGCTTATTGTCGTAAAAATATAAAACAAGGTAGCCCTTAAAAGATTGTTCAGGACGGGTATGCCTCTTATATAGGACCTGCTTCCCCCGACGATTTCTGAACATAGTGATTTTGTATTCGGGGAGGTAGGTTTGAAATTGTTTCAGTTCAGTGATTCCACCACCTTTAAAAAGATGTACACGGGCATCACGCAATAGATCCTCTGCTTTGAGTTTTTGAATAGGACGACCAATTTTGATATGTTTAAAGGTGTTCACGTCCGTGAATCATGGCTCTCTTTTATTGTCACATATAGCTTTGGTGACAATCAACCCGTGGGCAAGCTAAAGTGTGTCGCCATTTCGAATCGTAATGATTATTTGGTTGTTACGGCTATATGTGCTAGTGGAAGAGAGTTTATCATATTTATGATTAACCCCTCCCACGCGGCTCTTTAATGTTGTGTAACTTTACATACAAAGGTGATGAAGTGAGGAACGAAGCATTGCTTTATAAACTTCATTCTGCACGTCAAACTGATCTGCGTGTCTAAATGACACAAATAAAGGTATTGACGAGTAGTCTGAATTGTTTACTAGCATACCTACGTGATCCTCAGCGCTAACTCCGTGATCCTGGATACTCCCTAGCAAAGCATTGATTTGCTTCTCAAGCCAGGTTTGAGCGTTACGCTCGCTCTCTGGCGTCCCTAGTGTATGATCAATTCACGCCTGACCTAAAAAAACAGCTTTAATTGATTACTTCTCTCCTCGACGATTCTAAGAGAGATGTCTTGGGACAATGCTCCACCAACCTGATTTACCGGGCCACTAAATCCCGGCCGGGGTACCAATCCCGCCACCGTCACGGATTGAGAGAGGACCGTGGATCCCTTCTGCATCGCCGCAGCTTGGGTTTGAACACCGTCTCCCTGACTCGAAGTTGGTGCTGCTGCAGCGGAGTGAAGGGGGGTCGCGGCCAGCAGCGGCGGGGCACTGTCTCATTGTCCCAATGGTAGCCCAACTCACACCAGCTGTGGGTGTGTTAGTCAGGACCACACATTTCACCCAGCTTGAAGACGGGAGGATGGAGCTGACATTACCACCATACATTTGATCTAAAACACACGTCAAACTATCTTCAAAGTAAACACTCGAAATATAATTGTTCCAATCATATTTATTTTATTTTATGTAAACCTATGTGTGTTTTTTCTCTTTAAAATGATACCACCAAATTTATAATACTTCTCAATTTTAAACTAATTTTGGTATTACTATCATATGTTGTTACAATTTTTCTTAAACATAATTGATTTAACTAATACAAACATTCGCAAAGTGTGTGTAATAAAATACACCTGAACCCTAGAACAGGTACAAAATACAATCATGCGCAAATATATAGGGATTTCTCTCCTTACTAATCGGCTAAAGCAATAATATAATTTCTACGGTTAGTTATTATTATGCCTGTATACTTAAACACGTTTAAACACTATATTATATTCGTTTTAAAATCATATACAATATAATTACTCAGCAGAGCACACATTTTTTCTGTTCTAAATTGACGGTTTCTAGATGCCCGCGCTATATGTTAGCACGATAGGTAAATAGGATTACTGTACCATCACCACGCCAATGATTCAAGAAATCTAACTTTAAATAGGATTACTGTACCATCACCACGCCAATGATTCAAGAAATCTAACTTTAAATAAGCTATTGGGGAAAACATGTCTTAACACAAATTGGTAAAAATAGCTATTGATGTTAGAAAGTAATTTTTAATGTTGAGAAATAAGTTTTCTATTGATAGGAAATAATTTTGTTTTAGAATTAAATAAATCCATTTTTTTCCATTGAATATAATAATTTAATTTAGATCCGTTATCATTTTCCCGCCTAGAGCTAGGTTCACTTTTTTATTCATAAAATATGTATAACTTAAGACTAGGACATCCACAAAATTCGATCCGCTGGCTGTTAATTTATCAAACCAACATTTTTAGCCGTGTCGGAAACCAAACCCGAGACATTAATTTAGTATACAGACATACTATCGAATGAGCTAAGTTGGTGGCTGAATATCTTATAAAAATTTGATCTAGCACATTACAAACGGGAATTTAATAAGTGGCTAGAGCGACAATTATAATTTTCTATCTTTTTTAATGAATGACTAAAATAAAAAATTATAATAATCTTCTATACTATGAATATAAGAGCTAATATTCTTTTTGGTTAAGCTTGAAACGGTCAGCTGACAAAAGGTTTTGGTATGTCTGCGAAAAAACAGTGGTTTGGGGGAAGAGAGGATGCAAGTAACTCTTGTGTAGTAAGCTGTCTATTTCTAAGCTAGTGGCTATAGTATTGTTACATGTAGAAGGCACTAAAATATGTTATTTAGTAATTAAAAAGTGTAAACTTACATATTAGGCGATCTACCGCGTCCAATTCAGCCCAACCATCAGGCATACCGCTGATAGTCTTTCCAGGGCTGCTGCAGGGTCCTGTGGAATGAAGCCTGCTGCGCGGGGCCCACACACTAGCTGCCAAATCCACCACGGACTCTACGTGGTCTCACAGGCCGGCGTCCAGCCCGTATGGATCCCAGTAATCTGAAATTAAATAAATACATATTAATAATTACTGTCGTGGGAAAAAACACAGCCAATTCTCTAAAATCTATATCAGGACGCTAATTACCCATGGACCAGTCGTTATCCACCAGGCAAATTCCGTCCTCGCTAAATAGCGCTATAGGGTCCGGGTTATCTGGTGTTGTCGGTTGAGTTATGGCTGCAGGCGCTAGAGGTTAGTCTTCTTTACACTCTATCAAAGGAGCAAATATCTCTGCACATCAAAGACGCAATAAACAAAATAGTGACCATTAAAATATACAAAACACTTTAAAACATACTTGAATACAGCCAATTTTCCAAGGCGTCGAAACTCATTTCGATGTTTATCCACCACACTTATTAATTATAATGACCGAATCTAATGATTTCAAGGTCTATTTATAGTCGCTTCAACGGGGTGTGCCACATGCAAAGGTGTCGGCTTCTTATTGGTCAATAATATTGATTCCTCATCGGTGATTGCCCGATCCGTGTCAAACAGGATGGATTTACCGTTAATCGTCAATCGTTCTCACGCATCTGGTGAACACAGACGTGTTACCCCTTTGCTGGCTAAGGGGGCCCAATATGCCGTGAAGGAACGCTATCCACCCTCTGCGTTCGTGTTTATTTTTTACAACAGCGCAAATGCGGGTACACATCGCTTCTCTGACGTAAGGAGGTAGGAGAGGGTTCAAATCCCTACTAGTGTTGATAGGTCGACAAACGATAATTATTTCACATTTCAACCCCAATCAAATGCTGGTACACATCTCGCCCTGTCACACACTACCATCAAACACTACCGGTGACCGATGTAGGGGGCTTCAACCACCGGAAAGAAGTATGACCGTTCTAGCATGCATTAGAGAAAGCTATCACCGACCTGGATTCCCCCGCTTCCCCACAACGTGACGTATAATTATACACAAAATATTATTATTTATGTTTTTCTTTTGAATCAGCATTTCTAAGCTAGATATTACTCAACAATCTTGACCTAAAAAAAGATTAATTTTATTATTATTGTCTTTATTTGCATGGTGACAATTAATGCATAAGCCTTCTCGTAAATTAAACCAGAGCTTGAATATAATATAACAATATTTTCACTAAACAAACAAACAACCTACATATATGTTTTAATTTACATCTTGGTAGAAATATTTCTACCAAACATATTTTTACATTTCAACCCAGCGCAAATGCTGGAACACATCACGCCCCCAGGTTCAATTCCCATGTCCAGGTGTCAATGATATCTAGATTGAGTAATTCACGCTAAAAACATAAATACTAACTGTGGCTATTTGATTCTTAAAGTACCTATATGTTTTCACATTTCAACCGGCGAAAATGATGGTATATCCCTACAACCACTAATTTTATTCTGTCTCTCTCATCCGTGTAAAGATATCCAGATGGAATTGGAGGGTCCGATTCCCGTGTTCAGGTGTCAATGATATATAGCTGGAGTAATCATCACTAAAAGCATAAATAATAGCTTTGGCTATTTGATTCCTAAACTACCTATATATTTTCACATGTCAACCCGGCGCAAATGATGGTACAGCCCTACAACTACTAATGTTATTATTTTGTCTCTCATTCGGGCAAAGATATTCAGATGGCGTTAGAGGGTTCGATTCCCGTATTCAGGTGTCAATTATATCTAGCCGGAGTAATCATCACTAAAACCATAAATAATAGCTTTGGCTATTTGATTCTTAACCAACCTACATGTTTTAATTTACATCTTGGTAGAAAGATTTCTACTAAACATCTTTTCACATTTCAACCCAGCGCAAATGCTGGTACACATCACACCCTGTGACGGGAGGAGGTAGGGGTCCAAGTCCCTGCTAGGGTTGATAGCAAAGGCTAACCACACAAACATGCTAGTATCGTTTCACATTTCAATCCGACGCAAATGCCGGTACATCCCTACAACTACTAATTTTATTACTCGCACAAATATATCAAGGTTCGAATTCATGTTACCATACACGGCGAGCGCTGAAACACAAGGTGCTTTAATAGGGATTGTTTCCGAAAAATCGGCCCCTGAGTGAGCGTTAGAAAGCACATCTGAGCCAGGGCCTTCAGAGGGATACAACCCGTTGTGTCAAGAGAACTTGGGGCGTGGCGGTTAAGGACTCTTCAATAGGGTCGTTGCTACCCGCTTTCAACATTTATAACAAGTTTAGGGTTAAAGGCTTTAGCTAAGGGTTCATTGTCGCTTTCCTCAACACCCCCGGGGTATTTGACACATGGAGCTCACGAAGAGGGGTGGTAGAGGGAGGGTGGAAAGAGGGGTAGTGGAGTGTAAAAGTGAAAGCATTGCTGTCAAGAGTTCTAACTTAGATCAGGGGTCTACAAACCTTTTTCTATGTAGGCCACATAATATATTTTACACATTTTTACAGGCCCAAATTACGTTTACCTGTTCTTAAAGTAGCATTATTTTTACCCTGATTGCTTTGACATGCGCAAATAGGTCATAAATCAATTTTTTCAACATGCAAATTTAGATTCAAGCCATATGGCCAGTCACGTCTATAAAAAAATTCCCCTTTATAAGGCCAATTAGTGTTTGATAAAAGTGATTGATGTTGATTCTTCTATGTGAGATATGAATCAATGTATATGTAATAAATTATATTTATAGTAATTAGTTAATATAACTACTTTTTTAAATTAGTTAACATTTTTTGGAACTTTCCTTTAGTAACCCTCTGCCGGGAGACTTGGAACTACCTAAAAATCGTCACAGTTAAGCCGTTCTGTTGTCGGTGTAAGGAATGGCACCTACGACTATAAATGAGGGTTTGCAATTCCGACAGTACTCTGGCTTTGTGTCATGGGGGAAGCGCGCGTGCGGACAGAAACTAGACATATCAAATAAACTGTGTGGTTAATAAATAATGAAGAAAAACCATTAATTTGTTTTTTGATAAAATCTTGGAACGGGTCGGATATAATCTTGTGGCGGGCCAGATGTGGCCCATGGGCCGTAGTTTGGATATCCCTGACTTATATAATTATTAGCGACGGCACAGACAGAGGAGGATGTAAGGAAAGAGGGAGGTTCCTTCGCTCGTTCTCAAACTCAACAATCACGTGCCCGACTCCCAAGACTGCACGCCAATAAATAAAATAAACTCCCACACCAATAAATAAAAAACTCCAACGCCGTCCCTGTCCTACCCAGAAATAAAAAAATTCTCACACATAAAAAACAAATAATACAGGAACAAACAAGTTTTGACAAAAATAAAACGATGAAAGGGGGTCAACGGGCCGGGTGTGGGTTAAGGGAGAGGGGAGGGGGAAGGCCAACCACCAACCACAGGCTAAAGATTTCAGCATCACGTGATCTAGCCAGCCAATCAGAGCGCTGAACTAGGTGGACATCCTATCTACTCGCAGCTCTCTTGCGTGCCATATGTTGAATGTGTGGATATACATACAGTCCTTCAATATGTTGAATGTGTGTACATACACAGAGCCTTCACCTCGTCCCCTTCTTGTGTCCCAGGGACACTCAGTTCAGGAGGACACAGATGGACATCCTTTTCCCTATTCAAGCCTTACCAATCAAATCAACTGCCTTTCAAGACATGAATCACTTCAATAGAAGGTCGCTCTGGGGATCTATGGGGATGTCAAGTCTACAAGGGCAGTGGGAGGGCAGTTTGACCACCACTCTGACCCAAAGAGAGGAAACTACCCGCAGACATCCTCCCTACCCCCTTCAGATACTCTAGAGCTAAGAGGAGTTTATAATTGAGTGCGATTAATGGACGTTCGCTGTTTTTATCCCTTGACAGGGCTCGACCCAAAACTTCGAGGGTTGGGGGTGTATTTCTAGACCTTTAGAGGCTTTTTTCTTTTCAGTGGCTGACCCTAGAGGCTACAAGTGTGGATTAAATTAGGAGAAAATGACGAGGAGGGTGAATTGAGCCGACAGAGATGACAGAGGATAGAGATAAAAGTTCGGACCACTGCCGCAAACCCAACTGCCTTAACTCGCCTTCCCTCCATCCCAGCTTAACTCGCCTTCCCTCCATCCCAGTTTAGCTCACGTTCCCTCCATCCCAGCTTAACTCTCCTTCCTCCATCCAGCTTAACTCGCCTTCCCTCCATTCAAGCTTAACTCGCCTTCCCTCCATTCAAGCTTAACTCGCCTTCCCTCCATTCAAGCTTAACTCGCCTTCCCTCCATTCAAGCTTAACTCGCCTTCCCTCCATCCCAGCTTAACTCGCCTTCCCTCCATTCAAGCTTAACTCGCCTTCCCTCCATTCAAGCTTAACTCGCCTTCCCTCCATCCCAGTTAGATAAATGAGGTTTAAAATGTTTTTGAATAGGTTGATAATTATCAAGCGAGCTACTATTTAATTAAAGGTGTCCATTTTCGTGGTTCCAACCAAACAATGCTCACACATCTTATAAACCGAATATCGAGTGTATCTGTGCGCCATTATCCAGTGCTACCAATGGTGACATTTGAAAATGAGAGGGATTATATTTGTTTAGACACGAGACAGTGGTTATGTACTCGAGACTCAAAATGTTGCCACTATCTAAATGGAATTCATAAGGTCAAGCGTTTCCACAAACCATACTGGATACATAACTTGTCGGGGAGGGACTCAGGACTGAGCGTAGGGCCTACGTGATACGAAACAACGCGCGATATAAGATGTAAAGGCGCCCTTTCTCCAATCTACATCGTTCAAGTGTTCAAGTATCATTGACCAAACCACCATTACCTACATTCAGGGGTGGATCCAGATAATTTTCATAGGGGAGTCATAATTGTAAATAACATAGCTACTTACAATGTTAGATTTCTGTTTGAAGCCATTTAATAGTTTCTCATTCATATTTGATCTTATGCATGTTTTAAACCGTGGTCATCCTCTCCAGTTTTTTAAAATCAGATAATTTTTACAGACTATTAAGAGTGGCCCTCTTTCAATAAATTTTTGAAAAATGGCTGACTATAGAAGATGTGAGTAGTCTTCGCCTTGATTTTTTTGAAATTTGGATGACCTTGGAAGCAATTTAGAGCTTCCATCCCCTGACTCTTTCTGCCGGTTAGATGCCTCTAGTATTGTAATTATTTGAAGAAGTCTTCTCCGGCATATTTTTGACAATAGAATACATCTAGAAGTTATTTGGAGTTTGAGTTTGATTTAAGGCCATTTTTCAGCTTTATATACGATCATATCAGATGATTTGAAATCTATCTAGGGGGGGGGGGGGAATTTATTCTAGGGAGGGGCAAATTATTTCCAGGGGAGCATAGCCCCCCAACTTCCGCTGCTCCTGCTTTCCAAACATATATGAGCTAAGTTTACCTGGATGACAGCTCGAAATGTTACTAGACGTAATCCCTAATATATCACTACGCCAACAGCTGACATATATCACTTTGGATCACTGTAATGAAAACAGATGGTAATATATTAATGTGATAGTTAACCACAGTAATTTAGGCCAATATTATTTATATATTTATTTGAGGTCGGACACAAAGTTTATTTATAGTTTTATTCCCCTTAAAAAAATATTAACACCACTTTCACACAAACTTCTAACGAACATAGCTTCAAAATGGCGGCTGACGAATCTAAACCATATGATTGAACATAGCGGTAAACAAGTTTTTTACAATGATGCAGACACGCAGCTGATGACAATATTTTATTCAGTTAAATATTTCAAAATACGATAAAATAATCATAAAATCATTTATTGTATGTTAAAAAATGACAACAATTTTCTCTTTTCCAAGTAAATACGATGCCTGTATTAAAATATATTGATGTGTGCACTATATTACACAAAATCAGTAACGTTCCAAAACGAAAAATAAGTACTTTTAATTATGTTTAAAATATTGTTTTGAGTTGGATGAAAATAAATTATTTAAAAAAATGAAATAGTACGAGAAAACTTAAGTTTACGTTATTTTAAATGTAATATATAACAGGCAATTAAAGATCTTTACATTTATAACAAAACTGTGATCTTTTACAAGTGCTGGCAACCCAAAACCTAAACATATGATTTTCGAACTGTCATCCAGGTAAAAACCGATCGTGAACGGAATATACTCTATATTCTGTATTCGTGGATGAATTGCTCTCAGGCCATTATTAGTCTTCTTTGATGTGTGGTAGTCTGCCGTCTCTATACGAGACAGTGTTCGTTACTCGCTATGCAAGACAAATATTAGCACATGAACAGAAATATTTTGTCCACACTTGCGTGAGTCATATCGAACATTGAATAAACGTGGACGAATAATACCCGGCTCAAGAGGTGTCTGCACGTAGAAAGATACAAAATTGTATAATTTATTTATGTTGTATTTTCTTTCTTAAATTTGAACTTAAATTTTGTTTTTTGTATTAATTGTCTAACTTTCACAGGGTCATCTGACACTTTGACGCCCCCCCTACCCCACCCGAGTCCGCGCCTGCCTACACTACTGGTCTACTGTGTAAGATTTTAATGACATATTAAAAAAAAATGCTCGTCATTGGATACATTATTTTAATGCCGTGGTTTTTTGTTTCCCTTTCAAGAGGTTCGGGTGCATTTATTTGAAAAATTTCCCTTCTCTCATTCTTGTTAAAAATTCATGTTTATTATTTGAGGTAGTCCTATTGAAAATTCACTTTCTGAATCGACTGATTTTATTAGCATATGACTTACAAACTAACTTGAATATAGAACAAACACCGTTAATTATCACCAGGAAAGACCCGCCTCGGTGGCGTAGTTGGCTAACGCGCTATTCGTGTTGAGCCGACTGCTGAGGACGGGGAGATCGAGGTTCGAATCTCGGTCGGGTGAACTGGGGGTGTTTTTCCTAAATGATTTTCCACTCTCCCTCCACGCAAATGCGGGTTCATTTCCTTTAATTCAACCTTCCCAATTCCTAATCCATTAGAGTAATTAGTACTTAAGCGTATAACCCGAACGGGTAGTAAGACGCGGTGCTAAATAAAAAAAAATCACCAGGAAAGAAGAAACCCAGATTTCACCAATTATATATTTTTTGGCTATGAGTGGAATCAAACCCGGGACCTTTAGCTTAGAAGTATCCAGAGTAGCTACTGATTGAGCCAAGCTGCTGAGAGCTGGAATTGGCACAAGCTAGTGTTTTTTCCCCCTAAAACACCATGAAATGTCCCAGGGAAATGTATTCGAATTAACGGAGATAATGGACCTCTCGGAGACGAGTATCGGCGTGGAACTAACCTTAACTGCGAGGATGAGGGGATGAAATAACTGGGAGGGGGTAAGGGGTGGAGAGAACTGGCTCATCTGCAACTAAATTACAAGTCATCTCAGGTCTTAACGGACTGTGGGATGATTAGGTCACTGACGCTTGGTTGGAGAACTCAGCGCTCTCGACGGGGGCAAGAGTCTGCAAATTTGGATGTACAACGTTTACAAGTCTTATCAACTGACGTATTATATAAACCTGTTTGGAAAAAATATTACAGAGTAAGAAATATATATATAACCTATTTTCCAGTCACGTTCCTTGCGAAAAATACCCACTGTACTAGTTTAGGATGTTTACTAGCCTAATTTATTTTTTATTATCTATAACTAGGCTCATTTTGTTCTTGTTCATATAATATTAATGCTCCTATTTCCTTCACAGTTTACATTTTCGTAGCTTCATATTTGTTTTTGTATTTCTTCTTCAGTCTATATCCTCCTTGCTTGATATTTGTGCTTCTAGTTCCACTCAAGCACTAATTACTCCCAGAACTGAGATAACAAGAGTGATGGCTAGAATGTAGTACCTTATCACAATAAATGTCGAGTAGAACACGATCAAGTTGAGTGTCATGGCTAAGAAACACTCCTACCGGTCCTATCGCCTAATTTCAGTGCTGTGGAGCGTTATCGCGCGGTTGTAACCACTTGACAGATACAGCGACAAGATACTTTGATCAGCCGGCAAGATAGCGGTATCTCTACACTCACGATACGTCGAGAGCAACTACTAGAGGTACAGTTGCTAGTCTCATCACTGGACAACAGAGGTACAGTTGCTAGTCTCATCACTGGACAACTAGAGGTACAGTAGTTGCTAGTCTCATCACTGGACAACGAGAGGTACAGTTGATAGTCTCATCACTGGACAACTAGAGGTACAGTAGTTGCTAGTCTCATCACTGGACAACTAGAGGTACAGTAGTTGCTAGTCTCATCACTGGACAACTAGAGGTACAGTTGCTAGTCTCATCACTGGACAAATAGAGGTACAGTTGCTAGTCTCATCACTGGACAAATAGAGGTACAGTTGCTAGTCTCATCACTGGAAAACTAGAGGTACAGTTGCTAGTCTCATCACTGGACAAATAGAGGTACAGTTGCTAGTCTCATCACTGGACAACGAGAGGTACAGTTGATAGTCTCATCACTGGACTACTAGAGGTACAGTTGCTAGTCTCATCACTGGACAACGAGAGGTACAGTAGTTGCTAGTCTCATCACTGGACAACTAGAGGTACAGTTGCTAGTCTCATCACTGGACAAATAGAGGTACAGTTGATAGTCTCATCACTGGACTACTAGAGGTACAGTTGATAGTCTCATCACTGGACAACTAGAGGTACAGTTGCTAGTCTCATCACTGGACAACTAGAGGTACAGTTGATAGTCTCATCACTGGACAACTAGAGGTACAGTTTGTAGTCTCATCACTGGACTACTAGAGGTACAGTTGCTAGTCTCATCACTGGACAACTAGAGGTACAGTTGATAGTCTCATCACTGGACAACTAGAGGTACAGTTGCTAGTCTCATCACTGGACAACTAGAGGTACAGTTGCTATCTCATCACTGGACAACTAGAGGTACAGTTGCTAGTCTCATCACTGGACAACTAGAGGTACAGTTGCTAATCTCATCACTGGACAACTAGAGGTACAGTTGCAATCTCATCACTGGACAACTAGAGGTACAGTTGATAGTCTCATCACTGGACTACTAGAGGTACAGTTGCTAGTCTCATCACTGGACAACTAGAGGTACAGTTGCTAGTCTCATCACTGGACAACTAGAGGTACAGTTGCTAGTCTCATCACTGGACAACTAGAGGTACAGTTGTAGTCTCATCACTGGACAACTAGAGGTACAGTTGCTAGTCTCATCACTGGACAACTAGAGGTACAGTTGCTAGTCTCATCACTGGACTATAGAGGTACAGTTGCTAGTCTCATCACTGGACAAATAGAGGTACAGTTGCTAGTCTCATCACTGGACAACTAGAGGTACAGTTGCTAATCTCATCACTGGACAACTAGAGGTACAGTTGCTAGTCTCATCACTGGACTACTAGAGGTACAGTTGCTAGTCTCATCACTGGACAAATAGAGGTACAGTTGCTAGTCTCATCACTGGACTACTAGAGGTACAGTTGCTAGTCTCATCACTGGACTACTAGAGGTACAGTTGCTAGTCTCATCACTGGACTACTAAGGTACGTTGGTCTCATCACTGGACTACAGGGTACAGTTGCTAGTCTCATCACTGGACAACTAGAGGTACAGTTGCTAGTCTCATCACTGGACAACTAGTGGAACTTACTATCTTAACCTAGAACAACACAGCAATAAACCCTAGAGACAAGGATTGTAAGTAGAATATGAGGACGACCACATGAAGTCCTTCACCAGTACTGGCAGAATAATTGTGTAAAAACCAAATGTTTGAAAAGGGAATGCCATCAAAATGTATTTAAGGTGTTCTTCGCCTGATTATCCCCCTCCTCTACAATTTATGCTTTTAGATATGTTTGGAGTGATCCTCACCAAATATTTTTTGAAAGTTGGATCCCTTTAGAGCTATTTTTAGTAGTCCTCAACTGGAACTTTTTTAAGATTATACTGTTTTGGAAACTTTTTGGAATGGCCCTCCCCCGTACATTTGTTGAAAATTAGATTCTTCTAGAAGTTATTTGTAAGTTTGATAAACGGCCATCTTTCAGCCCCATTTATCAGAGGGGAGGGAAGTGCGAGGGAGGTCAATACCCGGTTCTGCCACCACTCTTCTCAATAAGTTCTCGTGAGCTCCATCTAGGTTGGAACCAAGGACCTGTGGTAGGTTATACAAGGTGAGCTTACCTTGCCCATCCACCGCACCGCAGACCAGCAGCAGAACGACATTGATGACGTCACCAACTCGCACTGAAATTAGTCATAATACGAATAATAATAATAATAATAATAATAATAATAATAATACATGTAAAATAATATTTAAAACAATTTCATTTATTGTTTACATTTCATAATAAAATTTGTAGATCAGACGTTATACCTATTTGACCAGAGCCTTAAGAAGGTTCATTACTCTCTTTGACCAGAGCCTTAAGAAGTTTCACCTCTCTATTTGACCAGAGCCTTAAGAAGGTTTACTTCTCTATTTGACCAGAGCCTTAAGAAGTTTCACCTCTCTATTTGACCACCAGAGCCTAAGAAGGTTTATTACTCTCTTTGACCAGAGCTTAAAAGTTTAACCTCTCTATTTGACCAGAGCCTTAAGAAGGTTCACTTCTCTATTTGACCAAAGCCTTAAGAAGTTCACCTCTCTATTTGACCATAGCCTTAAGAAATTTCACCTCTATTTGACCAGAGCCTTAAGAAGGTTAATCACTCTATTTGACCAGAGCCTTAAGAAGTTTCATCTATCTATTTGACCAGAGCCTTAAGAAGGTTCATCACTTATTTGACCAGAGCCTAAGAAGGTTAATCACTCTATTTCACCAGAACCTTAAGAAGGTTCATCTCTCTATTTGACAGAGCTTAGAAGTTTCACCTCTCATTTGACCAGAGCCTTAAGAAGGTTCACTTCTCTATTTGACCAGAGCTTAAGAAGGTCATCACTCTATTTGACCAGAGCCTTAAGAAGGTTCATCTCTCTATTTGACCAGAGCCTTAAGAAGGTTCATCTCTCTATTTGACACCACAGCCTAAGAAGGTTCATCACTCTATTTGACAGAGCCTTAGAGGGTTCATCTCTCTATTTGACCAGAGCCTTAAGAAGGTTCATCACTCTATTTGACCAGAGCCTTAAGAAGGTTCATCACTCTATTGACCTAGCCTTAAGAAGGTTCATCACTCTATTTGCAGAGCCTTAAGAGGTCATCACTCTATTTGACAGAGCCTTAAGAAGGTTCATCACTCTCTTTGACCTAAGCCACTAACGAAACATAATTTGTTATCCGCTTCAATGGCCGAATGGTCTAAGGCGTCACTTTCATGTTAAGACTATCCTGGTGATGACGAGGAGATCTGTTCGAATCCCAGTCAGCTATACTAAGTGTTGTTTTCCCTAAATAGTTTCCCACTCTCTTCCCACGCAAATGCGGGCACTTCTATAACTCTTCCTCCTTCATCCCTATTTCATTAGAGCAATTATAATACCTGAACAGGTATTAAGACAAGGTGATAAAAAATATTTGTTTGATGTTCGTAATTAATTGCTTGTTGATGAGAACTTGACGACACCCGAGTATCCTCGTCCCGAATACTACCCGCACCCGCAGTCAAGGGTGGCGGCCACACTTTAAAGGGACGTCCTTAAATTACTTTTCGTGAGATTTTCCATCAACCCTCCTCTCTCCTCCAACTTACGTAATTTTCTACGCTTCAGTAAATTATGTTATTTTAATCGTTTGGCTATTTTTAGACATAAGAATTAATAATAAATCGAGGCGAGAGACTTTTTTTATAAGAATTAGATGTAACACTAAATAAGTATCGGTGACCTGGCGGTCTAGGGGGTAAGGTGTCAGACTTCTATGCTGGCAGCTGGGGTTCAAACCTCGGTCCTGGCACAGATTTATCTGATTACCAAACCCTTCCTTCACCTCTGACAAGACATCTTGTGAATGTGGGGAATGCCAGGCCTCCACCGTGGTTCGGATTCCACGTTAAACTGTAGGTCCTCCATTTCATCTCACAATCACCCTACCATTACACATTAGCGTAAGTGCGTATAACCGAACGGGTAGTAAGACGCGGTGCTATTATTAATTAAGCTGTAAGTTGTTTGTATCAAAGCTACTATTTCGGTATTTTACCCAACTTAGTACCTGCATAACTCCACCGCCCAATGATGCACGCTCGTTAAATCGACTGTTCAGACTAACGTGTCTACAACAAAATGCACTTCAGGTTAGTTTGTTTTTATTGATTTTGAACGTCTTACCACCCATCCTCATTTAACTACACTTATGGGGCGGATCGAGGAAGGTATGATATAGAGGAAATGTGCCAATATCTGCGTAAAGGGAGAGCAGAAAACATTTTTTTTTTTAAACTCGATAAATTCGGCGGAATTCGAACCCCGATCTCCCTGTTAGCAGAAAATAAGAATGAGCCTGACCTTTGGACCCCATAACCACCGGTGCGAGTAGGAAACTTTTAGAAACTATATAAAGTTAATGTTGTGATGGCGACAATGACTAAAGTTCACTCCCACGGCTGTAGGATACATGGTTTGGCGTATGAATACATTAAAATAAATTAAATAACTTTTGGGACAGTATGCTACAGACGCTTAACCGATTTAGGGTTATTAGCACCTGAGACCACACTCGTAATGAGTTCCGAACCACCAGTCTTGCAGAATACAATACATGACCTCGCGGGTAGTAGAACCAAAGCCTTGTGAACATTTTATTTTATTTAAATTTTCTATTACAGTATAACGATAATGAGGATGGGTATTTACATAGGAAAGTGGGGAATTAGATATATATTTAATAACATAAAGCATTTATCTATTTACTAACTTCAAGTCCAATGTCGTCAACAAATTAAAAAATACCTGAGATAGGGAATAAATGATTTGTGGACTTGCTCAGACAAAGAAAGAGGGGGGGGGGGAAGGGGAGTTTACAATATTTGGGTTCTCAAAACAAGTTACTGTTTTACTACAATATCTCAGGGTAGAAATTTAAAAGAAAAAAAAAATCCTAATATTACAAAATAATTGAGCACAGGACTCTCACAGGACCTCTGGGTCATGTTGGAAAAAATATACCTTTACCGTCAATCTCAAGGACATTAAAACAATTAATACTAAAATAAGGACATTGTATTCGTCGAAGTACTTATGGCAAAAAAAATAAGTTTCTTTCTAGAATCAATGTTGAAACAAACAAAAAAAATATGTCAACAATTTTTTTTTATGTCAGTGAATTAAACTATAATTAATGTTAACCTTTGAACTTTGAGTAATAAATAGTTAAACGTTGAATGCAGTCTAGTCGAAGTTATAGTATCCAACAAAAGATGAATCACAATTTATGTGGGGGGTTAATATCACCTCATGTTGTCCTCAACATTGAAGAGGCTAGATGTTAGTAGATCTGACAATCTCACAAGTCCCAATCCCGTTCTGGAAGCTATTCAAGTAGGCTCAGGACATGGTATCATACCCCACTGGGCATAATTATGATACTATCGTCGCTAATAAACACTACCATTCTCACAATCCTTTCTTACAATCAGTAAAATAAAACACAGAAAAAACCTCTTTGGTTTTTCTTTTAAAACTTGCACGTCTCTTCCCTTTTCTTCCTCAACAATACCAACAAACAAAAAACCTCTCTTCTCTTTACGTCTCTCCCCTCCCCCACTGATGGAGTCAATTTATTTCCTCCTTGTATGAAGCGACCATTATTCTTAATTGTTTCCTTCGACGCAATGCAATGTCCTTTGAAGATAATAAGTTTTAAATAAATAATCACTTAAGAATAAATTAAAGTTAAATAAAGTATAAATGACAGATTAAAATTCTTACAGCCTTTGGTCGGTCATCGCGTGAAGCGACGATCTGGACCATGTCTGAGGCCGCGTCGCGTGTTTACCTGGTGTCTGAGGACGGCATGCTGAGGTGAGCGTCGGCGGTGGCGTCCTTACACACACTGGCCCACTAGACGCCAGCCGCCGCGACGCATGCCCGTCCCTCCCCCCCTGTCCCTACCTCGTGGTCATGGAGATGAGACGTCGGGTTCACGGGTTCTTGTACAAGTGCCAACACTTGAGATAGAGACGACCCCCCGTCCCCGTGTCTAACCACGTGTCTGTCTTTCTGACCATGTGTGTGTGCTAACCATGTGTATGTCTAACCATGTGTGTCTTTCTGACCATGTGTCTGTCTAACCATGTGTCTACACATGTGTATGTCTAACCATGTGTATGTCTAACCAGTGTTGTCTAACCATGTGTATGTCTAACCATGTGTATGTCTAACCCTGTGTGTCTTTCTGACCATGTGTCTGTCTAAACATGTGTATGTCTAACCATGTGTGTCTTTCTGACCATGTGTGTGTCTAACCATGTGTATGTCTAACCATGTTGGGATGTTTAACCATTGCTTTATATCTCCCTGTATGTATATTAATGTATAAGAAAATACAGACATTTTTTTTTCGGGGTCAACATTGATAGCATTTATTATATTGAATAACTAGATAGCTGTTTCCCGCGGCTTTGCTCGCGTGGAAGTTGATTATATACAAATACGAAAATATACATATGTATTTACAGATTAATTTAAAATATTACGTTACGTTGATGACCATAACTTGACCTCAGATCAAAAATAATGCAAGTCCGATACAAACTTCCACCCCCTTTTTCATCCCTTATTAAATAAAATTTCCAAAATTCCTGAAACACGTATTTATTTGTTTTACGTCAATAACCGAGATACAAAATTTTGTTTATGTAACTTTCAAAATGACGGACTTTCATACATATTATCATACATATTATCATCCCCTATTTTGACCCCTTTGGGGTGGAATTTTCTAAAATCCTTTCTTAGTGGTGCCTACATAACAAAATGAATATACAGTCCGAATTTCATGCTTGTAGCCTTGATAGTTTGCGCTCGGCGATGATGAATCAGTCAGTCAGTCAGTCCAGTCAGGACATGTTATTTTATAAGTATAGATGATAATAGCTACTAAAAGTTAAAGATGTACATTAAATGACTTGATGTATGAATATACGACCGTAATTTTGCTAACGTTTGTATCATTTACTGCTCTTAAAACCAGAATCTTACTATAGATATATCTGGTACACACTCCACATGCAGTCTAGCTAGGTTTGTTTGTACCACTCTCAACTTATCTCACATACGTCACATGCAGTCTAGCTAGGTTTGTCTGTATCACTCTCAACCTATCAGATATCCAGTGCACAATATATCCGGTCCACTGAACACAAGCGGAACATTACTCCCGCCCCAACTCGCTAACAGCTCATCAAACGCAGTCGCAAAGTTCGCAAAGTTCACACAGTTTCAACTGGTAGACAGACAGACAGACAGACACACGCTGGCCTCAGCAGTGGTCCAGAACATAAAGACGACCAAACCACCTCTCGGAGACTTTGCTTCGAGTCTCGGGGCAGGCTTACTCTCTTGGTGCCAAAAGTGAACCAACTAGTTAATTTCTTGACAATTTTGGACATAACTTGCCCCAAAATTGTGGGTCGAAGGAAGATTGAAACTGAAAAAATTTGTTTGTACAACTATTTTTGGAAGAGCTGTAAAGCGGTGTACAGTTTTTAAAATTGTACATTGTTAGAGTACATTCGAGGGTGGGAAAATGGCGAAAGAGGGGATTGTTGATAAAAAATAAAAAGAGACACACATCATATGAAGGCTAATAATGGAAAAAAATCCATATTAATGTCCATCTATTAATAATAAATAATAGTTTGTCTCATTGAAATGATGATTTAACAACCGGGGGGCTGGGTGTTGTGTCTGTTCTAAGTTTAATTAGTTTGTAAGTCGTGTGATGATATAATCAGTCGGTTCAGAAAGTGCTCGTTAAATACCTCAAATGAATGAAATGAAAAATATAAGCTCTTGGAGCGGTGGTGGAGAGGAATTGAGAGGAAATATACCAACATTTGTTTGGAAGTAGTGTGAAAAACAATGTCAGGGTTGCCACTATTTTCTTCCTTCCAAATTTCCTGTGTTTTTCCAGGTTTTCAAGAGGGAGTTCCCATTTTTCCAGGCAGCTTAGCTTGAAGAAAAGAGTAATATGATTTTATTATTCACCAAAATGACTAAATGTGAAGTCAGGTGACTTATGTTTAAACTTGTGGGAAATACCTCTTCAGTCACTTCACAACTCTTGTTTGGATCAGCGAGCTTAGTTCTTCAGTTGTCCGCGTGGTCTAGGGTGCGTGCATGTCTAGGAACATCACTACTATCTCCACACATAACTTCTATCTCCGCACATTACTCATCACTACTATCTCCCACATCACTCATACTTCTATCTCCACACTAACTCCTACTCCACATCACTCATCCTACTATCTCCACTCATCACTACTATCTCCACACATTACTACTATCACTACTATCTCCAACATCACTCATCACTACTATCTCCCACACACTTATCACTACTATCTCCACACACTTCACTCATCACTACTATCTCCGCACATCACTCATCACTACTATCTCCACACATACTCATACTCTATCTCACATTCTCATCACTACTATCTCCACACATCACTCATCACTCCTATCTTCACCACCCATCACTCATCACTACTATCTCCACACATCACTCTCACTCCTATCTCCACCCATCACTACTATCTCCACACATTACTACTATCTCACCATCACTCATCACTACTATCTCCCACATAACTCATCACTACTATCTCCCACACACTCATCACTACTATCTCCCACATCACTCATCACTACTATCTCCACACATCATCACTCATCACTACTATCTCACTCATCCACTCATCACTACTATCTCCACACACACTCATCACTACTATCTCCACACACACTCATCACTCACTATCTCACACATCCACTCATCACTACTATCTCACACACTCATCACTACTATCTCACACACATATCACTACTTTCCCCACACTATCACTCTATCTCCAACACATCATCATCCTATCTCCACACTCATCACTCCTATCTCCACCACCACTCATCACTACTATCTCCACTCACTCATCACTACTATCTCCACACATCACTCCTATCTCCCACATCACTCATCACTCCTATCTCCACACATCCATCACTCATCCACATCACTCTATCTCCACTCATCACTACTATCTCCACACATCACTCCTATCTCCGCACATCACTCATCACTCCTAGCTTCACACCCATCTAGAGAAAGCCAAGATTTTGGAAAATTCCCCGTCCTAGGTGCGTGTCAGACCGGTAGACATAGATATAGGTAAACTGCCCTTACTATATCCAGCCGGAGTTCGAACCTCAAACCGACTAAGTGAGCCTCACGTATTCTGCGTGTCCATCAATGTGGAGTTATAATAACTACGTGATGCTATATATTAAAAATGTTTATGTGATTATAATTTTGGATAACAAAATACACATAAGTATTTCAGACAGTGTTGTAAATACTTGCTTGTTTGAATCTGTATGTACATTAGTTATTTAAATAAATACTACTTGGAGTATTTCACCGGCCCGTGCTGTCTTCTCACCCCCCCGGACGTAAGGGCGGAGAACCCAGACAATACTACTTGGAGTATTTCACCGCCACGTGCATGTTTCTCACCCCGGACGTAAGGCGGAGAACAGACAATACTACTTTGGAGTATTTCCACCGGCCGTGCTGTCTTCTCACCCCCCGGACTAAGGGCGAGACCCAGACAATACTACTTGGAGTATTTCACCGGCCCATGCTGTCTTCTCACCCCCCCGGACGTAAGGGCGGAGAACCCAGACAATACTACTTGGAGTATTTCACCGGCCCATGCTGTCTTCTCACCCCCCGGACGTAAGGGCGGAGAACCCAGACAATACTACTTGGAGTATTTCACCGGCCCATGCTGTCTTCTCACCCCCCCGGACGTAAGGGCGGAGAACCCAGACAATACTACTTGGAGTATTTCACCGGCCCATGCTGTCTTCTCACCCCCCCGGACGTAAGGGCGGAGAACCCAGTCAATACTACTTGGAGTATTTCACCGGCCCATGCTGTCTTCTCACCCCCCCGGACGTAAGGGCGGAGAACCCAGACAATACTATTTGGAGTATTTCACCGGCCCATGCTGTCTTCTCACCCCCCCGGACGTAAGGGCGGAGAACCCAGTCAATACTACTTGGAGTATTTCACCGGCCCATGCTGTCTTCTCACCCCCCCCGGACGTAAGGGCGGAGAACCCAGACAATACTTCTATCTGAGGTATTTAACGCGCACTTCGAATGATTATATCAGGGCACGATAATTTCTATGAGCGAGAATAAAAGCGACTATCTATTTTGCCGGGAAAAGTATTTTTCCATACCTTCCAAGGTTCTTTTTACACGCCACAATCGACATAGGATCGACGACAGCCTTACTTCTCCTCCGAAGGAAGTTGTGCTACGGATTTTTATTGCTCAGGAAAAAAACCGTCGACCCCGGCTGGGTCACGAAAATCTGGTCCTGAGGAGAGCACTTTACCCCAAGCCGATTCACGTTACAAGTGTTGAGACAAACGGACCGGGCCTAGGGAAAGGCGTCACACTCGCAATCAACTGGAATGTCGATGACGGGTAGATCGGGTTCGAATCCACGTCGCGTGTACTGAGGGTTGTTTTCCCTAAATGGTTTTTTATTCTCCCTCCACGAAAATTCGGGTACCCTTTTTTCAAAATCCAACCTCCATAATCCCTAACACATTAGCGTAATTAGTACATAGGCGTACAACCCGAATAATTATTAATATACGGTTCTGGAAAAAATGGCGTAGCAAAGTAAATTTCTGTAAAAACAATGAACATGTTCATATAACATTTGTAGTTAAATGTTACAAAGGAGACTTCTAAAAAAAATGTATCATTGGCATTTCGGTAAAATGTAAAAAATATTATCTCAAATAAAGTTGGCATACCTCTGAAATGCATCCCTGTAAAACGCATATAACTGTATCATTCTACAATTTCTCCAAATAACGGTATTTATTAACTATAATAATTCACATGAACATATCGGTAATTGTCTACGCATTTTATTATAGCTGTTATTGTTGACACACTGACAAATAAAATGTTTGTAAAAAACACGCTCACAAACTTTTCAAAGGCATTTCTAAAAATAAGTTTTTAATAAAATATTAGAAAATACCTTAATAAGCCCTAAATTTTTTACTACGGAAGCAATACTTTTATAAATAAATACTTTTTAATTGGAATATTGAAGATTTAATTTAGGTATTAATGTAGATTTAAAAAAAATTATTTTAAAGGTTGGTTACATATAGCTAATAAGTTATCTTCAATTTCTATCAAAATAACCTCTGGAGCAAATATTAAAAAACTATATAGTTTACCACCAGATATTACTACCAATTTCTTGAGATTATAGGCACCATGTTTAGACTATAGGGGCGCTAGTAAAACGCACGAAGCGCCCATTTGGCGAAAATTTGAAACTCCAAGAGAGACAGTTCAATGTCGTTGATGTAGTTAACGTGCATAATCACAACAATAATGAAAAAAAATAAAATTAAATATGGTTTCCAAAAGTTTAATAATGGCTATAGCTCCAAACGATCTTTTAGAAAGATTTAGCCATAGATAATAAAGGATTTAGCCTAATGGTATTAAATAAAAATATGATTTGATATGCATAAGAAAAACTGTCAGGGCTAGTGTGGAAACATGCTAGGATTCTTTTTTATTTTATCTGCCAAATTATGATAGATTTTATGATTTATAGCACTTACACACCAAAAGATGTGGGACTACGACAATAACAAAACAAATATTGTAAAAAAAACTTTGAAAATTCACCAAATTGTCTTTTTGAGTCGTATCCCATACGTCAATTCCTTCTAACAAAACTATTATTAAAATATCATTATTATTATGATTATGATTACTATTATTACTATTATTATTATTATTATTAGCACTGCGTCTTACTATCCGTTCAGGCTATACGCACTTACGCTAATGTGTAATGGTAGGGTGATTGTGAGATGAAATGGAGGACCTTCAGTTTAACGTGGAATCCGAACCACGGTGGAGGCCTGTCATTCCTCAATATTAAAATAGTAATTGATACTTTTTTTTTATCTTTTCCCACATGAAAGGTTCTAATTGGTACCATATCGTACGCTAACCACAAAATCTTAGTGTGCTATCATTTGTTACAAATAGAAAGCCTCTAGTTATGTGGAATTACCAACTGAGGCTAACATTATTTTCTAACTAGGCAGATTATAGACGAAGATTTACAAATAAGCAATAACAACAATGGGATTAACTCATCATTGTTTAGTCAAAAACAAAAAATTTAAACTATCTTAAACTCTAGTAGACTAGGTACTACGAAGATTGTCTATCGAGCTTAATTTGATTTACAAATAAAACAATCTTTTGAAATTGACTCGTTTCTCAACATAGTTCTTGAATTTTCTCGTAATTGAGAACGAGTCAGAACAAAACAAATATGAATTATTTCTTTCTATTGACAACTTGAATCCCTATGTTTCGTTTTACTTCCTCCAATGATCTACCAGGAAAATTGTGAAATTATGTGTCTCTCGTAGTGTTTTATTATCGATTTGGACATACAAATATACAACAACTCTTATTTCCTACTCTGATACTTTTACTTGTTCCATTGTATCGAAATTAATATAATAAAATTAAGTTTAAAAATGTATAGCATCAATTAATAACATACTAATTTGCTATGTGTTCCAACGTTGACCGTCACTTTGGAGTTGCATATTTATACCGCTTCCAAAGCTACATACATTAACGCACGGTCTCTATATAGACTTGGCTTGAAGGAGACAATAAAAACATAACATAAATATTAGGATGCACAAAGTTATAGCTATAAAATTTACAAATTATTTTTAACCCGATGGTTAAGAACTATTCCGTTAGGGGGTGTTAGTAACATTTAAGTCTGTCGTATTGGTACAGGACAGTAATCTCTCTGGCTCTTTGAGAAGAAATGCTCCGGCTACAGTATGATCCGTTCACAGTAGTTGAGTATCGATACATTACCGATTAAAAGTATCGAAACCATACTCGCACTGAAAGAAAAGTGTTGGTATCGAGAGGAGAAGGAAATTTAATCGGAATATTTGTGACTTTTTTAGTGTTTTCATTTACGAAAATGTGTATAATGCTTTATACATAGTTATTATATGTGTTTATAAATTATTTGCTAATATACTTTTTCCAATTCCTTATGTTAAATCATTAAACGTGATATTGAACTAAAAATATCGAGTAAAAGTATTGAAATCGAAAGTAAAATACGATATAAACAAAATATCGATATTTACTCCATCATTCTGATCTTTCTGTGCTCACTGCCTCACTGCTCATCTCATGATCTCAGCGACAGTCGGCGTAGTTCTAATCGGTCACGCGTGAATGTTAGACGTGTTATTTTTAATCACGGACTGCTGTTAGGTAACCGTATTAGTTCTAATGTTGTGTGACGGGGCAGAATCATCTGAGTTGTATATTTTAGCTACGACTTTATTGACGGGATCGTGCCGACAAACCGTCAAGTGTACAAGGTCAACACGCGGCATTACATCCGCCTCTGATCTAATCTGCTTTGTGAGCTCCAACAGTCAACAAGTAGCTCATTGGACCGGTATCTTTACGTAACCTCTAATTTTTTTTCCCATGACTTACTTGTACCCGCAACAATACACTTCTAATTAAAAAATAACACATCTGTGGCCATAATTGTGAGTAAATTTATTAACATATTTTAAGTTCCTTCAAGAATGCATCGAATGTCAACCTACTTATTAAACTTTGTGGATTCTAAAGCACATTTTTAAATATAAATTATTTTCAAATTATTTAACAGAGCCCTTTAACTTTTAATTGGGTTTATCCTATAACATTCCATAACGGGTCTACTTAATTATACATAGTATTATAATTATTATAGCATAAACATAACTCACGAATTGGTCTAGGGTCGAATCCCTGCTGGATGCACTAGAGGTTTTCCCCTCACTTGAACTTTGGATTATTCCAAACACACTCCATGCTATTGCTGGTGCACTTTTTCTCTAAAATAACTAACGACAATGAAATCTAATATTTTTATATGGGGGGGTCCACACATTTTTTTTACTATATCAAAAGTTTGTATGTATATTGGACCGCCCTATGGGGAACCATCAAATTCCAGGGGGTTCCGCACCCCCAACATTACCCCCTCTTTACATCCTTGAAAGTAACTTATATTTATTTGTACCACCTGGATAAATTATTTAATTATGCTTGTGTTTGTAAAAATATTAACTAAACAGCTGTTGGCTTGTTTAATAATTTAATTGAGCAACTCCTACATCCATGGTCAAATGGGTCAAGATGTCATCATTGCAACAATCTAGATCATTGATGACAAGAGGGGGCGGGGGGTTGAGATTCAAATCCTGAACAGGTGAACTGTAAATGATTTTTCAAAATTAAGCTCTGTTATGTCATTTAATTAGGTAATGATATATGTGGTGCATCAACTTGTGCCATTTGACCAAATTAAATTACTGTATGTATGTTGTTATTTAAGGTGTCGGAATCTAATGTTCAGCGAACTTGGAGCTACATAAGATGGACAAACCGGAGCTGAGTAAGATTAACGTGGAAACTGACCTACCCAACTTTCCTCCGGGCCCCCTCGACCAATACAGGGCCCAGGCATCTTTTGATTGGAAGAGAATGAAACTCTTTATTGAGGACGAGAGGTTACTCAAGTTTAAAGTGAGTATACATCCAATCTAGTCTTGTGTGTCAGTAGCACCATGCATGATGGGGAGTAAATGTGTTTGTCTATTGAACTACTGGCTCTGGGTTCAATTCCTGTGGTTAAATGTGTGTTTCCCCTTTGACAGTGATTAATTAATAGCGGGTGGGGGCGGCAGGAGGGCAGGGCATTTTCTCTGGCCTGTGCTTAAGCTAATATAATCAATTGGTTCAGCAAGTGCACATTCAATACCTTACATGAATGAGAACAAGATTAAAAAGAAAATAAACCCCCTCCCCCCAACCATCTTTCACTTCTAAATAATTTATAGATGTTGAATTTTCAAACAGCTGATAGCAGGGAACCAGTAGAGCCCCACCTACCCACATCCCACCCTGGCATGTCAGTAGACCCCCCATCCACTAAACTCTCACCCTGCCATGCCGGTTAACTCTGAAAGCAGCTCTAGTTTGAAAACTATCCCTGTCAAATTATCCTCACATTCTCAACTTTGGCAGCCACAATTATATTCCTGACCACTTCCATTTTAGGAGGTTTTCCCACCCTCTCTCCAGTTGAATGTCCTATTCCTTGGATGTTAACTTTCCTTTTAGGTTAGATAGTTTAAGAGTCTTATATCTATAACAACTCTTAAAGCATATAATTGGTCGCCCAAAAATACACCATCTTTTAAACTTATTGTGCAAAGCAACAATAGTAGGTTTAGATTGGATCCACATTGTTAACAATCCAAATTCGAATCTTAATTTTACCTACGAATCATGACTCTCAAATTCATACATTTTCTAGTTTAAGTGTTAAACTAATGTCCTGGGGTCTGGTTGTTAAGTTTGTCCTATAGTCATGCTGGGGCTAAACCACTAGTAAGCAATGTTTTATATATATAAACCACTAGTAAGCAATGTTTTATATATATATATATATATATATAAAAAAGTTACAATCCAAAATTTGAAAAATAAAAAAAAAATCTTTAATTTTATAGGTGCCTTGAATCTCAAAACTTCTTAAAGATTCAGGGAAGATGAAGGTTCTGGGATTCAAGGATTCCATCCCTACATAGCGGATAACAAACCAGAGTAATTAATTTACACTAACATCAATTTTACATCTGATCTGGGGTGACCTGGTGGTCTAGGGGTAAGGTGTCAGACTTCTGTGCTGGCGGCCGGGGTTCAATCCTCGGTCCCGGCACAGATTTATCTGATTACCAAACCCTTCCTTCACCTCTGACAAAACATCTTGTGAATGTGGGGAATTCCAGGCCTCCACCGTGGTTCGGATTCCACGTTAAACTGTAGATCCTTCATTTCATCTCACAATCACCCTACCACTACACATTAGCGCATAACCCGAATGGGTAGTAAGACGCGGTGCTAATAATAATAATAATAATAATAATACATCTGATCTGGGCACAGTAGTTATCTCATCAAGGTGACAGACACATGCCAAACTGTGACATACTCTCAGAATGGCGCTGCACGTGTCAAAGATAATCATTCTCCTGTCTTGTCTAGCTCGACGTGTGGAAGAAAATGGAGTTGGACAGTCCTTTATTCCAGCATCCCCAAAATACTCCGACCCTTGACGAGTATCGGAGATTGACGACTCTTAGAGTGAACAGGATACGAGATTATAACTTTGTACCTTTGGATGTAGCCATAGAGGATCCTATAAAGGTGAGCAGGTGGTCTCAAGTGTTGGATTTGTATCAGACCTTGCCATCATTGACTGAATCCCTTCTATCAACAACATCCGTACACCGAGTCATACATGCTCTATTGTTCTATAATAAAGGAAATTGATAAAACTAAAGAAAAAGGAAAAATAAACTACTAAGAATAAATTTGATGAAGAAAGCCCACCTAGGAAAAGAGGAAAGATGTGGGAAGAATCCAATGCACAAAGGTGACATCTTCCTTTCTTCTGTCTTCTATAGCAGAAGTAGTCACACACACATTTTAACACAAATATAATAATATTTCGGCATTGTTGCCTTTATCAAACTCAAAGAAGAAGAGAGTACAAATGACACAAACAATGGATTACTCCATCTTGAAATATTATTTTATTTGTGTTAGAATGTGTGACTACTTCTACTATAGAAGACAGAAGAAAGGAATAAGATGTCACCTTTGTGTATTGGATTCTTCCACATCTTTCCTCTTTCCCTAGGTGGGCTTTCTTCAGCAAATTTACTATTAGTAGTTTATTTTTCCTTTTTCTTTAGTTTTATCAATTTCCTTTATTATAAAATTATATAGCCATTGGGCCACCTCATTTTTAAACATGCTCTTATTATTCATAAAACTCTTTAATGTTTCTCTTTTTCACACATTCATCTACAACATTTAGTCACATCTTACATGGCCTAATCTTTCCATTTGATCCACACACTCTACCTACATATATTTGCTTCATCCCTCAATCCACACTCATCCTGTCAACATGCTCAAACCAACGTAAGGCCCTTATTTCCCATTGACCCTTTGTATTCCCTTTCACACCTTCAGCACCCATTCATTACTGACTGTCCATACATTTCTTAGATATCTCATTCCATGTAGATACATAAATAACACCATTTTGACAAAAAAAAAATGCATTTCAGCCAGGGAGTTAAACCAGAATTAAAATTAACAGTTATTTTTAAGGAACCAGAACCAGCACAAAAAAACCTTAAAAAATAAATTGCCTAAGAACCAGAAAAGCAATTGGAATCAATACTTAAATATTTAGGTTCATAAAGGTTCTTATCGGTTCTTAGATTATTTTTTAAATAGCATTTTATGCCCTTTTTTCTTTAACTTAATCTTGGTTAGAAATATTATGTTTTTTCCTTTTCTCAGGATCTTTTTCAAAGTTGGCGATATACCTTTGTATTTCTTTTATATAGATAAGCCTAACTTTTATTTTGTTGTACAAAGGCTAAATTATGTTTTAATGTACTTTTATATCTCGGAGTTTTATAATGGTACCATAACCATTATATAAGAAATCAAAATAACCTATTTCTCTCTGACCTGAACCTTCAAATGTTTGACTGAAAAAACTGGAACATGAACCAGAACCTGATAAATATTTCGGTTCAACTCCCTGATTTGAGTAGTGAGGTTTGACTACCTGAAGTTTTACTTTACTTTTATTGAAAGCTAAATACTGATTGTTTCCAGCCTCTGACGCTGATTATTCTACTGTAGTATCTATTGTTTCCAGCCTCTGACGCTGATTATTCTACTGTAGTATCTATTGTTTCCAGCCTCTGACGCTGATTATTCTACTGTACGAGTACGACGCTAGCCTCTCACTGAAGTACGCCATTCCGTTTGGGTTCTTCTTCAACGCCCTTCTCGCTCTGGGGCAGCCCAAGCACTTGGAGTTCCTGGACGCCGCAAACAAGGAAGAGGTAGGCACTCCCGATATTAGTTTGTGCGTTTTACGTGTAACATTTATTTTTATTCTTAAGTTATCACCAGGGAGCGGATAATATAGGCAGGCAAATAAGCCTAACAAATGTGGGATTTAGGCACAGAATGGGCACTTAAGTAAAGAAACGGCACACATGAGGCAATCTAAAATTGAGCTTACTTCACACTATTTTATTACCTACAGTGAGTTCACATCCAGATTCGTTTTGTCACCATGTTTCATTTGGGTTATTTATACACATGTTGTACTAATTACATTTATATGTTAGGGCTAACGCGCTTGTCGTGTTTAGCTCGACTGCTGAGGACGGGGAGATCGAGGTTCGAATCTTGGTCGGGTGAACTGAGGGTGGTTTTTCCCTAAATGGTTTTCCACTCTCCCTCCACGCAAATGCGGGTTCACTTCCTCTAATTAAACCTTCTCAATTCCTAAACCATTAGCGTAATTAGTACTTAAAGCGTATAGCCTGAACGGGTAGTAAGACTCGGTGCTAAATATAAAATATATATCTTAGGGGCTAGGAGGGTCGGATTTAGAGGGAGTGTATCAGCACTTGCGTGGAGGGAGAGTGAAACATCATTTAGTGGAAAACATCTTAAATACACTGGACCGTTATTCAAATCTCGATTTGTCCTTCAACAGCAGTCCAGTCCACTCCGAGAGTGACACCCTAGCCCATTTGACCACAGAAGTGGGTCACATGTTCTTAGTCACCACATCCTTCTTCTAGATTCTCAGTAGTAAAATGAGAGAGATTTATTTTAATTACTTGAAAAGCCGAGTTCTACTTTTATTTTAAGGTACAAAATTTCAAAGTCACCCTTTACAAAGAAGTTGAACTTTTCTCCTGCAGTTTCTTCCCAAGATGTCTGCCACTACTCCCATTGTCCTCCACCTGATATACTCTCATCGGAAGTAATCTAACAAGTGTCAATTTTCATACCTACTCCAAACAAGTTGGGCAAAACTTACAATTTCTAAGAAATTGTACTTTCTCTTTCAGCAAAATATCCATACTGCATGAAAAAGAGAGAAACCAATATATTGAAATAGGTGCGTTAAGGCTCTTATTCATATAGTAGGCAAAAACCAACAAAATAGGTACTCTAGGCACTATCAAATCAACATATTGTAATCATAATAACATGACATGCATATCTCAACTGGTGTGTTTTACGATCAAGGGAAAGAAAAGGCAAAAACCGCTCCTTGGTTATTATTATTATTATTAGCACCGCGTCTTACTACCCGTTCGGGTTATACGCACTTACACTAATGTGTAATGGTAGGGTGATTGTGAGATGAAATGAAGGACCTACAGTTTAACGTGGAATCCGAACCACGGTGGAGGCCTGGCATTCCCCACATTCACAAGATGTCTTGTCAGAGGTGAAGGAAGGGTTTGGTAATCAGATAAATCTGTGCCGGGACCGGGGATTGAACCCGGCCGCCAGCACCGAAGTCCGACACCTTACCCCTAGACCACCAGGTCACCTTCCTTGGTTATTACAGTAATCGTTGTAACATTTGTTTTTACTTTGTAGGTTTGAGGTTTTGACAAATGTTACATTTTGTTTAGAGTGTAGTATATGACACTGATGAGTCCCATGAAACCCACCTGGGATTGTTGTGGTACGAGTTTAACCCGCCTCGCTGGCCGCATGGTCAAACATAATGCATGGAACACACAAACAAGATAAATGGGCAAGTTGAGCTGTGGGACCTACAAACGTCTGTCATCGGACCAAACCCTTCGTGAACTGGTCAAAAGTTCATCCAAAAACATGTACCACCTTAACAAACATAACTTAAATTTTAAAATGTGGTAGATGAAAAAAATAGTAGGTATAATTATTTAAGTATAATAAAATAAATACAAAAAGTATAAAAAATAAAGCAATTAATATTTAACACATCATGTTATTGACATTTTGAATTAAAATCACATTGGGTGGGAAACCAAACTTTTATATTAAACTTGGACTTTTAATTGGTTTGAGAGAAGGGTCAAATTTAGTTTCTTAAATACAAATTTTATTTTACCTTAGAATCCTGTTCCAAATTAAAAAAACAACACATTTTAACTAAACGTGTTGGTATAATTTATTTATATTTCCTCAATTCAAATTTTGCTCACATTAAATTGGTAAATTAATGATCTGAGTTTTGGTTTATATGCAAATAACAAATTTTGATTTAATGTCAGAGAAAGATTTATTTGCAAATCAAGTCACTTTCTATACAAAATTTTACTATTTCAACTAATTTTGAATGTACATCTTTTGTTGTGACTCATGTAGTTTCTTTGAGATAGTCGTAAAAACTGTTACAGGTGACTTTGAAAGCAAAATCACCATCATCACCTGAGGTTTCCATCTCTGTGGGTCGTCTGGCACATCCTCTTCCATTCCTGTCAATCTCTCCAAACCTCTTCCATTCCTGTTGATCTTTCCAAACCTCTCCATCAGCCTCGTGTCTCCAATCTGCTCCTTTATCTTCCTGGTCCATCCCTCTTGTCCGTGCTCTTACACCTTCTCTTAGGCTTTCTTAGGCTTTCTTAGGCATTCTCATCACATGACCTAACCACAGTAACCTTTTTCTCTCCAGTGTCTCTTTTAATGTTGTAACTTTTAACCTTTTTAGTGCCACACCTATTTCATAATTTGTGCTCAAAGAGTGCCCGAGGCCTGTTAGGTTTTGTGTGCAAGGAATGCCACAGCTATTTCCTCATTTTTGTAAGGGTTTGCAGGAAAATTTGAGAAACATTTATTTATGAAGTGATTATTTTGATTTTTCTATCATTTTAATCTGTATATACTGTTCTTTAATAGTAATAAATTAATACAATTAAATTAATTCAATTTAATTAAAACCATTTAGTTTCTAATTTTTTTTTTTTCTAAACTAAGGCTAATTGACATATTAAAAAAAAAATACATACATTTCACTATTATTTTACTGTAGTGCATTTAGTTTTATATAAGAAAATAAAAGTTTTGAATATATATAATTATATATAGGAATTACATAAATTTTTATTTGCTATCCTAAATTAGATATTTTTGGGTCGTTATTGCTTACCTTAGAGCAGAATTTATTATATTGGTTACCTCATGAATAAATATTTAGGCTTACAGATAATGAACGTGTTTTTCAAAAAACTTTTATAATAAATAATTTCATATATTTTGTTTACATATTATATAAATTTATAAAGTTATTACACCTATCTAATTACATTGGTAGATGAAAATCTAAATAGTATATTTTTCTAAACTCAGAACAATCTAACCCATACATTTGAAAACTGTTTACAAAACTATTTACATCAGTATGAATGTTAGCCACACTTATGTTTTTCCATGCAACACATATATAACCAGCTTTGTACTAAGCACATTGAGTATGTGACTGTCCACCATTGTAAATGTACTAAACTCCCAGTTCCAATAACAACTATTTACAGTTGATATTTGTTGCCAACCTTATATAAAATAACAGAGGGAATTGTTCTCTTACCAGTGGTACATGACACCACTATACTATCTATCAGGTAAAGCGAGAACTATCTCAAATATGGAGAGCCAACTTTATCGGCTTTGGCACTTTTAGTGATAGTAGGTGGAGCTGATCAGATCAAATCGGATCGTGGCAATAATAGGATTAAACCATGCCTCATTATTTTGTTCCTTCTGTCTTTTGTTACATTCTCAATGCCCTCGGGAACCTCCTCATCGCTGCTGTCTCTTGTTACATTCTCAATGCCCTCAGGAACCTTCTCATTGCTGCTGTCTCTTGTTACATTCTCAATGCCCTCGGGAACCTCCTCATCGCTGCTGTCTCTTGTTACATTCTCAATGCCCTCGGGAACCTCCTCATCGCTGCTGTCTCTTGTTACATTCTCAATGCCCTCAGGAACCTCCTCATCGCTGCTGTCTCTTGTTACATTCTCAATGCCCTCGGGAACCTCCTCATCGCTGCTGTCTCTTGTTACATTCTCAATGCCCTCAGGAACCTTCTCATCGCTGCTGTCTCTTGTTACATTCTCAATGCCCTCAGGAACCTTCTCATCGCTGCTGTCTCTTGTTACATTCTCAATGCCCTCAGGAACCTCCTCATCGCTGCTGTCTCTTGTTACATTCTCAATGCCTTCAGGAACCTCCTCATCGCTGCTGTCTCTTGTTACATTCTCAATGCCCTCAGGAACCTCCTCATCGCTGCTGTCTGCAATATACTTAATTCTTTCTTCGTCCTTGCCCAGGTTTCAAAGCCACATGTCAATTTTAGACGAATAAAAAATTAGAGTAAAAAATAAAATGTATTTTTTCTCTAACCTGCAGATAAGTGGTTGTTACGCCCTTACAGAAGTGGCGCACGGGACCAACGCCAAGAAGATGCAGACGACGGCAACGTTCGACGTGAAGACTCAGCAGTTTATCTTGCACTCGGCGGGGTTTGAGGCTGCCAAGTGCTGGGCTGGAAGTTTGGGTGAGAGGCTGCTAACTCTTATAGGAATACCTCTTTTCACTGTTTGAGGTACGTTTTGTTACATATTGGAAGAAGGTTAAGGAATGAAAGAAAGATATTAACACGTGAAAGGGAACAAACACAATATGGCTTTTACAATGAAAATATCACAATTCACACTGCTGCCACTGGACAAAGAGGTACTGGCTGCTTCTATCATTATTTACAAATTTCCTTTTTCTTTCTTTTGGTATAATTTGATTACCTCTTTTAGGAAGTTGCGTTGCATATTTCACATTCCCTCTTAATGAGCTCAGATCTAGAATGAAACCTTGGTCAGGGGATTAGACAGTAACAGTAAGCCAGCCATCACCTCTGTCCAGTGACAGCAGTGTAAAGTGTGAACTGTGTTCATCTTCTCATAATAAAAGCCATCTTGTGTTTGTTCCCTTTTATATGTTTCTTTCCACCTTTCCTGATCCTTCTTACACTTATAGCAAAACGTATCTCAACAAGTGAAAAGGTGTTTCCCCTAAAAATAAATTTTATGTTAAGCAAATGTTGAAACGTAAATCCAGGTAGTCGCTTCTTAAGATAACAATG
Organism: Timema cristinae; assembly: GCA_039000515.1. Lineage (NCBI taxonomy): Eukaryota > Metazoa > Arthropoda > Insecta > Phasmatodea > Timematidae > Timema > Timema cristinae. The sequence continues at coordinate 54,364,471 of JBCFYV010011164.1, forward strand.
TGTGATAGTACATTAACTAAAACAGTTTGATGTGCTCATTTTATTTTGTTTGTATTTCTTGTAAACATTAACTATTTTCACTATTTCTACAACCAACGAATCTTATAGGCACAAAAGTAATTTTACTTCGACCAGAGCTGGATTGACTACACTTTTTGAGAAGGGCAAGAGGCTCATTTTCCCAAATTGGTAGGAAATAGTTTTTTTCTTAAGTTCTGATTTTGTTCACATTAAGTGGTAAACCAATGTTCTGGGTTGTGGTTGTTTAGTTTGTTTTATAATAATCTTGAAATAAATCACTTGTAATCATCATAATAAATTTGTTTTAAATCTCAAATCTGAAGTTTAGTTAATAGATCATGAATAAGTGAAACTTGAAACCAGCTTTGTGTACGTACTTGCAGGCAAGGCAGCAACCCACGGGACAGTGTTTGCTCAGCTAGTGACCCCGGACGGGGTCTGCCATGGTCTCCACGCATTCATAGTACCTCTGAGGGACCCCAACACCCTTCTAGTACATCCAGGGATTATCATTGGGGACATGGGCGAGAAGTTGGGACTAAACGCTGTTGACAACGGGTCAGTCTTCAAAACGTGGTTCACACCTCTATTACACCTATCATGCTCTCGCACAAGATGGCTGCAAATCCGAGTTTGTTGCCACCCCTTTATAAGTCTTGACTCCCCCCTCCTCCCCGCATCAGCTGGCACAATCATGATGACATTTATGTTTTAAAATAGTGTCGTCAGCTTGATCATAATGAGCCATATGATGAGCCATATTATTTGGTTCCAAATATGGGCGTTAGATAGGGCTCTGCGGGTACTGGTATTTCGATCTCGATCTCGAACTTGTCACTTAAGCTCAATATAGAGATCGAAAGTTTTGTAGGCTCGTCATTTTCGAGCTTCCACTTGATGTGCTTAATAATCTATTTTTAAAACACTATAGTAACATAGTCTATTTAATTGAGATTATGTCAGCATTCCCACTTAAAAATCATTTGGTTGCTTAACAAATTGTTAAAAATTAATTTCAATTTTCACATTAATAACGTAATAGGACTTTAAAACCACTTTCGACTTAAATTTATTCATTATTCTCGTTCATTTTGAATTATACTCGATTGAAGTTAATTTCTTGTATTGCCATTACAAAGCAATGAAAATAAAAATAGCTAAAAAGAATACTAAATAACAAATGATTATTTTTACTATTTTTACCTGGTCCCTTTCTCAAATAACAATTTATGTTAAATTAAGAATGTAATATCAAAAATATATTGTATTAAATGTTTTCAAACTCAATATATTTAAAACTGGCATTAATTAATATGTTTAGCTACAAAACTAACTCTAGTTTAGTTACTATTTAGTTATAGAATTATGTTGGCTGTCTTTAAAATCAATGTTGCTCTTATTTATGGCAATAAATATTTTACCAAACTTACCACATTAATATTAAAAAGGCACTCTTTCATATTGTTTGCTAGAAATATTATTTTTAATTTTAAAGTTAAGAATCAACTTTTATAAGCATTAAAAATTAAATTGGAGTAAATTTCTCAATAAAATATTTTCTCACGAGACCTCGTACTATGTGCATAGAGGAATGGAAATGGAACAAAAGACGTGATCAAGCACGATTACACTAAGGAATAATAAACAAAATACGAAATACTTCAAATTTCTAATTGTTTATATGATTCTTACATTTTCTTATATGCAGGGTTCGTACAGTCCTTGAAAGACCTGGAATTTAATGTGTGTCTGTTCAAGACCTGGAAAAGTCCTTAAATTACTCTGGACCTTGAAAAGTCCTGGAATTTACAGGTTTCATTATTAATGTTTGAAGAATGGTTGTAAAGACAGTGATTTAAGATGCACTGGGACATAAAATATCTAGCGTATGCTCTTTGATCAAGTGTTAGCTGTTGTTTACTTTAATCTCCGCTACTCTTCCCACTTCTTTTGTTTTATTTGTTATCTTATCGCGTCATCAACCCATGGGTTGTGATCTCTATAGGGGTAAGGGGAAACAGTGTTATTTTCTCTGGCAAACACATTAGCGCTACTGTCGAAATACAATGTTTTCTCTAATTTATTATATTTAAAAACTCAATTCCTGTGCATTTGCCAGTTTTTTATAAGTTGCTTAAAAACCATCATTTGTAATAATTCTTTGAGGATTTGTGACTACCTATTGACACTTTAAGTACCTATAATTACAGTTTTGCACTAAATGCCCACCGATAGCTATTAGTTCATCTTTCAACCACCTTAGCGCTCAAATTCCTGTTCTAGCCATACTACAGGGATTTGCCATTCTATAACTCTATTATCTATGGTTGCGCCATTTTAGTGTCTGTAAACATTATATCGTAAAATTTTGTGTTTAGATGGTAGCTGTGTAGTTTGTTTTATCTTATTGTGTTTTATTTCTATGGAAATCCTTAAGTACTGGCTCATTTTGCTTCGTTACTGCTGTGTTTATTTCCACACAAAAGTTTTTATTAAAGTGTTATAGCAAGTAATCTGCCATGGATAAATAAACTGTTTTTTCATTATTCTTTAATGGATTTTTTGTAACTTTTAGTACTGTGTGTTACATAAAGGCAGGCGTCTTTTGCTTTGTTTTGTTTTTATTTACGTGCCAATATGCCGGGGAATTGTACTTTCAATGATTTGTGGTTACATAACCCCAAATTTAACAAATGGCTTGTAAAAGTGCCAGACAGGAACAAAGCCAGATGTAGCAGATGCTCTTCCATATTTGACATTGCCAAAATGGCGGTGTCTGCTTTAACAAGTCACATGAATGGGAAAAAACATTGTAGTCTTGCATGTAAAAAAAACCCTTTAGGTATTCACTATTTTCTCAGTGCTACACAACCAGAGCAATCTCCAAGTACTAAGGCTGCTGATATAGAACCACTACCACAAGGACAGCAGATAGTAAGCTCCTTAACTGGACAGGAAACTCTAACGACCGAAATTATTTGGGCCTTGAAAGTATGCAGCAGTCATTATTCATACAGATCATGCAAAGATATATCGGACTATTATTTAAAAAAAGGTTTTTCGACAGTGGAATTGCAAAAAGTTTTTCATTAGCAGAGACAAAATGTGCATATATATGTTGTTTTGGCATTGCTCCTTATTTTCAGTCAGCAATCATGGAGAAGCTTAAGAAACAAGATTCATTTGTTTTGTTATTCAATGAAAGCCTCAACAGAAAGTTTTAGGAGAAGCAGTTAGATTACCATATTCGTCACTGGGAAGCAGATAAAGTGCAGTCTTGTTACATCCATTCAGATTACATGGGCTATGCTACTGCAGAAGATATGTTCAATTCCTTTGAAAAGTTGATTTCTGAAATTGGTCTTCCGAAACAGTCTCTACTGCAACTATCCATGGATGGTCCAAATGTCAGTTGTTAATTTTATGACCTGATGTGTGATCAATTGAAGAGAGACACAAACATGGCAGTAATTCATTCTGGCAGTTGTGGGCTTCATATCATTCATGGTGCTTTTAAGCATGGCTCATTATCATCAACCTTGGATGTGGAGCGAGTTTTATCTAGCCTCTATTATTTATTTAAGGACAGATTACATGAAAGTAACTGATAGCAGTGTCGTTCCCAAAAACAATTTGTGCCATAAGGTGGGTTGAAAATTCAACTGTTGTAACACGTGCTCTTGAAATGTGGCCTCATGTAACTAAATATGTGCTGTTAGTTACTGACAAGAAACTCCCAATCCAAACACCAAATCCTTTACAGTTGTGAAAGAAGCTACCAGTGATGCATTGACTCCTATAAAGATATTAATATTTCAGTCAACTGCAAAACAAGTCGAACCTTTTTTGACAATGTACCAAACTGATACGCCAATGCTTCCATTTCTGGAAAGAGACATGTTTAAAATGCTTAGAAACTTAATGGAGAGATTCATTAAAAAAAAATGAAATAAATAAAGCAACTACCAGTAACAAACTGGTTAAAGTTGAAGTAGGGAAAAAAGAAAACCAGCTGCCAGTGACCAAAATAAACTTGGATTTCGCTTCAGAAAACAGAGTCAAGAATTTGCTCCACAAAAAAATTGTTAAAGAAAAGGATGTTCTTTAAGTGCGAATGGAATACCATGATTTTCTTATTGAAACAGTAAAGAAAATCTTGCATAAGTGCCCATTACATTACTCAATTGTGAGAAACCTTAATTGTATGGATCCTCGAGATATGAATGTGGATACTAACTGTGCAACCAAGTTTGTGTCAGTGCTTAAGATACTAGTAGAGGCTAAAAGACTTCAGGAAACTGAATGTGATGCATTCATTTCATCATATAAAGAGTTTATTGCAGAGTTTGGCTTTTCTTCTGAATTTCAAAATTTTAAGCCTGGGACAAACTGTTTGGAGTCACTGTTATGTGCTTGTGCAAAGCTTAGAACAAAATATAACAAATTGTGATGTGTGATGAAAATGGTACTTATTCTATCACATGGTCAAGCAGCAGTTGAGAGAGATTTTCTGTAAACAAGCAAATAGAAGTGGAAAATATGCAACAGCGCACACTCATCGCACAGAGAATAATTTGTCAACAAATTGCATCAGTTGGTGGTGTTACTAATATTGAAATCACCAAAGACATGGTTATCTCAGTTGCTGAGGCACGACACAAGTGGCAAAGTTATTTGGAGATGAATCGAAGAGGGAAAGAAACTGCACAGAAGAGAAAAGTTTCACAGAAGAAATAGATGAACTCAAAGCAAAAAAAACAAAGGCTTCAGGCTGATGTAGACACACTTACCAAATCTGCTGATAGACTGTCAGAGCAAGCAGAAACAACAGGAAATCTAACATTTGTGTTGAAGACTAACAGTTTCAGAAGAACAGCAAGAGAAAAAACTGCTCCACTGGCTGACATCAACAAGCAGTTATCTGATAGGTTAAATGGATATAAAAACATTTATATGTTATTTGGCCCGATATTTTTTGTTTAAACTATTTGTTACTCGTTCTGCTGATTCTAGGACCTATAAAAAACTGATATTTTAATTATTGTTAGTACAAACATTAATACTTGGTCTCCTGTATATAAAATACCGTAAATGAAAAGCTTGTGCCAGCAGAAAACATTGTTAAATTATTAAATCCATACTCACCTTGTGGAATACTGAACCAATAAACCAAGTAGAGTGAAGTAAGTGATAACAAAGTTAGATTTCTATTTTTATAGTCTTATCTATTCATTAAATTTGGTGAAAAGCTATTGTTTCCCATCAATTAAAAATTTGGTACAGTTTATAATTTTCTTTTATTGACGTGTTAAGCTTTTGGCAGTATGAGAAATAACAGTTTTGGTCCTTGAAAAGTCCTTAAATTTATGTTTCATATGTGTGTAAGAACCCTGTATATGGTAAATTAAGTTACTGAATCATATTTTGGGTAAATATTAGCTTATTAAAACGTCGCTTTTGTTAACTTTTTATCAAGACAGTGTAGAAACACACTACAACAATGTAAAGTGATAGTTAAAGAAGTCAATCTGAAAGGATAGTTAGGTTGGGCCTGTATATAAACAAACACACTTCTCTATTTCTTCTTACACCTTTACACTTCCCACTTCTTCAAACTTGCACAGTTGCACATTGTTTTGAATTTTCAGAAATGTTTATTTTTCATATGAATAGACATTAATGAAAAATTAATATTTCTGAAAATTCAAAACCATGTATTACTGTGGAAGTTTTGAAGAAATGGTAAGTGTAAAAGCGTTTGAAGAAATGAAGAGAGAAGTGTGTTTGTTCCTATCCAGCCCTAACCTATCATTTAAGGATGGCTTCCTTCACTATCACTAACTTTACATCACTGTACAGTGTTTCTACACTGTCTAGTTATACATTTCCAAGCCATCATGCAATTATTCATTTTATTAACTTTGTTTTATAACTGTTAGTGTAATTTGAATGTCCTTAAAGACATGAGTGTTGAAACCATTTTAATTAATCTTTTATTAGATTTTTATTTGAGTGTTGTTCTTATTATTAAATTGTGTTTTTTAAGTTTTATTTTTCATTAAAAAACTGAGATTTCCATTATTTAACAATTTTTTTTCAAAAGTATTTACTATTTATAAATATGAGTATCATTCATATTTTAAGAACATGTGTTTTAATATACCTTTTAACATTTTAAAATTATGGGATAGGCCTATACTCGAACTCGGGAGCTTTTAGAAATACTCGACTCGAAGGAAAAACCCCAAGCTTGCAGACCCCTAGTGTTATATAATCACGAATGCTATTTCCTATTATTTATGAAAAGTTGTGAGATATTGTGTACCATGGCCTTGAAATATCTTGAACAGAAATATTACCTATCTTTATATAAAACACCAGTGGGATCTTATGACCCTCTGGTCTCGGTGGACTCAGGAGTGTATTGTATTGCAGTGGTCAGGTATTTCTTCGAGACATCAGTAGAGTAACAACCTTCAACAACTTTTTTACATGCAATATTGAATCCAGTCCGTGGCAGTTTTTTTATTCAAACCATATATTTTCCATTACCGACTTGCTAGGCCTGTCTTGGCTCCACACATGTCTATAATCTAACTTAAGACCGTGACTGACACAATATCCAGTCTCCAGCCGTTAATTCATCACCATGAGAGGTTAACCCCACATTTCAACAATGAAAAATCTTTCGGCTATGTTGGGAACTGAACCTGGGACCCTTAGCTCAGTAAACAAGACACTACCGATTGAGCTAAAGTGTTGGATTTGTTCGCAGAACTGTTGAAATTAAATATTCCGCTTGGCATGTTTTCACAGGTTTGCCATTTTTAACCAGTACAGAATCCCCAAGGACAACTTGTTGAACAAAATAGGATCGGTCACACCCAGTGGTCAGTACGTCTCCCCAGTCAAAGATTCTCGAAAGAGGTTTGGTAAGCATGTCTTTAAAACATTACATCATAGTATTATTAAGAATCAAATAGCCAAAGCTATTATTTATGCTTTTAGTGAGTATTACTCCATCTACATACTATATTCTGAAAATGGAAAAATGACACCTGGTCCTGGGAATTGAACCCAGGTCCGGGGATCGATTCCTGTGTCAAGGTGTCATTTTTCAATTTTCAGAATATAGTGTTATTAGTTAGTAGGGGTCTGCGAAGCTTCAAACACTTCAACTTTTCTTCGAATATTCATCCATTTTGATTTGAAGTTTTGACAGTTAACAATTAAAATACAAATTGATGTTCAATTTTTGTTATTTTGTGCAGTCATTTACATCACATGTTAATGTTCACAGGACAAAAATCTAAAATAATTGGTTTACGTGTTGTGATAATAAACTTGATTTACAAGATTAGTACAGATTATGTTAAAAATGTTTGTAATATAACATTTGTAAACTATATTAAATGTGGGAAATCATGTAGTTATACAACATATAATATTTTCCCCGCAACATTAAACATTTTTTAAATTACCCAAAATTCAAAATAGCTTTATGAATATTTCATATCATTCCATTTGACAAGCTTTTAATTTAAAATGTCCTTCCCACACATTCATATAAATTAGCAAAATAGTCCCAGGTGTACTCAAGATTGTTGATTTCTTGTGTCTCTCAGAGACTTTGGTGCAAAGTGAGCTTTCAAGTGTTAATCACCCTGCTTTTGTTTCGAATGTTGGCAAGGTGTTCATCATTGTGGTGCGTGATACACCTCTATTTCCTAACAAATAGCCTTTTGGTGTGCCTAGGAAAATATTCATAACAAACATTGGTTGAACGTCATTAATGTAAACCATTGTAGACATAATTTCTGTCTGTTTCATAAAATTATGTAGTTAGAGATATAAAAAAACTTAATGGTACCTCCTTAAGGATTACTGTATAGTTGGATTTGACCTAATAGAACTAACTCAAGATAGGGATAGGGTGTGGAGGTGGACTGGATAGAACTAGCTCTAGATAGGGATAGGGTGTATTGAGGTGGAAGGATGTAGCTAACTCCAAGGGTGCAGAATATGCGCAACTGAGGTTCGGGAGAAATTAAAGCAGTCCTGGGTAAATTTGGTGCAGGGAAAAGTCGAACAATTTGGTTGACGTTTTCAGTACATTCTGGTTCTGAATTGGTAGTTTAGTTTGTATGATGACACTCAGTATCATTATGTGCCATAGTGAGGCAGTGCCGGTATACAGGGGCTAATATAATGGGTCAGAGGTTGAGATAAGGGGCAGGGGAAAAATCTAATAATTCAACCTGGCTAAAGACGTGATTGAGTGATGAGTCATCAGTCACCTACCCTACCTGGGTGTTTGGTAGCTCAGGTAAATATTGATAGTATTTCCCCCGAGTGTGGTTGATAGTGATAGACCTACTCTCAAGATGTAAAATTAAATGTTGGTACCAGTAAGACTACTGGTATCAATGAACAATTAATAACAATATGTAATGCACACAAGGAGATGGGAGAAAACTAAATTTTTAAAAGGTAGGAACTATAAAAATAACTAGGATTAAAAAAATATTTATATTTGAATTTCCAAACTATGTAGTAGCTAATAATCCTTATTCTCTTCAGCCTCTATAAAATATTCAATGTTCTATTTTGAGCGCTATGGTTTTCTGGGATTTTTTTTTATGAAAATGTTATGTTATGGGGAAATATTGGATCTCTGAACATATTCTGCACCTCTGGCTAACTCCAGATAAGGATAGGTGGCATACTTTTGTAGGTGCAGTGATGAATGTGGTAAAAACAAAGAAATTGGTCATAATTATTAATATATAGTTTAATAACTAAAGTATTGACAAAAACAAGATGGTGTTATGTGTTAACTGTGTAGTAGAACATGAATCTCTATCAACTCTTACTAGGTTTATAAAACATTCTGAGGAACGAGACACACAAGCCATGTAACACAGAACGGACCAAACTCTCACTATGTAAACAAAGACTGACTGGCAGGCGAATGGCGCTGACGCAAAGCAAAAGATGATCAAAGGGGGGGCAGGATTATATGTACCAGACTATCAGGCATACCAAACTGTTAGGTGCCAAATTAGGGACTTTTACTGTTTCATGTGTTTTGTTTTGCAGTTGTGGCAACTAGAAATATTATAGTGCATGGAAAGAAGTATTATGTTCACACTTTTATCCTCTTATAGCAAGTTGGCCACCATGAATTATCACAAAAATAATTTTTTTTTTATAACTTGTAGGAAAGTTTTTATTTTGTAAACACTAGCACATAAATACAGGTTGTATTAATGTCTCCAGCTGCCTCCAATTGTCCAGTCCACCATTTTAATTTATGAAGTGAAGGCAACATTTAAGGAGATCTTGTTTGTAAATCACTTTTAAGTTAATTCAGATGCCGCTACCACTACTGATTAAAAAATATATATTTTTTTTTTTTGTAATTTATTACTTCAATAATGTAAAAACTCTCAACCTAAAGTATAATTTAAAACAAATTCTTGTTGTGAAAGTGACAGCTGCTCAATATATAGGCTTATAGATACATGAAAATAGATCCAGTAACTTTACTTAGCTGTCAATTAAGTTTTTTGTAAGGATATCAAAGCTTGGACAGCGTTGCAAAAACACTTAGGATTCACTGACACCCCTCGTCATGATGTCTTGGTGGTGATATTTACAGGCGCCTCGCTGGGAGCACTGACGGTGGGTAGGGTTGTCATCAACTGCATTAGCACCGTCAACCTAAGTAAGGCCGTCACCATTGCAGTGAGGTACTCTGCCATACGCAAGCAGTTCGGCCCCACAGAGGATGGAGAGGAGTTACCAGTCATAGAGTACCAGCTGCAGGCAAGTTACCAGTCATATAGTACCAGCTGCAGGCAAGTTACCAGTCATAGAGTACCAGATGCAGGCAAGTTACCAGTCATAGAGTACCAGCTGCAGGCAAGTTACCAGTCATAGAATACCAGCTGCAGGCAAGTTACCAGTCATATAGTACCAGCTGCAGGCAAGTTACCAGTCATAAGAATACCAGCTGCAGGCAAGTTACCAGTCATAGAGTACCAGCTGCAGGCAAGTTACCAGTCATAGAGTACCAGCTGCAGGCAAGTTACCAGTCATATAGTACCAGCTGCAGGCAAGTTACCAGTCATAAGAATACCAGCTGCAGACAAGTTACCAGTCATAGAGTACCAGCTGCAGGCAAGTTACCAGTCATAGATTACCAGCTGCAGGCAAGTTACCAGTCATAGAGTACCAGCTGCAGGCAAGTTACCAGTCATAAGAATACCAGCTGCAGGCGAGTTACTAGTCATAGAGTACCAGCTGCAGGCAAGTTACCAGTCATAGAGTACCAGATGCAGGCAAGTTACCAGTCATAGAGTGCCAGCTGCAGGCAAGTTACCAGTCAAAGATTACCAGCTGCAGGCAAGTTACCAGTCATAAGAATACCAGCTGCAGGCGAGTTACTAGTCATAGAGTACCAGCTGCAGGCAAGTTACCAGTCATAGAGTACCAGCTGCAGGCAAGTTACCAGTCATAGAGTACCAGCTGCAGGCAAGTTACCAGTCATAGAGTACCAGCTGCAGGCAAGTTACCAGTCTATTACGAGAGTATCCAGCTGCAGGCAAGTTACCAGTCATAGAATACCAGCTGCAGCAAGTTACCAGTATAGAATACCAGCTGCAGACAAGTTACCAGTCATAGAATACCAGCTGCAGGCAAGTTACCAGTCATAGAATACCAGCTGCAGGCAAGTTACCAGTCATAGAATACCAGCTGCAGGCAAGTTACCAGTCATAGAATACCAGCTGCAGGCAAGTACCAGTCATAGAATACCAGCTGCAGGCAAGCTACCAGTCATAAGTACCAGCTGCAGGCAAGTTACCAGTCATAGAGTACCAGCTGCAGGCAAGTTACCAGTCATAGAGTACCAGCTGCAGACAAGCTACCAGTCATAGAGTACCAGCTGCAGGCAAGTTACCAGTCATAGAGTACCAGCTGCAGGCAAGTTACCAGTCATAGAGTACCAGCTGCAGACAAGCTACCAGTCATAGAGTACCAGCTGCAGGCAAGTTACCAGTCATAGAGTACCAGCTGCAGGCAAGTTACCAGTCATAGAGTACCAGCTGCAGGCAAGTTACAAGTCATAGATTACCAGCTGCAGGCAAGTTACCAGTCATAAGAATACCAGCTGCAGGCAAGTTACCAGTCATAGATTACCAGCTGCAGGCAAGTTACCAGTCATAGAGTACCAGCTGCAGGCAAGTTACCAGTATAGAATACCAGCTGCAGACAAGTTACCAGTCATAGAATACCAGCTGCAGGCAAGTTACCAGTCATAGAATACCAGCTGCAGGCAAGTTACCAGTCATAGAATACCAGCTGCAGGCAAGTTACCAGTCATAGAATACCAGCTGCAGGCAAGTTACCAGTCATAGAATACCAGCTGCAGGCAAGCTACCAGTCATAGAATACCAGCTGCAGGCAAGTTACCAGTCATAGAATACCAGCTGCAGGCAAGCTACCAGTCATAGAGTACCAGCTGCAGACAAGTTCACTTTCAGAGCTGTGAGAACCCATGTGTCTGAGATAAACAGGCGACCTTATGGCCCTGTCACTGGACAGATAGGAACACAGTCCACACTACACTGCTGTCACTGGACAGAGAGGAACACAGTTCACACACTACACTGATGTCACTGGACGGAAACTAACCCTGTTGTTGCTTGTGATTGTTCTGCAGCAATGGAGGCTGTTTCCGTACATCGCTGCAGCGTTCGCCCTCAAGGTGTACTCGGAATACTCCCTGAAAATCCTGGTGGAGTTCAACATTGCGTTGATGCTCAACAAACGAAGTGATCACATGGTGAGTTGCAAGCTGCAGATGTGTTGCTGTAAATCATGTAACAACTACATCTAGAACTGTCACAATATGACAGCTGACAAACACAGAATCTAAACACTTGACAGATCTGCTCATTTTTCAACTGTATTTATATTCTATGATCCAATTTTAAATTAAGTTTTAAAAAGCAAGCAATAATGATATGATTCTTCACATTAAAAATGTTTTAAATGATTATACATGTTAATAAATGTTTTTGTTAAAAATACAAAATAAAAAGTGTATCTTTTTAAGGAAAACTTTTTTTCCTTTTTGAGATATTTTATTATCCTTGGCAAAAGGTATGGGAAAGAATTAACAATCATAATATGGCTTTTACAGTGAAAAGAATCCCACAGTTCACACTTTACACTGCTGTCACTGGACAGAGAGGTAATGGCTGCCTCTTGAAGAGAATTGATTGCTACCGCCCATTATCTTGACCTAGGTTTCGTTCTATCGGAATGTACATGTGTTGTCAGAATAACCTTGGAGCAGAGATCCACGCCCTGCAGTCGTCTGCCAAACCTCTGTGCAGCTGGACGGCTCAACATGGAATCCAGGAGTGTCGTGAGGCTTGTGGTGGACATGGCTATCTCTCGTGTGAGTCCGAGATATTTCCTGGCCACACAAACAACTAGCATTTAAAATACTATATTGGGTGTAGAGAAGAAACATGACGGCGGTAATAAGTATCCGCTCTCAGATCTAGCACTTTGCAAACTCATGAAAAAAACTTGTGTGCAAAAACAGTTTAGAACCTGTGTCACTGATTTTAAGAAAAGGTTTAGATTCAGGCACAAAAGTTTACATTAAATAGCAGTACAAAAAATATGGCAATGGTAAAATAATAATTAATACAAAAAGGTTTCTAACAAAAATCAAACTAATACTCATTTTAAAAACATATCGCAATAAACCCTTGATATTACAATAATGATGCAGACTCCTGGCGGCCAAGATATTCCATCTTCTTCTAAGGTGGTTGCCCCATCTTGCTGTCAGCTACCCGATCGATCAAGGTGAGACGTCTTCTTCACCCCATTACTCTTGTAATAATGCACGTGGTCTTGAGCCCATTTCCCAGCTATACCAACTTATGTATAGGAAGGAAAGGGGGGAGTTTGGTATACGTGTGCTCGATGAGGTCCAATCAGGGACCAGGGAAGTCCATTGCACAAGCCTTGTAACAGCGGATCTTCGTACTGGGGGACGTGACAAACAGCGGGGCATGAGTCATGCCGTTCAACCTTTGACTTCTCGCTACAAGTACGTTTGGATTGTAGCATGGGTTGTGTCATCTTCACATGTGTGTAATGTGAATTGCAAACAAGTATAAAGATGAATAGTAAATTATATTGAAATATAATTTATTCGTAATGGAAACTTGAGTAAATTCCATAAAGTGACACGGCTACAGCAATGATTGAAAGGTAATTAGGGGCCATCTTGTGTTTTCTCTTGTAGTTCATACAAAGATGCATCTTTAATATGTTTGAAATAAAGTGCATTGAGCAAAAACAATTGGTATTACCTAAAGATGCTTCTTTATATGCTACATATGTACCACCCTAACAAAAATTGCATTAGTTTAAAAAGAATAACAGTGAACAGAAAATGTGTTAGTTATATAAAACACAAGGTTAAGCCTGTACCATTCTAAGATTTTCACTCTAGAATTGAATTTGAATCTTTGCTGACTTAAAGTCGAATCAAATATTTTAAAATTAAAATGGCTCGAATTGAATATTTTTAACGGAAATGATTCAAATAAAATCCTTATCAAATATTATCTGGTGAATTGTTATCAAATCCAAATTGAATATTAGGCTAAATTAATTTTATTTTATAATTTGAGTAAAATTAAATTTTTTTTTTTTAACTCTTGTCTAAATAATAACTATATTTGAAATTTTAAGAAATTTTCTATGATCAAGTCAAATGGAGCTATGCTAATGTCTTTAAAATATTAAAATTATTCATCAATGTTTACTTTTAAATTTGAATTTTAATTAAATTTCATTTAATCTGAATCTGGATATATCTGTATTTAAAACTTTTAATCCAATATGCACATGTAGATATTAAGATTTGTAATTTTGAATCTCAGACGAATCCTATCAAGATTCATGTTGAAAACTGCTATGCGCAAAAACGGACCTCCGCTAACACACCTTCGTGGCCAGCCTGTAGATGACTGTACCGGCTTCGCAAATATAATGAGGGATACACGGACTGAATGTTTATCTTCTTTCAATATAAAACCTTGTAGTGATCGTATAGTGGGTTAAATTAATTAAAGAAATCATATATTTTAGTTTATTTTAGCAATGCACTCGATACATGTCACGCGTCTTATTTAGTGTGAGAGTGGCCGTCAACAGATTTAAGAAGAATTACCATATCCCCTGCTTAGTCATAATATAATATAAATACTACGCGCTATCACGCCTGATTATTATCTTTTTTATTCTAATTATATCCGCGGTGACTAACCTAGCGACTAACGCGAGGTGTCGTTTAAAGGTTAACAAAATATGACACCCCAGAATTAACCTGGGAGCGTCCTTGGCCGTAGCTCGGTGAGACCAGAGTAATGAGTCTCCTACTCGACTCAACAGATACTATATTTTAAAATATTTGGAAAAAATACTCCCATTGGTCCAGAAGATCCAACATGGATGAACCTAACTGTCCCCCGGACCGTTAGCGCGGTCCAAGACAAGGGAAGAAAGCCACCCCTCCCTAATAGCTTTTAGGACTCTATTGTTTGTTGGCGGCGACTCTCACAATTTCCTGGTTAACAGGTTATTGACCCTTCAATACCCCGTTACTGCCTACAGGGTTGCTAATACATCTTATTTTCTAATGTACATAAATAATTGCATCAAAACGTGAAAGGTTCACACGGACTTAGCCGGACGGATCTTGTGTGTTTAGGCAGCGGTTTCGGTAAGCTGCGGGATGACAACGACGCCAACTGTACGTACGAGGGTGACAACAACGTGTTGTGCCAGCAGACCAGTAACTGGTTGCTCCAGATATGGTCCCAGGCTCGAGACACCGAGGTGGGTGATATCAGTCCCCTGGGGTCCATCAGCTTCCTACAGCGAGCGACTGTCGGTGAGCTACTCGCGAGGAGGTTCACCTCTCAGACACTGGAGCAAACGGCTCATCCAGAAGGTGAGGGCTACTCACGGTATGTTTCATGGGAGGATGTCATCAAAACATGCGCTGAACCAGTGGTTACCCTCCTCAGGGGGTGTCACCTTGTGTTGAGACTGGTCTGTTGATCACGAGAATACCTCCCTTAAATGGTTTCTCACTCTCCTTCCATGCAAATGCTGGCAGATTACCTCTAAAACGTTTCCCATTAGAGGAACCATCATATCTGCGATTAACCTGGACAGGTGGTAAGATGAGGTGATTTTAGAAAATAAATAATATAGTTGGGGTCTAATTCCCCATTTTACAAATCCCAACCATCTTTTGATCTACGATCCTCAGGTTTCAATTCCAATCTCAGAAGAAAAGGTTGAAAATAAGAGGGAATATTAAATAAAAATAACAATAAAATCTCATATCTCTTTTTGTAGTGCCAACTGCTGTTGGATTAAAAATAAATTTCTCACAATTTTTTGTTGTGACTATGCAACTTAAATACTTACACGGAAAATAAATGAGTAGTAAGATAATAAAAAATAATAATTAAGATTAAAAATAAAAGTACAATTTAATACAAAAAATTAAAATGGAAATTATATCCTTCATTATAATTTTTTATTATTACTACTCCCCTCCTCCCCCCTCCTTCCTACTTCCCCCCATGTAAATATTTATATTACATAATCACAACCAAAGATGTGATAAATTTATTGGTACAGTTTACCACAGCGTTTCTAACAGTTTAAAATTCAAAATGGAGTAGCTTACTGTTTATATGAAGTGTCTTTCCTCTTATTTTTTCGATAATGGCAACAATGCCGAAATATTACTTAATTAGGGTTTAAATGTGTGTGACTGACTACTTCTTTAGAAGATGGAAGATGTGACATTTTTGCACCTTAGATTCTTCCCACAATTTTCCTCTTAGGTTGGCTTTCTCCACTCAATTTTCACTTATTAGTAAGGCTCTTCAAGTACCCGTATTCCGAGCTTTGAGCCGAGCTCTTTGCTTAACCTTGAAAGTTTTGTAGGCTCGTCATTTTTGAGCTTCCACTTGATGTACTTAATAATCAATTTTTAAAACACTATAGTAACATAGTCTATTTAATTGAGATTATGTCAGCATTCCCACTTATAAATCATTTGGTTGCTTAACAAATTGTTAAAAATTAATTTCAATTTGCACATTAATAATGTAATATTAGCTTTAAAACCACTTTCGTTCAGTAAATTTATTCAATATTGTCGTCAATTTTAAATAATATTTGATTGAGATTGTTTACTTGAATTGCCATGACAAATCAATCAAAATAAAAATAGCTGAGAAGATCAATGAATAGTTCTTTTTAATAGTTTTACCTTGTCTCTTTGTAAAATAATAATTTATGTTAAATTAAAAATGTAATATCAAGAAAATACTATTATATTAAATGTTTTCAAACTCAATATATTTAAAACTTGTATTAAATAATAGGTTTAGCTACAAAACTAGCTCTAGTTTAGTTACTATTTAGTTATATAATTATGTTGGTCAACCTGTTTAAAATCAATGTTGATCTTATTTATTGTGATACATATTTTAACATACTTTCCATTTATATTAAAAAGCATTTATTATTTCATATTGTTTGCTAGAAATATTATTTTAGTCATATTATTTTTAATTTTAAAGTATCAGCATCAACTCTTACAAGGATTAAAATTTGAAGTAAATTTCTCAATAAAATAATGTTATCGATAGCTCATACTATGTGCATAGAGAAATGGAACAGAAGAAGTGATCATGCACAATTACACTAAGGAATAATAAATGAAATAGAAAACACTTCAAATTTTTAATGGTTTATGATTCTTATGTTTTCTTGTACAATAAATTAAGTTACTGAAGCATATTTTGGAGTAAATACTAACTTGTTAAAACGTCATTTCTATTAACTTTTTATCAAGACAGTGTAGAAACACTCTACAACAATGTAAAGTGATAGTTAAAGAAGCCAATCTGAAAGGATAGTTAGGTTAGGCCTGGATATAAACAAACTAACTTCTCTATTTCTTCTTACACCTTTACACTTCCCACTTCTTCAAACTTGCACAGTTGCACATGGTTTTGAATTTTCAGAAATGTTTATTTTTCATATGAAGAGACATTAATGAAAAATTAATATTTCTGAAAATTCAAAACCATGTATTACTGTGGAAGTTTTGAAGAAATGGTAAGTGTAAAAGCGTTTGAAGAAATGAAGAGAGAAGTGTGTTTGTTCCTATCCAGCCCTAACCTATCATTTAAGGATGGCTTCCTTCACTATCACTTACTTTACATCACTGGACAATGTTTCTACACTTTCTTGTTATACATTTACAAGCCATCATGCAATTATTCATTTTATTAACTTTTTCTATAACTGTTAGTGTAATTTTAATATCCTTAAAGACATGAGTGTTGAAACTATTTTAATTAATCTTTTATTAGATTTTTATTTGAGTGTTGATCTTATTATTAAATTGTGTTTTTTAAGTGTTATTTTAAATTTAAAAACTGATATTTCCATTTTTAATTTTTTTTTTCAAAAGTATTTACTGTTCATAAAAATGAGTATTATTCATATTTTAAGAACATATGTTTTAATTTATTTTTTAACATTTTAAAATTATGAATATACAATACTTGAACTCGGGAACTTTTAGAAATACTCGATTCGGGTTCGACTCGAATGAAAAAACGCAAGCTCGCAGACCCCTATTATTAGATATAATTCGAAATTCAAATCTGAAAATCAAACTTTAAACATTATTTAACTTTTTCTAGGAACTAAACTTAATCTGTTATTTTTTTTAGCACCGTGTTTTGCTACTTGTTCGGGTTTTACGCTTATGTACTAATTACACTAATGATTTTTGGGATTAGTAAGGTTATATTAATAGGAAGTGTACCCGCATTTGTGTGGAGGAAGAGTGGAAAACCATTTTGGAAAAAAAAACCTCAGTACACATGACCGAGATTCGAACCTCAATATCCCCATCATCAGCAATCTATTCTACTTCAAGAGTACCACCTTAAACCATGCGACCACTGAAGCAGGTTTGATCTGTTACTAAAATATAATAAGACAATTTCATAATATTTTTTTTAAGTTGTGTGGCTAATATTTACATTTTATTTTAACAAACCAAGGTTTAAACATGGAATTAATCCTTTTATCGGCGTTGCGAAAAAATATTCTAACCTCATATTTTATTTGGAATTGATTTGAGTTAAGATTTGGATTTAATACAAAATTCAAAATCTTTGGATTACACTGACTTGCTTATTTTCATAGATTCAAATTTCAAATTTAAGATTCCAAGCTATGGACATTATTTAATTACTCTTTCACTAAGGAAAATAGATTAATGCAGCATTATAGAGGAAATGCACCTGTATTGGCATGGAGAGAGAATGAGAAAACAATTGTGTCCCCAGCGGTTTTGTCGGCGTATGGGTGGTTGGTGACCTGGCTCTTGGAGAGCACTCACGCCCTTCATCAGGCGCAACTCAGGGACGGCAAGGATCCTTTTGTCGCGAGGAACTCCTCCCAAGTGTTCCACGCTCGCACACTTTCATTAGCCTACATTGAGGTGAGGGATTTCAAGGTCGTATAAATTCTGATTATAACTAACATTTATAAGGACTTTAGGTGTTAGTCTGTGGCAAAATCATTACTATATAATTTGTAGATTCATTTTATAGAAAGTGAATTTTAATCAGCAAAATATTTTGAGTTTTTGAAAAAAATCAAGTTAACATAATTATGGTCAGGAAAAATAACAGCTAAATAAAGAAATTAAATATAAAAACTTTGGATTAGTTCCTCGACACATAAGGGCTGAACTATTCATGATTTTTTCTCTTCACTCGTTATTTAAGACTGAGACTAACAGTCATTCCCCTCCTCCCCCTTGACTCCCGCTCCATTCCCGTCACTAATATACACATTTAAGAATGGGAATCAAAGTAAAACTCTAAAATAAATTTGCTTGGATTAGTGTGAAGGGGTAAAAACCACCCTCAATACAACTGACAGGTCCTTGAACCTCGACCTTGTCACCAGAAAAACAGACTAGATGAGCTCTAACTAAATCCTGAAAGTAACTATGAATTGTCTCTAAAGTTGAAACTGTCCCACAAGATACTGATCCAACTTTTCTTTCTTGTGTTGTAGAGAAATTCTAAATTTTTTTGTTAAAACAACACTTCTTTATTCATGGTATTATTTTATAATTATCATGACTAACTGCAAAAGTAGTTCCAACCCCTCTATTCCCCTCCTTATAAAAAAATATCTAGTTTGATAAAAAGCTCATTTGAAAAAGTATCTCCAAAAGTTCATATTTAAGTTGAAACACACCACCAGTTATTTTCAAGGCACCTTAAGGTCATCATTTGTTTTATAAATGCTGGAAAAGGGGCTTGAATTAATTTGCTCACGGGTATCTGAAATGTACGACTCTGACATTGTGGATATTAATTTCAGCGGTTTGTAATCCTGACTTTCTGGAACAAAGTGAAAGAAGATGATGTACCCCCAGAAACGAGGAGTGTCCTACAGAAACTCTGTTCATTGTATGGACTTTGGAGCTTGGAGAGACATCTACAGGATTTTTATGAAGGTGAGGTTTAGTGTCCTATCATCAGCACCAACTGTTTCCAGCCCGTGACGGGTCAGTTTAGTAAAATACCTCCATCTTCCTCTTCTCTTCCACCATTCTTCCTCCAGTAACTGCTTCCATTCTTCTCCTCGTGACAGCTAACAAGCTCCTCACAAACTTCATTCCCATGTCCTCCACTTTCCTTGTCTCTCTCACATTCACTGTCCAGGTTTCTGCTTCATATGTGATAATAGGTACAAAGTACGCCCTGTTCAACACTTCAAGAACACTTCAAGGGCACTTCTCTTCTCCATAGCAGGTCTCTTACACACCTATAGAACAACTCTCCCTGCTGTCCTCTTCTCCTCAATCCTCTCTACTTCCAAGATATTGTACGTTCTGTACTTTTCTCAGCTCTACTCCATCCAACCTTATAGCCTTACTATATCTTACCCTATTCCTTGTCATTGCCATAACTTCACACTTTGCCATGTTAATTTCACTCCACACTCTTTCACTTCCTCATTCCATTCCTGTGTTTCCTCTTCCTTCTCCTCCTATACCATGTCATCATCAAACCCAGCGTTTCCTTTACTCTCTATTCACGAACATTTACACACACTGATTACTTACTAATGTTTGTGTTTCCAGGGGGCTACGCTGTAGGGCCTGCCATGTCGCGGTTTGTCAAACGAGGCATCCTCAGCCTGTGTTCGGAACTAAAGTCTGAGTCTGTGGCGTTGGTGGATGTCCTTGCACCCCCGGACTTCATCCTCAACTCTGCCCTTGGACACTCGGACGGACAGGTACTTGGGACACCTTCATCTCTTAATATTGACAAGCTTTGACATCTCTAAAATATGAGACTAAGTCTAACTAAAATCTGTTTTTGATTTGAAATTATAATTTATAGTATTTATATTATGTAAATAAATAAATATGTGATTATTGTAGCAATATGAAGCACATGTTTATCAGAGAAGTTTCACAGGAAAGCTGGTATAATTGTAACTAACTTCCTCTTCGGTCAATAACCTCCTGAAGAGGATGCCGTTGAAATATTGAAATGTTTTTAGTTATGAATAGGTGACCTGGTGGTCTAGGGGTAAGGTGTCAGACTTCTGTGCTGGCGGCCGGGGTTCAATCCTCAGTCCCGGTACAGATTTATCTGATTACCTAACCCTTCCTTCACCTCTGACAAGACATCTTGTGAATGTGGGGAATGCCAGGCCTCCACCGTGGTTCGGATTCCACGTTAACTGTAGGTCCTCCATTTCATTGTAGTCGAAAATATGTTCGTGTTTTAAATAGAATGTATTCTCAGAAATCGATATATCGCAAGAATCGAATATATTTGTTTTCTACGCAAAAATAGATAATGGGTATAAAAGAAAATAATAATAAAACATACTTAAGCATCATTGAGTTCACTATTTCCAATCTATGTTTAATTGTTGAGCACGTTGTTTTACTCTTTATTAAAAAGATCTGTTTGTATTTTTATTTTTGTTATCTTAATACAATAAAATATCCTTTATTGATGATTAAAGTTGATCAAAGGATAACTAGGCCTAATCTGTTTAATTCACATGTTCTTTTATAAACTTAACCCATTCTAACAACACTTTTAAAAATAACTAAAAGACACTCAAATTTTGATTGATTTGATTTCTAAACAATAATATGAGTCTAGATTGTTTAATTTGGCTGGATTTTAACCTACATTTTGGGAAGGGGGGGGGGGGTGATTATAATTGAAAGCATGATTGAAATAAACCTTAATTCACAGTTTAGGCCTATATTGTGTAATGTAGGTCTATTTATAATTCATTAAAATTTCTAACAATTTGCTAGAATTCGGATTCGAGATTCGAAAATAAAATGTGGATTCGGATTCGAGAAATAGTGGATTCGACCCAACTAAAGGATACAATATCACCACACCACAAGGATACAATATCACCACACTACAAGGATACAATATCGCCACACTACAAGGATACAATATCGCCACACTACAAGGATACAATATCACCACACTACAAGGATACAATATCGCCACACTACAAGGATACAATATCACCACACTACAAGGATACAATATCACCACACCACAAGGATACAATATCGCCACACTACAAGGATACAATATCACCACACTACAAGGATACAATATCGCCACACTACAAGGATACAATATCGTCACACTACAAGGATACAATATCGCCACACTACAAGGATACAATATCGCCACACTACAAGGATACAATATCGCCACACTACAAGGATACAATATCGCCACACTACAAGGATACAATATCGCCACACTACAAGGATACAATATCACCACACTACAAGGATACAATATCGCCACACTACAAGGATACAATATCACCACACTACAAGGATACAATATCACCACACCACAAGGATACAATATCACCACACTACAAGGATACAATATCACCACACTACAAGGATACAATATCACCACACTACAAGGATACAATATCGCCACACTACAAGGATACAATATCGTCACACTACAAGGATACAATATCGCCACTGTAGTATTAATTATATCCCTCATTTAATATAATAATTCTTGGAGTGTTCTTAAACATATCTACTTTAAAATAATATAGTAATATATAATTTACATTTCAGGCATTTGAAATTAAAGTAATTGGAACAATTTTTTTTGGTTGTTGTTGTAAAACGGCGCGATACAAATCTCAGGGCATTCAAGTTAATTGGACCCAAGAACAGTAGGACTCGTTAGTCGAGGGTCAAGCTTTGGCCGCTGCTAATGAAGCAATCTTTCGCCAGAGAACCTTACACACTCATTTATTGCGTAGCAGCTGTGTTAAAACATTTGTAAGACAAATAACTTTGAACGGAGAACAAGAAATTAATCTCATTGGGAGGATAAAAAGAATGCAATAAATGGGTTTTGGTTTAATGAGAAATGAAGTTTGTGAGCTAGTGTTTAAGTACTGTTGTGTAACTAACATTAAACATCAGTTTCATGGTTAGAAAGCCGGGAGAAGATGGTTTGAGGGTGCTATGCATCATCCTAGCTATCATTGAGAACTCCAGAACCTCTTAGCTATGATAGGTCGATGCCTTTCAACAAACAAATTGTACAGCGCTATTACAAATTATTGGAAGAGACCATTGCTGAAATGGTCTCACAACTAATTTACAATGTTGATTAGACAGGTCTCCAATTGTGGTATGGGAACTCAGAAAAAATTCTTTCTGAAAAAGGAAGTAAGCGAGTTCACTGTGCAACAAACCCATATAAAGGAGAATCTGTAATTGTTACAGCTTGTACAAATGATACTGGATCTAGCTTGATTCCTCCTTTCATTATTTGTAAGGGGGAAATAAGAAATTTGAGTATGGGAATGGTCTTCCTCCTGGTTCTGTTTTTACCAGGATTGAGAAGGGTTTACATGCAGATGAAGGAATTTAGTAGCTGGTTGCATCATTTTAACAAACATCGTCTACCTGGAAACGCTCTCCTGATCTTAGATGGCCATGCAAGCCGTCAAGATGTGAGCGTCTTGGACACGGCAGAATCTCTGGATACTCAACATTGTAGCCAGAGTTCCCGCCTTTAGACAAAGGAGTGGTCAAGGCTCTCACAGTCGACTGGACTATAAGCTGTGGACACATTTTGCAGAACAAACCTCGGTCACCCTGTTGGAAAGATGCAGTGTTGCGGTGCATTGTTGAAGACACCAACACCATAAAACGCTCTTTCATCCTTTCTTGCCACATCCATTTAAACCCTATAATTCTACCCACAGCATTTTCTCTTAGCACACTTTCGGAAAAAAAAATATATTTTTGCCTGAATCATTTACCCTAGCACCAGTCTTTGGAAACTTCTGATACACAATAAAAAAAAGTGTCCAACTGTTTCTATCACGATTCACCATCCTTTAGTACAGTAGTAAAAACACCAGAACTCATAAGAAAACAACTTAATATGAAGAGGTCCACATTCTACTGAGCCATGAAAACTTTCGTTTCCTGCAAAGTGCAAACAATTAGAATCCACAACCAATAAGGATGTTAGTAATTACTGCGGGGATTGTGGGGGATACTACTATGACAATGCAGGGAAAAAATAAATTGGATCCAGTGTGTAAAGTGCAATAGATGGTTCCATGAAAAGTGTTTTGTGGGTTTAGTAGCAAAAACAGGATGGTTCGATATCTGCAAAGACTATGACAATGAATAATTGCAAAAATTCAACCAATATTATCTTTGTTGCAGATTTTATCAAATATTATAAAATTTATTACTATTATCACATGTTTAAATTTATTGTTTGTTTTTATTTTTGTAGTGTGGCGTTATTGCATCCCTTTGGATACAATACCACCACTCACACACTTATTTAAATTTGTTGTTTGTTAAGAATTTGTATATGACATTTTGTGTGTGTTGTATCCGCATTACTCTAGTTTGAATATTAGTTATTTAAAAGCATATTAACAGGCTATTTTGTAAGGTTGTATATTGCATCCTCTGGCTTAGTGCACTTTATTTAATACATATAAATCTTAATATGTGTGTTTCTGTAATGTATACATTTAAACTACCTCAAAAAGCAAAAGAGGCTTTCCTTAAAGAAGAAGAGTATTTTTCATAAATGGGTTTCCACCTCCCTCCACTCGAATATGGGTACATTTCCTCTAAATCCAACTTTCCTCATCCTTTGAACATTAGTATAATTAGTATATGTGCGTTAGTGAGATGTGGTGTAAAAAAACCCAACTAATCTACAGGATCTAGCCAATGTATTGACATACAATGTCAACATTTGGTGTATTTACTTCTCCAGGATCTAAACCCGGCACATTGCATGGCTTCAGTACAAAAATATCAATTTTACTAATCTACACAAGTATCTCGAGTTAGAAGTTTCTCAAAGCAAATCTGAATAAAATATTAGATTAAATTTTGTGTACATTTTCACTCGATCAATAAATAAATAATTATTAATATAACATAATCCTCAAATCTCTCAGGTCAATAGGTCAAGGAAAACAATGAGAGTTAATCTGTTGAAATGACATGTAAATGCGGCCAGATGACAACTCTGTGTTTCTTTACATATAAAAAAATATTCAAAAGTTGGATTTATAGATTTGAGTTTCAAATTAAATTCCATTGAATCCAAATCTGGAATTTATTAGGATTTGAAATGTAAAGTTTGATTTTAAATTCCAAACATTAAGATTTGTTTTGTACACAAAGTCAAAAAAAGGAGCCAAACGACAGCATTAAAAATTTGGGGATTATTTTTCTAGCACCGCGTCTTACTGCCTGTTAAGGTCGTACACACATGCACTAATTACACCGATGGTTTTAGGGATTAGGAAAGTTGAGTTTAGAGGAAGTGTACTCACATTTCCGTGAAAGGAGTGTGGAAAACAATTAAGGAAAAACCAACCTCATTCCACCTGACCGGGATTGATCCTGACTGTCCCCGTCCAGGTGTTGGGAGAATGACATCCACTGAAACGTGTTTGTTGCAGTTCCTGTGTTTTGTGTACAGGTGTACAAGAATCTCCAGCTTCACATGTACCAGAGTCCAGGCGTGATGTCCAGACCCTCTGGTGGAAGGAGATGAGTGGTTTACACAGATCCAGGCTTTAGACCACACATGCACGCTCTCACGTCAATAGAATGCGACCAATTTAGGCTTCATGGATATTATTCCATACCTGACAATAGAATGCGACCAATTTAGGCTCTCATAGGATATTATTCCATACCTGACAATAGAATGCGACCAATTTAGGCTCATGAGATATTATTACATACCTGATAATAGAATGCGACCAATTTAGGCTCTCATGGGATATTATTTCATACCTGATAATAGAATGCGACCAATTTAGGCTCTCATGGTATATTATTCCATACCTGACAATAGAATGCGACCAATTTAGGCTCTCATGGGATATTATTCCATACCTGACAATAGAATGCGACCAATTTAGGCTCTCATGGGATATTATTCCATACCTGACAATAGAATGCGACCAATTTAGGCTCTCATCGGATATTATTCCATATCTGACAATAGAATGCGACCAATTTAGGCTCTCATGGATATTATTCCATACCTGACAATAGAATGCGACCAATTTAGGCTCTCATGGATATTATTCCATACCTGACAATAGAATGCGACCAATTTAGGCTCTCATGGGATATTATTCCATACCTGACAATAGAATGCGACCAATTTAGGCTCTTAGAGGATACACTTCCATACCTGAAAGTATATTGCGACCAATTGAGGATGTTTTTTCAAACATTAATGTGATTGTTGGCTCTAGCTGTTTTGAGTGTGTAATATGCTCATTCTACTCGAGAGATTGTCAAAATTATTACTCTCTCAGCTTTCTCTACTCTATATATTAAAAAAAAAACTGTTGGGGAAGCCCTGAACATAAAGTACCTTGCCATTAACAACACTTGCCAAATTCAGAGACTTGGGTCCAGAATTTAGAAATAACGTAGGTTGGGGTTTAAAAAATAAAGGATTTAATAGTATCTTATACATATGAATAAGTACAGGAAAGGATAAGAACGAAAACAATATGGCCTTTACAATGAAGACAATAACACAGTTCACACTTTACGCTGCTGCCACTGGTGAGCAGAGTAACCCATCCCCTGGCACGTGTGTACCACAGCTCTCTCTATAGGTCTGGCAGCTATTTCGGTACTTTGATACTCTTATCTGACAAATATTTCCTATACCTATTTTATTTTATCATTTATTGCTTTATTCCTGGTCATAGTATAGCATTGAACTGGTGGCTCCATCTATCAGCTTAAATATGAAGTATTCATACTGGCTAAAAGTACACTGGTTCATTGATAGACAGCGTGACGGTAACATTGATTTGCGCCCACACCAGGGAAAGGGTTAATAAGGAATTAACAGTTATTTTTCTTGTTTTATTATTATTGACAGAAACAGTTATCACGAATGTTGACACATTTAGTGTTGTATGGGAACTTCTTCTTGCCGACCACAATCTTCCCTGTCGCAGACAAATACAACAAGGGGGACCATTGTGTAGTGAGGAACCTACTAATTAGAATAGAGTTAATTATTAGCTTACTGCAAGCTTCATTTGATTTGAGGATGTTGGGACATTATGTTATTAATGCTGTGTTCAAGCTGAAATAGATGGGCAAGGTAACTAATCTGTTTGTAGTTTGAGTCACTCAATGAAATGTACTTCTATGTCACTTGAACTTGAACTTGTTTTTATTCAAAATCAAAGTAAAAAAATCACTATTTGTACATGCCTAGTTCCCTGCCTAGGTTTCCAGACAAACTCGTTCATTACCTGAGTGACCAGACTAATTTAGACTTGAGTTCACCAATAAATTATTTCAAGTCCAACCTGAAACATTCCAAGGAATTAATAGTGAAGCTATTTTTAAACAAAAAAACTTAGAACTTGTTGTTTTTAGAAATTTATGTAGGTTTATGATTTCAAGCACAAATGGAATTGTTTAATAGACACAATTATGTTTTGTTCAAATTTAAAGCCTGAAGAAAAATCATATTAAATCTAGTTAGTATTTTATACATTAATTGTCGATATATTGCTGATTTTAGGGAATGTTTATGAATTCTTTTTTGTTAACTAGTCTCGTTTATTGAATTGTATAGTTTAATATTGTACAGTGCCATTAATTAAAAGTGGCAGAAAACATGTTCATTTCCTGTGCGAACATCTATTTTGTTTTTAAACCAGACAGTACCAACATGAAATTTAAACTGTAATGCCACCATAAAAATACTATTATTAGTCACTTTATATTCTTATTGCCTTTATCACTGAAAGCATTTGTTTGGATTGAGATGCTATCCATTTTATGTAAATATTTAGATGAACTTGATTAAAATACATTGTTTTATTTAAGTGGTTTTAAGAAGTGATTGGCATTAATTGATTATTGGGTGAGCAATTTATAGGGGGGAGGGGGGTTATGCCCCTTAATCTTTTCCATAAGTAGGGGGTTGTGAAGTCAATTTCAATAATATGAAATATTCCCAAACCCTAATAGAAGTTTGAATATTTTTTTATGAATGGCTTTTATACTTATAATAAATATATTTCACTTATTTATATAATTTAAAACATTGACATGATTTTTTTTACTGTACAATTGTAGTTAGTTCATTCTAATTACGTTAGATTTTTTCATATTAATTTTTTTTAACATACATAGTGGAAATAATTGAATAATAACTGAGCAATTGAGCTGTCAATTTCTTTTCTTATTAAGTCTTCAAGCCAATCTTTTCTTGTCGAAGTGGATAGTTTTATTGAAGCCAAGTCGAAGTTTCGCACACCCCTAGTTTATTTTAGTCATTGTAGAAAACCCGACTATTGTAAGAAAAACTGCTTGAAGTAATTTTGTTCACGAAAGGTGTATTTTGCAGCTGTTTAAAAACCTGTCAGATCAACTAGTTATTTTTGTTGCACGTGGAAATAAGCATGTCATATTGTACGCATTTTTATTATTTTCCAAACAAACTGACCCCCATTCTATGACTAATGTAATGGTCTCTGAATAGATCCCTCATTATAAATATTATTATCAGCCGAGTTGTATTTATTTATTAGCTTATATTTAAAATGTATACTTTGTCTAGATGTGTAATTAATATTTATAAATGTGTGTGTGTAACGCTCAAATAGTTCTGTGCTCTATAATTTGTTTGTAAGTCATTAAATCCATCACATGATTAACACAATCAGAAGGTGTCTGAAATATGCTAGGATTCTGCTAAGTTCACTTTTTTTATTTGTAGCACAGTGGAACCAAATCTTTAATTTTGTTTTTTATATTTGATGTTGATTAAAAAATATATATTTATTTATACTGAATATTGTTTACAAAATGCTTTATTGCAAAAATAAATGCTACCTTATGTAGGATGAATCAAATATCACATGCAATTTTAAATACTGCAGATTATTGTCATGTGGACATTCATTCATAATTTACTTAACTGGACAAATTGACAAAAACTGGATAAAAACTGTGTGTTTTGGCCTTGGATAACTTTATTGATAAAGCTTCGTAGTTACCGAAACTGAATCTGGCGAGTTGAATAAGAGGATTATTCGAAAGAGACGAGGTCTTTGAATCTTCTTCCCCCACCTCTATACTGTCTGTTGTGCTTTATGTAGAAGTAGACTGTTTTTATAAAATATTGACACCTTGTTAACAATTTATATCAAAAACAAACCACAGTAGGCTGATTGGAGGCAGGAAATACCCTTGGATCACTTCCTGTTACACAGCAACACAATGATTGCCGAGAAAACTTGTAAAACAATGAGGCATTTTTTCACTTAAAGTTGCGTTTGAATCAAGTTCAACCGAGTTTTTTTCAAACTTGAGTAAGATAGAGTGGTATTTATGTCTGAAATATAACAAGTTTTTTTTAATAAATAATAGATCCATGAATTGACCATGAGTACAGACATTAAATTTTATGAATTAAATTTTTTGTGAAAAAAAAATCATGATTACATAGAATCGGATTTTTGAATAAATATAATAAGGTTACACAAGTTAGAATTGAATTAAATTAATTAAATCTGAATTTTCAAGATAAAATAAAATATTTTGAGTATTTAAATTTGTAACAATCGTTGAGTTATAGAAACTTAGGCCCTACTAAAACTTTGAATTTTCAAGTACTCTCACAAGTCACAACCCTAAAAATGTCTTCCTGGATATGAAGATTTCATAGAAACAAAAATTCAACAAAATATTGCTTCAAAAAAACCCGCGCAATTTCTATTTTTCCGTTATTTTGTTTGGTTCAAATGGGCCCGGTCCAGTTCAACTCTCGAGAGTTCACTGCAGTCCGCAACATTGCGTCAGGTCTTGTGTGCAGGGGAAGGTCATTCACTGTAGCCACCAAATTTCATTCTCAAAACTATTCCGTCCTTTTCGGCATTATGAGCCTAGGTTTCCTCCCCAGACAAACCCGTAGTTAATGGACCAAGGACCCCCAAACTCGCAAACACAAATCACACCATTCTGTAATCATTCGGGTGCACAATTCAATGTACTAGAGATAGAACTTTACCACCTTTTTTCCAGTTTTATTCTGTTTCAGATATTTTGAACCCAGTGTCGAGAGTAATATATATATATATATATATATGTGACATGTTGATAAGAATCAACAGTTTTATATATGTTAAGTTGAATTGTATAATTAGTTCTCGTTTTAGCGATATAGCAGTAACGTTGATTAACGTTGTGTTAGTTAAGTGTTTGTTATGCCACTGAAGGTAATAGTATTTTAAAACATGAGAAATTAATAACAATTGACAATTAAATGGTGACCTGGTGGTCTAGGGGTAAGGTGTCAGACTTCTGTGCTGGCGGCCGGGGTTCAATCCTCGGTCCCGGCACAGATTTATCTGATTTCCAAACCCTTCCTACACCTCTGACAAGACATCTTGTGAATGTGTGGAATGCCAGGCCGCCACCGTGGTTCGGATTCCACGTTAAACTGTAGGTCCTTCATTTCATCTCACAATCTCCCTACCATTACACATTAGCGTAAGTGCGTATAACCCGAACGGGTAGTAAGACGCGGTGCTAATAATAATAATAATAATAATAATAATAATAATAAAATGAAAATACAAAATCAGTAAAAAAAACCAAGAATTTGACACCTTAGCTGAGCCAGTAGCGTGTCTGTTTACTAAACTAAGGGTACCTACCAGGTTCGATTCCCGGCATGGTAGAAAAATGTATCATTTGTGAAATGTGAGTTTTCCCTTTCACAGTGATAAATCAATGGCCGGGGGACTGGATGTTGTGCCTGACCTAATTGTAAGTTAGACTATAAGGCATATGAAGTTATGACAGGCCTTGCCAGCCGGTAGCAGAAAATATATGACTTGAATAAAAAACTGACCACAGTCCACAGGCTGGAAACAGTAATGGAGGATGTAAAAAGTAGGAAAAAGACACACTTTGCCATCATCACACTTCATTATGATTGTCTAACTAAGATTGTGTAACTGGGTGTAATCCATGCAAGAAATTGTCAGTTTTTAGAGTAAGTTTGTTGTATTCAAATTGCCCTGTATTTTTAGTACCTAAATGTTCTCTCTTAACGAGCTTTTAAATTGATTATTAGGGAACTTATTGAGTAGACTGACTTTTTCTTTCTCTTCCTAAGATATTTTTACATTTCATCATTGTCAGTAGAATAAGCATTTATACTTGTCAACTGTCATTTGACCCTTTCTAACATAAACGATGATGCATTTGATTAATAGCTGTGTTTTAATTCATAGTTTATATTTTTAAATAATTTTCATGACTATTCTTATTGCAGATTTTTATAGTCATTTTCCTGGACTATATTTATCTTTTGTGTTATTTTTAATATAAAGGTTTGATATCGAGGTTTTTGGATGAATAGCTGTGATTTTTAGAGCCATCATCAAAGCACTGACTAACCTACTACTCAGAAATATGTCAAACTGGGGTGACCAACTAACTAATCATGCAGTCATTACAGCAGAAGCTGGGGAGGAACTAATAGAATCGTGATAGGCAGTATTAAACGCTAAATTTAAAAACTCTAACTCCTGATCCCACCTATTCTGAACCTGATGGTGGAACACAGTGAGAGCAATAACTAAATTTCTGTTGAACCTTTCAACTTGGTTCGGCTCAGGATGATATGGGCTCGTAGTGATGTGCCTAATCCCCCATCCAAAACACATATCTCTAAATAGTGCTGACCTAAAGCATGAACCATTGTCGCTAACTATGGCACGAGGGGCTCCTAAAAATGTCCAAATCCTTTTGCACAAAGCATTGACAGTCGTGGACGCCTTCATATCCGTAGAGGGATTAGAAAAACAAATTTAGAAAATGCATCAATAAGTACCAAAATGCAGGTATTTCCCAGAGTGGAGCGGGTGATCGGGCCAATATAGTCCACAAAGACTTTCTCCCAAGGGTAATGAGCCACATCGGCCGAATGCAGCCCAATACGGGAGTTCTGTGTAGGTTTAGCCTTCTGGCAATCAATGCAACGACTAACCCAGGACTTGACGTCACTATACAGGCCGGGCCAAAAGAACTCATGAGAAATTTTTCGAACTGTCTTCAAAACACCTAGGTGCCCTCCAATAGCAGAATTATGAAAATACTTTAACAACATATGTCTCACCGCAAATGGAACAACTACCTTTCTTCCTTTTCCCCGAACATTGTAAGATACTAACAAACCTCTAAACAATCCAAACGATCCCACCTTCTCGAGCCACTCTATAATGTCTCTACACCAGGGGTCATCTCGTTGGTGATCATTAATAGAGATAAATGACTCAGGGATGGTTTTTATAACACAAGCAGTTACA
Organism: Timema cristinae; assembly: GCA_039000515.1. Taxonomy (NCBI): domain Eukaryota; kingdom Metazoa; phylum Arthropoda; class Insecta; order Phasmatodea; family Timematidae; genus Timema; species Timema cristinae. Next base: position 54,396,619 of record JBCFYV010011164.1, read on the forward strand.
TTCATATCGTCAGGAGTTACAGGGGCCTGGTCTTCAGTGACGCGCGATAAGGCGTCAGCAGTGACATTGTTTTTTCCCGAAATGTGATGAGTAGTGAACTTAAAACGAGATAACCGCCAAACCCACCTACCAATTTTCCCAAGTTGCTTGGGATGCCGCCACATCCAAGCAAGAGCCATATTATCAGTGTATAACTCGAACTCTCTCTGTTCGAGGTAGTCGGCAAATCGCTCGACTCCAAAAATACAAGCTATACATTCTTTCTCATAAGTACTATATTTACGTTCTGAATCCGTGAGCGTCCGGCTGGCAAAAGCAACTGGCCTAACACCTTCAGGGGATCTTTGGGACAATACTGCGCCCAGGGCTAAAGAAGATGCGTCCACATGAAGCAAGAAAGGACTTGAAAAATCTGGCATCCTAAGGACCTCTGGGGAGATAAGTTTTTTCTTGAGGGTTTCAAAGGCCTGAGATTGGGTTTCGCCCCACACGAAGGTAGCTCCCTTTTTTTTGAGTGAATTAAGGGGCGCGGCTATGTCAGAAAACATGGGGATAAAACGAGAGTAATAGGCGCACATGCCGATAAATCTCATGACCCCTTTCAAATTTCTGGGAGGGGGGAATTCTACGATGGGCTTAATCCTCTCGGGGTCAATAAGTAAATTACCAGAAGAGATCACATAACCCAAGTAGTTGATCGAGGGTTTGGCCCATACAACTTTGTCTGGGTTCACGGTTAATCCAACCTTACGTAGGCGAGACAACACACTATCAAGATGGACGACATGATCCTCGATACTATCACTATACACACAAATGTCGTCAAGGTAATTAAAAACATATTTATATTTCAGGTCAGAAAAAACATGGTCGAGGACGCGACTAAGCGCTTGACCTCCTATACTACAACCCAGGGGTACTCTGTTAAACTCATATTGCTGCCATGGTGACACAAAAGCCGTATACTTTTTGGAAGGTTCAGTTAAAGAACACTGCAGAAAACTGGCGTTGAGATCAATAACGCTAAATACCTTAGCTCTGCCCAGATATTGAAACGCAGATTCTACACTCGGCATAGGGTAGGGGTCGAATTGAATTTTCTTATTTATTTTGCGATAATCTACTATTAGTCTGTGTCCTTCCCCTTTTTTAGGAATTATAAAAGCTGGGCTAGCGTAGGGGGAAATGGAAGGGCGGATCACCCCTTTAACCTCAAGATCATGAATGAGTTGTCTGAAGATCTCCATTTTTGGGGGGGGGCATGAATATGGACCAGATCTAACCGGGACGTTGTCCTCTACAACAATGTTATAGGGCAAAAATATTACATTCTCCTAGCCTTGTAGTAATGACGTCAGGGTACCTCGCAATAACCTCCTGAATGACCAAATCCTGATTATCACAATAAACAAACGATGGACAGGCAGTCTTATCACTAAATGGAATTTTAACTCTGGGGGCAAATTCAAAATACAGTTCTTTCCGAGACATATTTAACACGCTTCCAGTTTGCCACAAAAAATCATTACCTAAAATGACTTCATATGGGATCGACGACACACAAAACATTTGTCTTACCCATGAAAAACCAGACATTTTGATGGATACTGAAACCATACGATTAACAGTTAAAAAACTTCCATTACCTAACAAAAACTTTTTTTCTTCCACCAGTTCTTGTTTACAATTAACTAGACTCCTAATCTTTTCAAGCAACTCAAAACTGATAAAAGACGCACAAGAACCAGAGTCCAATAACGCGTACGCGACATACGAACCAATAGTAATCTCAACCACAGGTGAAGGGGGGGGACATTTCCTTCTATTGAGACGCGCAGCGGCACCTCCACTAACACTGCGCGTTACAAGTTTCCCAAGGGACACTGGCGCTGAAAGTGCCCAAGTTGACGGCACTTGAAACATCTAACCTTAGACCTATCTGGGAGGAGAGAGGGTTTGCTCTTAAAATCTAAATTAGCCCTACTACTAGACTGAGGAGGGGTCCTATATTGTTCGGGCATTCTAGAAGAAGAGGCGTTTACACTTCCCACAATGGCCGGTTTCCTACAAACACCTACCGGGTGGGCTTCTAAATATTCTCCCTCGGCCTGTAAAGACCCTTCAATGCTCGAAGCGAGTGTATATAGCTCAGAAATAGTACTCGGTTTGAAAGAGAACACAAAATGCCTACGAGTCAGGGGGACACATTTTCTAGAATTAACTCTACCACTTCTTTTTCTGAGAGCTCAAGATTCAAAATTCCCGCCGCTTCGGAGATCGACAGATTAAACAATCTAAGCGACTCATCAGGATATTGAAATCTGTGCACAAAAATATTACTAAGTCTCTGTCTCTCCCTCTTATTCACCAAGGATTCTAAGGCTCTATCCCTAACCTTTTTCCAAGATAGACCCAACTGGATACCCTGAGAAATGATATGGGCCAAAAACCCTGAAGTTTTGCCAATACACAAAGTTAAAAAATCGGGGTCTCCAACTAAGTTAAGTTTGTTCACCTTATCCACTGCTAACAGAAATTGAAATAACGCAGTGCTAGATTGACCGTCGCAAGTAACTATATCTTTCAAACAATCTCTGGCAATATTTAACTTAAATTTAATGGAGGGGGCAGTGTCCGCTGGGTTATCAACACTATTGGGAGTTGGTTCCCCTACTTCAAGCCTTTTATTTGCGCCTACTTCTTCCTTTCCCTGATCTAAGGGGGCTTGGCTCACACTAAGGGTGGGTTCACTAGAATAAGGAACGCTGGACTCACTTAAACTTTTTGACAGAAGAGCCCGCAACTGGATAACCGTGGCATTGGGGGGGTGCAGTATTCCTCTCCGGTCCAGCTCCGCTATGAGTTCCTCTCCTTTGAGTGTGTACACCTCGGACTTTGAAGAAATCCGGCTCATTCCAGTGGCGGAGTCCATGGCCGATGATGAGTTCATGAAACACAAAATTTACAAAAATAAATATTAGTCCTGAAACGCTCACTTCTGCAAAAGCAGAGTGGCGCAGTTTGTGTTACACCCCCTTCTCCTCAACTGGACAAGGGCAGGTGAACACGTACAATAAGGTAAAGAGGGCATGAAAACAACAAGAAAATGAGTTAATTGCAGAAGAGCGTTAGGACCACATATTTGTTGATAGGCCTATACTTGGACCTATTCAATCATCTGCCGCCGTGAACCCTTCTCAATCACCATCCACTACTATACCTAAAGACTCAAAAGGAACGGTACGAGAGTCTTTTGTTTGATCAGCCAAAATTACTTTGAACTTGTCGATGTAAATTAAAGATTGCGAGTCTAATAAATAATTATTTATTTGAGAATAGATTAACAATAATTATATATGTATATATGTGACTATATATATATATAAGTAACAACAGATAGTTACAAGAGAGTTACATAAAATAAAAAAAGGTTATGCCCATAACAATACTGAGGCGCTGTATCCATAGCAACCTTGTCCTAACGGTTACTTTTACAATGTAGCCATTACATAAACAAAAAAAAGAGGTAAAGGGGTTATGCCCATAACTATACTGAGGCGCTGTAGCCATAGCAACCTTATCCTAACGATTACATTCACTACGTAGCTTACGGCCCCTTAACAGGCCTCAGCGGCAACCCGCAGTGCGCGCTTCATAGTTACAAAACATTGGCGTATTACTTAAATGCCAACCCAAAAAGAAAGTAATATACTTATATTATTCTTAGCCCAAATTAATCCAGGCATTCGCCTTGTAAAGGTAAGTTAAAAAAAAATATAAAAGGTCCCTCATAGTTTCAATCACGGGACAACAAGCCGGAAGGGCAAAACCCTGGCAATATATTTAACAAATTATATATAGCATTACGTCATATTAATCTACGTACTTAGCCATTCTTACAATATTACAGAAAATGACAGATGAAAGTCGAAAGGAAATTTAGAATGTACTGGCCAAAAAGAGAATTTAGACCTAACCTATAGTCTATTTAAAATATTCTTTAAATATTTTCCAAACAGTAAATTTTGAGTAGTACGGCCGAAATTTGAATTTATACCTTTGGGAATAATCCCATCCCGTGATGTGTGTCCAAGACACGGGCAAACCAAGAAGTGCCGCTTAAGGCAAACGACATCAGATTATAAGCAATTTTTCTCTGAGAGGAGGGGAACATAGGGGAAGCAAAAGAACATAGTAGAACATTCACATGAAACAGCGGGATTGGTGGTAAAGAACAAATAGGTCATTGGAGAGACGTCGGGAACATCACGTGATCACTGTCTGACCACTTCCCATGGGGCAACGTGAGAAATGCCACGCTCACCACGCCACACCTCCACAGTCTATCAGTTACGCCTTTTCACTCGGGGCGAGAACAATGTACACGGGCCGGGATGTTTGTTGATGAGACTTCACACACGGAGACCGAGAAACGGGGCAGTTTTGGTGAGTCTTGTTATGTCCACTCTTCGTGGTTGTAGACTTGGAGTTATTTAACTCATATTTGCTTCTTGCTTGTAACGTTGATCTCAAGCAACGTTACATAATATTCATCCAATCGCAAGATGACTGTTTTTAAAATAGTCACCCATCCTAGAACGGCAGGTTTAGATAGTGACACCGACGAATGTTTGAAAAGAGGTTATAGTTGAAACTGGACTCATCAGCTTTGATTCATTTGTTGGGAATGTGTGGAATATCGTCCTACACTGCAGGGGAAGTTATGCGGAACTCTGGGATTTTAAGCCTAAGAGGAATTATTGTGAATACACTTTTTTACATATTAAATGTGTATGTATGTGTGTGTGTGGAGGAAAATGTGATTGGTACAAATTGATGGATAAACACTATGGCTTTCTCAAAGAAACATCAGCTTAGTTCATATTTTACTTTGCTGCCACTGGACAGAGAAACATAAGAGTCTGTTCATGATAGCTTTTCACCTGGATGACAGTTGAAAAATCATATGTCAAGGTTTTGGGCTGCCAACACTTTTATAAGATCACTGTTTTGTTATATATGATAAGTTTTTTAATCACATGTTAAATTTTACATTTAAAAATAAATAAACTCAAGTTCTCTCATACTCTTTCATCACTTTTAAAAATTTGTCTTTACCCAATCCGAAACAATATTTTAAACTTAATTAAAAGTACTTATTCTTCGTTTTGGAATGTTATATATGATGTGTAAAATAGTGCATACATTGCTGTTTAATACATGCTTCATATTCACTTTGAATGTAGAAAATACTTGTCCTTTTTTATAGATAATAAATTATTTTATTGTTTATTAATGTTTCTAAATGAATAAAATATTTCTATCCACTGCGTGGGTTGCTCCATTGTTGCATCATAATCAGTCACATGGTTTAAATTTGTTTGTTGATATTTTGAAGCTATATTTGTAAGACCTTTTGCGAAAGTGCTGTGAATATATTTTTAAATGGAATAAAATGATCAATAAGCTTTTTGCCCGACCTCAAATGAATAATATTGGTCTAAATTACTGTGGCTAACTATCACATTCACACATTACCATATGTTTTCATTACGGTTAACCAAAGTGACAGATGTCAGCTGTTGCCGTAGGGATACATTAGGGACTATTTATAGTAACTTTTGAGCTTGTCATCTAAGTAAACTAAGGTCGTGAATGCACTCTAGTTCACACTTTACACTGCTGCTACTGGACATGTAGTAATAGTTTCCTCTAAATCGGAGATCACACCCCTTCTCTCAACTCGGGTCTCTTATAGAATATGAACAACACACTCGAAACAATTTGTTAAAAATAGGAAGGCACAAATAAAGCTGAGGCAAATGGTAAACTCACTAAGCAAGTCTTCAGTCAGCACTATTTGGGTAGCTTATTTAACACAGTTTTGGTTAGGTATTTGAAAGCCTCTTTTACACCGCACAAGCAGAATCATTGAATCATTAGGAAACAGAAATACCATTTCCACCCGGGCAGCATTTCCTAAAATATAACTTCGTTTTCCTATTACATTATCGTAAAAACATTAGGTCATCTTGTTTTTGGTCATTAAAACATCTCTTTTTTTGTTTATTTTTTGATAAAACATGCTCTTCACCCCTAGTTATTGAGTTCCTATTAAATAAAGAAATTTTTTGATTGGAAAACTAAATGATATGCAGTAACACTTTTAATGCAGCATCTTGCGTTTAGAGGGTCACCCTTGAGCGAAAATGATTATATGATTTGAACAATGAGTGAAATGTTGCCTGGATGCACAGAAGTAGTAAACTAAGCCTGTACAGTGTTACTGCAATGTAATATAACATTTTATATGTCCCACACTCCTGTATGAAGTATCTAGAGCAGTTGGGTTGACTGCAACAACAAATGTTGACCCTAAAAACAGTCTCCCACTGTGTATTGACAAATGATTGGTTAGACTTTTGGCATGCATATAAAAATAAATCTAGTAACATACCATTGCAAAATATTGTTTTGATTTCTTGGCTCATTTTGTCATGCCTGAAGGTATTTATTCGAACATATCTGTAAGTACTACCAATAGAACAAATGTGGCACTTGCATTGATTAGTGGGAAACACACCCTATGATTTATTATTCGCTCAATTGTTAACATTTCTATTAGATATATTTTTTGTGCATATTTTATTGTATGGCATTTGACCAATTTTTTTACAAAATAAAACTTAAGTCTTCACAAGAAATTAATACTATCAATTCTGTGAATGGTATACCACGCTCCCTCCTTGTTATGTAACCCCCCCTTTTATTTATATACCAAATAAAAGTCAGGTTGGTCACAATAATAACAATAACAATACTCTATGAGAAAAGAGTGGACAAGCCCGGAGTTAGGCGTAGGTAAAATGAGGCCATTATAACTCATACAAACAATGATATGGGGTACGACCCCAAGCAATAAGATGGCCGCCGTAGGTACCCACAGTATAAACAAACATTTAAATTGACCTCCATACAAATTCGTAAAGTGTAATGATAAAGAATGAATATAGGAATAATAACCAGCATACTAACAATAAACATTAGACATAGACTATTCGCCACCGGCGACTCTCCAATAACTGATGAAAAAGAAAGAGTCCCCAAAAAAGGTTACCATCACAGCTATTCTAAAGCTCAAAAAATGAAACCAAGATCCATTATACAGATGCATCATTAAAATTGAATAACCTTGCAATTAACAATACTAATACACTAAGAGCGTGGGCTTGCGACCCCAGGTTTAACCAACAAAGTTTGGATGAATGGAAATTCAATCCCCCAATAATTTACAGTAACATTGATCGTTCAATATGATTTTACCCAAATACTCAAAAGGTACGATATAACTAAACATCCCGCACATCAAACATGGCGGAGTAAATAACCCCAAAACAATCCGTGAAGCGGATGAGATACGTCAATCTGAATAATAATATCCCTAAATTCAAACTGCGCTGCCATGACCTCTACAAAAAGTGGCAGTTCCAATATATAATAAATAAAGTTAAATTGTAAATAAATATCGACCAAAACGTAATTTAGAATTCATCGTTACTCAAAACAGAATTTTGATACAAGTAAATTAAATCTAAAGTTGACACCAAGTGCCCACCTATAGAATGCGGAGAAATGTGTGTCATGGCACTAGAGTCCTGCCATTATATACAACCAAGGTAGCGTCACGTGCTCTCAAAGCGCGGGAAGCAAGGTAGGAGAAAGGGGGAAGGGGAGTGCACTGTTCGGGAAGATTCTCGGGTGTTCAGGGCGAGATTTCAAATCTCGCGCCGCTCGACCGGCGGTTAACTTCAGAGCACTGTCACTAGGCGCGCACGGGTCCGCGCATGTAGATCGTCTTTTATTTATTCTTTCTTGGGGTGGGGCAGGCTGGAGGCGTGGCTTCGCTGACGGTTACTCGTCTCAGTTGAAAACAATCTAGGTGGCGAGACGATGTGTTTGTGTGTGTCCTCGTAGAACAGCCAAATGGAGGCAGAGTTGGTGAGTCCATGCAATCTTTTTCTTTCCATGTTGTGACTCGGTCACAGTTCTTATCATTACTACTGTCTTAATAGTAGTTGTGAACAGTAGACCTTGCTCCTTGTTCTTATCATTACTACTGTCTAACTAGTAGTTGTGAACAGGGAAGTGAGGGAAGAGGGAGGGCTTGTGCGACACCTCGCTGTCAGTCAGCAGGAGACGGCTGGAGAGAAAGGTTCTCAAATCATGTTGCGGAAGCTGCGGGTGGCTGTATGCTTCAACAAATAAACTACAGCGACCTAATCGTTGAATAAAAACTCCAACACCTCAATCCTACCAATTAATTAATTAACAATAATTAATTAACCATCATTAACAATCAAGAACCAACATGTCCGGGCTTGGTAGTCGAGGGGGCTGTAGGGGAGGGGGAAATGAGGTCAGGAGAGGCGGAGGGGGGAAAACAACAGCCAATCAGAGAACAGGAGTAGGGGTCACGTGACCTGTCTCGGCTAATCACAACGCTGTACCCATTAATCATACTTGCTACTACTGACCTTGCTCTTTGTTTACATCATTCCAACTTTCTTACTAGTAGTTGTGAACAGTAGTCATCGTGCCCTCCATGTGTTTTTTGTTACTTCATTCTTATCATTTCTCTTTTGATTTCAACTTGATATTTTCCATTTGTGATTGTAACATTACGTGGTATAATGTTACAGCTGGACCCCGCCCCATACTGACGTAAATAAATGTATCGAAACCGAGCGTACTACCCGCTCCAATAAATTCAACTCAATTAGGATCCCTACAATAGTATGTTTCTCTGTTGTAGTTCTTGTAGGCTAAGAAAACATAATAAAAACAATGCTGCACAATATATTTCATTACTCGATCCAATTCTAATTATTAATTTGTTCATGTGTACCGTGGATACAGACTGACCCGGCACCAACAACAAGTTTTCTACTCACCCTATTCACCAGAACGGCCGAGGTATCGTACAATAACAACGATCACGCCACGGAACGACCTTGTTGTACGCACTGCATCAAAACTTTGAATGGGAAGTCAGCCGTTTACCCATCTCTTCTCCAAAATAAGACAATCAGTTCAACGCGCGCATGCGCGAGAGTGCAATTATAAGTGGACATCAGTGGTCGAGTGTCCGAGGTCACCCCCACCCCCGTGACTATGTGAGTCTCAACTGCGCTGTGGAAGTGTGGGACTGTGTGATTGGATATTGGTGACGACTCGATGATGTAATTCTTTCCTAACATGTTTCCCCCGCTGAGCAGAATCAATATAAGCCTATGGCCTGCAATGAATGGCACTCTTTGATGCCGGTTAGGTGTAAGGATCACTTGGGCGCTATATAGGCCCCTAGGATCGCCTTAAACGTAAGCTATTGCAATAGATGGATATTGAACTTTAACCATGAACATTGTTTATTTCAGGTTAGGGTTCAAATCATGGTGGAGTTTAAGAAAATTATAGTAAAAAAGTGGAATATTAAACTTTAAACCACGAACATTGTTTATTATTCAGGTTAGGGGTTTCAAAAAAACATTGGTAGTGGAGTTTAAGAAAATTATAGTAAAAAAGTGGAATATTAAACTTTAACCATGAACATTGTATATTTCAGGTTAGGTTTCAAAGCTTGGCGAAGTTTAGGAAAATTATTATAAAAAAGGAATATTAAACTAATATACGTGAACATTGTAAATTATATTCAGTATAGGTGTTCAAATCATGGTGGAGTTTAGGAAAATTATAGTAAAAAAGGAATATGAACTTTAACAATCGAAAAAATTTGTAATATTTCTACGGTTAGGGTTCAAAGCTTGGCGAAGTTTAGGAAAATTATTATAAAAAAGGAATATTAAACTATAACCGTGAATATTGTATATTTCTGGTTAGGGTTCAATCAAGGTGGAGTTTAGGAAAATTATAGTAAAAAAGGAATATGAGACTTTAACCCTGAACATTGTATATTTTAGGTTAGGGTTCAAGTCATGGTGGAGTTTAGGAAAATTATTGTAAAAGTGGGAGATTAAACTTTGGTCCATGATCTTTCTATATTCAGGTCAGGGTTGGAATCATTGTCATAAGAAGTTAGTCTATCTAGAGTTGTTAAATGTATATCGAGTAATAAGGAGTTACCCTGTTTTGCAACTGTTAGATACTTTAATTCTTGTTGGTTTATTTACTATCTCATGGGAAATATTAGGTATTAGTTTATTTATATTGTTAACAGTCAGATGACTTTAATTCTTGTTGGTTTATTTACTATCTCATGGGAAATATTAAGTATTAGGTTATTTATATTGTTAACAGTCAGATGACTCTAATCTTATATGTTATGTTTACAATCGTCGAGACATATTAATTAGTTAGTTTGGTTGTAAAGTTAACTTACAGTTTTGGGAGTGTTATATTTATATAGGGAGTATATTATATGTACCCTTGTTTAGTTTATTTATTAGGGATGACTTCCCTGTCGATGTCAAATAATGATATCCTGTTGTATATCTACAATTATGAGCAGTATTACTTTGTTATTCATACCCGAGTATTGATATCTATCAAAGTTGGATATACTAAATTGTACTTACTATTCAATGTTAATTATCATCCAAATAAACGAGCCCTTGGGCTGTATTTGTTAACTTCGCTTGTTCTTGTCTGTACCCAGACTACCTCATGGTATTTTCCTTAGGCTTAGCCATAATATCTCTGGTAAGACTAGGGTTTTGATGGGCTTGCAGAAAATAGATAATATAGGTCCCTTGTGATTACCCTTCTTTTATGTTGTATTATAACTACGTCGCTACCTGTGGTGGTTGGTTGGGACTTTGGTGATACAGCTAAGGTACTGTCCCCACAGGGAGCTGGGTTGAGCTGCGCCACTCTGCTTCACAGGGATGACACGTACTTACAATACTAATCTGCTCACAATAGAATCCTGCAAGGCTGGCCGGCACCTGGACTCCTAGACTGGCGAGTGGGTCAAGGGATATCCAGTGGGTCAACAAAGCGACTCGAACTCCGACTGTACTAGCGTGAAATGAGCCAGGAACTATCAACATCAACTAGAGGACAATTATGTTTCGACCTCTGACGGATACTAGCGGAACCTCCTTCAAAACATCGGGTGATTGGAGATATTCACGGATATTCCGATGGAGCAAGCGGAATCAACAATGGTCTACGTGACTGTTTCAAGGCATCGTTGACGTGTTTGGTGTACTCCCCCCTTCTTTCCAGAACAACGAAATCCCTATATAATGGCCGTGCAAGCTTGCCATAATCGACTATCTACGATCAACGATCGACGACAGACCATTGTCATGGACCTGGACAATGGCTGGAGAAAACTTGTAAAATGTATCAAAATCGTCGCTTAGACGGGTGGAGTTATGAACTCTAACTTCTTTATCAACTTTAAACTTTTTGCATATAATATTCAGTTTCAAAATCTAACGTATTAATATTTTGATCCGTCAAACTATGTCTAAATATTCTATCTTGGTATTGTCGCCGCTCGGGCGCTGGAATTTTGCTAAATGTTATCCTCGTTAATATCCTCAGTTATGTGCTGATTAGAAGTTTGACTTGTTAATATTATATTGTTTGGAATTGTAGAGTATTTCTTTTTTTTATCGAAGTAACTTTTCATATTTAAAATTATGGTTTGAATTAACGTAACGTGATGTAACTTTTTACTGGAATTTGAATAAGATGACTTTAATCTTTTATAACGTAAGTTCTGTTTGAACAACTAAAGTTTTGTTAATTGATGGAACCGTTTGTTCCATATTCTCAGTCAGATCTGATAGTCCCGCGGGAGTTTGGCTTATGTCTGGTAGTCAAACCCTCACGTTGTGAAAACTCTGTTGTGTAGTCGTCAAATTTAAATCTTTATATTTATGATATCGTTTTCTGTGAATTACGAAACCTTTGGAACCATTTCAAGGTGCCCATTAGGCCCTTATAATTTTGTATCGCATTTAAAAATATACGCTATGGTATTGTCTCTTATAGACTGGACTATCAATATTATGATGGATTTCATGTTTCCTTTTGTTAAAACACTTGCGAACTTTAATGATATAAAGTTGTTTGCTTCGAGCATAATTTCCAACTGTACTCATAATGATATAATGATACGATTTTTTTGTTATCTGCGCTATTGTCATTTAATTGAATAAACTGCTCATTTTGTCGAATCTATATATTTTTTATAATTTCCAATTTTCATGTATGTTAAGTTCATCCTCTCCCTTTTATCCCTTTTTATGGCCAGGGGGGGGGGGGGGTATAGGACTCAGAGAGGGTGCAACATGATGAACCCAGTTACAAAACAAATTATTACCGTACTCAGTTCAATAGTACTTTATATTCAAAGATCGTCACCATATATCATGTGGTTTAAGATGTTGGCCTCACAATATATGTCAAATTTCAAAATAACATGAATTATATGCTCGATCAATTGCTTATAGTTATACATTAAAATCATTGAAATGAGATACTAACCGAAACCCTTTTTGAGCAACCAAAATGTTGATAAAGTCAATCAGATATCAACACAAAATACCTATGTCATTCAGTTTAAGCTTAAAGATTGTCCTGCCAAATTTGGTTAAAATTGTCAACATACTTGGTAGTAATTTCGGAACCTAAATTACAGACAGATTAAATATCAAATCGCGTAGTTAAAACAGGACCTCATTTTACTAAGAAACATAAGCACATTTTATTTAAAAAGTCAACAGGATATAACCAAAAATGATATTCAAGCCTTGATTCGAGAGAGAGAGAAATTGGAAGAGGGAGGAGGCAAGAGGTAAATTTAAAATAACCGTGAAAATCCACCTTGAGGTGAGATAAAAATAAACACAAACTGCATCCAGTAAAGTATAAACCCCTCACCTCCATAGTGAACTAGGAGTGCAAACAAAATGTCGTTTGATAAACTTTTGCCCCCTCCTACCGCTTCTCATGTCGTTTTATTGAAAAGCTACTCACATGATGTCGCGTTAATTTGTTTTAGCTGCCAGTCGAAAAGGGTAAAACTTGAGAAAAATATTTACTTTGGTTGTTTACTATTGGTTAAGGTTTGTTACTCAACTTATAATTAGCTGGAATATTTAATTAGCCAACAAATATAGAGCTTAACATCAAACATAGAATTTGAATTAAGTCTTGATACTTTTTTTTTTAAACGTGTACGACTAAAATGGGTTATTTATGCTATTTTAGCGCACAGCGTGGTTTTTACCAATCAAATTGTACACAACACAGCTTGTCGACACGAAATCTGGCATAAGTACATGTCTTGTGTATAATTTTATGTCATTTTTGGTACGTAGTTAAAATCGAGAGAAAATGGCTACACAGATATTTATAAAGAAAACTTATTTTAAAGAATAGGGTCCCAGAATGGCGGCAAAAACAAAAGATTCCACCAAAAACTCTATATTTCTAGTGAATATTTAGCTTTCCCACTGTGTTCTCATTGGCTCAAGTGTACAATCATTATTTTATTACATCACCATGGAAGCTCTGATTGGTTAGGATTGTGTATCAAACTATTTCTCTTTTGTTAGAAATAATAAATCAATTATTATTTGAGTGGTTTGGTGCAAAAAATAATTTATAGATCTGGGGGGGAGGTCTTTTTAAAGTTCTCATTATGGTATGAAAGGGAAAATAAGTTTTGCTTGAAATTAAACACTGAAAGCTCAAATCTATGTAAATTGACAGCCTTTGATGAGTAAACCTCTAACTAGAAAGTCGAGTGAGGCCAAATTCTGTAGAACTTTTCCCATAGAAAGTTTTGAATAGAATCTGCAACACTCCACTGGTATAGCGTAATTAGTACCGCGGCACTAGGACTAAGGTTACCAGAACATAACAATTTAAAACATCCGCATCTAGGGGCATGATCTTATTTAGACTTGTTTGCCAATTGACGGAGAGCTCAGGGTCTGAATCCTGCAGGGTGTATTGAGGGTGGTTTTTCTTAAATAGTTTACCGTTTTGTTTATGTTAATATAAGTTTAACTATGTAATTACCAGTTTCAATTTGTTAAATGCTACTATTGCTCGATTCAGTCGTAGATATCGGTTAAATATTCGACACTGCGAATTCATAATTACCACATAGAGAGCAGCACAGTGTATTTATCACAGACCGCCACTTACAGGTAGTTGTTAACTTCTGGCGCCACCAAAAACTAGGATGAATATTTGAACCAACAAAAGTTAAAACTTCTATAGATATGTCCATCAACATAGAACTATCTTATAGAATCACAAAATTTGATTGATTTCAAAACTCTGGGGTATAAAACAAGATGGTGGATGGAGTGGAATGCCCAAACATGTAAATAATTGACAGAAGCTAGCTAACAGCGGTACCTCGAAAACAATTAATTTAACGGAGGCAAACTCTGAATAGGTATACAGTTATTATTTACAAAATACGGAGAAACTATTGTGATACTGAAAATTAAATCTCATTAATATTTGTTTATGTTCACAGTTGGCGCAATTCAGGTCCGGTCTTAAGAAGGGGGATATTGGCGTAATCCAGGTCCGGACGGGGGGGGGGGGGGGGGGGGCATTTTCAAGCTGTTAGTGCAATTCGGGTTCAAGCTAGGTGGATTGACGCAATTCGGGCAAGCCTTTTTTTTATTACGTTTGTTTGTTTACAAGCTTTTTACTTTCTCGAGACCCCTCGGAGATAGGAAGTATTGTGATCATTAAAAAAATTCGAACTCGAGATTTTGACGTGTGTTGACGTTTCATGGCCCAATGAACCCCCATCCCCCAAAATAATTATTTTTTACAATGCTGTCTACCTGTGTATCACGGACAAGAACCGAAACCATTTTACCATCGGGCTAAAACTTGTTATCTAGGGTTTTCATGAGGTTCCTCCGATTTATTTTTGGAATTAGATTTCCAACCCTGAAAATTAAGGGTATTTTGTCTAAGCGTAAAAAGAGAAAACATTGATTTTCTCGAAATCGGTTCTAACCAATTTGATTAAATTTCGTATTTGGGAATTGTTTAACATTACAAACAAAATTATGTAGATCTATCTAATTTTCCCGAACCAATAGCTTGAATTTTGAACATATCTTCACAACTCACAAAATAACTTACCATTTAAAAGTTATAACCCCCAGTATAAATAAAAACAATTTTTATTTGATATAGGTTTATATATTTAAAAAAATATAACGAACAGTTTCCGAGATATAAGCCCTTATATACTTTAAATGGAGGTCTGGGAGTTGATTGTTATTCTCTTTGGTTAACTGAGATGTTCCTTTTTTCTTTCAATGTCTCTGTAACAATGTATATTATTTCCCTTAATCTATTTGGTGCCATGTGATACTCTTTTTTCAATTGTTTCCGCAACACTGTTTATTATTTAGTCTCACAAGTTTTAAGTAAATTCTCAATTTTTAGTAAGAAGGCGAGAAAGTTTTTTTGCGTCCCTTGACAATTTATTTATTAATATAATCAAATTGCGGTTTTTATCTACACACATACATATAAATACCCAAATACCATTCACGCATGGCTCTCAAAAGTTAGCAGCACTAGACAAAATAAGAACATAAAAACTAAAAAAAATGGCCGCCCTTTTGAGCTAAAATTGCTCTTTCATAGGAGTAAGGGTAGTAAAATTATGAAAAACTCCCAATAGTCCGTATAGACCTAGCACAACATTAATTCAAGGAAATGAATATTATACAGCGTCTTCAAGGAACGAGGTCAACCGTAGAAAAAACATATATAAAGACCTTAAAGTCACATACAAAGGAAACAACTATGGAAGGAAGGGGGTGAGGGGTGGGGAGGGAGGGTTTGGTAAGTCGCATTAATGGCCGCTGCGTTAAGACGACTCTGCCAAGATGGCGCGGATCAAACAAGATCTCTCGATGGAACAATGCAAAGTACACTGAGCGACAACAATGCGACTTGAGTCTTGTGTAGTTCACGCAAACACGAACACCTTTTACCAACCCTCGCAGGATCTTAACTCTTGAATTTGGTAGTTTAAAGAGCTTCATTGTTCAGAGGTAAGTCTTTGTAGTGACTTGACAGAGGCATCTATTGTCGCACCACAGAAATAATCCCCTGGCGGCGTTTATCCGTCAACCCTTGGTAGATGTCACCGACCTCAAAATTTGGGGTGAAGCCTCGATACAGTCGAGGGTTCAGAGTTGAGAGAGCTATGTGTCTTACCAGCCAGATGACTGACATACATGTAAACAAATATATAAGCTACGTGTTTACAAAAATAGGCTATTATTGACTTAGTCGACATTTTGAAAAGCTAATATCGTCCACAATAATTATCGATACCATTGACCTGTCCCGTTTAACACGTCACTCAAAATACCATCTACTTGATTAACACGATAAAGACAAGAACTAATAAATCCTAATAATGTGTGGCAGATATTAATTCACGGTGAAATCATGTTGCTGGAAACACCCAAACTTGAGGTTCAACAAAAGGACATCTTACTCGCTGGCCCCACTTTGATGAAATGACAGAGCTGCTTCTCTGAGTTCTCCGCGCCATCTACTAGCACTACAGTAGCCCCATGGCTTCTTTGGTGCTCACTGACAGCTCACAGCTGTCAACTAAAAGCTTTAAAGAGTTACCAGACCAAATTACGTATCCCTACGCCGAACCAGATGATCTGAAAAAACATGTGTCTAGCAGCTGTCACTTCTGACAGTCAAGATTTAGGTATATATCAGCTGTGAGCTGTCAGTCAGCACCAAAGAAGCCATGGGGTTACTGTAGTTGTCTTTTGGCGAAATTTTGCAACCCCCCACCCCCACCCACTTTGTCCTGGTGGATACCCCTCCCGTAGACGTCAGTTCCTTTTTGTATAAAACAATCATCCCTCGCTTCACATTTTGTATTCTATTGTATCGATTCGTCATGAGGAACAACTTGGACATAAACCTACATCAGTGGACAAAGAAACTGGTGATCACGATGTGCAGGGCGTCTGTATCTCCTCCTTGCTGCAGATGAAACCACGTCTAAGACCATGAGTATTTGAAAGTTAAAATATTCGTTAGCGTTAGTGTTCTATTTTACTGTCCATATGACATAAGAGTTTCTGACCTGTTTTTTTATGCCCACAAAGCGTAGTTTCGAATGATGAGCTTTATGCTCTATTTATCTAGGCCCATTGACATGGTTTTGTATGCCAGTGTCTCTGACGTTTTTCTATGTTTATAAGTCATAATGTTATACTCCAGGGAAATATCTTAACACCCTAAACTGTAAGGCTTAGATCTCATAATGGTAGAAATCAGGCTATCTAACGCTTTGTTAAATAACCTAATTAGGTCTGTGACTGATACCAGTCCATAATATTTATCATAGTGTAACTTTTTACGGTAAGCAACCCGTGGGAGTGCTACTAGTTATAGTAGTGGCCCGAGGGGTATAGTGTATAGTCTACTG